>JAODLC010000028.1:16507798-16534555 GCA_026781145.1 Hippopotamyrus pictus
TGTAGGTCAGCTGTTCAAACCCAGGTGTGAGGACTCTTCAGCTAATCAGTCCTCTAATTAGTAATCTAATTAGGGAGCTGCAGCAGACACCCACATACACACCGGCCCTTTGCAAATAAGATTACCCACCCCTGTTCTAACAGGTTGGGATTTATGCTTATATTTTACCAGACAGTTACTGCATATACAGCATGCATGTATGGCTTGTGAACAATAGGTGAAATCAATATTTTATAAAGACCCCTTGATTTAACAGTGCTGCGAATGTTAGACTTATGATGTATTTTTAGTTCATCCCATAGGCCAAAATAATTAACTCTAAGCCAGAGTTTCCCAATCCGGTCCTCAGGGACCTACAGACAGTCCACGTTTTGCTCCTACCAGGAGCTGGGAGGGAGCAAAAATGTGGGCCATCTGTCAGTCTCCGAGAACCAGGTTGGGAAATACTGCTGTAGGGCAACAACAGTTCAGCACCCAGGACAGTGGCCTCTAGATTCATGCACGACATGCAACATCATGTCTGTTAATGTCCATATCAAACTAATCTAATGGGAGGTTCAGCATATAAAACAGAAGAAATGATTTTGATGTTCACGCTCTGTCACAGCACAGCATGGAGCTTGCAGCTCTGAGACCAACGAGGGCTTTAAACAAAGAACACTGGGGAAATGCATGAAGAAACATGACCAAGGACCATGAGGGGTTAAAGGCAAATGGGGAAAACAAGAGATAACCACAAGTAACAAATGTGGGAAGCAGGTCAACACTAGGAACAGAACTCAGGGAACAGGCAGCACAACATGAGCAAAGCACCTTATACATATAATGACTCACTGGAGAACAGAGCAAGGCAGGCACTAAAATACACTGAAAACTGGGGCAAACAAGGAACAGGTGTAAGATAATCAATTAACCAATCAACAAACACCAGCACAAGGAAACGGGCAACAGGTGGAACTAATAACAACTAATGGGCACAGAAACTAAGGAGCATTAACTGGGAATTAAACACTAGGAACAAAACGCAAGGCAGGGGCCGAGAACCATAAACAAGACTAATTAAACACACGGATAAACAATATCAAACTAAGGATAAACCTAAGCAGGGAAGCAAAAGTCTAAACAAAAAAACTAAATAAACAAAACAGGTGGTTTCAAACCAACAACTGAGGTTAACAGTCTCTGTGCCACACACTCAACCCACTGATCTCTGCAGCAGACCGGGGAATAAGGAAAACACACTAGGGACTAATACAATGACAGAGGGAACAGGTTGGCCAGCAACACCTGCTGGCCAAACAGGGAACGAACACATAGGACAAGGATGAATGGACACCTACCATGGGAAGCACATTTTTGTAAAAAGCACAAAAAGAATAAAGAAATTGAAAGGACATTATATTAATCCACATCAAAGGCTATTGGAGAGAAACAACATAATGGCAGAAACATGGTTAAATTCGAGATTCTCATCTGCTTATAATCAGGATGTCACTATCTAACTCAATGGTGAGAATGCAGTCGTTTTAAAATGAGCTATATATTGCTACTGTTGTGATGGAATTTATGCAAATGCATGGGGATGAACTACAGAAGGGGGATGGGGGGTCATGAACCCCCCAAATAATCAAAACCAACTAATGTAATGTAACCCCCCCCCCCCCCTCCCAATAATCATGTATCCTCGAAATGGGCGGAGACCTCAACCCCCCAATGTTCAAACCAAAATTGCACCCTTCTGTAAATGCTTTCCACATTTGTAATATGTGTCTGTGGTGTCCTAACAAAGCTCTTCCTGTTCCCCTATGGGGGGGGGGGCTTTGGCCCGATTGCAACAACATGTAGCCATGTAAATAGTGGGCAGTACACAGGCAGGTGGGCTGGACACATTGCTTTTGCAGCCACATTTATACACGAGTCATGTAATATGAAATGACTTGTATACTTAGCATTAAGAATTTTTATTGCCCCTGTATTTTCTGTTGAGTTTTTGCCCACAATAATTGTTGAAAAAGTCTCTTTGACTTTACTGCTGCCAAACTGCTTTTGGGCACCCATGTCCAGAAGGATGACATTACAAAAATGCTATTGAACCAAAAGGTAATTTACCCCTAGTAGTAATTGTTGTGTAAGTAATAGTGTTTAATCATTGCTGACACAGTCAGGTCGTTCTGTAGTTTTTATGTCTAACCCTTCCAGCTATAGGTCTGCAGCTGGATCTGCCTCTCTCCAGCCACTCCGACAGTCCCAGATGATCAACAGGTCCTCTGCAGGTCCACTTGAGCTTTCAAACCCAGCGGCATGGTGCTTCACAGGGCAGAGTGCCCCAGCTGGTCATCCCACTGTGAGCATGGCTGGAATGTCAGCATGTGTCAACAATCTTACTACCTCTGCGATATTACTCATGGGCAATACTGTTCACATGGAGGGCCATCATGACAGAGTTAGCACATTCCACAATAATTATATTATTGTGATACCCAGCAGACTCTGGCTTTAGAAGATGCGAGGCAACGTCTTCACACAAAAGGCAGTTTTATTGATAGCCCTTAAGAGGACTGGCACACGAGGCCAGATAGTAACAACAACCCACCACCCTATCCTCTCTACACAGGGAAACACAGGGAGGTCCCCCAACACACAATAGGATACACAAACGGTACACTAGTCAGTACGCTAACATTACACACACTAGTCACTACACATGACACAACATGCGGGGAACACGCGACACACAAAACATGGCACAGTCATTAACAGTGACACCAAACGGAGGCTATTTACAACACACACCCAGAATGCACTGGGAGCATGCAAATTACCTTAGCTAGCGAAAGGCAACTCGACAACATTTCATTATAATTTATGGTGACTATATGGAAAATGCTAGAGGTCTAATACACTTTGAAGTTTCTGTTCATGTGTTACACATTTGCAGCATTGAAATCAGTCACCCAGTGGCCATCGTTCCTCTCGCTGGTAAGGAACAATGCAGCCCTGAGACTTTCACACAGATGCTCTTGACTGATAGTGAGGCTGTGGACGGTTGATAAGGCGCAGACATTGCAAGGGAGCAGACGGGTCCCTGCTGCGCATTGCAGCCGTTGCACCACTTGTTGATGGGTGGACTGTATCAGCAATCCTCAGTTTCACAATGTGTTTCAGTCGTCTTCTTGATAGCTCTGCAGAAGAACGTCGCTTCTAATGAAGGATATGCTGTATTTGTTTTGTGTAAAAGACCTTAAAATATCTTTTTTAGCCATTTTTATGACTTGAAGCACATATTTGTTTCAACTGAAGCACCAAGTTGGAGATGCCTCAGTGACTGTGGTGTGACGACTGGTCGAGTGGGACATGAAGAGGTACTTTTCTCATCCCTTTGATTGCATTTCTGAACTTAGTTGGCCTCAGTTTCCTTTTCACGCCTCATCTGTGTCATTTGTGCCCTTGAATCATTGCATGATGGTCGTGGCCCCATATCATTTGCATGAAGAGTTGACTCAAAGCTTCCCATTTGAATGCTACACAAATTTCGAAGAGCAGTCCCGCCTAGATCCAATTTACTACAAATCTGAGCTCTTTACAATACAGGCCTGAGAAAATCCTGGAATACTTAAATTAAAAATAAAGCATGTTTCCTGAGTCTGTAAATTAGATGTTTGATGAGTCAAATGTCTTCACAGATGTGTATTTTCATTCATATTATATGTGTTTGTGCATTGACCCAAATACTCGTGTATGATTAAACTAAAGCCTGAGAATAATAATATGTCAAATGATCGTTTTTCTTCCATATTTCATCAGAGGCAGAAGTGCCCAGTTACCCCCCTCCCCAGTAACGTTGTGGCATTGCTCTTATATGGGGGTGGCTGTGAG
Organism: Hippopotamyrus pictus; assembly: GCA_026781145.1. NCBI lineage: Eukaryota > Metazoa > Chordata > Actinopteri > Osteoglossiformes > Mormyridae > Hippopotamyrus > Hippopotamyrus pictus. The sequence continues at coordinate 16,511,675 of JAODLC010000028.1, forward strand.
GGTATGTCCCATTCGTCACTGCACTAATTTGCAATGCATAGCTCACCAGGCAGCCTCCTCCTCAGTCATTTCTGGAGAGTTTGTCAGGTACCCTGCCCCACGCCAGCTTCCTGCGTGGCACGGACGTTCACAACTTTGCGGTCGGGCTAGATGATGTAGGGATTTCACATCCGCCGGCTTCAGACGTACCGAGACAAGACGACGCTTTGGTAGACAAGGGGGAGAGAATAGCCGTGTGATCGAGCACGTGTGGAGAAGGAGATGGAGAAGAAGCCTCGTGGTCTGGAACCTCCAGATGTAAAAGACTACCTCATTAAAGGCGACAGGTTCACCAAATGGGCAGAAGTAAGTTCACAGAAAACCGGCCATCTATTAGCTAATCCATCTCCATCTCTCTGAATTTCACTGCTCCAGCCAAAAGCCCTGATTTTTCAGTATTTAGTGCATAACCCAGGCTGGTATGCTAAACACGCAGTCTGTAAAAAATTATATATGGTACATTGAGGCACTTTGCTAAATGTTCGATTGCAAGCCACTGTAACTCAAGACTGACAAGACATTATCTAATCATCAGTTTTGTTTTACAGGCTGCCTTTTGCTGCTAAACCAGAGTTTGCTTGTGGGTTGTATAGATCACACGAAATAGTGCTTCTCATCATACAATTTACCATGGAGTCACAAGAGGTTTAGGCTGACCACAGAGACTTCTGGGAGTTTAGATTGGGGAAGTCATTTTTCAAGCTGTTGCATTCAAGCAATTATGCTGGAAAGAACTGTTTGCAGAATAGAATCCATCATAGTTTCTAATCCTTCAGAGCAAAAGCTTTTTTTGCCTGTTTTTTCAAAACTCATTTGCTTCCTAGCTATTAAGGTTGTGTTTTTCTTTTTTAAATAAAAAATCTTGAAAATTCTTTTAAGGACCACAGTATGTGGAAATCAAAAAGTGAATCATAAAAGCAATTCTCTACAGAATTTGGCAAACGAATGAAATATTTTATTTAAACAGAATATATTTCAGGTCACATAAAAAAAAAAAAAAAAAAGCAGTTGTCATGGCAATGGCCTGCGAATGTAGTTTTAAATGTGTTCAGATTTTTTTTATTCCTTTAATAAATGTTGTTTGTGCCCAGAAAAAAAGTCGTTGTACTGGGGCCATTGCATAGATAACAGAATTGTTTCACAACATCTGCTTGAAAGAGAGTGCTCTTCAGGCTTAGAGGAAGCCTGTTCATTTCTATGCATTTCCGTGACAGTGAGCGGTGGTCCACAAAACAATCTGCATGGCCGTCTTTATTCGCAAACGGACGCTAACTTTCTGACTCCCGGCATCTTTACATTCTTGATCTCCAATCACTATTATTATGATGATACCAGCCTTTGTTTGAGCAGGTGTCTGTGCCAGCAGGAAGCCCACCTTAACCACATGTATTTGGTGGCCTGGCGTTCCTCTATTTGGACACTTGACTCCGCATTGCTTTCAGCGGTACCATAGTGGTGTCCTTCAGTAGGAATGAAAAAGCTTTGCTTTGTTCCTGTGGTAATTCCTGGCCACTCTGTGGCTAAAGTCTAAGCAGGAAGAGTGAAGCTGCAACCTACCTGTGGAGGTGATACATATGTTCCATGTCGTGTGTTACAGGAGTCAAACCGAACATCACCTGTCACCATGAAAATGGACCCGAAAGGTTACTACCTCTACTGGACCAATCAGAACCGGGTGAGAGGTGCCAGATACCTTTGGATGCACCCAGTGCAGGGGCGGATTAAGGTGTACAGAGGCCCCTAGGCTATAGTAGTCTGTGGGCCCCCCAACCCCACCCCCGTATATTTTTTACTGGCCAATGGGGGCCCCCTTGCAGGCTGGCACACGTGGGGCCCCTAGGCTTAAGCCATATCTAGCCTGTGCGTTAATCCGCCCCTGACCCAGTGCCATGCACGCTATGGCTAATAACACAATCCAGATGGCTTATAAAGCATTTAATGGTGTTTCTCATTGAGTGGTAACAGGTATTTGCATGTTTTTTGAGTGTTTGAGGTTTTGGGTCGCCTTGCTGGGTGATTGCATGATTTACTACATGAAACGCACAAAACAAGTTTGCTAATATAAGGTGTATTGAATATATACAGATATCCTGGACAGACATACATAAACATACATAACATACATAAATAATAAATATAGTCCTGTTATTTTACACTGTAGTGATGTAAGACCATCAGGATCTCAGCCAAGTGTTTTCATAATAAGAAAAACCACAACATCTGTGCAAAAATATTGTTATTCTGTATGCAAATGTGCTGAATAATGTTGCCTCCAGGTTCAATTTGGTCGTCGGTCCTTGGCGAATTGCTTGTGACTGACAGTCGCTGGACGGCTTCACATGCCGTCACATGACGGGTGCCCAGTGTAGATGCGGCCGCCTGTTCGCAGTCACTGCTTCATTCTTGGCATTGTGGTAAATATAAGTCTGTTATTAAATACAGGAGACAGTGTTCCTGGATGTTGCCACCATCCGAGACACAAGATGTGGGAAATATGCCAAAATGCCAAAGGTATGTTGTAACTCCTTCGACGCTACAGCCCCCAGGTAGATCGATAACTGAGTGCCTCTCTGCATCCACGTGTTCGTATAAAACTGAACTGACATTTGTGGGTGAGAGAGAAAGACAGAGTCATTATTATCTGTTGTGCACTTTCTGCCTGTCCTTTCCTGTGTGTGTGTATGTGTGTGTGTGTGTGTGTGCGTGTGTGTGTGTGTGTGTGTGTGTGTGGGTGGAAATAACCTTTCTGTCTCTTTGGAGTCATGTATGAATTATAGATCACCTCCTTGGAGATGAGGCCAGAAAGCCTTAGGTTTGAGTCCCAGGTTGACAGAGATGTATTATTCCCTTGTGGTGGGGGGGGGGAGGGGGGGGCGAATTCCAGTCATCTTGTTCCGAGGTATAACTCCGTCTCTCGTAACGGGCTTCCTGTCATTACTGTTTTTAAGTCTGGCATGATGAGGGAGCACATCAGTGATGCTTCACGCTCCCCCCGCGAACAGCCGTCGCACTGGGGGGCCTGTCATATGATGTCAGCTGAGGATGTGGCCGTTTAACTCAGGCTGTCGTCTTGTGGGGTCGTCCCTGCGGTCTCCGCAGAGGATTTGCATCGCAAACGTCGGATCTGATGTCAGCGCACTTTGCCGCGCTCGTCTTGGCACCAGAGCACAGAGCCTGTGGTTGTGCAGCCTACACACAAGTGAACACGTGCAGAGTGATGCTTTCAGAAAAAAACCTTGGAGCCTGGAAGCACATAATTGGTTGATGACCATTTTGGTCAGATCCTGCCAGCGGACACAGCATCCGTTACCGCAGTGTTTTTAAAATCCGTACTTGGGGACTCCCCAGGCAGAGCCATGTTTTTGCTCCCTCCATGCTCCCAGGGAACTGGGAGGCAGCAAAAATGTCGGTGCGTTGTGACAGTGCATTGTGAATTACAGGGCTTCCATGCGCTGGTTTTTGTGCACCCGCAGTAGCTTCAGCGACAGAAGAAAAAAAATATTCTATATATTATTCTATCTAGTTGGACTTTGCATATAATGGAGCTGAGCTGCTAATTAATTTCGCAAAGATTCACTGCTGATTCATCCAAACGCGATCCCAGTGCTAGTCTCTGTCATACAACCTGATTGTATGGCATTTTACTTGTGCTTTGCCTTTCCCTGGCAGAATTGCCCCTTTGGACGTCTCCACGGCTCAGCCATCTCGACGTTCCCACATTGCACTCCAAACTTGCAGACGACTAGAGGCCGTTGGGGCTTGTGGATATTGACTGGGAGCCAATATATTCCTAGCGTGTTTTGTGTGTGTGTGTTTTTTTAGCTTAAATGTGTAAGCCTAAATGTCTCTGATGCTGGGAAGACAATTCACCCATTGTGACAGTAATAGAAATAATTGGAAGTTCCCTTCCTGCTATTTTCACCCCTGCTCTGGAGGCATCGGGAGCCAACGTTTCCTGGCGAACGGTGGAGGCCCAGCTGGCTCTGTGTGACCCGTAGACTTCGCTCGCCATGACTGGGCACTGCAGCCTGCAGACGCAGCATACCCACCGTGTGAAGGCCCAGTCAAGCCAAGAAGGCCCCAGAGTGGGCAGTGTTTCCCAGAGCCTGGAACTGGAGACCTGCAGAGCAGACCAGCCATTGCTGGGAAACGTGCTTTAGAATCTGTAGTGAGACACTTATGTTCAGTGTTTTGTGAAAGATCTATGAAAACGGCAAGAAAACAAAGGCAGTTTGGGGATTATCCATCCATATTCGAACTACTAATCCTGAGCACGGTCATGGGGAGGCTTGGAGCTTATTCAAGGCAGCATGGTGCACAAGGCAGAACCACCCTGGTGGAATTACAGTAATTTGGGGACGAATTAATTACAAATATGACTAATAAATGCAGGTCTTATCCGAATGATAGATGTGGAACATTGAGTTGTCAGAACATGGGACAGCCAAAGTGTACTCAGTGGTACCGGCTATCCTTATGTTTGCATGTTTGCATGTCACAGTGCTGGCCTCAGTCTCATGTCATGGCTTTAGCTGTAGCCGAGTATTTAATTCTTCTCTCGCTGAGCGTCTGCCTCGCCAGCGGAAAGTTCCAGCGCTTTTTCAGTCATGTCCTCGCTTTGCATTCAGCTTGTCATTTGCCTGTTTGGGTTAAGCTTCTCCTTGCACAGGCGTTGGTATGAAAACCTTGTATACAGGATGGTGCCTGGTAACTCAATCTGTCAGGAAGTCGTTTTGGGGGCGGGGTGATGATTTTGGTTGAACTACTTCCCATGCAAATCAGCCTTGACTGTGGTTAGCTGCAGCTACGTTACAGTGCACGTCTGGGCTCAGCACAAGACTTTATTATGACCTATTTTAAGGATGTTTACTTCGGATTTATTCTGTTCTTTTAGGCTTGATTCGCTTCAAAGTGTTGTTAACAGTGTTGTGACTGGCAGGGACCTGTGCTTAAAGAAGCAACATTAATTTTGATGCCATGCAATAACTGTGCCATTCACACCTGCAGCATCCCAAGGTCCGCAATGTCTTCAACATGGACTTTCCAGACAGTCACCACTTAGCCAAAATGCTGACCATTGTATCCGGCATGGACATGGTGAACCTGACCTACCATAACTTCTTTGCCCACAAGGAGAAAGTAGTGGAGGTGAGGTCACGGGGGTGTCTCAGGAACAGTGATGAGCATCGTGTGAGGGGTTGAGAACTTGAGTGATATCCTGAAAAGGGAGGGCAGGCTACACAAGTTGTGCATCTCCCCTTTCTCCTTCAGACATTAAACATGAGGTTTGAATTCAGCAGATAGTTTAGCACTGGACAACAAAATCATCACAACATTTTTAGCATTTCGAGGTTAATCTGGCAGGAATTCGAAGAAGACCAGCTGTCTGACACTTCAGTATTTTTATGATATATTTATGACACCATATCACTGTCCATTCTGGGTATAACTGGCTGTGATTAAACGCATTTGGTACAATATAATAATGGTTCACTTCCCTAGAGCAGAAGCTATTTTGATTCTCTATAGTGCTAGCAAGAAGCCTTGCAGTTAAATTTTACAGTTAGCTCTTTTCACTTGCCTGTTACAGTGTTGAACGTGTACAGACTGTTAGTTCCCTGCATTGCAAGTTTTGTTTCATCATAAAACAGTATGATGAATATTTGGCTACAGCACTGGGCAGAAGACATCCTGGCTATCGCTTACAACACGCTGAGGAACAACGCTTGCAAACATGTCTTCCTGGAAAAAGTGTGAGTGAACGGTTTGGTAAATGATCCCGCTTGTACTACCATCCAAGTTTGCACACAGTCCCCAAGAAATCCAGCGCTAGGCAATTATGGGCTGTTGATGCAGCTCAAACAATACGCAAGTGGTAATGTGAGCTCCCCACAGGAGTGAACAGTGCTGGGGCTTTCAGAGATGTTTGCTTCTGAAGTGTTACTGATGGCCACAGTGATGTTCCCTCTCACAGATGTCTATAACCCCCCCCCCCCCCCCATCCACCCACGCACCCACCCATCCATCTCCATCTGGGCTTTCTGCAGGTTCATCCGCATCTCTTTGCAGACCAACAAAGACGGAAAGATCCCTGTGAAAAAGTGAGCCTTCGTTTTAACACTATTCTTGAAAAGCCAAATATACCTCAGCTACATGTAGAACATGTGGAACTCACACCTGGCCCATGCACCTGCTGTTTCTGTCTCCTAGCATCTATAAGATGTTCCCTGCGGACAAGAAGAGGGTGGAGAGTGCACTGGCTGCGGCCAATCTGCCGAAAGGAAAGGTGATTCTTATTCCTCACCTCTCAGCGGTTACGGCGTCCTGCCTCTGTCTTCCTGCTGGTCGTGCAGCCTTGATGTCATTCATTTCCTCCTCCTGTGCAGGGGGACACCATGAAGCCAGACGTCTTCACCGAATCTGCCTTTAAAGTCTTCCTGATGCAGCTGTGCCCCAGGCCAGAAATATATGAAATCTTCACAACCTAGTTAGTCTCTTTGGACACAATCCGGTTCCCTTGTTGAAGCCTCAGTATATCTATGGTATATATTAGGGGTCCAAGAATGCTGTGTTAGGATTTTTCTTTTATTATTATTATTTTGCACTAAAATGATAAGGGGAGCAGAAAATGTCAGGTGTAGAAGCACCAAATTTGGTGGAGTGGAGCAGAATTCCCCCCACTTTTCAGGCAAGCAAAATCATAGCAATTCTCCTGATGATGGTGCTTTAGCACGATGTTTTATGTTCTGGGCTATATCTCCGGAATCGTGAGTCATAGAAGCAGAATTCTTTTTTTTCCCAGACATTCCCTGGCTCATGGTAAAAAAAACACATTTGCAATTGGGATTAGGAAGCTCCACCTACTTAGATTTTATTTGCTAATTTGCATAATGTTAAAAATCTACTTTTTTGAACTTGCCCTAGACCATTCATCTGAATCACGCAAAATGTGAACTGCAGCATCTTGAGACCATGCAGACAATCCGTAGGATTTTGATCAGGCAAATCATTACAATACTACAGACAAAGAAATTTCTTGACAGTGGCCATTTTGCAATTAATAACTGATTTCTCATCAACAAAACATTCGATTCTCACAAAAACTTGCTAGGTATAGTTAGCACTCAACTCAAAATAGCTTATGACTTAGAAACCATTTGACACTGAAAGATGAAAGTTTGGATATGTATTCTTGGGCAGATGTCCTAACTAATCATTTAATAAATGTTAATCTATTCATTAAACAGGCTGACAATAGCCAATTAAATTTCTGCAAGCTATAGTGCCCATAGTCCATACGCCCCTTACACAGTAACATATATATATATATATATATATATATATATATATATATATATAAAATAAAGCAAGACAACCATAAAGTGCGTCCGTACTTAATACACATTCTTTTGCAGACATTCTAATGGAATATTTGATGTTAAATGTATTCAGGCCACAGTTCTTGGACACAGCTAATTTTCAGATATTGTCTTTGTACATGACTTTTGCTTATTTAAGGGGATCTATTATGCTTTTCCGGTTTTCCCCTTTCCTTTAGTGTTTTGTATAGCTTTATGTGCATATAAATGGCCTGCAAAGTCCACAGAAACAACTCTTCTCTAATCTGCCTGAAACGCCTTGTTGGAATTCCAGCCCTTACTTCTGTGACATGGTGAGGTCACTTCATAACACAATCCTTATTGGTCGCTTACTTGCAAGGATCTGCCTGCAGACTGTAAGACAGGATTGAATGTGCAGAGCAAACTGATTAATCGGGCAAGCTATCCAATCAAAAACCACTGGGCTTATAGGGGGTGGGGCTTATAGCTCTAACAGAACGTTTCAGACAGAGTTATAAACAGAGTGAATAGAGGTGTACAGTATGAGAAGAAGTGTTTCTGGAACATTGAAGCATATAAGTCTATTCTAGTACACCCCAAAAATAAAGTTATGAACAGTGAAAATGAGCATAATTTTAAGCATTTCATGCCTTTAAGTAATTTCTTATGAAAAAATACTTCTTGCTACCCATCTCTCAGTAGGTTAAGGGCTGACCCTCTGTCATTGTTGAGTATTTAGTTGTGTGAGCAAAGATCAAAGAAGTTGATCACCTGGTAACTTCCTGTTGCCTCTGGGCAGTTCTACCAAGCCGTATATGACAAAGGAGAACCTGCTTAAATTCCTCAACGAGAAGCAACGCGACTCGCGGCTCAATGAGGAGCTGTTCCCGCCTCTGCGACTGGAGCAGGTGAAGATGATTATTGACAAGTATGAACCCTGCTCCTCCACTGCCAACCGAGGTGAGTGCCCCCGACCCCCCCCTTTACACTTGGGTTTGCAGGTTGAGCATTCAGACTTTGATAACTGTTTCGTTTACTCTGTGTGTGCTGTGTTTGTGTTGCAAAACCCAGGCAACATCTCCCCTGAAGGGCTCCTCTACTACCTGACAGGGCCCGATCTCTCTGTTGTGGCACTGGACAAGCTCTCCAGGTACCAGGACATGATGCAGCCAGTGCCTCACTACTTCGTCAAGTCATCTCACAACACCTACCTCACAGGTGAGTGGAACCATGCCTGCCTGTGAATTCATTTTCCTCTCCAGCATGCGGACTATGAAACGCATGGTAAAAAGCCAGTGGTGACGATGCGATGGGCGTTTGTAGTATTCGGGTTGCGTATCTCAGCACGTTTTGGGGGGCGGTGTGTGGCTCAGTGGGCTAAGCCTGTGTGCCTGTAATTACAAGGTCGCCGCTTCAAACCCAGCCTCAGCACGTCTGTAGGTCCTTGAGCAAGGCCCTTAACCCTCAGCTCCCTGGGCACCCCAATGGGTGGCTGCCCTTCACGGACAAATTCCTCTGCAAAGAGCAAGTTGAGGGAGACGTAAAAAGCAATTTCCCCCCAGGGATCAATAAAGCGTCAATTATTATTATTATTAAGTTCTTCATGTTCTGGAACATCTGGAGGTTGACTGAAACCTTATCTCTGGTCATCTCGACAGCGGGCCAGTTTTCCGGCGTGTCGTCCCCGGAGATGTACCGCCAGTGTCTGCTGGCTGGATGCCGTTGCTTGGAACTGGACTGTTGGAAGGGCAAGCCTCCAGATGAGGAGCCAATCATCACTCACGGCTTCACCATGACCACTGAAATCCTGTTCAAGGTGCTTGATACCTCCCATCTCTGGGAATGGGGCTGATGAAAGTTGTGGGGCAAGCTAGACTTTGGGGAAGAGCTACAGTAGCAATGGATCTGATGGTCATAATGCGTTTCCTATGGCGATCGTCATTATTGTGTGACAGGCTGTTATTAACCTCAAAGTCCACGACTATCTCATTACTTCGACCAATCCTTCCATTAACAGCTCTCATAAATGCTGCCGCGGATGTTCCTTTTAGGGCCGTAATGCAGCATTAGACACAATAAGCAAACTCATATTCTCTGGCTTAGCAAAACCACCAAACCACAAACAAACAGATGCATCCTTGCTGCATGGATACCACCCCACACTTAAAGATCAGAGGAGAGCTTAATGGATAGTAATGCAATAAAGTAATGCAACCTTTCCCCTGAGCCTCTGGCACATCTCAGGGAGGGTGGGGGCAATGAGCTCTGCTTTGTGTCGCAGCCTGACTGGTATCTCTCCTCCTCGGCCAAGACATGTCAGTCTGCCCCTCTTCCTGTCCCTGTGCCTGCCCATGTCAGTAGGCCTGCGCATCTAAGGGTGTCGGGCACCCACGTCACCAGCCCTCATGGTACCAAGCAGATTAGCTTGGCCACCTAATGCGTCAGTATTTCTATGATAGGAAAGGGCAGAATTTGTATTGCGACGCACTGGGATTTTGTCTAAGACGCACTATGTTTTGCATCCAAAGTTTCTTGGCATCGGTTCGGAGATAATGATGACCCTAAATTGCAGTTCTGGGAAATGAGTGAATAATCAAATCCCTTTCTGTGACACAGGATGTGATTGAGGCCATTCACGAGAGTGCTTTCAAGACTTCCCAGTACCCGGTCATCTTGTCCTTTGAGAACCACGTTGACTCGTAAGACAGCCTCGTCTGCCTCGCTTCCTTTGCGTCACTCGTGTTTTACCATAAAGAGAGAACTGATGCTAGCATGTGTATTCCCAGCTCTTCCATTAATTGATATTTGTGTTCTCTTCAGGTGTGACTCAGCTGTTTACTTAAAGGAAGATTTGCCTTAATATTGACATCTGAGGGCAACACTTTGAATGATTATTCTAAATGATTCTATGAATATTTTTAGGGTCAAGCAGCAGGACAAGATGGCAAACTATTTGAGGACCATATTTGGCGATTCTCTCCTTGTTGACCCCCTGGAAAAGTATCCTGTGAGTAAAACGGCGGATCTGCTTCCTGTCTGAATCATATGACCCCCACAGGATCCCTGCACTTCCTCAGCTGCCTATTATTTCAATGTCTGTCACAGAGGTGTGTCTTTCATCTTTTCCCATCAACGTTCTACGCCTGACATTGTGGCTCTTTTGGAGGTGGCGACAGCAAATCATCCATCACAAAAAAATAAATGTTTTGGCCTCCCTCGGCTGCAGGCTGCAAACTTAATTTAGCTGAGAGGTTACTGCACTGTGGCACTTGTTTTTAAGCATTTCATGCTATCAGAAAGGTCATTCGCACTGAGTCATTTATACCTTAAAGATCCCTCCTATAAATTCTGCCAAAAGGCCCTGGGCATTCACATTCCTTGGCTCGTGTATTTTGTCAAACACACACCCCCCACCCTCCTCTTTCCGCCTCAATAACCTTCACTCCTTCTGTGTATTTCTGTGCAATATAATTGTTCCTTCTTTCTCTGAGATGAAACAATTTTCTAGGCTTTTCCTCATCTCTTTGTCTGCTTGTCTGCCTGCATTTTTAATGCTCATTTGCTCTTTCTTTTTCGCACGTTCATTCATCGACTCGGCCACTCCTTCAAACGTCCGTCCGCTATCGGTGACTGCTCCGCTACCCGTCGGCTTGCGGCTCTGCCCGTCGACGTGCCCGTCCTCTCTGTCTCACCAGCTTGAGCCAGGCCACCAGATTCCAAGCCCGGCCGAGCTGATGGGGAAGATCCTGATCAAGAACAAGAAGAACAATTCCGACAAACAGAGCCAGGGGGCTGCCAAGAAGACCACAGCGCCGGACCAGCACCATGGCATGTCTGGCCCACATGAAAGCCAAGGTGTGTTCACCACTCCCATCTGTGAGGAAAGCCTCGTCACCTGTGGAGTGCCAACATTTCCTCATGATGAATGGATTCCAAGTCCTAACGCCCTATTTTCACGCCCAGAGCATATTTATGGTTGCATCTCGAAAAAGGCCAACCAGCTCTAGTCAGGCGTATGTCTTCACATCCTGTTGTCATGGGGGATTTGGATCCCTTCCCCTATCGATTGTTACACAGCCATTCTGTGCATTAAAGCAGAGGCTCTTGTATTCTGGCATTTACGTGACATACATATCTGAAGAAGCCACATGAATACTGAGGCAAAAGTACGAACAACAATTTCCAGAATAGTTCAGGATGTTTTAAAATAATAGGGATTCTTAAATTTAAGAAAGACCTTATAAAAGCTGAAGAGCTGTGTATGTACGAAATGTACATATACCTTTGTAACCTTAAGACCTGACACGTGATTCCAGACGGGGAGGTGCTTGACGACCATGAGGAGCATGATGACCATGACGAGCAAGACGAAGAGAAAATGAAGAACTCTGATGAGGTAGAGGGTAGTGCATTATCCCACAGGCCCATATGATCATTCTCAGGGCCAATAGGCTTCTCACTCAGCTCCTATAACTCTCCAATCAGGGCACGGCAGGACAGGAAGTGACAGCGTATGAAGCCATGTCCTCCCTGGTCAACTACATACAGCCTAATAAATTCATCTCCTTCGAGAATGCCAGAAGTAAGACTTTTAGGTGTGGGGTAAATGCATTGTGTTTGGGGTAAAATCAGGAGTAAGATGATCTTTGTGTTGTGGTTTTATGTCGCTGTGTGTGTGACAAAGACAGAGGGTCCTCACACTCATGTGACAGCTAAAGTGACCATGATTTTTACTTTTCCTTTGACCAGAGAAAAACAGGAGTTATGCAATATCTTCCTTTGTGGAGACCAAAGGCAGTGATCTGATCTCCAAGTCAGCTGTGGAGTTTGTTGAGTATCCTTCCTTGGTGATGAGTGATGCACATGTGTGACAGTCGGCCTAAGGACAGGACATTATTGCTGTTATTGTTGTGTTATGTTCAGCAGCATGGGGTAGCGTTGTTTTCTGACGCGTTTGAATCCCAGCCATGCTCTGTGTGTGTGGAGTTTGCACATTCTGGCATTACTGGCATTTCTGAATTCCCCTGTAGTTTATGTAGCTCCTGGGAGTTTTAGTTACACAAAACTTGTTCTGAGGGTAGAAGAAAAAAAATTGGTTTAGATTAACGACCAGTCAGATGGTAGAGGAGGAGGTGGGTCCAAGCGACTAGACTAGGCAGGGCAAACCAATCATATGTCTTGTTCCCGCCTCCTCTACTTACTTGGACCCACCTCATCTACAATCTGATTGGTTATCTCTCTGAACCAATATTTTTTTTTCTTCTGCCCTCAGAACATTTTTGTGTAACTAAAACTCCCACAAGGGTTCATGGGCCCCATGACTGACAGACATCCTATTTAGAATGCACCCCATGCCTGTTCAGGATTATCCTACTTATTTACTGAAGCTTATTGAGTCAAGTGAATCTTTCAAGGATACAGCAACAGACCTCTCCTGGGAAGTCCTCTTTTACCTAAGATACAACCTTTAAATACAATGATGCCAGGGAAAGTTCATTCTTGGTAGTACCTGTATGTTCTGGAGACATGGGTTCCTATACAAGCCTGTTCAGATATAACAAGAGACAGATGAGCAGAATTTATCCCAAGGGCACCAGAATGGATTCCTCTAACTACAACCCTCAGCCTTTCTGGAACGCTGGGTGCCAAATGGTAGCACTCAACTACCAAACTATGGGTAAAATGTTTAAATTTGATAGCCTGGCAATAATGAATGTTCGTTTTTAATGTTTTATACCAAGTGAATATCAATTAGTTTTGGTTCTGCCAACTGAAGAAATTAATAAAATCGATCCAGAATTGTACACTTGCAGTATTTCAAAATCACCACTAGAGACCACTATTGTGCAAGTAATAAAAACGCCAAAGCTGAAGGCCCAAAGAGTTAAGAATGACGCTACAAAGAGACGAATGTTATAGAAGGTGAACGTGTTCTTTTTTTTTCTCTTTTACCAATCACGTTTGTGGTTTGTAGATTTTCCAATGCAGCTGAATATGGCCCTGTTTGAGTTCAATGGGAGGACAGGTTACCTTCTTAAGCATGAGCTTCTGCGCGGAAGTGATAAGACGTTCGATCCTCACACAGACCGACTCGATACTATCGTGGCCAGCACTCTGACAGTCAAGGTATCAGCAACGGTGCACTTGTAATAACAGCAATAGACTCCTTAAACTTATTTTCTGCCCTTTAGAGTTGTGGCACGGAAAAGGAATACAGCCCAATGGAGGCATGTATGTGCATATGCTTACGATGTGTCAACACTAGGAATGCCGTGTGGCAAGATATATGCATCAGTGAACAACGTCATGCTATGAGCTGTCGCCATGTCCCCCTATGCACCATGGGGGGCTCTGGGGTTTGGCAGTCATGGGGCTATGTTGGTGGGGAAATGTTTGTTCGTCTTCTTCATACTCTCCTGAAATTAATAAATCATTCAGCTCTGAATTCCAGCGATTGTGCTTGCGTGTTTGCAAAGCCAAACTGTGTTTGCCATGGAATTTCTGCCCTTGTTTATCATCCAGGTCTATTCAGGCCAGTTCCTATCGGACAAAAATGTGAAAACAGGGGTAGAGGCCGAGATCGTAGGGCTGCCCAATGACCCCAAGCGCAAATTCCGGACCAAATGGTCAACCGCCGCCAATGCTATTAATCCGGTGTGGAATGAGGAACCCTTTGTCTTTGAGAAGGTGAGCTGACAATCCTGTTTTTGTTGATGGACAGCTGCTGGATGTCCAGATTAGCCCACCAATAAAAATCCTGGCTAATCAAAGCACTTTTTAAAGCAGCAAACGTGTCCCACCAGATCCTGTTACCAGAGATGGCTTCTCTTAGGCTTGTGGTGCATGAGGAGAGCGGGAAATTCCTCGGGCACAGAATAATCCCAATTTATGCCATACAGTCAGGTAAAAGAGATTTTTTTACAGTATAATACCAGCGTTTTGTAAAATGGCTGTTACCGAATGATCAGCTGTGTTACCGGCTTCGCTCCGCCTTGCCTATGTTTCGGGATTTCGATTCTCTAGGCTATCAGCACGTCTGCCTCCGCAGTGAGAGCAACGTGCCCCTCACCCTGCCGTCCCTGTTCGTGTACATCGAGGTGAAGGACTACATTCCGGCTGCTTTTGCGGGTAACCTGCTTCACGTTGTTTTCTCCCATCGACCGACGGAGTTGCAGTCAAGGTCACTGAAAATCCAAATCACCACAAAATCACTGTGTGGCCTAAAAATTCACAACCGATAGGCAACAGGTCATTGTCACTGATGTGTTTGTTTTTGTGTATTTAACCTGAATTTTATCCAGCTGTGTGGAACGTCAGTAGATTAAAGGTAGTTTAACAATAACAGCTTTTATACACATTTAAATGGAAAATTGCAAATGTTTTGTTGGTGAAAGTTTGAAATATGACCATTTAGGGTGTCGATGATCAAATGCACTGGCTTGTTCCAGGCGAGATGTGGAATGGAACCATGTCACAAGATTTTGGGAGAAAAGGAATGACGACTTCTTTTGGGGGTGGGAGTGGAGGTAGATTTAACAATTCCAGAGGGGGGAAATCAAAGTAAAACACAGCCATTTATAACCACAAAAGGAAACATACATAAAAACAGGGCAAAACAGAGCTAGATACTACTATTAACAGTTTCAGTGGGTCTTTGGATTGAAGGTTTTGGGAACATAAAATACAACAGATTTGGAGCTACAAAGTGATGTTTTTTGTTGTATTCGAACGATTTACTTGTGTTCCAGATTTCAGCGACGCCTTATTCAACCCAACAAAATCCTCCGACAAGCCGACCAAGTCTTCTGAGGTAAGCCAATCACAAACAGTGAGCATTTTCTGTGGGTTGTTGGTAGCTGTCGAGAAATAAATTGAGGTTGCGGTCTTTTCTCCAGTATACTAGCCCCTATGAGTTGCCCTTTCAGCCACTTCCTGGGGCAACAGAAGAGAAGGTGGCGCTCCCTAGTGCACAGACAGACTCAGGTAAAGTGACTGCCTTCCTGAGGTTGCAAAGTGTCCAAGTACAGAATGATGGGCAGATGAAAAACAGTACAGAAAGTCACACAGTAACGTCCCACTCAAAATGTCACCTTATTTGAATACAGGGGCGGAGACTGAAACATCTACCCCTCCCCCAGAGGGCACTAGCCTTCAAAATGGGGTTGATACTTCTGACACATCAGAAGACAACATCCAAGATCCTGGCTCTTGCACTACGCCAAAAGAGGGTTGTGTTTCATCTGCGGATCCTACCCCAGCTGGAAGCAATGCAACTGAATCTGCACCCGCAGATGAACCTGAAGAAAGCCTCCTTGTCACAGCAGACTCCACCCCAGATGCAGAAGCTCCACCCATCACAACTCAAATCCCAGATTCTGACCTCACCCCAGATTCAGAAGCTCCACCCACCACAACTCAAATCCCAGATTCTGACCCCACCCCAGAAGCAGAAGCTCCACCCACCACAACTGAAATCCCAGATTCTGACCCCACCCCAGAAGCAGAAGCTCCACCCACCACAACTCAAATTCCAGATTCTGACCCCAACCCAGAGGTAGAATCTCTTGCTGCTGATGTTGCCCCAAATCCTGATGTAGACTCTAGCCAGGATATCTGCCCCAACCAAGACAGCTCACCCACAGATGAGCCCTCAGTTCCAGATATTACCCAGGAGTCTGCTGTGGCCTGTACTGTCATAATGGACCCTTCTGTCGATTCTGAAGCAAACCCTTCCTCTGACTCCTCAGCTGATGCCTCATTCCCAAATAAAGAGGAGCCTCCTTCAACAGATTCAGTTTCAGGTGAGGCACACAATCCACAAATCCTTTCCTATCTCTTAATTTCTCCTAACCTGCCTGAATTTGCCATGACTAATACGGAATACGCTATCTCAGTGCACTATTGTTGGTGTAATCAGAATAGACACAGATTTTTTTTTCTGGTTAACGCAGATCTCACTAAATACTGCTTTGAACAGACTTTTCCCGTATTTAGAACTGCTGCGCACAGATATTCATTCTGTCTACATCTTCCCTCACAGAACTCTCATCTGTGAGCATAGAGGAGCTGACACAACACAAGAGCTTCGTCAAGGTAACCAAGAGACAGGAGAAAGAGATAAAGGAGCTGGAGAAGAAGAACCAGAAGAAAGGAGAAGAACTGATTCAGAAGTACAGAGACATGTTCAAGTCCATCAGGAAGAAGAACTCAGTGAAGAAGAAAGAGTAATGGTTTCCCTTTTAAAGCTTCCGTTTAATCTCTGGAGTGACTTCTTGAATAGATGATTTTATTCACGTACAGTCTCATTTTCCTAATGCGCAATTTCGATCAATGTCCACTAGGTGGAACTAGATTATTGAAATTTGGACTTTTTCGCTATAGAGTGTGTTGCTCCTGTTGCTGCTCCTATTTTATTCACTTTCATTAATTCAGAATCAGAGGAGGATGAGTTCCAGAATGCATTCAAATCTGCTGTTTATGGAAGGAGAGAAAGGGATACATTTAAACGTGGGCGTCACTCTACAAATATGCGGGATACTCGGAACACTTAGAAAAGCTAAAAGACATATAAGTAGATATGAACATGAGTTTCTAGCAAGAGGCTTACAGTAAATGTATAAAAATCCACACATTTCTGGCATGTCCACAGCCTGCTCTACATATAACCTTTCCTGCAGGGCTGACAAGGTTGACCTGGGTGACAAGGTGACAGAGCTGAAGGCGAAGCTGCATGCAGACCTCAAAGGCTTGCGTGAAGATCAGTATGAGCTTGTGAAGAAGAAGAAGGAGCAGCAGACTACGGAGGTATGGAACTTCTCTCGAGAGCTGAGCCCTGACCTTCTCAGCATGGGTCAGTTGGGGCATTATATCATACAGAAGAATAACAAATCACTCAGGAATTTTATGATTCTCCACAGAACTATGTAATATGGCCAAGGCCAAGTACATCACCTGTACATAGGAGCCTTGTGTCATCAGAATATGATGCAAACACAAAACCATTAAAAGAGTCATGCAGATATTTCCAACATCACTATTCATCTCCAGGAATTATTAGGGAATCCATAGATGGAACTTCCCGGTTGCATGTGTTTGTTGGCCCAGATGTAGCTCAGCTGTTCATCAGAAATGGGTCATATATCATCATGTCAGCTCCACAGTGACTGTCAACGTGATCACATTCATTTCTAGCCTGTCTCCATTAAGCTTAAGACATCCATCTTTAAGAGATTTGATTTCTGATTCTGCTGTGTTTCACAGTAGCAGACTAGCCAGAACAACAGCTACATATGTCATTTTTTTCCATCACCCCGGAATGTTCACGTGACGGCCCACGCACCCTGCCCAATGAGATGTCACTTTCGGCTTCCAGGCACACGTCTTGGCTTGAAAGTGACCGCGACATTTCTCATTTTCTTCATCCCGTGTCACAGCAATTAGCGAAGCTGCTGGAGATCGCCAAGGAGAGGCACACGAGCGAAGCCAAGGCCTTACGAGAGTGTCGAGAGAGGTGGGCACACTACTACTGGCACAGAGATGGGACAGGAACTGAACAGCCAGTTCTGGGGAGGGGTCAAGGGGGAGGGCAAGAGCTCCTTGAATCTTACAGCAGTGTCTCTCAACCTGGTCCTCAGGGAAACACAGTCAGTCCATGTTCTTGCTCCCTCCAAGCTCCCTGCCAGACAGTACATATTTTTGCTTCCTCCCAGCTGCCGGTAGGAGCAAAAATTTGGATTATTTGGGGGTCCCCGAGGAACGGGTTGAGAAACATTGTCAGAATATGTGGACTGAGCCACCTGTGCATAATCTCGACCCCCCCCCCCCCTCAGAAAGCTTGTATCTTGCCACTGTACCGCCACAAATTCACAGCCAGGATGGCAACATCCTGTGTGTCTTTAATTCCTGTGATATAGCTACGAAAGCAGGTGTAGCGTTTACAAAGCCAGTGCTTCTCCCCACATCTGCCAAGTGAGTGCGTAGTGCTGAAGAGGGACGAGCACAGCAGCAGTTAGTGAGTCAGCCTGCCTCTCTGCGTTTTTGCCATCCGCTGGTGAAGGGTTTCGAACAGGTCTGTCAGAATGACAGGTTCTGTTATCCTGTCTGGGTCTCCTGTTCACTAAAACAGGACAAGCTTCTTCAATATTTACCCTGTTCCATGGGCAGAAACGGAAAACAAACAAAAAGCGTGGTTGCATATACCAGGTTAGATGTGTTTTAGTCAGAGCCTTAAAGATACTGATCAGACCATTATCTAAATGTACTAACTGTGATCTTCCAGCTGATAGTCTCGTAAATCCTCAGCGCTGGCTGGTCGTCTCACGCGGTCTTCCTTCTAGGGAGGTCAAAGATAAGAAGAAGAAGCTGGCGTCCTCTGGCAAGTCAGGCTCGGGGAAGGGCAGGTGAGCCCCACAAGGCTGCTGTGCAGAGAATGACCTGTCCTGTGAGGAATGTCTCAGAAGGCTGAATCAACCCCATTTAATGTTACTGCAGGACACAGAAAGGAGACGATGGAGGACAGTCGGAGGAGCAAATGAATCAAGACGTGAGCCACCCCTTCTCTCCTCCTGTCATCCCAGTACATGCATTTTTCTCCAGCTTTTAATAAATCCCTAAACTGCAATTTTTTTTTCAGAGCCAAAATATTGTGGCAGACATTCAGAAAAAAAAAACAATATAATTACTCTGTTGTAATTTCAGAATTGGAATAAATGTCAACGGACTTGACGTTTATATGTGCTTCATGTGGCACATTCGATTTATGTGACGTCGAATCCTAGATTTTCTGGGAAAAAAAACAGCAAGCATTGTACTGCCTATAAAAATAAGATGAAGAATCCATGTTTCATTGTTTTCAGTATTCACCCATCTGTAATGGCAGTGGGTGGGATATAAAAGAAGGCGCAGCCAATGGGAATGCATGGTGTGCTGCACTTACTGGGAAAACAAAAGCTCCTATTTCCCAGAGTGCCATGATCACAACCAATCAGCTTCACGCTCGCTGCATTGGCAGCATTTCAATTGATTTATCCCACGGATAACCCCCCTCACCCTCCCAGATCTGCCACAGTTTTTCTACACAGAAACGGTTAGATGTGTGATGAGTCACCGAATGTTATTGTCCTCCTCGTTTACATGTCTGTTCATTAAGATTCATCCTAATTTAATCACTGTTGCTCACCAATCAACCTGGTGTAGCTCTTCTCTTTCAATCTGAATAATTTCCGCGTTGAGGATTCACGCCAGTGTTTCAAAACGTAGATTTGCATCTGAAATAAATTGCATTATCCTTTACGAGTACCTCCCCCAATAGTAACTGATTTTTAGTAAATATAAAAAGTTGTTCTGAGGTGCTTCGAGTGAGAAGTTCTGAAGGTGAGGATGTGAACTCAGACAGGGTGGCAGTGTCAATCTGTCCACTGGCTGTATTGATGGGAACACTGACCAGCTACCTCTCATTTATGTTACCCACAGCTCTCAGATGGGTATGCTGCACAGCAGGAGCTACTGGAGAAGAAGCAGGCAGCCACCGTAGAGCAGATCAAAGAGCAGACCAACCAGGTAAACAGGCTAATGGGGTCGGTTATTAACAGAGGTGGGTAATTCAGGTTCAGCGAGTAAAAATCTAGACCAAGATATTGTCTCGACCAAGCAGGTGAGTATAGAGAGTCACAGTCACAAAGTACTCAACTGGTTGGTTGAAACATAATCTTGGACTAGACTTTCACTCTCCGGACCTGAACTACCCACCTCAGGTTATTAAAAACCCCATATCCATCAAAGTCCTGGGGAAGGGAGGTGTTTGGGCTACATTTAGGCAATTGTGTTGTTGGAAGGCTGTTACTGTATCAGGGTGACCTGCAGGTTTATGATATTGGCTAGTATTCATGGTTAAAATTTTGCTGTGTCACATGGTCAGTCTGGGGGCACCGTCACTGCGGTCCCAGACTCTTGAGGCCTTAAGGATGCTCACCCTGACCTACACGTAGATTTATTAAAACGCGATGTTAACGGGAAGGTTTAATCAAAGGTTACTTTGATTAAATGGATAGTGAATAAATAATTTTCATCCTTTACTATGCTTTAAATGCATAGAAGCCCTGCATAGAACAAGTCGGAATAGATGGATGGATGGATGGATGGATGGATGGATGGATGGATGGAAAAGTAAGATGGGATAATTGCATTGTTATTATGTGTGTTCAGTCCTGTGATGACCACTTCCTTAGAGCTGACTGTTTCCTCACTCCCTGCCTTTTGACCGCTGTTCCCCTGACCACAGCTCAACCAGCAGGCCCTGGAAGAGTACCACAACAAGATAAGGACACTTCCCAATGACCTCCGTGACGCCGTAAACGCTTGTGTAGGAGAACACTTTCCTGAGCATGTGGACCAGGGCTCCATGGTGCAGACGGAGGGCGGCCCCTATGGTAGCATATTCCTGGGGTAGGCCAACAATCCATCTCCCTGGACAACAACCCCGTCTGATCCGCTGGAGGTCTTTGGTAGCCTTATATTTATATTTCAGAGCATCTAATCGTACTTCTTCAGTTCAGTCGATGTTGTTAGTCAGGAAATTTGTGATGATGACATAGGAGACATCCACGAAGGCCCCAAATATATTTTTATTTTATCCACTAAACAACATCAAAACCCCCGTATAATGTAAATAAGTGAAACAAACATGCAGTGAAAAAACATGCTCCTCTCTTAAAGCCTGTGTACGTCTAAGTGCCTTCGCTGGGTGCATAGCACTCGTCAGCGGGTGACAGTCCAGGAGGTGGGTGACAAGGGCTCAGTAAAAACCTCCTTTCAGAGCAGGCGCTGATCTGAGGCAGTGAGTCAGCCTGTCACACTGAGGCTCAGCTCGTTACAAAGATCACTAATAATTTTCCTTCCTGACAGACAAACTCTGAAATTATGTTTGTTTTGTGAGACTAAAGATGGAATCCATTTACAGGGTTTTTTGAGTATTGAATAACTTGTTACTCGTTGACAGGACTTTTTGTCCACGGAAATGGTAAAAGTTCAAAAAAAGAAAGCCGGAATTCAAGAAGGCCTTGACTCAAGATGATTTCAAATAATACTGGACTTTGTGAACTTCCTCTTCCTGTTTTTTTTTTTAAGTAGGATGCAACTGACATGATGAACAGTCACAGGCCTTAAAAACTGCTGTAAACATCACAGTCAGAATGTCAATGGGCTGTGGGGTTGTGAATCTCGAATTTTATTAATAATTTTCTATCCTGTGCACCAGTAGAATGTACTGTACAATAGTAGTGCCTGTGTTATACTTACCATACAGGTTATTCGACTCTAATCACCATATAGCAGACTTGAAATTATTCTTGGTTGTCAGTTTTGCCGCCTTTCTATTAGGAAAATCCATGTATCGTGGGGACAGAAGTGCAAAAAACACTAAATACTACTCCTTTGTCTTTTGTGTGTCATGTACCTTCATGTTCTAGTTTTATATTTATATTTAACGGATGAATAATTAAGTAGCTGTTTCAGTTCTTAGAAATTATTTGAGAAATGTTATGGATTCGGGGGAGAAATTGCACAGCGTGCGCACTTTGATTCTAATGCTGTCTCTTTGAACTATCAGATTTGTACACAAACACAAATAAAGTTAATAAACACTAACCACATATACAGGCAGGGTTGCTCATTTGTGCTTGACTGATATTTGCCCAGCTGGTACATTTGCTGCTTTTCCATTTGTTTTGAGTGCACATGTGACCGCATGAGAGTGATTACGTAGAAAACACATCTGACAAAAACACACCAGAGTTGTTTTGCCTTGACCTTCGGCCTGTGCTGTACGCATGAATGCTTTTCCTAGAGGATTATTTTTCTAATTTTGAATTCACTTACTGTACAATCGCTGGTTGTAGCCTTTACCGTGCCTGCATTGGTGCAAAGAAGTACAGAAATATAACATGTTATATTTGTTGCATACGTTAGTACTTATTGTTGATAATGCATTTGTAAACATCTTAAGAACACTGAGATATTTCATGGGTGCATTAGGGTGCCCTGACTTTGAAAGTGTCCTTTCATAACACATCCGTCCTGGTGCCACCTGCCCACGTACCTCCTGTCTTATGTAAGTCCTTTAGAGCTCTCCCGCCGGCTTGCTCTGGTAAGTGTAGAGGAGGGCCATCATGAATTCTCCACCCACGTTTAAAGAAACAGGCGGGGCTTAGAAGCGGTTGAGAGAAACCAGTGAACATGGTTTTTTTCTCCCTTGACGTAGAAAAAGGCGATGGGGCAGGAATTATAGCACAGCCAGGGCCTTAGTGCTGTCAATCAGGCCTGTAACCACTAGCCAATAGATTTTGCTAAGTGAGGTGGGGGGGGGCTGGTGTCCCCTTGGTAGATTTCATTAGAACATAAGAACATAAGAACATAAGAAATTTACAAATGAGAGGAGGCCATTCGGCCCATCAAGCTCATCTGGGGAGAACTTAACTAATAGCTCAGAGTTGTTAAAATCTTATCT
>JAODLC010000028.1:16534655-16571645 GCA_026781145.1 Hippopotamyrus pictus
AATAGTTATAGCCATGTTTATAATACTTTATGAATGCATTATAATGCATTATGAAGGTATCTATAATGCGTTACGCAAACAGACTTTAAGTAAAGTCTTACCGAAGTGCTTCCTCAAATTCGTTTTAAAATGTTCTCCCGCTAAAACCCCTGTAGATTTTGCTGACCAGGGGGCTGGAACAAATTTCAGGGGGCGTGCAAACTCGTAATTTCACTACCTGGCTATGTGCCTGATCTGTAGCAAAAAAATTTCAGGGGGGTGGATGTTACTAATATAATTGTCATCATCATCATTATTAGCTTACTGCCAAATGGCTGGAGCTTTGCCATTCTTTGGTTGCTCTGATGTTGCTGTTTGCTCTCGGTGCTGGACTCCATGAATTGTTTCACTGCTGAGTCATTTGCTGGCTCCTTCAGGGCAGTGCTGTTCAGGAGTGCATCCAACATCATGGAAGATCTACGCCAGCACTTGCCAACACTTACCCACAATCACGTTCCCATCATCCCAAGGTGATTTTTAACTGCCCGCATTTCATCCGTGTTTCTCAGGTGACCCAGCAGAACCTGGGGACCGCAGGTGCCCATGAATGGCTCTGAGCTGCCTTTGAAATGCGAGAGAAACCCAACCATCAGCCTAGGCCCTTTCTATTGGGCCCCCTCCCACGACTGCTGTTTGAATATTCATTGTGTTGATGAAGGATGCTCATTGGCTATAGCGTTGCTATGATAAAAATCAGTGTTTCAGATGAAGTCCATCCATCGCTCATCCAGCTTTATACATCACACTAAATTAAAGGGGCTTTCATTTTAGTCTGGTGTTGGTTAGAAGACAGCCGATTCAAGAACTGACTATGCGAAAGAGATGCAAAGTTTGCTAAAACGAAGAGCTTCACGGTGCGAGTCTTGAGTGTGAGTGTGTGCCCCGGGCCAATCTGTCCGGCAGTTCTAATTTGCACCATTGCCAGTCAGACTCATGCCTGGTGATGGAGTCCGGAGCCAAAGAGGACACAGCGGGGATGTTAGTTACTGATTCTGTCCTCCCCAAACCTCCCACAGATGCAGTGGAACCGAGCTCTGCCTCCCCGCCGCCCCCCCACAGCCCTCGAGGCTCCTTCTCCACGGCCTCTTGAATTTTAACGCGCCCGTGTTTGTGAGGCAGCTCTGTCCGCTTGAGTGCTTCTCGTCAAGGCTGCCCAGCCAATGAAAGCCTTTCTCTCCCACACCTCCCGGTGCCATCTGGAAATAGCGTTGCCTAGTAATTTCCCCGCAACGGCCGAACTCGGTTATTTTTAAAACCAGTCCGAAAAGGTTGAAAAACCAACGGACTAACACACCGAGTGAAAGCAGGGCTTTTAAAACTCCTCACTTTTCCTTGTCCATCTCAAAAAGGACGATTCGGGAATGATGTCACAAAAGACAACCAAGCAGATACTGAGAGTGTTGTGAAAACATTGGTGAAAATGACAGCTTTCAGGAAGATCGCGTGACGAGTGTAATACATTACGCTATGATTTATTGCTTTTCATTCGGTGTGTTTACAGTTCTTCTCTTTACAGTTTCATTCTTCTACCTGTTCCTCGGTCATAATGGAGCTTTTCATTTCTTTGTTTCCTACGCATGTGCTAATTTCTCATTGGCTGTTCCTTGTTCTCATGACACCGTGTAAATTCAAGGTCATTTTGTGACAGTGCTAGAAACGCTAGATGTTTTGGTTGCGGAAAAACAACAGTCGACCCCGCAGGTGTGAGGTTATTTTTCTCAGTGCTCGATGACTAAGGCTCTTCTATTATTCCTTCAAGCCCGATGTGAGTGTTTCCTGCTCTGAGTATCGACAGTTTCACCCTTTGAGCTCAAGCACTTGCCTGGATTTTATTTGAGCATGAGCACAGCGTTACTCTCATTTGTCACAGCAGGCCGAAGCGTCTTGTTTAGGTCACATTGTGCATCATCGGTGAACGTGGTTGCTATTCCAGCAAGAGCAATTTAGGGCTACACAAAAGTGGAACTGTGGGAGGAGAATGAAGGCACAAATTAAATCTTTAATTCTGCTCCCTGGTTCCAAAAAATAATTCTGAGAGATTACAATGAATATATTATTTAAGGAAGTTATTTTTCAGGCAGAGAAGACCCATGACCAGTCAGTCTTGTTTTTTGATAGTGCTTTATTACTTTTCCATATTTGTGATTTAAAAGCCCCACATTTTCCAACCATAAATATCATGCATTCTTCATGTAACTGAAACCTGCAGTTTGCTCAGTGCGTTTTGTGTTTTCACGTCCTGTAAAGTTTCACTTTCATTTCGTGGATAAACATATATTATAACTGCGATTCTCTAAGGCAGGAGAGTGTAAGGAAACCCCCGAAACTGTGACTTGTGTTTTCTAAATTTGCACACAGAATTTTCATGTTTGCTGTGACGGGTGTGAAAAACCAAAGGATAATATTCTGAGCATCTGCCCTTCCAGTGCAATGTGCTGCATGTACATTTAATCAGCTGCCTTTTATCGAAATGTAACTAGCGCTTCAGTTCCATTATTCCAGTCCCTGATGTATTAATTTCCAGTTGCATCACTTATCTTCAGTTTCCTGAAAACAATTTAGCTTACCCTCCAAGGGTTGGGCAGATGCTACAGCAATTGTTGTCAGGGAAGCTCTGCATGTGAAATAGCATGCCAAGACATAGTGGAGACTGAAACGGCAGCAGGTTGCCTCGTCAAATAATAGTCAGTGATGAGTGTCATCCGATTTTTATGGTGAAAACAGGTAAAATAGAACATTTCAAATTATTTTGTATTTTAGAGCAGGGAGGTGTTGGGTGCTGTATAAACTGCTGAATACCTGATAACAAGGATATTTATGGAGTTTTGTTAGTGAATAGCTGAATACATTTAAATTTAATATCAAGAATTTCTGTAAAATACTGGGATAATGTGACAGAATTGGGCACGCATGCAAACTCAGGAATAGCTTAGCTGCTAAAAACCCGTCAGTCATCGAGTGATTTCTTGCCAGGTGTTTCTCTGGTCTTGGCACGGAGCTTGTTCACCTGAGACTCGGCAATGTCTGCCCTCTCCTCTGCTTCCTCCAGCTCATGCTGTAGCTTGCGAAACTTGGCCAGGTTGGCATTGGCCAGCTCCTCTGCCTCTTCAGTGGACCGCTTGTAGGCCTTGACCTTAAGCTGCAGCTTGTCCACCAGGTCTTGGAGCCGTGCCAGGTTCTTGCGGTCCTCTTCTGTCTGATAGGTCAGCTCTTTGATGCGCCTCTCATACTTGCGTACACCCTTCATGGATTCTATCCCACGCTTCTGCTCTGCCTCCAGTTCACTCTCCAGTTCCCGTAGCCGGGCTTCCATTTTCTGGACTTGCTTCTTCCCTCCTTTCATAGCGATCTGCTCGGCCTCATCCAGACGGTGCTGCAGGTCCTTAATGGTCTGCTCCATATTTTTCTTCATGCGCTCCAGGTGAGCACTGGTGTCCTGCTCTTTCTTAAGCTCCTCTGCCATCATGGCAGCATCTGTGATGGCCTTCTTGGCCTTCTCTTCTGCATTGCGGCTCTCCTGCACCGCTTCCTCCACCTCAGTCTGCAGCTGCATGAGGTCCACCTCCATCTTCTTTTTCTGGTTGATCAGGCTGGTGTTCTGAGAGTGAAGGAGTTGCATTCTCTCTGTGGCCTCTGTAAGCTCTTGTTCAGCTAACTTTCGCCCCCTTTCTGTCTGTTCCACTATAGCACGCAGCTCCTCTAGCTCTGCTTGTATGAGGTTGTTTCTACGCTCTAAAATGGCAACATTCTCTTTTAGCTCCTCGCTACCTCGTAGAGAATCATCCAGCTGTAGCTGGGCGTCTTTCAGGTACGACTGGACACATTTGAGCTGCTTTTGAGCTTCTGCAGCTTGTCTGTTAGCCTGGCTCAGCTGTATCTCCATTTCATTGAGATCTCCCTCCATCTTCTTTTTGATTCTCAGGGTCTCGTTACGACTTCTCGTTTCAGATTCAAGGGATGTCTGCAAGGACTCCACCATGCGCTGATAGTTTCTTTTAGCTTGTTCCATCTCCTCATCCTTTTCAGAGAGTTTACGTTCAATTTCTGCTTTTACCTGGTTGAACTCTAGCTGGGCACGAAGGATCTTACTCTCTTCATGCTCTAGAGAGCCCTCTGCTTCCTCAAGAGCGGACTGCAGCTCAGCCTTCTCCTGTTCTAACTGCTTTCTGATCTTCTCCAGCTCGTGAACATTCTTCGCTCCCTCCCCAAGCTGGTCAGTCAGGTCAGAGATCTCCTCCTGTAAGTTCTTGTTTTCTCTCTTAATTGTTTCTAACTGGTCAAGTGCTTCCTCATACGCATTCTTCAATTTGAAAAGCTCAGTGCTAAGAGTGCGGGCCTCCTTCTGAGATGCCTCCAGCTCACACTGAGATTCTTCATATTTCTGCTTCCACTCTGCCATGACCTTGTCAAAGGACCTCTGCTTCTTGTCGAGGGCTGCAGATGCCGCATTGGAGCGCTCAAGGTCCAGCATGAGGTCCTCGATCTCATTTTGCAGGCGATGCTTGGTCTTTTCGAGGGAGGAGCACTTTGCATTCACTGCTTCCACAGCCTCCTCTGCCTCCTGTAGCCTTTGAGCCAGCTTTTTCTTAGCTTCTTCTAGCTCCTCGGTTCTCTGGATACCATCTGTTTCATACTTCGCCCTCCATGTGGACACTTCACTATTAGCTTTGGATAGAGCCCTTTGTAGCTCTGCCTTTGCCTCCTGCTCCTCTTCATATTGCTCCCTGAGCAGGTCACAGTCATGGCGGGCTGACTGCACCGCATGAGCTAGTGCATTTTTGGCTTTAACCTCTTCCTCCAGCTGCCTACGTAAGTCTTCCATCTGCTGCGTGGAGGAACTCTTCCCCCGCGTAAGCTGGGAGATCAGACACTCTCTCTCCTCCAGCTGCCGACCGAGCTCCCCATTTTCTGTCAGCAGTTTGGCCCTCTGAGTAGTTAAGTCATTGATGGATCGTTGGTTCTCTTCCGTTTTAGCCTTGTATTCACTCATTTGGTCCTCCAGAGTGCGACACATTTTTTCAAGGTTACATTTAGACTTCACTATATTCTCCATGTTGGAGGCCAAGTCATCGAGTTCCAGCTTGAGCTCACCTTTCTCTTTCTCCAGTTTCTGCTTCACACGCTGGAGGTTATCGATCTGCTCTCCCAGCTCAGCCATGCTGTCAGCGTGCTTCTTACGCAGGGCGGCTGTAGTGGTCTCATGCTGGAGCGTGGCCTCTTCTAAGTCTCTCCGAAGCTTCTGAAACTCTGTCTCTCGCTTCTTGTTGAGCTCCACTTGAGCAGATGTGGCACCTCCAGCTTCTTCGAGACGTTCACTGATATCTTCTAGTTCGCGGGATAGGTCAGACCTCTGCTTCTCTACTTTAGCACGTGTTGCTCGTTCGGCGTCTAGTTCCTCTTCAAGCTCCTCAATGCGTGCCTGACTCTCTTTCATCTTCTTCTGTAACTGGATACTAACCATTTGTTCATCCTCAATCTTGCTGCTCAGGTTACTAATCTCAAAGTCTTTTTTCTTGAGTTTTTCTTCTAGTTGTTGTTTGTCATTTTCCAAGTCCATCACATTTTCTTGAGTCAACTTAAGATCCCCCTCAAGCTTTCTCTTGGCACGCTCCAAATCCATCCTGACCTTTTTTTCTTGTTCCAGGGAGCCTTCAAGATCATCCACTTGTTGCTCAAGCTTAACTTTAGCCTTAGTCAATGAGTTGACCTTGTCCTCTTCACTTTGTAGGTCGTCCAGTGTTTGCTGGTGTGCCTCTTGTAAAGCTTTCTTCTCTTTTGTAAGCTTCATAATGTTCTCCTCTTGAGAGGCCATCTCTTCAGTTAGGTTTTTCACCTTATTTTCTGTGGCATGTTTCTCCTTTTCTACCTTGGCCAGTGTTAGTTCTAAATCATCAATGTCCTTCTTTAACTCTGCACACTCATCTTCCAGCTTGCGTTTCTTGGCTGTGAGTTCTGCATTCATTTCCTCCTCCTCCTCCATTCGTTCTGTGATTTCCTTTACTTTGGCTTCCAACTGGATCTTGCTTTTGATCAGCTGCTCACAGCGCTCCTCTGCATCAGTAAGTGTGTCCTGTTCAGACTGCAGTTGGAGAAGCAGATCGTTTTTCTCCTGCAGTAGAGACACCATCTTTTCCTCCAGCTCTTTTCGCCTGCCGTCAGATTTATCTAGGGCCTCCTTCAGCTTATTGAACTCATCTTTCATGTTGGCCATCTCTTTCTCCGATTCTGCACTCTTCAGAAGTGGCTTTATCTTGAAGTACAGTTTCATCCACGGCCAGTTTTTTACACCAAGGAAGGAACGAAGGTTCCACTGAATAACCATCAGTGCATCCCTGCGTTCCACAAGCTTTTTGAACTCTTCCCTCATGAGCAAACCACGGGAGTTAGCCTGGATCCTTGTGATGATGCGAGCGAGCTGTTCATCTCTCATTTCTTCTAGTGTACCCAACAGACCAGCTTTAAAGAATACCTTAGTGTTTCCAAAGCGATACTGTGTGTGATCGATGTCCAAAGATCCAAGGAGTTTCTCCGTACTCTTCTTGCTGTCAATAAACTGGCCCTCTGGAATTGCGGAAGCATTCAGGATACGGTATCTCTGTTTGAAGTCTCCATAGACGACTCTGTTGGGAAAACCCTTTCTGCAAATTCTGATGCCCTCGAGCACACCATTACAACGCAGCTGGTGCATAACAAGGCAGTTCTCCATAATTCCCGGTGTTTTCCTTTCATTAGGAATCAGACAACGTACAAAGTGGGGGTGAGTCGTCTTCAGATTCGTCATCAGCTTGTTGAGATTTTCCCTGTGTAGTGCTGACACAGTTTGGAAAGATGACCCCTTTTTCTTTGCCCCCTTGCTAGATTTCTCTGCCCCATCAGCTGCTGCATAGCTGGAGAACAGATGACTAAGGAGTTTGAGGGAAGACTTCTGGTAAAGCCCCACTACAGTTTCATTCAGTGGGTCTTTGTTCTTCACCAGCCAGCCTGTAATGTTGTAATCCACAGTTCCTGCATAATGGACAAGGGCAAAGTGTGCCTCTGGGCCGCCCTTCACTGTCCGTGGTTTCTGGAATATGTTTGATTTTCCTAAATGATTGTCATAGAGCTTAGACTTGAAAGTTTGATCTGTGGCCTTTGGAAACATACATTCTTCCTCTAGAATAGACATGATCCCAAGGGGCTTTTCAATTAGTTCAATGCAGGCCTGCAAGTCCATGCCAAAATCAATGAATTCCCAATCAATTCCCTCTTTCTTGTACTCCTCTTGCTCAAGCACAAACATATGATGGTTGAAAAACTGTTGCAGTTTTTCGTTAGTGAAGTTGATGCAGAGTTGCTCAAAACTGTTAAAGTCAAAGATCTCAAATCCTGCAATGTCCAGCACACCAATGAAGTACTGGCGCTGCTGCTTAGTCTCAAGAGATTGGTTGATTCTCACCACCATCCAGTTGAACATCTTCTCATACACTGACTTAGACAGTGCACCAATAGAGTAGTAGACCTGTGACACACTTTGACCCTTGGTAACATATTCATTGCCAACCTTGACCCTAGGGTGGCACAAACCCTTCAATAAGTCAGCTGAATTTAGTCCCATCAGATAGGCTGACTTGTCAGCAGATTCTGTCCCATCAGGCTCAGCCTGTTCTTCACGTTGCTTATTCTTGAACTTCATGTTGCCATAATGCATGATTGCACCGGTCAGCTTGTAAACACCAACCTTCTCCTCACTTGTGAAACCAAGTACATCAAAAGCATTATCAGTAGCAACCAGTTCCTCTCCGTCATCGATGGACGCAACAGTTACTTCCCCTTGAGAGACATAGGCATAATCATAAGGGTTGTTGGTGATCAGCAGCATATCCAGCAGCTCTGGCTTTTTATTGGATAAAATTTGGTAAAAAATGTGATAGTTCCTTTCAGCTTTGAGCTGGAAGGTGACACGGGACTTCTCAAGTAAATATGTCTCAATGTCAGCAGAAGACAATTTTCCACTTACTCCAAAATGAATGCGGATGAATTTACCAAAACGAGAGGAATTGTCATTCCTCAAAGTCTTAGCATTGCCAAAAGCCTCCAGAGCAGGGTTAGCCTGGATTATCTGGTCTTCCAGCGTCCCTTTGTTTGCATCCTTCTTGCCGCCACCACCTACAGCAGCAATGCTGGCAAAATATTGGATGACTCTTTTGGTGTTGACAGTCTTCCCTGCCCCGGATTCTCCGGTGATAAGGATAGATTGGTTCTCACGATCTGTCAGCATGTACTGATAGGCGTTGTCAGAAATGGAGTAAATGTGCGGGGGAGCCTCCGATCTCTTCTTCCCCCGGTAGGCATTAACAACCTCCTGGTCATACACTGGCAACCACTTATAGGGGTTAACAGTAACGCAGAACAGCCCAGAGTAGGTATAGATCATCCAAGCTGCATAACGCTCTTTGAGGTTAAACAGCACGGCAGGCTCATGGAGGAAGGTGAACATGGCCATATCTTCAATTTTGTCAAACTTCGGCGGATTCTGAGGGTGCACATCTGTCTCTTTGACAGTGACGATCGTCCCGTCTTCTCTTTTCACGGTCACCTTGCCGGCCTCCTTGCTGGTGATCTGGCCCTTGACATATTCCTCCTTTTCATCCACCACAAAACACTCGGTCTTGATGTCGAATGCCCTGGTCTGGGCTTCCAGGCGCTCCTTCTCGGATTTTCTCAGGTATGGAGCAGCTTTGCCGAACTCAGCCATGACAGAGTCACCCATTGTTGAAGCACGACGAGCACAGTTGTTGGAGCACGGCGAGTCAGGAGACAACCTAAAAGCAAAGTAGCTTGATGTGCGGGAGCTGTACACTGGTCTGCACTTTATAAAGGAAGAACAAGCTCCAAATTTGGAAGTAACTAAGGCACTGATGGAAAGTGATGTTCCTTTTGAGGCCGAGATGTCTGTTCCTGTTAGTGCCCATTTAAGGATACATGACACCTCTCCCATATCTGCCGGGCCACTTAAACATCCAGCCCCTACGTCTAATCAATGTACACTAAGTCAAACACACTCATGCATGCACACACACTTCAGTTAACATTCCTTACATGTCTAGCTTAGGGAAACCACCTCTTTAGCCTATATGCATACTTTTCATGCATATGTAAGAAAGATACGTGGTAAATTTAAAGCAGTTTTTAAGAGATGAGTAAAACACCTACAGCAGGGAAGGAACTGCTTCATGCTACTTGGTTAAATTAACAAGTGACAATAATGTTTGCCAAATCCTGACTGTCTTTATCAGTATCTGTCAGGGACATTGGCCTGACACTGGCACTCAATAAGACACTGGTAATGGAGGCTGTCAGCTTATCCTAACACTTTTCCATATATCAGGGCTCATTAGGAGACAGATTATAGGTTTGAGGTGGAGTTTTAAGTTCAGGGTCTAGTTTTGAAATATCACAGCCTTAGTATCAGGACTGAAGGCTGAGGTGTGCCAACCAGGTGGTCCCTGGTCAGCTTCTCTCTTCAAATATTAATGCGTCCTTGAATTATACTCTGGTAAGGGGGGGGGGACCTAAGATGCACCTGCTATTCTAAGACTCCAGACAATACAAGCTGCTTGGTCGTGTCTGTGGTGTCTGCTTCTCAAGTGCACTGGAACACACACCTTCTTAATCTTCTTGTTTTCCTACACATGTCCTGTTCCAGGCCCACGTCTTCCTGGAAATAAGAAACACATTTGTTATCCAATTGTCCAATTTATTGAGCTGTCACTTGCAAGCACAGGAAGAGGGCTGACAGATCAGGGCTGTCAAGGAGGAGATGGAGCGGAGACTCTCCTGGCTACTGTCTCTGCCTCCTGGCACATCGCAGAAAACAGGGGAGGGGTGGAATTTTCATCAGGCCAAAGCTGATAGCTGAACGGTTGGGCTCCGTCGGCCTGGCTCTGCATGTGGGTGTAAAAAGAGGATTGTTCCATCTTCTTCTTTTTTTCATCGTTTAGGAATTCTCTCAGTGGGCCTTAAAGTGAGCTGTGGTCTGGGGCTTTTTAGATTTTCTGGTAAATACAAAGATATTTTGCTTGACAGAATTTCCAGCATTCAGAATCCTCACAGCGGACAGCTCCAGCCCAGCAGCCACCTTGCCTAAATTTACTAATGTTAGAACATAAGGCAGCCTTAAATTCTCTTTGCCTTAAATTCTCTTTGCCTTAAATTCTCTTCATTTACCTGTATTACATCATGTTCTGAAATCACTCTGGATTTGGGTGTTTGCTAAGAAGACATCTTAATAACAAAATGTGAAGAATTTTTCGATTTATATCATATTTTCTGTGTGTGTGTACATAGGTCTCTAAAAGAGTCTATACCCTCAATTTCAGGGGTAGAATTCCCTGTCTGTGTACCCCTGCATCTGTCCCTGTTTTTGGTTCCTGTTTTGAGTCAAGGCTGTGATTCACATGCAGACTGACATATCGATCCACCCACACCGAGCCTGCTGCACTTGCTGTTATATTAACTGTCCAATTTGTAAAATTTGCACTGTGTAATGTGATAAACTTAGACAAAAGGCAAAATGTCTAGGCACTCTTGATGTGACCAGATAATGTATTAAAAATCATCCCTGCTAACTAATGATGCATATTTTGTCTAAGGTTCGGCCGGCTCTAATAAATGTTCATAATAAAAAATTGTTTTAGTTCTCCATATGGAGCTAGAGGATATACATCTAAATTTACTTATGAGTCTCTGTTGCCTGGGGTATGAAGCCTCCTAAGAGAAGCTGACATTTCAGAAGGTTGCTGAGAAGCAATGAGTGAAATTCTTAGTTTGCATTTGACAGTTTGAGGCTATGCATACAAAGGCTGTGCATCTCAAAGCTGGGTGTTCTTCACAGAATGCGGAGTAAGATTTATAGATGTTTCCTTGAGCAAAAATTGCTCTCCAATTACACAGAAATCATCAATAAGAAGCACTGAGAACACATAAATGATTTATTCATTATAGGCTGTGCACAGAATGTTCCACTTGCGTCCCATGTTCTTCTGGCTTGTGACTCACAATACAGAGGGTTTGCGTGAGGCTTCCAGAGTTGCTATAATGTGGATAAGCAGCGTCATCCATCCCAAATTTTTTAATGCGGTTGAATTGCAGGGACTGTGTTCTGTGGACATTCTGTGAACTTACCCATAATCCACCTGGGTGCCTCCACTCGACTGTCGTTCGCTGATTCAGAATGGTTGCAGTGCTCTTCTATAAGCATGGTGGTGACATGGTGGCTCCTACAGGAGCATACATATACTCAAGTGATTATGGGTGTTATCACACAGTGACTCTTATGCCAGTTATGTATCACTTGCACTTGTCTGGGCCTAACTGCAACGTGACTGCCACCTCATTGCTATCCGGGCTTTGAGATAACTTTTATAGTGCCCTTTGCGTAGTGTCTTTGAAAGTCGAGCTGAACAGCATGTCTCCTCTCAGATGGAACGCGATCCACGCCGGGCTGTATTTATGGTAACCAAGTGGGCACTGTGCCTCAGATAGGATCCAGACACTGTTTATTAAGCTTTTAAATCCTCAAGTTGTTTGCGGTATTTTTAACTCTGTGCAGGACTAATTCAGCAAATTATATAAACACATAATAGATCCACGTGTTATACTTTGTGTGAAATCAAGCCTGTGTTGTTCAACCAGTCTCCGGGCTACACAGACAAAGCAGTTTGCTCAGAGGGTCAAAAGCTATTTGTCTCCTTAAAATTGGTGATTTCTTATACATCTTATCTCTTACTATTGCAGTAGCCAACTTAAACAATACAAATTTGTGATAAATGTGGATTTCGTAACTGGGAATCAGCTCATTCAGGTGTGATATTTATTCGAATATGAGACGTATCATCTGAAGGATTATGTTTCGAAAGTTCAAATTACTTTTTTATTTGAAAAAATCCATGAAAAATAAAAGCTTGTCGCACATTCGTACCAGTCCTTTCTCAGCTAAATGCTCACTAGCCTAAGCCACAGCCTGATGATAAGGAGTGGCTCAGCATATTGACTTGTAGCTCTAATGTTTGGTTGTCTGAAGGCCGTCAAGACAAAAGCAGAAATTAGACCCTCAAAATTGTGATGGGAAATGCAAGCCCTTAATTAACCACCGGTGATGATGTGGATGCCAAGGTTCATAATTACAGGCAGAGTGAGAAACTAGAATTTTAAGGGTTTCCCCCCCACCCACCTAGAGGCAAAGAAACCTAGGAGGTGGGTGATCTTCTGAGCAGCTGGATGTCATGGTGATGGATGACTTCCAGCAAGTTGTCTTCTGCTTCCGAAGGCCTGGAGCTCCCAGCGATCACCCCCACCCCCCCGACCCTTTAGCTCCCTGGGGGTGCTAGCAACCAGCAGGGGTTGTCTGTGTGTCAGCCAGATGTCTCACTTAGCTCCTATGTCTCATCCACGTCTACACAATCTCATCTCAGCTCTTACCATCAAATGCAACTGTTTCTCATCCCCATTAAAGCAAACAGCTCCCTGGTCCCGTGTGTCACTTTCATCCCCTTTAAGTCAAAGGCTTCCCTAGTGCTGTGTGTCACGTAAAAGCCAGTCATATGTCTTTGCTATCACCTTCCTTCACGGGTCTGCCTGACACTTAGGATGTCCCGCTGCCATTTTAATTTTTGGAAAAGGCGTCTTACTTTTTGAGAAGGTTATTCCGATTTGGTTTGTCCTGAAAAGAGCCTCAGAGTGACCGATGCTGTCACAACCCGCCAGCAGGTCTCGCTTCCTGCGATGACAGAGTGTGAAACGGCAGCCGAACCCAAGCTGTTGTGACCGCGTGTCCAATCAGAAGACACGATACCGACAAGAAGGAGATGCTTCAGAAGGAAAACATCACAGTAGCGCTCATATGTGTCCAGTGCCATGTCAGACCAACAGATAATAATTCCAAATAATGATCAGTAGTGTGAGTATTCCTCACAAAGTGTGATCGCTCCACTCTCTTGCACAATGGCCAGGCCTCTCAAGAGCAGTGCAGTAATTAATGCAGTGGAAATTGCGGCCTCTGCCCTTATGGCCGGGCTCGTCTTTGCCGTCGCATGGGGAGTGCAGCAGGGAAATCCTGGAAGAACAAAGAGGAACCGTTTTTTTTTTTTTTTGGAGGCTGATGTGATAAGCAGTGCTTGCTTTCGTGGGTGTGGTTTATTTCAAGGTGGGTGAGAGAGTTCAATTGTCGCCTGTCACTTCCATATATATATCAGTCATGCCAGCCCTGGTTCTTTGGGGGATTCTAGATTCGAATTGTCCTGTTAAATTAACATTGGTACCAAGGCTTAATTGGCACACGTTGCACATTATACCTTGCGTTCATATTACATTTTCTATATGTTTTGGATTTTTTTGCTTTACTACGTGGGCACTTTACAACAGCTGGCTGTTTTGTAGTTGAAGGTGCACGGGGCCTGGGTTGTGTGAATTGGCAGGGATATTGTCTCCGTTTGAAACACATCTTCCAGGTCTGCAGGTGTGTCTCATCTCGACAGCTCATTCAGTCACTGGTCAGTCACAGCTCAGCTTCACGTTCCTCTTGGACCGGTGTTAAACAATACTGACCCTATGGACTAGTGGATCTTTATCAGTGCAATTCCAATACTGGACTCCAACGCTTTTTTTCCCCTAACACAACCAACGTGTGAGTTGACATATTTATAAGCATCTGTTTTCTCAGCACAAGCAAGAACCATGCATTCGCAAGGAATCCACAAATACTAATGTGCTTCAGATGATACTTTCAGGGGAAAATCAATTTAGCCGATCTTTGCTGTGATAAACTGGAGCCTTGCGCATCACTTGCAGGCCGCTTTAAGCCGCAGCTGCCTGCGGCTGCGCAGGCAGGATTAATCGCGGGCTTTATCACGATGTTCAAAATAGGAGCGGGGTGAGAGCTGGAAGGTGCCGCGGAGTGAAAGCTGTCTTCAGGTGCTGATTATCTTGCCCTGGAAAAAGCGAGTGAACCAACAGAGGAGGTGAAGTGAAGCCGGACCGCTGGAGCACACAGTGGCTTGCTGCGGTCTATCTCTGGATGGCTGGGAACCTGAAATAGCAGCCTGGGGCTGAGAGCACTTCCCTGAATACCAGATAAGAGGGATTATGCTATGCAACTCTGCTGTTGTCTTATCTCCAAGCCCCCCTTTAATTTGTCAGTTTAAAATTTAGATCTATGAGCAAAGGCGGACATTTCAAGTCCAGAAAGTAAAATTCCAGACAAAGATTTTGTTTCAACCAACCAGCTCAGCATGAAGAGTCACATTCATATAGTAGTCATTTGGTTGGTTGAAACAAAATTCCGGTCTGGATTTTTACTTTGTGGACCTGAAACATCTACATACAACAAAATGTATAATGCAATACCTGTCTATCGGATCTTTGCGAGGGCAGAAGAAAACACTGGGAGGAAATTCTTTTAAGATCACTCTATCCTGAGGCCCGAGGCCTGCAGTGTTTCCAAGAACATTACAGAATGTCATCTGCACTTACTTGACAGTGATTTGAAACTCATGGTGTTGACAGGTAGCTGGGGTGGGGTGCTGTTGCTTTTGTTGTTCCTGTTGTTCCTGTTTTTGGTCCTGTTCTTATTTATTTAGTCAACCACTATATATACAGAAGCCCTTTCTTCAGTTACACAAAAAAAGATTTAGATGCTAGACTCAAAGGCCGTGTATGGGGTGGTAGGCCAGGTGTATGTAGACTAACAAGGATAGGATTGGGTGGTACAATTTTACATCAGGTTCCATTCACTGCCTCATACATGCCGTGCAATTTCTAGTACTCCATACACTCGAACCTCAGTTTAATCTGAGTATATTTCAGACTATTTGTAAATACGAAGTTTATAAATGGAAAGTTTTTAAGTATGCTCAAAGCGTCTGCGTGCACATGTGTTTGGGATGATATCTCCGGGGAGGAAGATTGGAAAGCTCTCCCAGGACAGTAACAACGGTGCTCGATGTCCTGGACCAGGTGGAGAGCGGTAATTAAGTCAGCCCCCTGTGGACGTGTTTGTTCTCACCTAGGTGCTGTGACAAGGCCTTGGCAATACCTTTCACTAGCTGCGTTTTATATTAGCAATTCAGGAAAAGTCCACAAACCCAGGCACTGACTCAAGGCTCAAGTTCTTACATAGTTTCCTTTGGCAGAGTCCTGTCTGCTTTCTATGCCATGTGCTGTTTGTCATGTTTTAAGGCTGGTTGTCGTGCTTTGGTAAATAAATATGCTATTAACAGCTGACTCATAAGAGAGAACTATCCAGTCCCAGGGCTGAGGCAAATTAATTCCTAAACCACAGGCTGATAGAAGCGTTGAATAGAAAAGGTTATAGTGCCCTGTGCTCCAGCATCTGAAATTAAATGAAATGCCTGCGATTTGCCTCCATCAGCACTGAAGGCCACGGCACTGAGAGTACATAATGGAGATGCACCCCTCCAAAATGACCCTCTATCTGAGGGCCACAAGCACACTATATCCTGACGCATGCTGTCCCGAGTGAGGGAAACGTCAGCCTGTTATAGGATCTGTCGCTACATTATGCAGCTGTTATATCTTGGGAGAAATAATGTGAAGTGAAA
Organism: Hippopotamyrus pictus; assembly: GCA_026781145.1. Taxonomy (NCBI): domain Eukaryota; kingdom Metazoa; phylum Chordata; class Actinopteri; order Osteoglossiformes; family Mormyridae; genus Hippopotamyrus; species Hippopotamyrus pictus. The sequence goes on from JAODLC010000028.1 coordinate 16,550,291, forward strand.
CTGGGGGGATGTTTAGAGGGTCTGAGTCCTGATGTCTGCAGGGTGTGATGAAGTTGAGCCTCACCCCCACCTGGCTGTCACTTAGCACACCAAGGGGGGTGGGGGGTTGCGGCCGGACTCCCAACGATAAAGACTGTCACAGGTGACAAACTAATAAATGTCTCCAAAACAGTCTCATCGCCAGCATTTTTTCTCCTCTCTCACAATTTCCCCACACTGCATTTTATGCCGTTTGCTGCCACGTTAATCTAATTATTTACGTGATGCTGCTGTGTGCATCTACCAGGCCAAACAACAGGTCTTTTCCCAAGCAGCCGGAATTAGCAGCAAACTCAGATTGTAAACAGAGTGGGTGCGAGTGTTTTAGTACAAATATGGTGGAAGGATATTGACAGAGAAAGCTACGGCTTTAAGTGCTTTTCGGTGGTAGCGGCGTTTACCTGTGGACATAAAAAACACAGATTGTTTTTCTCCTGGACTAATTATTTTGCTACGAGCAGCATGTACTCCCTCCTGATGGAGAGCCGGAGAGATATCCCTGAATGGATGCTGCAGCAGCATCACGGCCCTCAGATGTCCGTTTCCTTGGCAACACAGAGAGGGCGTGGGGAGACGAGGACGGTATAAAAAGCCAAGCCCTCCCAGGCTCATCGGGAGCTTGATACCACCGCTCTCAGCGCTGGGGGAACGGTGTGAGTCGCCACCTCTGATTCACAGAAACAAATAGCCGGGCTTCATCCCCAATAGCTCCAGCCATGCTCCGGCCCAAAGACCTGTGCCAGGGATCGGGCACCAAAACGTTCCTGGACGCCATGCACAGCGGCAAGGCTCACCTGGCACGCTTCGTCCTGGACGCCCTGGATGGACGCATCATCAACTCCAAAACGGAGAACAACCGCACGCTGCTGATGTACGCCGTGTGTCTCCCGGACCCAGCCGCACGGGTCAAGTTCACGCATCTGCTGCTGGAGAAGGGGGCAGATGTCAACTGCCAGGATGAACATGGCCGGACCGCCCTGAGCCTGGCCTGCGAGCTGGGCAACCTGGATGCCGTCAAGCTCTTGGTCCAGTACAACGCCGACCCTGAAATTACCGACACCTGGGGCAACAGCGCTCTGATGTACGCCGCCTGTGCCGGTCACAGCCAGGTGCTGGAGTTCCTTGTCCGGGCCTTCAAGAGGTTAGGTCTACGGCTTGACCGCACCAACTTGGCTGGCCACTCGGCACTTGAGGTCGCAGACTTCTTCGGGCACAACCAATGTATCCTGGCCCTGCATGGCCCTGGGAAGAAGATCTTGGCTACAGAGGACCAAGGAGGTGGGGTTCGTCGACCCAACCGACTCCCCAAGCAGGTCCTGGAAAGGTTCTCCAGGCAATTCCACAGCAAGTGTGACGAGCACCTTCCAGCCATGTTTCAACGGCAGCTGCGGGTGGGGGAGGGCAATGGGCCGCCGAGACGGCTCCGAGCTCAGCGGTCCCCTGAGAAAATGGACCAAACCCGGACCAATCAGCTACAGAGGCTCTTCAGCAGGGACAGTAAGCTGATTGACTCGAGAGGGGCTAAAACGCTGGACCACACTCCAGAACTTTGTAAGGACGACAAGAAGAGGGATGATCCACAAGAGGTGACTCCAACATGGGGTAAGGCAAAGTCATTCAACATGGAGTTCCTGTCTTGCAGAAAACAGTCATTTCCAGATGACATGTCGAACGGAACCCAAACTGCAATAACAATAAAGAGGGGATCACTGCAGGACGAGCAAGCTCTCACTTCCAAGATTCAGGAAAACGCATCTCTAACAAATGATGCTGACAAATTAGTAGGTGTGTCCCACGTCCCATTAATGGAAATCAAGCAATCCCTGGAACCAGCAGATGACAGCCTGAAACTATACCCTAACGACAAGCAGAACTCCACTTTCTCGGGAAGAAGAGAGTTTCAGAAGCGCCCGAGTATACCCCAGTACGGCCGCCAAGACAAGCTGCTCCCCCAACGGGACGAGATCGCACCGGAGAAAATCCCAGTGCGTCCGCCCGGCTTCACCGGACTGGGAACACGGTTACTGCGAAGGTTCACCGCCCCAGAATTTATGAGATTGGTGCTAGACTTCCCCTCCGGCTCAGACATCGGCAGAGGAAAGATGTCTCGTTCAGAGACGTTCCCCCTGTCACACACACACCAGAAGGTGGACAGTCAGCCGAGCGTGGACAGCATCAGCGCGGTGAACTGCGAGTTTGACAGCGCCGTCAACCTGCGGAAAAAGCTCCGCTCGTAAATGCGCATCGAGATGCATTAATTTGAAAATGAGGAAAAGATTATAAAACCTTCATCTTTTGTGCCTATATAACGAAAACTGTGTTTTGTGCGTGGCCTTATCGTTGTAAATATAAAGAATAAGCATAAATGCAAATATGCGTGTTATATGTCTGTCACCTTACTAATTCTCTATATTACGTATATTGTATTTCATAATTATAACAGTTGTTCATCCGTGGAATTACCTATTAAAATTATATCACCTGGGTGTGCGTCTTTATTACCTAAATGAAACTCATTTAGTCTTAAATTGGTAGTGGACAACATTTAACTTGTCTTTAAGTTGTATGCTTGTTTTGATAGTTGTCATGATAGGTGTTCAAGGTATAAGTAGGCTACAGCAATAGGAAACCTTGTGTTGTTAAGTCTTACACTGATGCTACTAAAATGGCTGGAGAAAATCTTTTAAAATGCCATTAAATTTAACTGTATTAAATCCACTACGCGTTCAACGATTTAAAGAAAACAGATCATTATTACTTTTATTTTAATATGCATGAATTCAGTCATTGGGTTGGTTTGTTTTACGCACTTTATGAAAAAAATGCAACATATCGCCATTCATTAAATGCGTTTTCTATGACTTTCAATGCGATTAAGGAAAACTATCCTAATTAATGAGTTCGATTAAGTTACATGCACGGGAAACACGGGGCGCGTGAAACTGCACATAACTAAAGAATAAGTCCGAGTGCGGCGCAAATGCTTTGTAGTTAAAGAAAGCTTTACTCGCTGCGAAACATTAGGTATGCAATATTTATTGTTCATTTATTACAAAATTAAAGCGTGTGGTTGCTCTCTTTCATGAAATACATACTGGTACAAACACGAGAAAGGTTTCGAAACCCTCAACGAATACAAACACAACGTAGGATATATGCTCGGCTGGTGGAGATCTTCAAGCGTCACATGCCAAGCCCGTGTGCTTTTACCTATGCAAACTAACGCACGAAAGGCGCTCTTTAGAAAAGCGGACTCCTCGATCACAGCAGAGCAAGGGCGCGTAGGGGGCAAGCAGAAAGGAAGATCTTCGCATGTTTACATACATTCAGAACACATACGTGACAAAACGAGGTATCTGACACTGTATTCACCGCATCCCCTGTGAGTACCAAAGTCCAGGTTCTCTTTGAACACAATATCCCTCAAAGTTTCATCTGAAGTAAACTGTGGAACATTAAAAAAAAAAAAAACCTGTGAGGTTCGGAGGTCACATTTACAATTTCACATCTTACAAACGGTTCACGACACCTTTTGGAAAAGCAGGCGAGTTTCTGTTTTTACAGAAGATAAAATAGATTATGAAAATAACCAAGTCCTTTTTTCCATTGTCTCATAAAAAAAACCCTCATTTAAATGTAAAACAGTCCTCTCCTGATTGCCAAAGGTTAATTAATGAAGGAAGGAATCACTGTGGTGCCTCCAACCAATCAAAATTAACTACTGTTTAATCTCACTATTTGGCTACTGTGAAGTTTTTACTAGTCTATGCTGAGCGCAGGTTTGACCGCCATCCTGTCACTCTACAGGTTGAATGCAGGCTGCTTTTTGTTCAGGATTTTATATGAAACCGTGATCTGGACCATCAAAGATGAACAAGTCAGCATCTGGTAATACTGTGCATTAGGCACTCTACAGTCTTTCATGTCCATCTTTGTGTGTCACTGCAAGGTCCTTATTGGGTAATGAGGAGTCCTACTTCACTGACACCGGATGCTGGTGCCAGTTAAGTACTGTGTCGTCTCTTTTTTAGCTGCATTAAGAGAATTAGTGATGTTAGCATGCAGATACCACTCTAATCAATAAAGTGCATTTCGTCGTTCCAGATCCATGCTGTTTCCTTCAGCTGCCGTGCAGCAGAGTTGGCATCCCCCCCCCAGACTGTTGGGGGGTGGGAGGTTGTCCGGACTAGAGCTGCTAGGATTGGCGGCGGGTCGCGCCTGTTGGCTGTGCGCCGCCCCCGCTCCCCCGCAGGTTGATGCTCAGTCGGGGCAACGGGAGACGATTGTAGAAGCAAGGGGGAGGTCGGCCAGGTCAACACCGGGACATGCGCTTACGGTACTGCTCCACCAAGGGCACCAGGCACTGGGGCGACCCACTCTGCAGTAAGAAGGGATGTTCCAGCAGGTCCGTGGCGCTGGCTCGCTCCACCGGGTCCCGAGTTAACATGCGGTCCAGGAAATCCTTCAGCACAGGAGAGACCTGCAGGAGAGGCAAGAACATGGCCCATCTTCATCGGCTGATATGTTTGTTGTCTGGTATTGGCTTCAGGCTGTAGATAGATAAAAAATATAGTGTACGCTGCGTGTGTGTTTCACCTTGTGAAGGTTCCTGACAGTTGGTGCAGGCTCATCTCTCAGCCTTTTCATAGCTGCCACTGGGGCCTCGCTGAAGTACGGAGGCTCTCCATCCACCATCTCCACCACCATGATGCCCAGAGACCAGATGTCCACCTGCCAGAAACACAGAGTCCAAATCAATTGAGCGTAATATAGTGAATGAACTGAGCCTAAGGACAGAAGGGTGTCAGGTCAAATCAGTTTCAGAGTCCACTTGGATCTTGTATTTGAATAAACTCGCGAAACCATAAATGGGCAACTGAAGCCCAGATTGTTCACTGTATCAGGAGATTATGAAATTGTAAATCTGAGTTATCCTGAATCCCTTTAAGGGGTAAAAAGGGCACAGTTAGAAAGCCAATGTGATGCCAGGCGTTCCCAGTCTCAGACACACATCCCCCAGCATAACACAGGGAACATTTCAGGCACTCTCCCTCATCAACCCCTAGCATAACACAGGGGACATTTCAGGCACTCTCCCTCACCAACCCCTAGCATAACACGGGGGACATTTCAGGCACTCTCCCTCACCAACCCCTAGCATAACACGGGGGACATTTCAAGCACTCATTTCAGGCACTCTCCCTAACATAAGCACAAGAGCTGTGGAAGGACATTAGCTGTTTGGGGCAAAAAAGCCACACCAAATGTGACGATGGTTTTTATGCAAATATGCATTTCGTATCCAATGAAGCACTTAGCCCATTTGCCTGTATTTCCATGACTCTGCTTGGACATTTTTAAATCCAAATCGAGTTTCGCTTTTCCATGCATGAGTCTGCATCTCACCACCTGCGTAAGTGACTTAAATATAACTCCTGTTTTTTTGATTTGTGAACGTGCTTCAAGGTTAAATAGTCAGTTTGTGTAAAGTGCTGTTAGTATTTATGCAGCTTTAAGTTACAGGTTTGACATGGTGTCCTCGCTACTGTACTTACCTCTGTGCTGTATGGGTGTTTGGAAATAACCTCTGGTGCCATCCAGTATGGCGTGCCCACTAGTGACTTCCTCTTGGGGATGTCCTTGCTGATTTGGGCACAGAACCCAAAGTCTGACAGCTTAACCTGTATGGGATTGACAAACAGGCCGTATTTTGTTTGGGATTAAAATGATACCTGAAAAGCACATTAAGGACCATCTCAATCCAAAGCGCTCAGATTACAAAAATGCACAATTATGTCTTTCAGTTGTACTTTTAAACTCCTACCTTGGTTTTATGTGAACCTCATAAGTAACGTTTACATTTAATCTTTAATTAGATCTTCTCCAGTATTCAGGCTGCTTAAAAGGTCAAGAACTATTGATCTTTAAGAGCGAACAGGGGCATGAGACCTAGTTTACCTACCCTTCCATCTAGGGTGAGGAGGATGGAGTCACTTTTGATGTCCCTGTGAATGACACCCTGGGAGTGCAGGTAGGCCAGGGCCTGCAGCACAGCCTCACACACCGTGGCGATCTGCTCTTCACTCAGCCTGGGGGGGGTGGTCTGTCTGTTAGCTCCAATCACACGCACCGCCTCCGGCTCACTCAAATACAGTAAATTCACATGGAACTTATTATGGCAAATAGCACTTTCAGAAAGTCATTAATTCAGTTAAGTAGTGAACTGTACTGTTTCTCAAAGAGGACAATTCAGAATAGTACAAAAATTGTTTATGTTTCACAACAGTCTTCTGCTAAATCCCTTTGAATGCTGTATTACTCTGCAATATTAGCTCCACACTGCCCTCTAGTGCCATAAGAGTTACTGAAGGTTAGGGTGGTCCGTCATTCATTTCATGCCCAATAATTTAATCATCACTACCCACAAACAAAGCTGGATGATCTACTCCATCCACAAACCCTAACTCTGAAATGTCTGTGTTCTAGTCTTTCTGGATCTCAGATCATAGTGCTGTGCATATGACCTTGCCTTGTGTCCCTTTTCATCCTACCTTGTTTCAGACACAATGTTGGTCAAAGCGCCGCCCTGGAGATACTCCATGATAACCCAGAGCTCTTCCTCTACCAGGGCACTCTTATACATCTCCACCACGTTTCTATGCTGGTAGTCCCTCATGATGACAACCTACAAGAAGTGCAGGGGCCACATGATTTCCATTGCATGATGAATTGTTGCCGCCAATTGGACACAGAGATTTTTCCTCTAGCTGTCAGTTGCACCGCAGTGTCATCTAAAATCTACAGCACTCCTGTCCTGAGAACCGCCCTCCCACCACTATCACTGGGAAAGGGGCCAGTGAGGAGGGTTGGATACCTCGTTGAAGAGAAGCTCTCGCCGCTGCTGCTTCCGAAGATCCATCATCTTGACCGCCACCAGCCGGCCGCTGTGTTTCTCGCGAGCGATGCAAACCACGCCGGTTGAGCCCTCCCCGATCTTCACAAAGTTCTCCAGGTAGGACCGGGGGTCCCCCTTATCCACCACCATCTGCAGCGCAGCCTTGAACTGCTCGTGGGTCACCTTGGGGGGGTCAGGTGGTGGCCGGGGGGAGGGGTGCTGGGGGGGCCTGAAGGAGGGGGAGCAGGCACCAGTTGGGCTGGTGGCCAGGGAGCCTGTTGGGGAAGGTCGGGGCTGGGATGGGCTGTCCTGCCCCAGGGGGGTGGACCCAGAGCTGCTGGCCAAGCGTAGGGAAGGATCAGTATTGATGCTGGGGGACAGCCCGATAGTGTAGCTTGACGAGGGCCGCACTGCTCGGTGGGTTCTCGTTCCACCCACTTGTGGGCTGCGGGTGCCATTGGGCAGAAAACTGGGCTGGTGCCGTAAGATAGAGTCTGCCTGCAATGACAGAGGGTAGGGAAAGAGATCACCCTGCGCCTGCTGCTGGTACCCTGGATTAATTAAGGGTGGTCAGTGTCAGAAGGACATTTTTAAGGTAGAATACAGTGGTACCTCAGAACTCGAATTTAATCCGTTCAGACCTCCGGATCGAATCCTAAAAAGTTCGAGTTGTGATCAAATTTTCCCCACAAGAAATAATGGAAAACCAATTAATTGGTTCCCAGCCCGAAAAAATTAGACCTAAATATGTTTTTTTTTTTTAGCATTTAAACAAAATGAACCGGATAAAACAAGAAGAGCATATACTGTACTAAACACATTTAAGCACATTTATCAAGACAGTAATTTGTAAAGTAAGAAAATAAATGTATCCAAACAATGTGTAAAGTTAAAAAAAAACAATGTGTCCTGCCCCGATCGTCTGCTCCTTCTATGTGCCACGCCCCCTCGTTAACCTCGTGTATAATCCCCGTGTGATCAGCTGTTTCTGGTTGTTGTCATCAGTCCTCTGTATTTAGTCCGCGTTTCAGTTTGTTTCCCCAGTCCGGACATTGTATTGTCCGTCTGCATTTTGCCTGCCTTACCTGTAATTAAATCCCGTGTTCCCCGATACCCTGAAGTCTGAGCCTTTGTCTCCATTCAGTCCCTGCTCGGCCGACAATATTATTATAATTAAATGTATTAATGGTTTATTATTAATATTAAAATAATTAATAAGAAATCTTTATTTTTAAATGTATTTTATTATATAATAATAATAATTACTATTACTGTCTTTCATTGTCTAAATGTATTTTTACTGTTGAAATATATGTATTCAGCTAGTGTAAACATGCACGATGCTTTGTTTCCACTGAGAGACGTGCCGCGTGACTCATTTTCCCACGCATACAAGTTATCTTAGGTCAGCGTTCACGGTTTGACTTCTGAGATTCAGATCGAGTTCTAGGTAATTTTTTTTTCGAACTGGTTGGTTCGACTTTTAAGAAATTCGAGTTCTAATGAGTTTGAGAACTGAGGTACCGCAGTACAATTACAAAATACCCTTTGACTGAAAGCCTCTGAGTCAGTAAACCCTTGCTCAGATCTGATTGGTCTGTCTCCTAAACCAGCGTTTCCCAAACTACTCAGGGCAAATTGGATGGATCCACGTTTTTGTTTTATCCCAGTTCCCAGCACCCCTGTAAGGCATTTACAACTCCTGATTGCTTGGGTCAGGTGTTCTGAGAACTGGGGTAAAACAAAAATGTGGATCTGTCCAATAAGCCGTAGCACTGGTTTGGGAAACCCAAGTCCTAAATCATGGATTCACACGCACACTACCACATTTCACATTCTTATCACACATTTATAATGGGCTTTTTTTCACTGACTCCTTAATCCACTCATCCCCTTCAGTCTAGCTTAAGACCCGCATTTTTCTTCAAATGTATCAAATGACACCTCAACGCTTCCCAAAGCCACGACTGCAGCGAACTTGGACTGCGTGTTCTGCTTAACTCTGGATGGATGTGCCCTTGAGCTGAATCCAGCACTCAGGAGATCTGTATTTGCCGCATCATAAAAGTAGTATCTTGTGAGTGCTTTTCAGCTGTCTTCCAAAACCATTCGCTACGAACACGTGGGAGGGAGCTGCAAGAAAGTCTCCTAAATTTTATGGAGGCACCTGCTGTAGGAAAAGGCGGTATGAATTCCATTTGAGTTCCGTTATGAATTCAGCTCCTTTTATGAAACTCAATGTGTGCTGACAGACTGTCATTGGCTTCTTCATTACTGAGAGATGCTCTGCACTATTCACTTGCTGTAGGCCTGTATCCAAGGTAACCTACATTGCTTATGGTTTAATGCTCACACACCCAGTAGCCCGGAGAAGTCTGTGCCCAGAAAATTTAGGTCAGCGGGCCGGTTTGCCGGTAGCATCATCCTCTGAGTCTGAGACAGTCCCACAAACACACTTTTAAATTAGTTTATGACGCGTGACTCAATGGCAGCTGAAGCGGTGATTACCTTGAGGTCATATGAGGAGAAGGGCCTCCCTGGGCTGTTCTGTGTGTGAAAAGGGGGCCTGTCAAAGGCGCTGAAGTCTGCCAGGCCCCCTAGGTTGGCCCGAGGCTGTGGAGCTGATGTTGCTGGGCTGTAAAAGCAGGACACTGGTCTCTGGGCAATCAGGCCAGTCCTTGGTCCCTTGTCCCTCAAAGGCACCAACCTCCCTGTGGGGCTGCTGGCATCAGGCCACAGGCTAGGTGCCTCCCCATTGCCATCTGGAGACGGGGACTTGTTCAGGGAGGTGAGGCTGACCTCATGGGTGGACTTGGCCCTGGGCAGGGCGCCGTTAGCCTGCAAGGGGTTACGGTCCAGGCCCAGACGGGGACTCCCGCTCTCGCTGCGCACATTGCGCATCTTATCACGCCAGCCCTGGCCCCCACTGTTGGAGTCCTCTTGCATCAGGTCCTCATACTGGTACGTGTCTCCCTCCTTGACCTCCCCTAACCGGCCCAGGGACTGCGCCCTCTTCCGGGCTGAGGGGCTGCTCCTCCGCAAGGAGTTGGAGCTGGTCACAGAAAGGCGGTTCATGTCAGAGATGACCGCAGAGATGTACTCGCCATGCCCTATGAAGCTCCCCCGGACGATAGTCTGAAAAAGAAACAGCCATATTGCATTCCTTAACTGCCTTGTAGGGGTTTGCGGTAAACATGCAGATAATATCAGGGAAGTCTTTTACCAGCAATGTAGAAATTTTCTCAGGTATTTTTGCAATAAAGATACTACTCTCCTGTGATGATTTCTCCAGAAATCTAGTGCTAACAAGCTTCTGTAAATGTAAACCCAGATGGCTCCCCCTCTCAGATGATTGCTGTACAGTGGCATTGGCATGTTTAGTGGTATGTTTTTTTCTTATTGAATTCTGCGCTCATTTGCAAAGGAAGCAGAAATGACATTTAAGGGTGACACTTCAGCACAAAAATAAATAACAGACAAAAACCGCGTACCTTCAGACTGCAAATGTTGTATGTAAGACTATAAAAGCTAGCTTAATAACATAAAGGATGCTTGCAGGGCTGATGATTGTGGCTGAGCATGTTCACAATGCACAGATCCACAGACGTCATTAGACTTTCCATAGTTGGGTGCACAGACGCATGATAATCCCTTTCATTCGCGATTGTCGCGCGCCTCCCGTGATGTACCACACTGCTGCAGCAGAGGCGTCAAAATTTGACGCGTCACGTGGCTCATCCTTTCCGTCTATCCTGCGCGGCTTTGTTGCCTGGTGAGTAATCTGTCGGCCCGGCCGGTTTACGAGTGCGTTTAACATGTTTCTTTTATCAGCCACAAACTGCTGTTAAGATAGACTGCTGACACTGTCTGATTTTCCTGAAGTTCAGCCCCCTCTGTGAAATCAGAGGAAGTTATGATTATGTAGCATTCTGTTTATTTTTGTGCGGACGTCCCGTTCCCTCAATTTATACAAATGAGTCGTAGTGTTATAAATCCCGCGGTTCGCTGAACAGTTATTTTTAAAAGTGTGGAAATTAAACCGTGCGATAGTTGACAAAATGCCGCGAGCCGAACCGGGCTTTGCCTGTCACCTCAGGCGCGCGTGATTCACGGCGTCTAAATGTGAGGGAGAAAAAGCGAGGACAGATGCCGCAAAAACTGACTTTACTTAAGGAAAAAAAAACGTATTTTCCACCCATAAATATTAATCCATGCTCGGTTTTATTTTAGTTCAGTTGAATCCTCAATGTGAAACCTTCCTGACTGTTCAGGTGAGGTAAACAACGCGAGTCTTAAAGTTTCACAGTACACAAGGTGCGTAAAGAAAACCAGAAGGAGCGACACAGAGCCCAGAACATCAACGGGTTGAGACTGTATTGGTAACATAATATCTCCGCCACGAACATTTCAACTTCCTTTGCTACTGCGTTATTGACCTATTATCGACCTTCATATAAGCAATACGTGGTTGATTCAGTCCTGCGGCTGTACTATAAGCATCGTCTGCTTGTTCTTCTATATCTAATTATGCTCGTAGACTGCTCAGTTGGGGAAAGTGTACTGGATATTATTTACGAAATACATCCTTATTTTATAGATATTTGTAACGGGGTAATGGTACTGAAGCGCCACCTAGTGACTATTTCGCACCACAGAATTTTTATGGCTAGACCATCAACATCGGGCTGTAATAAAATTTGACATGGAATCAGGTACGCGTGAAAAAGGTTTAAATTACTTGAAGATCTTCGAGATAAAACAGCACGGAATTTAAAACTTTAGGATACAAAAGGAAAGCAAAAACCTGTCACAACGCTCTAAATTTACAGGGTCGTACTAATTATTATGTATATGAATTCCACCTTGCATTCACAATTTTCATATACTGTTCCACGTTTTTAATATTTTGACGAAATATGTTGATGGTACAATTAAACGTGAGAGAATGTTGCTCAGCATACAAAGCATCACAGGCAATATCACCTTTTAGGTCATAATTATACTATTGTAATAAATTATAAGACCTTTTAAAGTTTTAAGTGTATTTTTTAGTCGACTTTAGTGTGTTAACTTTGGAGCATCATTTTCACCCAGGAAACCAAAAATATGTTTGCCATTACTGTGATGTTAGGTTGTCATAACATTGCAGTTGGCCAGTTATGCTTAATGGCGCGAAAGTGGGATTCTTAGAAAATAAAGTACAGCTTTTATGCTAATAACCAACAGTGGGAAGAAAAACAGTGAATGGACTGATATGTTGCCATGGCTGCAAGCCCTAGAGGTTAAATACCACAATCATGAGAAAGAATTGAATTATCTGGAAGATGCAGTGATAAAAAAAAATTAAGACCATGGCTAAAAAAAATGCTGCCATTAAAGCACATTTTAGGCTGTAATTAAACAAACCACAGTAAGCTTACATGCTCCAGCAGGCAAAAGAAACGGCGTGGCATGCAGTAAAGTCCACATGGATGCTGCTTTATGTACTTTGAGTATACATTTGTGCCATTCACTGGAGAAGATGGCACAAGATCACATGCTGTACTGTCTTGCATCCTTCACGGTACGGTTCAGCCTGCGACCCAATGTTGAATCCTGGTAAAGGCGCTGCACCTGTGCTTGTGAGATGGTGCTTGGGAGGGGAGGGCACAGTGGGTCTCTCATGAACAGGGAGGACCTGAAGTGGGCAGTTTCTTCCCCGTTGCTGTTATCAGCACTGCTGAATCACTGCTGTACCTGCACAATTCCTCCCCAAGCTGATCATTCATAGGAAACTGTCATGGACAGTTATTAATTTCCTGTACAGACTCATAAATCTTACATCCACCCCCATAACCCACAAATACGCAGACAGGCCTTGTTAGCTGCTCCCAGCAGGCAAAGGCGTGGACACCTAACCCAGTGGTTGCTGGTTCAAATCCCAGCAGATTCCTGGCAGGTTGAAATGCTCTTCACTGTCCAACAACTTACTATTAAAGAATTTTATATGAGCAAATGATTAATGAAATTATGCAGAATGCATACTGCCACTCTATAATATAATCTGTTGATAAATTACTGAACAATGCAACATACTCCAAAGGAACATTCCTGATAATTATAGTAGCTAGCTGTGGCGTACTAACGAAGTAAATGTTTTCTATTTTTATTTACATCTGACAGCCTCCTCAATTGTACGTGCGTTGATGCCCATTTTGCCTTGGTGAGAACTGTTTCCTCCCACTGCTTTCTGTCAGTGAGAATGGCACTACAGTACCACAGGGCTAGTGCTGGAACAAAGTCTCTCCTGTCTGCATGAGGACCAGAGCCATTGGAGAATGAGACTTTAAACACATTTAAGCCAACTGGTATCCAAGACTGCCAGTTTTTACTGTTTACTGTTGTCATATACATGTACACAGCTGGAGGTTTACTGAACAGTTCATGTTAAGTACCATAGTCAAGGATACAACTGTTCACTCTGTTATTAGCACCAGATTAACCACCATCTGTTGCCCCACTACAGTACTCAAGAGCATAATATTAAAGTAAGAAAGGGACACTCAGCTACATTACCTTTTTTGGCTTGAGCTCCACCGGTGTGATCCTGGAAGGATCCACCACTGGCTTCGGCCTGCGAAGATTCTCGATGATGCTCTGCCATTGGGGCGGTAGGCCCACAAAGCAGCCCCGCTTGGAGTCGTATGACGTGTGGACGCGGTGCTCAAAATTCTTTGGAGCCGAGATCTCAGGTCTCTTCTTTTTCTTCTTTCGGAACATCCTCAGGTCCGAGAGAGCAAGAACCTGCCGGAAGCAAGACATCCTCCTGTTAAAAGTAGATTTCACTCTTCTCATGTAGGCCATTGCGTCTAGCGTAACTACACGATGGTGGCTTTTTTGCGTTTAAGGAGCCTCTGACTTTGACACAAATTGAGCTTCCTGCTAGCATACCACACAGATGTACATTCCAATGGTTGGCCAGGTACAAAACAAACCAAACTTTCCAGGTAAGCCTGATGTCATGTGATTCTGCATTCTTGTAGCATGTCACATGGTTCAGTGTAAACCAACTGCTGATTTGCAATTCTGTTAAGGAGAACATAATTTAACACCCATCGCAAGTGTGTCCAAGGCAAAGACCATCTGCTCGTGAAAAGTTTTGAAAGAGTGATTGAAGCCCAGAGTTGAAATGTTTTCAGTAATATGGCATCCCTTAGTTCAGCCCACTGACTGCCTCATGCATCTGATGTGTTTTGCTCTGAGGCATAGAGACAGGGAACGTGTGCACATGCAAAATGGAAGCTCTTTGGTCATTTGGGGCTTATTCATTTATTCATTCACTGTACCCTTTTACCGACGAGGACACAGCTTGCATTTGCAGCAGAAAGACACACAAAGAACCTGCTGACCGTGACCCACAATATATGTTAATGAAGGGCAAACAGCCCTCTTATAAACACCCAGTTTGGCTTAAAAAGCATCATCCCTGGCAATGTCAAAGACAATGGCTGGAAGGTTGCTTGCAGGGCTTGTTTTTTTACTGACTTTGAGCTAATGGCCTCCATGCTGTGTGCTCTAGGCTTCATATTTGCAAAGATAAAGCATCTTTGTCTTTAGTATTTGCCATACAGCTCTTAAAAGAAAAGTCCTACTTTGCATATCAAGTTACCCAAATGTGTCTCATTTAATGTGTCTCACTGGTGTTAATCCATGACATTTATCTGCACATGGATTTTGGTTTCATGTTCCCCGTATTCCTGTGGACAAAAATTCCAGGTAAAGCTGCTATGATCAACATTGTTACAAATACAGTGGGCGGGGCCAGCATTTTGGTTTGCAGAAACATGCAAAGGAAAAAGGCGCACGGGAAGCTATTATATAACATATGCTTTCCAGGGTGGTGCGTTTTATGTGGCCCACATTGTGCAGTGAAAGCAGGGCTGCGCTGACCTGCTCCTCTAGCTGACTGTCATACTGTCAGGCTCCGCCCTTTGACATACTATCATCGATCTTCACGACTGCCAGAATGAGCGACCTTTGTGATGAGAGACACTCCAGCAGGCATTGTCCTTATGGATGCATGGCAAGGAAGAGGCATGTGGCAAATGTGAAAGCCTGAGTAAAAGCTAAATCGGGATAATTTTTTTCCTAATTATAAGGAGAGGGAAAGGTGACACGACAGTTGTGTATTGAGGAAGTAAGCTAAAAGGTTTAAGAATAACTCAGTCACATGGCTAATATGCTAGGTGTTGCGTAACCATATCTTCCTTTGCCATCCCTATGTAAATAACTCTGGGCTGCAGAGGATTTTAACGAGACCTGACAAGAGCGGCATGGCTTGCAGCAGTCAGGATGGGGAGAACGGTAAAACCAAAAAATGAAAGCGCCAAAGCCTGTTGCAGACTGGGAGGGTGCAGTATGTACGAAAACATCAAAAGTCTGTCTGGCAATTTGTTTTGATTATTCTGTGATTTGGAGTCTATGAGGTCGTGTCTCGCGGAGTCACATGGAAACAGTAGCCATCACGAACACTTCAAAGGGCAGCCGTGTGTTGGGATGGTGCCCCGTGTTATTCTGTGAAAATAACAGTGGATCCTACACACATACACACTAAATAAATACATGTTCAAAAGAAAAGTCCTATTCATAGCACATCCTGTATTCTTATTCATATTCCTTGTTTCCCATATAATCTCTCATAATCCTACCAAGGGCTTCAGAAGGGCATGGATACCCTGACAGATTCAGGGGACCCAGTACTAGGGCCCCCCCACTTGGTAAAATTCTATTTATTTTGTGAGACCTGTATTTGCCAACTAAAGCAGGGGACCCAGAATTTCTAGCTACACCCTTAAATCCCACTTTTGTATCTTAAAGTGGATGGTTGGTCATTCAGCATTTGCACTATCCTTTCTTCAAGTTTCTGTGATATTGCAGCTCTTTGCAGTATCCGTGACCAGGTAATCATCACGTTCTTGCACATGTTGGTTTGCAGAGATGCAGTGGGGTTTTTCTTGACTAGCAGGCTAATCAGTATGTACCCAAGAAGAGAGGCAACCTGCCACAGTAATTTGCTTTATGTGACAAATTAGTTTACTGTCACTTAGGGAAGCAGTAGAATGATTTTGGTATTCCTGTTTGATTTTCATGCTTACAGATGCAACGATGCAAGGACTGTAACTAAATGCAAAAATGTCAAAATAGGGACAGTGTATTAAACTTTTTGCTTTATAAGAATTTGAAGGCTTTCACTTGAAGGTCTACCAGCTTGTGCTATCGGACCACTACGGATGATTCAAAATGCTCCCATTATTACATGAGAAGAGTCACTGCAGTCAGTTCTCTTGTCTCTGACTTGCATGTTGCTTTGGACAAAGGCATCTGCTAAATTTGTAAAATGTAAATATGTCAGCTCTTTCTGTATATCCCTGCTCTTCTTCATAAGCTCAGACCATAGTTTCTGCTCAGAACTTACCTAAAATTCTGTCTTGCCTGATCTTTATATGGCTCTATAAATGCATAAGAACATATTCTTCAGTGGCTCTACAGTGTCTTAACTGAGACAGCACTTATTAAAATTCTGAGATGTGTTTGCTTTACTAGATTGGGTAAAGAAGCAGGTATTATTATCGATTCAGAAGCCCTGATCTCATAGGATTCTGCAAGCTTTCATGACAGCTTGTTATTGATTTGGTAAAATGATCCTCGTAGTACTTGTTTCTGGAACGTTGGAACTACAGGTACCTCACTGTCCAGAGAACTCCATGGGGGGCATCAAATGTCGTGACAGAGAGTGACAAATAATAATATAATAACATTTCCTCTGGGACTAGAAATGCCGGCTTTTAAATTTGTTAGTAGAAATAGAACAACTTCCCCTGAACGTGACAGATTCTGATGGACATTTTGATCAAAATGCAATTTTTTTTTAACCAATAACAGGGTATTTAAACATGCACCCTACATAGCTTTTTCCCTCAATCAAAACATTTTGCTATGGACACAGACAAGCCTCGCCACGGACACGTTTATCCATGTTCGGACAGGTAGATAATCTCCTGGAGGCTGTTTCCTGGTTTTCGTTGTCAATGGCAGAATCAGGTGAGACGGTGCTTGCACGAAAATCCAGGTCAGTCCATAACTGTGTGAATCACACAACACTAAGCACAGCGCCTGATAGCTCACTGGTTCTCCAACAAGTTACATCCTGCACAGGAGCCATACAGCAGTCAAGGGGAAGTATGTCCCAGCCTTGCCTGATTGGCTTGCACTTCTTCCCCAAGGAAAATAAGCATTCCCAAGCTGCTTACCTGCAGCTATGGCTTTGGGAAGAAGAGCGAGGATGAGTATATATGAAAGACATCCTGCCCCCCCCCCCCTTCAGCAAAGTAACTCAGGATTTAATTTGGCATGAATAACAGAATGAGAGCTGGGATTTTCAGGGTACCAGTTCTCAGGCAAGAAAAAAGTGAAAGAATAGGATTAATTTTGTCCTCAGTTTAAAAGGTTGGAGTAAGACACCACCAGAACCACAGTGCAAGAAACTGGATTAGCTAGCTAACCAATTTTTATACAACTTCATCTGTGCAGTCATCAGGGCTTCTGGAGGTGTACAGGCAGGAATGGATCCTCACTTGTGTTTCCTCGTATTAGAGAAAGGAGTGTATGAACCTGGATATGACCTGGACCTGGGTTTTGATCTCGGACACCGTGCACCTTTGTCACTTTGGCACTGTTATGTTTACCACAGAACCCTTTACAGAGTGAGAAGGCTGCTTTCTCATGAAATTGGGGATGTTCTCCTTAGTACATAAACATTTACTGTAGGTGCATGACTTGGGTAAAACTATAACATCTAATGGACAGTTGACTCAACTTTCAGGAAGGATTGTGAGTGTTCTCTTAAAGGGAAGGCCTTTGGATAGCCGTAGGGGACTTTGTTCACAATTTAAATGAGGAGAACGCATTTTAAAAATATGCACTAAATCTGCCATTCGGTGAACGATGTTGATTCCAGATAGTTTGTCACATGTTTTAGCCAGATTCACTAAGTGAAATAGACTAAAAGACTGAATGTGAAACACTTCTTCGCCAGGTGGATCTTGTGTCTCCACCTTCCTGCAGAGCTGTTGGGGACACAGTTGGTTCTGTATGTCGGAAATGGGCTGTCTCTCTGGATTATATCAACAGGCACTCAGGATTATTATACTTGCTGAGATGGGTGGTCTGTTTCTAAGCACTACACTGGTCTTCCTCTCATGCCCCAGATATAATTGGTAATTAAAAAATAAGGCCACTACAGAAGATGAAGAGAAGACTACGAGGGCACTAGGTCGGAAATCACGCAATACCGATATGGAGCAACACCCTGGCTGTAAAAAGGAAGAAAAAAAAAACACAGCGTCATTCTTACCAGACTGGTTCGTAATGTTTTCTGCTCCCCTTTGAATTTTAACGCGCCATTTTTCGCAGCCATGTGAATCAACTCCAGCTACTGTCGTCTGCTTTTTTTAAAGCCTAGAGGTAGGGCGGACTGACGACGTGTTTCAGAAACACTGCGCCTGGAAAGTAGTGGCTGCACCGAAGCCTCTGTTGTTTACCCGAGGTGTTTCAGGATTTCTCCTAAATGTCTTCTTATATTGCTCAACTGTTGTTACGCCCTTTGGCGAACCTGCTGGAGGTGAGTAGCTTATAATGCCAGAGGGGAATTTGCTGAAGACTGGGTCATAGGTTTGGCAGAGGTAATTTCAGGCGTTGTCATAACCAGAAATATGTCTTTTCTCTCAGAATGAATCCTGCACTTGACATGGCATTGTGTAGAAATACTCTGTAATATTAACTCTGCCTCTTCATGGTGCGATCAGTACGACTGGATGTGGCACACTGCCCCCCACTCTCTCTCTATTTACAGTGACGGCTTGGACGGTAAGAGCAGTGCCATTGGGGAGTGGGGGGGTTAGGGTCTGCCAGCCGTCCTCCCGTTGCTTTTTACTAAGCCGCTGTGCATTCTCACTAATTGAGTCGCCCCCCTGTTCCCTGGAGACCCTTGCCCTTCGCACGGCACGTTCAGACACTCCACGGGGTCGGATGAGCCCTTGCTGCATGCCTAATAAGGTGGAATCGGTAAAAGGAGATGGCAGACCAAGCAGAATTTGGCTCCCCTCTCCTGACTATGTAACTGGGGGGGGGGGGCTTATAACCAAGACGAAACAAAACAGGAGATGTGTTCTGTCAGCATTGCAATGACATACAAACTCTGCTGAGCAAACAGACATGTTAAGGATACTTGGAAGGCCTCTGTCACCTGTTCTGAGCTGTCCTGATACATTGCTAAAAGAAAGCCCCCTGCCTTGTGTTTATTTCTCACTCCCATTTCCAGTCCTTCCCCATGAAAATAATATAAGTGGCGGCTGCAGCCACATCCATCCGAAAGCCTGTTTTATATACCTGGCAGTCCAGAAAGGGAGCTCTTCCCCACACACTGTTTAATTAAAGATCTTCCTGGCTCAAGCCAATCCCTTAGACAGTTTTAGCCTGGCAAGATAAAGACGTATCATCAGCCCACACCAAAAAGACAGGCCAAATGGCTTCTCAGGGGCTTAATTTATTGATGCAGTGCGCCTCCCCCGCAAATCTCACCATGTAGCCTTTCCCCATGGAAGCGGAAACTCGCGTCGACTTCCTTCCGCGCCTTGACTGCTCCCCGGGCCAGAGTGACAGGGATTTCTCAGAATTTGGCACATCGTCCAATTATTCACCTCCATATTTCACTTGCTTCCTCCTCACCCTGGGGGAGCAGATTTCACACCGGACCCGCACCCCCCATAGACATGGCGCGATGATATTTTTAAAATGATTTCTTTCTGCGCCTCATTAAGATGCTGCAGGTGACTGATGGTGAGTCGTGACCTTACTCACAGGCCCGTATCTGTCACGAGACCGCCAAAATCGACCCCCTTGCTGTCCAGATAGGAAGCCAGAAAAGAACCACCGCTGGATTGGCAGGAGCCACAGGCAAATGGATCACACGGATCCGAATATGCATGTCGCACCCCAGACACGTGTACCCATCTACCCGCTTCCCCTGCCTGCTGCACCCACTCGCTTGGGATGACGTTTGTGCCTGTGCCATGGCATCAACCACAGTCCCCATAGGGGAGCTCAGTACATTTGACCATGAAGGGCCACGCTTGTCTTCCGAAACGAGCAGACTAATTAGGTCGACTTGTTTATGTTTACAAGGGATTAACGTCCCCTGACATCCACAACCTCTCTGGCGCTCACCAGTCCATATCCTGAAAACCCCCTATTCTCTGCCGGCTCCAGAATGTGATGGCCACTTGGCGTCACTCCCACGCTCGCCGCTGTCCCCTGACGAGCAGGCCGCCTACGGCCATGGGTTCAGGTGGGGCCAGGTGGGTTCAGACGGGGTCGCTGCTGTCCTGGGAGGGCGGTTACTGAACTCGGAGGCATGTTACACCATGACTGGAATTTTAGGCAGCAGCTGCGATTTCTCAGATGCTTTGCTGCAGAAACTTTTCAAGTCGCGACACAGTATGGCTACATACAGCTACATACAGCTACATACAGTATAGCTCAGAGCGGACAGTCAGGCTCCTTTAGCAGTGCGGTAACGCCGGGGTAAATGGCAATGCATGGGAATCCCAGATCAGGGAATCGGGAAGCCGGTGTTGTGCCATACGGCAACTCCCAGAGGTTGCTGCCACATCGACACGGGCATTACGGTAATGCGGCCACATTGTTACACATCACCTAGTGATTGTCAGCTCGCTCCAGCCTTCCATACGGTCGAGCCTGACGACACACCACTGTGCCGCACGGTCGAGTAAGGACAACCTTAAGGGGGCATGTTATGGGAGCAGGAGAGAAGGCAGTGGGAAAACAGCGTGTGGTCACCCTCAGGAACATATCCTTCACCTGAACAGTGCCTCACCCTCTTAATCGTACCCAAAAGACAGCAGCAGTAGGACGGTAAGAGGCGCACGCCTCGCCGGGAACATGAAAATGACAGGAAAGGCACGGGAGCTACATCAAACGACAGGGAGACGACAGTCTGCACAATAGCATGCACGGTTCCGACTCTCTCACCTGGCTCCGAATTTACATCCTTCCCGGGAAAGGTGAAGGGATAGCGAGGGAGGAAAAGGTTTTGCGGAGGACAGGAGGGCAGAGGTGCTTCTCTCGTGACACCCTTTCAGAGGTGAACCTCCTCCATCTCCCTTCTTTTCTCCCTGTTCACCAGCCTCTCCGCTCACTGCATTCAGCTCCTGCCAGTACCCAGTGTCCCTCCAGCGCTGCTGCTGTACCTAGCCCTTAGCTCTTTGTCAGTGAGCCTTTGCCTCCTTTCCTTTTTTCCTCTGAACCCCCCCCCCCCCCCAACACCATCACCACCATCACCACCCTCCCCCAACACGATCTCCT
>JAODLC010000028.1:16571745-16621816 GCA_026781145.1 Hippopotamyrus pictus
CTCCTGCTCCCCGGTGTACGCGAAGGGGGGGCGGGGAGTCTGATGGCACGGAACAATGGAAGAACGCAGACCCCCTTACCTTAGCGTTTGGTGAGGAGGAGAAGATCTCCTCTGGGAAGAGGTTTGCGAGTGAGAGCATGCACACACACATGCGCACACACGCTCGCCGGCGCGCACACACTTGCATACACACATCGCTCACAGATATAGAGAGAGAGAGAGAGAGAGGCACAGAGAGAGAGAGGGAGGGCTGGCTTTCAAGCAAGCGCCTACTGCAGGCTGCCGCTTGCCCGGTGAAAGCCTGATGCGTTCCTCCCTCCAGGCAGAGAGAAGGAGACGCAAGCCAGCTCAAAGCCTCTTTGTCTGAGATGACTCACGCCCAATGCCATGACCAACTCCTTGTCCGTGCAGCGGTACCAGCAGGCAGGAACGGTCCCGGACGGAGGAAACCGTGGAGAAGGAGAGCCTGAGAGGACACCGCAGCACGGCGAACAAACGTACTCTCCGCGCAACCCCCCCGCATCCTATAGGCTGTCTTTATGGTGGACCAAACAATCTACATGCGCTTGTCCATTAAACGCAAGCCTCCAATCGCAGGAGGTGTAGGAGACGAAAGGCGGCCCTTATGACAGCAATCAGTTACCTGGCTCTACCTGACACTTCCTGCCTCCCCTGCAGCCGACATGTGACCTGGGGTTGAGAGATGGAGGTTGTGACCCATTCACCACCCAAGGGCTGAGGGGGCTTCTGCCCACCTGTCTTCCCGTTAATGACGCGAGTTTACCGCACCACTTTTTCAGTTGGGGAACTCGGCAGACTTGGACATGTGCTACTCAAAGTGTCACCTGACTGCAGAAGCACATACTGAGCCTTACCAAAGTGTTCTCTGGGAAATACAATCATGGCTCCTTCTCCTGATAAGAATGGACCAGTCAGACATTTATGTAACACTAATCATTTGTCAGTTTGAAGGCTTTAGTCAAAAGTCAAAGCTCTCACGTCAATTTCTTAATTGGCTGTCACTTGGACCTCCTCCATTTCCATCCGCCGAGGTTCTTGGCTACGTGACGTCGATGTGTCATCGCGCTCACCTTTGTGGGTCCTTCAGGGATGGCAGTGACATTGAAACAACATGGGGCGTGAACTGCAGTTGCCTCAGCAGTGACTGTCCATGTTCAGGACAGCCACGTCTTATCCGGCACCAAAGAATGGGACCGAAAGGCCCGCCTGGGACAATTTGCATCTCAAACAGGCACAGCTCCTCTGTGAGGAGGCATGACAGATGCTAGATGTGACCCCGCCCCCCTCCAGTCCCGCCTCCTTTTGTCGTCGTAGTTATTAATTGGATCACTCATCTCCCACCTTCCTGCTGCTGCCCACAGCACACGGCTCCTGGGAGAGCTGTGGGTGGAGGGGGGCAGGGGACAAAAAACCTGGGGCAACAGCTATAAATGCCACCATGAAATGAAAAACATGCCAAAAAAAGCATGTGCCTTTCTTCACCTCTCAGCTGAAATTCTAGAAATATACTATCACCCAAGACACATGTTTCACTCACTCTGTCCCCCATAAAAACCTCTCCTGATATTTCCAGAGGACATACAAAGGCTGAATCCTATTTTGATAACACACAGACACTCACATGTCTCATAGACGCTCTCAGGCTAATTGTCGGGGAGCTAATTGCCCATTGTCATGCGACGGCTTATTGTGCTCTGAGGGAAGCTTCCTCCGTAAACAGAGTGGGGGGACCCAGCCGCCAGCCAATCACAGAGGGCAGCCACAAAGCCCTCTTCTCACCTGCTGCGACTGTTAATCTGGAGGAAAAAGAGGCAGAAAGAAGCTCAACTGCAGCCCACAGATTACCTTGCAGAGCCACGTTAGATATGAACAGCACCAGCTGTTGCATCCCCCTCTGAACATATGGTGACAGTACCTTAAACATGAATCATTGATTAACCAGGTTAAGGCTTGTTCCAAAAGAATGTGGTAATCTCACACCCAAGTCAGGTACTAATACTTTTAGTCTGAAGTACAATTCTGCCTTCTACAGGTTGTCTGCAGCACGCATTTTCTCAGTTATTTGGATAAGCCCTCGTGGATGCAATTGCATGGGCATCATTAGGTCCGATCACTCAGGGATATAGCCCTGTGTATTTTAAGCCTAGTCCCGAGTATCCTAGCCCCAATGCCAATCTTCCTTCAAAAAAGAAATAAATCAAGCCCCAAGCAAACTTGACTTAACCCCGGATCTTTTCAATAGCTAGAAACTCCCCTTTGCAATCCCAAGATGTCTTGCGGGTGACTGGTATTTGGTACCATTCCTGTAGAGTGTTCCAGAAGGGCGTGACATGTGGAGATGCGTCTCTACATCAGACTCCTTCCGTATCATCTGCTCGGTGTGGTGCTGCATTTGTGCCGTAAGCACTATAGCATTTTAAGAGCGGGGGGAGGGGGGGTGCTCCCACTTTGGAACGCCGGAAAACCTTCATGACCCAGAGAAGGGAAACACCGCCCACTTCCACTCTGGGGTGGCACCCTGCCCCGTGCCTTTCGGTTTGCTTCTGATAATAAGCCGCACTTTGCAAGACAATACGGACCCTTGGCTCCCTGCTGTTCAAATACTGCTGGGGGGGGGCAGCAGAAGGAGGCAGAATGAGTCCAGATAGGCCCCCAAGCTGCTGGGTGACACAAAAGAAATCAACCAGACACACTGTGACCATAATCAGCCTTGTCTTACATGAACCATGACACCAATGTTTGTTTGGGCAGTGTTTTAAAGGGCCAGTCACACCCAAACGGCAGCTATATGTGTAACCCGGGTCCTTGTGAGCAAGGGCCTGCTCACCCTGGAGCCCTCTACTGCCTGCTGCTAGTTCTTAATTTACTCATTGAATCCAAAGAAATGCACAAAGCTTGTATTGCCCATTTGTACAGCTGAATAACTCCAATGGCCGCTCTCGATGCAAACCCACACCTCTCAGACACATGTACGTGTGTTGTCCAGGGCAGCGAGAGACCTGCTACAACTTTGTACGGATCCTCAGACAGGCTGAACTGGAATGGACTCGACTCACCAGCTGAAGAGATCCAGTTCTGACCGACAGACGTGGGCTTCGGTTTCTCGCCGGTGTTTCAGGCCACTTCAGCACACGGGCTGTGAGGAGCCGGCAACTCTCTTGCGACCCAGCTTGCACCAGCGATTCTCACTGATCCAAGGCCGCCCAGCCGGTTCCTCTTATGCAGCCAAGGAGGTCAGTTTTCCTCTGAACGTAACTCCCCGCCCCACTATCCATTAAATATTAACTTCTGGCCATGTGAGAAGACAGCAGCCCTCACCACCTGTTACTTACTTCTCTTAGCTGGCACAAAATTCTTGTGATGTTTTCTTGTTGTTGTTGTTGTTGTTGTTGTTGCTACGAGTCGGTTTCCAATATGCGGCCACTCAGGAGCATGCAGTTTGAGCTTTTCCGTTTGAGTCATGTTCAGGAAGGAGATTCCGAGTAGTAAATTACAGTTACAGCTTATGATAGGCTCACTCAGACTGATGTGCGTCTTAGTTTACAGAAAGGAAGGTGTAGTTTATTGTTTTAGGGAATTTATTACCAAGGTGTATGTTCAACAGGCTCCATAAAAAGATCATGTGGCTGATTTACACTGGTGATGGCCTGCTAATATTAACTACTTAATCCTCTACCTGATTAACCCCAAAGTATCCATCTCTTCCTTAAACAGTAAGTCAGCTTTGCAGGAGGTGGAACGACTGCTGAGTAAGAGCCAAGTGCTGAAATCACCATGACAACCCTGCCTGCAATGCCCCCTGCTGGTAGCAGAATGTATGAAGCACTCAACTCAGAATAGTACAGTGAGCTGCCTTGGATGCACACTCAGGTTTTGAGATACTTAAGCTTTTTGAACATCAGATTTTGAGAAGGAAAGGGGCAGCTGACTGAGAGCCAAAGCAGTCAGTGTCTGGAAATGGATACGCGAGACAGACAATGTAAGGCAGGGCAACCTTGCCTGAAGCCACCCTTACGATGACAATTTGTTTTGCAGTTTCTTGTAGAATGGGCATTTCACAGACACATGAGAGGTTGCTCAGAATTTTCATGCCAACATGCCTTTAATATGTCATTTTAATTTTTCTTAATACAGAGGGCGTGAATGTTTTTATTTACAGTTAGGTGGCGTTGACTAAGGCAGCAGAACATTGGCTCAACCAGTCTGATCTGTTTGTCAGGAGTGTCAGGTCAAAGGATACAGATGGTAGAGCAAAGCTTCTCCAAACAGATGAGTATATGGTTAGCAGTCATCACCAGCTTGCCAGGTACCAGGTAGAGGGTGGTGTGCCAAGAACAGGACTTTAAAATGCTGCATGCGGGGGTCATGGGGTTGGCATTCTGCCAGGGGCACGGCTTTAGTTTGCAGATCATGGAACACTGGCACACTTGTTAAAGAGAGATCCTTCCCAAATCACCCATAACCTAACCACTCCTGTTGGCCTGATCACCGATCACACCTAACCTCTTGCTTTGTGAACGTGACTCTGTCTGAGACCGCTAACCCAATGCTACTGACAGCCAAGGGTATGGAAATGATGCAAAATGAATTAGGTTGCCAGTGGCAGCAGGAGAAGACAGGCGGGCAGGAATCGGTGGAGGCAGGGCTGTTGCGCGAGCCACTGAAAGGCTCCTGCGTCATTTCTGTTCAATGGTAGACCATGCCCCATCGTGGCAGCGTAATTATGTCGCGTTTTCTAATTGCTCAAAAGTGCTAGATAATAGTAGACAGCTGTGTTCCACCACTTGTCAGCATACTTCAGCAAAAATATATATTTAGCAGAAGTCAAAATGCTCTCGCACGGCCAAAAGAAATGGAACTCGATCAAGGGCCTTTTATATAAGCCAGCCAGTTTTGTAAATGTGGTCCGAAGCGGGATTAAGAGAAGAGATTCTAAACTTTGATAAACCAAGGCAACAGCTTCTGGTTTGTTTAGGTTGAATTTCTGATGCAAGAAAATGTTGAATACTATTTATATTTGGTCAAACTAAAGCAAGCCAGTTACACTTATACAATCCAAATGGCATTTTAGCACAGAACAGGAGAGATGCCACCATCTGTTTGATTGGTAGTTAAAGGGGCAGTTCACCCTGAAACAGGAAAGAAGATAGCACCAAAACATCCATTATTTTCTTCTACCAAACTCCACACACCAATCATATCATTGTACAGAAGATATGACTGGGGTGCTTGTATCTTCTGTGCAGTATGTGGAGTTCAGTATAAGAAAATAGTTCCTACATTAAACTACTCACTACAAAGCCTGTGGTGGATTATCTTCAGTAACCTGGTCATGATTTCTGGTAAGAGGCATTACAGTTGGACTGGATTTTTCTGGCGCTTTCATCACCACAGAAAGAATGCTATTCACTCATTATATTCCCGAGAAGTCCGACGTCTGCAAAACTAGGCAAATCCCAGCAGCAACCTAGATGGATAGATAACTGTAAAAAGATGTTTTAGTGCTATGGGGTGAACTGTCCCTTGAACATTGACCCAAAAGCAGTATTATACTAACATTTTATTAATAATCAGGCAATACAAGTTACTAAAAACCACAAATAAAAAAACAAGACTCACAAAATACAATTAACCTATTTTACTAAATTTTTACAAAAGCTACCTGTGACATTAGCAGTGTTAAAAATATTCAGTTATCCTGAGGTTATTCTCAGTGCCACAGAAGAAAATCCTCTCAAGAAGATGCTGGAGGTCAGACAGAATGGACACTGTGGACTGACTGCCTGGATTCAGAATTTTCCAGAAGAATTCTTGCCAAACATGACCATGTAGAGTTCTACAAATAAAGCAACAGATAAGAGGATTACTTACACTCAAAATACATTAAAGACTCTACTATACTTCCACAAAGAGCTCTCATACCCAGTAAAGTCGTCAGTGGGCTTCCATTCAGAATCTTCTCTCACAACATTCATTGTTTGTTTTTTCACTAACATGTACACCGTTTCTGCGATTCCAATAAGGTCAACCTGTGGGTTGCAAGAGGAAACAGGAGAAACAAGTGATTAGTTCAGCTCGACTGAAGACTGATTGAGATTTTAAGGCATTTGTAACCGAGCAGTAAATTTTTTGACACCTATTTAAGAGTGAACTAGTTCTTCCCTAGGTCAATAGTACACAGAGTGGGGGGAAGGCACTGAGTCAGGAGCTTCTCAAAAGGGGTGGAGAACCAGACCCAGCCCAGTACGCACCTGGTAAGGGCTGGAGGATGTTGACAGCAGGCCCTGTCTTATGAAGGCCTGGGCAGAAGGAAGGTCTCCAGCAGATATCACCTCAGGCTGCTGGTCCAGGTCCACGCAGGAAGAGAAGTCCAGCATTTGTAGGACGCTGTCTGCATCACCTTCAGACTCCCTTGGGCCAGGCAGACACAGGAAAAGCATAAGAACCAAATAAACAAGGAAAGAGGGAACAGGAGGGTACGGAAGGCGGGAGGACTGGATCTGCCCACCTGCATCGCAGGAGAACAGCGTCAGGCCGGATGTTCCCATGCACCAAGCGGCAGGAGTGCATTTGCTCCATCATCTCCAACAGCTGTTTCGTGAGAGACACAGCCACCTGTAGGAAAGGGGATCTCTCCAGGAAGTCCTGCGGGAAACAAACTCATTAGATTAATAATCCTCCTCCCCCACTCCAAAGGAAACAAAAATAGCATGAGGACCAAAGATCTGGAGATGTTCATCCACCTGCAGAGTGCTCAAACAGCGCCCCCAGCTGAGAGTTATGCAGCCATCCATGTAGAAGAAGCAGCTGCTCCGGTAGCCAAAGTACTTCTGGGATTTGGGACCCAGGCGGCTCCTCAGCTGAGCGGCAACATAGAAGTCCCAGGGTACAGTTTCAAAGTCCACCTGTAGGGGGCAGTCAGAACAGGCTATGGCTCTACCCTCCTGTCCTATTCTCAGCTATCAGGACTGAGGGATGGTATGGTACCTTGACGACGACACTCTCTCTGGTTTTGGTTTGCCCAAAGTGGACCACGCCGTTTTCACCACTGACTATCTGCGAGAGGATCATGATGGACTCTTCACCTTAAACCCCCCCCCCCACAAAAAAAAATTCAGTGCTGTTGCTGTGTTGTTACTGTTCAAATTCACCAGTGTCGTGTTAAGGGGCAGCTTTTTAACATTAGATGCTTAAGAAGCACCAGACATGGAAGCCAAACATCTGTTTGAGTAACCGACATTGCTGGTCATGGTTACCTATGAACAGTGCATCACCCTCCATCACCTCTGGCAAAGACCTCACATTCCTGTAGAAGTTGGGAAAGGAATCGAGGTCCACTTTGCTCAGCACCAGTCTCCGGGAGCTCATACTGCAAGGGTTGTCCTTCTCCACATCTGCATACAGGGCAAAATGAGTGAATTCCCCGAAGGTGGTGAAGATTAACACTCAAGGCGTGACCCCAAGGACTTACTCTGTGCAGTTTCCTCAGGGATGCTAGGAAACAACTGGGCAGGGCAAGCCTCCATCCCGCTGGATGAGTGCTTGGCCTTCATACTGGACGTACCGCCCAGAGAGGAGCCAGAAAAAGCTGAAGACACTGAATAGTGGCCATCTTCCAGGCTGGCCTCTTCAATGGGGCTGCCAGGGTGAGAAAAGGGACTCTCCATTCATGTTCCCTTCTGGTCACAGTCCTAAAGCTTACTGCATCTTTGAACATTACTAACCTGAGCCGTTCCCCCCTCAGAACCACCTCATAATCCGCCTGTTGCACTGCAGGGGTTGGTGCCGACACCATGGGGTCGACACCAAACGTGGACAGATCCGGGAGGCCGTCGGCCGAGCTTGCAGAGGCGCCGAGGCCTGAACCTGAGCCGCCGAAAGGTGTGGATGCTAGGTGAGCAGCCCTCGCAAAGTCGCAGGTGTTGTCTGGGCTGGGGCACAGGGTTTTGTTTTTGTAGCTACTGACAATGGCATCGTCAGTCAGGGACTCTATTCCTTCCAAGCCATCCTGGGATGGAAAACAATACGTAAACAAACTACATGAGTAGTAGAAACTAACTACTAATTAGTATTTGCCTACACCAACTGTCAACTAATTGTCCAATTAGTAATTACTAATTACTACCGAGTAATGGATCATATACCCTTGTTTGTGTACTTATGGGTCGAAACTTAACACTACCAGGTTTAAACATAGTCAGCTCCATTTAACTAGCCTTGTTGAATACCCATCTGCGCAGGAAGGAGATGATGTCTTACACTTTCCAGTCTGGTGGCAGGTGCTTCTGCCAGTGGTTTCAGTATGGCAGTCAGCGGCCTACATACAGATGGTCTACATCCAACAGCCTTAGATGTCCTGTGAAGGAAAAACGGCATTTAGACGCTCTGGTTTCTCATTATAAACAGACTGAGAACCACTCCGTCTCTCTCTCCAGACTTACACTTCTTGTGTTTTTTCACCAGTGGCGCTCTCATCAAATATGGTGAAAGGCAGGACCTGGGCGCAGCCTTTGTCAGCTGGCAAAGAAATGACGCAGAATTAATGACCGTGGGCTCTTCTCCATCTCAAGAATATTTCCTTTACAAATTTGCTAGGCAGGTCCTACAACGTTCAGAAAGTCACAGGGGACGGTACCCCTTTAACGGCCAAGGGTGACAGAGATACTTCTGACAGCTATACGCCGTTAGTGAATAACCATACCTAAACGCGAGTCCTCATTTTCCACAGGCTGGTTGACCCTGGAAACAAAGACCAAGAATGTTCTCTTATAGTAGCTGCTGGAATTCCTTATGATGTCACTGTTTGGGCAATATTCGACACAACTTAATATACTGTAGCAGGTTAGGGTTTATGAATGTAACTGAGGGACAGCAGCACAGCCCATGCCGAGATTTGATCTGGCAACCTTCTGCTTACACACCCTGCCCCCTTTTCTCCAAAACGCGACGATATACTGCAGTTCAAGGTGATAATACACTAATCCCAACCTCCCACCAAAAAAAATGGGAGAGTCCCAAATATCACAGCAATCGTACCTTGCAGAAGAGCTGGCCTCGCATTCATCGTAAATTTTAAACCCTGGGTCAGAACCCTGCCTCTGTGACACAGCGCATCCAGGCAGACAGTCCATTGGCTGAGATGATTCGCCAGCCTATGGTAGGAGACTCAATGTGGCGTTAACAGATACGCACAGGGGAGGCGTGGGCCAAGGGGGAGGGCTAACTCACCAGCTGGCCAGCACCTGGCTGTGGACCCCTGTCCTGGAGAAGCTTCTGCTTCTCCACAATTTGCCGCATCAGGTCCTCCTTAACCCCTTTCAGTTGTTTCTCTTTTTCTAATTTAGTGGAAGGCAAAAAAAGCAAAACAAAAAGTACTGTTACTTGTTAAAATACCTGCAGTACAGATATAAAGTCCATCCATGTAGCCAAAATTTGCTTAGGTAAGCTCTCTCTTCACATTGGACCCCCACCCCCTAGGAGCCGGCTGGGGGCCTCAGACCCCTCCACATTTCGGCTACCTTCCAGCTCCTGGGCCGCTCGCTTGTAGTAGCGCTCTGCCCGTAGCTCCTCAAAACAGAACTCTGCGACACCACTGAACAGCAGCTCCTTGCAGTACATGCTCTGCTCCTTTTTGTCACCCTCCGCCTGCTGGGGCTCCTGCAGACGCTCCAGGGGCGTCTCCTCCTTGGAGGGCTTCCGCACAGACAGCACTGTGTTCACCGTGGGGTTAATCTTACATGGCGTCCTGCCACAAGGCATGCAGAAAAAAAAAATCCATTTCAGGACTTCCTTTGGATACAGAATAGTAGCTCCAGTGTGCTGCTGACCAAAGACACCCGACCGGAGACCTGAATGGTAAACCAACACCCCTAAATGCAAGGTGATCTTTCTGATCCACCCATTATTTCCATTGTCCTATGGAAACCCCACAATGACATGGGGAGAACATGCAAACTCCACATGCACAGAGCCGGGGCAGAGTCTCTAACCCTGGCCTCCAGATGTGCGATGTGCTAACCACTGTGCCACCATGCCTTCCGAGCCACATAAATCATTCATAAACATCAGCCTAGAACCCTACGTCAACCCAAGCTGAATATGAGAAATTCGTAAAGAACGATGAATGTTTGACAGCCACGGCCGACTTGGCAATACTCACACAACAGGGGGCTGATCACACTCTTCCACGTAAGGCTGGAAGTTTGGTTTGCTGGGCGGGGCCACAACACTGTGGCTTGCCCTGTACTTCTGTGGCATCTAGACACAAAGGCAATGGCTCTGTAGATTAAACTTGCAGTGAATGTAGGACAAATTTCATACTTGACACAGTAACAACTCACTAAATTTCAGTTGCAATTTTATTTGCAGTAAAAACTTTACAAGCTTTTGTACTCATGTCACTGTCTAAAAAGACCTGTGTGTTGCATTGTCAATCAAAGTATATTAAGTACAGTAGTAGCCATTGTAAGTCATGCTATAATCGTGTTTAGAGGTACTCGGGAACAGTAAACAAATATTCAAAAAGACTTACCTAAGATTACTACAATGCATAATACAACAGATATGCATTACTTTTACATGCCGTCATTGTCTCAAAACAAATACTTGCAACAATTGTATGACTAAAGTTTGTATGTGGTGTTAAAGTGATTGTATGGAGCCAAAAAAAATTCAGGAGGTAAAAGTAATTGCAGACGGTTCTCTTAATGTGAAAATGTTAGACTACAAAAAAAAATATATGTTAACCCACAGAAAAAAAATGCATGTCTGTCCTTCAACCACAACAGGCTCATACAGATTAATATTTCATTAACACAGAAATAAGACACCTGCATCTTGTGTCGATCTTTTAAATGCTTAGCTAGATTTGTGGTGTTTGCGCCCCCCTTGTCAGCATAGTGCAGTGGCACCACTTGCACGTCCTGGTGGATTAGTCTTCATCTGGCACAAAGCCAGAGTATTTCCAGACGCCACTCTGGCTACACTCGACATCAGTTAAGCTCTGACACTTGTGAACTAGTCATGTTAGTGTGAGACTGCACTCAGCAGTGTGCATGCCTAGACCTGAGTGCAAACTGGAAGTGCAAGCTGCAAAATACTTTGATATTTTTGTCAATACTACCACAGGGCTTCAGACTGCAACCAAAATAGTTGCATGTGTGGCCTTTTATTTAGTGTACGAGTTAAAATTTCATGTGGCTGCATCTGTACCAGTGTGTGCTAAAAGATGTTTTGCACCTGCACAGGTACTGCATTAATGAATTGATTGAAAGTTGCCCCCCCCGATCTTCTCTACTATTTAATGCTTTTTTTTTTTTTTTTTTTTTTGAGTTTGTCTCTCCCAACCTGCATGTGGAACTATGTACGTATACGTGCGAAATGATCCCTTTAGCGGTGGTGTTAACATGTTCCTGCAAGGGAGCGATCTACAGCAGATTTGTTTTAAAAAACAAAACGAGAAGATGACGAGACTGGTGAGGAGGGGGAGCCAAAGCGAGGTCCCGAGAGACACTAGAGATGAGTTAGGTTATTAAAAAAAAGTTATGGCTTGGATTTAAAAATTTGCAAATACAGTTAATGCATCATGTCTTGAGTCACTGTCAATCTTTCATTAATACTAAAACTAATATGTAAATTAGAATAGCCATTCGTCAGCGTGCAAGATCATTAATTAAAACCATGCTGCACCAGAAAACAAAAAGGGGTGCGACGAAATCATGTGCTGGTGCTACCATTGGAAGAGTTAATCTGAAGCCCTGCTAGTACCTTTCCTGCTTGTGTATGTATGACAGGGCAGCATGCTGGCTCTCTCCTCTCAACCCCTACCTTCACATTGGTCCATTTTTCAGGCATCATCTCATTCTCTTTCGCCCTGGAGCTGGGCAGGGCCATCCAGCGTTCCGGCCTGGACTCGGAGGGCTCGGCCGTGGCAGCGGCAGCTGCAGACGCCTGCTTTTCATCAAACACCAGGAATCGAGAATTGTGGCCATTATGAGGGGCTGAAGGTAGCTGGAGATTCAGGCCACGTGAACGATCTGTCAAGAAATACAGAGAAGCTGAAAAATCAGCATCAGGTAGGTGGGGGAAGCATCCAGCATTTTCACAGTAGCCTAATCAACCCTGGAAGTAACACTTACGGCTAACGGCGGCCCCAGTCCGCACGATGGGAGCGATGGCCGTCTTCTTCCCCCTGGGCTTCAGGTCTACTAGCGTGGACCTCTGAGGCTGTGCTGGCTCAGGGCTGTCAGGCTCCTGCTCTCCACCACCCAGCATGTCCTTCATCACCTGCCGCGACACACGTGCCTGGAACGCTCTGAGCGCGTGCGGGTTAGTGTCAGCCTTAGCTCAAACTGAGGATTTCAGAAACTATAGATTTCAATGCTCTGAGATCACAGGCATACTTGTGGTACTGATGGAGCTTATCGGCAGGTTCAGCCCTGCACTTAAAGCCCTCTTGGTACACGCTGTCTGCCTTCTTAGAGTCCCCGTGCTTCTCCAACTCCTCAGACCAGGCGATGTACAAGGCTGCCTGCTGGACACCGATACCCTGTCCGTGCATGTAGTTGTACATATCCAGGGGCTCAGTGCTGCTCTCGGCCTGAAAGCAAGTGAGGCATTAGCACGACTGTCCAAGTGCTCCCCCTACTGAACAAGCATCACGTGGGAAAAGCGGAGCAACTTACAAATTTGATCCAGAGGCTGACGTAGCGAGAATCATTGTGGTACTGTGTCTCATCCACAAAGCGTTTGACTGCCCTCTCCAACAGCACAGAAAGATTACTCTCCTTTCCTCCTTGAGGGTATGTCTGCTGAGTCCATTTGATGTACCTGAGGAATGATTACATGGCCATGGACCGTGTGCTGGATCAAGTGGATTCCAGCTGCTTCACCTTCACATCAGTTCAACAAATACATCATATTTATTTATTAAAGAAGCTTCCTACCTGTCCCAGACATCAAGTGGGTCATCTCCACTGTACAATCGGAGCTCAGACTCAAAAGCCCTTAAAAGGGAGAAGAAAAAAAAATTGGTTTATACTCAAGAACATTCAGATACAGAAGAAAAAAAAAAAAACCCGCGTTGTAGGAGGTACACGTGACCCCTAGTGGAACATGTTTAATTACTACCAGTCAGTTAACCACTCCTCCGTCCAGCAGGGGTAGCCAATCTTATCCGCAAAGGGCCGGTGTGTATGCTGGTTTTCGCTGCAACTCCCTAATTAGATTACTAATTGGAGGACTGATTGGCTGAAGAATCCTCACACCTGGGTTTGAACAGCTGACCTACAGGTTAGCCCAAAACCCTGCATACACACCGGACCTTTGCGGACAAGATTGGCGACCCCTGACGTACAGCAAAAGATCCGCAGGATCACCCCTAATCTGCCCATCAGGAAGGTATCCTAGGAAATGGCTGTTACTTTCATTAGACGCCGAAAACATCATCTGCCCGGGATTCAGCCATACTCCCGTGTAAACAAAACGCGTCCATACTGTTTCTGTTGCTGAATGGCAGCGTATCCCCCGCCGTCTTGCTGACTCAGTGCTTGGTGCAGGGCTGAAATGGCTCGACCATGCCGCAGCGGCTGAATATTCTCCTTGCACAGCTCCCATTCGGCTTCCCCCTCAGCCATGGCGAAGCTTTAAAGCTGCAAATCTGCCAGAGCACAGAAAACATGAGCTGCCACTTAGCCTGCGCGCATCTTCACGCGACACTAGGAGCAACCATTTCAAATAGTTGTTAGCTAAATAACCTCGCAGCAATCATATAAACATAAATCATATAGACACAAACACGACATTTAAATGGAACCACTTTATATTTAGCCATAATAAATTAACACGAAATTATTTTATCTGCAGGGCCTATCGCTATCACATCATCATTATTATTATCATCATCATCATACATTAGCTTAGTAAATGTTGGCAATAACAACGTTAACACTGAATACTAATTGCTACTTACTCAAAATGAATATAATGTACCAACCTGCTTAAAACTGAGCAGAACAAACCCAAATTACCCAGAGGGACACCGCTCCGCTGTCTACACCCCACTCCCCTTCAAAAATTTAAACGAAAACCGCCAGAAAAGCGAAGGTGATTGGACGGCCAGGTCCAAACGGTACTTCCGGATATATGGAATTTAAAGCTTTTTAGTACTATATATTTTCAGCGGAAATAAAACAAATTGTATATGACGTCACCTGCTTAAACCTATAATGCAGCGATATACTTCAAAATTCTATAACACTGACGAAAACATTGCTATACATGTATTAGCTGAACGTACCCACCCTCACGCCTTGTACGGACTATGGGAAATGCAGTTCGATGTGTGTCTGCATTTCATAATTCTATTGCTAAACTTGTAAACTGTACTTTCTGTTCATATTTTACAAAATCGCTCCGGATTCCCCGCGACCCTGAATAAGATGAGCAGTTACAGAAAACGAATGGACGAATGGGTGGATAGATAGATAGATGGATGCATGCATGGGTGGATGGTTGATTTCGTTTTTGCTAGAAAACTACGTGTACCAGGATGCAACGGGAATGGCTTATACTTCCGTTATGTGTTGTATTGGTTTGCTCTGTCTTGACTAGATAAGTGTTCTTCGGCTTAACATGGGGGACATACTGGATTTTTTCATTTAAACAAAGGCTCCAGGTTAGCTTTTGCGTTTAATACGGATATCTCTGGCCTGTTCTGTTCATTTGACATCTAGCTCCCGACTTTATGAAGTTTGACAGCGGTCAGGGCTACATCACCAAAACTATTTTCTTGACTGATTTTTAGTATCATTACATACAATCTGCTTGCAGTTATTTTGGTTCCTGACAAGAGACATGGACAAGCGATGTTACGGATGTGCTTCAAAATTTACGCTATTCAGGAAAGAGGTTTGTAAATACATAGTTTATTTTAAAGGATTTGTTAATTTACGGTGTTTCGTGGTAACCGACATGACTGCTGTTCAGGACCTTGGTAAAACTTCCTCCAGTTGTACAGTTGGTATCTGATTAGTTGTTCTTACTGGCTTCTTAGATGGGCTGTAAGAACTGCGGGCGCTCCTTCTGCTCGGGGTGCCTGGCTTTTACCGCCGTGGTGCAGCGTTTTGGCAGCACTCCGCAGAAGGTCTGCAAGCAATGTCACGGGAACCTCACAAGGTGGCCTCTAACTCATTCTCCGACATGCATGTTACTTTATCATGGCTGTACGTGGAGTGACACGTAGAGCATTTATTTGTTTATAATTTTATAAATGTTTTTCAGTGGTGGCACTCAGAACGATGCTGCTAGGTGGTCCCCTCCTGAAAATTACAAAAAGTGAGCATTTATGCGTTTGGATGTAGGCCATTCATTTATGTTGGTGGAGGGTGTATGAAGAGCAGGAAGGAAACCTTGTGAGTTACATCATCCCTTTAAATGTGTGCCTTAGGCGAGTGGCCGTTTTGGAGGCCAGGCAAGGACATGGAAAAGCATCCTCCACACAAGTGGGAAAACCTATCAGCTCTACTAGGCCAAGCAAATGCCTCAGTAAAGAAGACCAGGTGATTGCAGAGAGACTGCAGAAACTGAAGGAGGACACAAAGCCAAGTAAGAATACATAATCCTTTGATCAGTTTCTTTGAGAATGCATGCCCCCCTTCAACCTCCTGTTTGTCCCTGTGCAGAAACTGTTCCATCAGAGAAGGAGATTGAGACTCGTCTAGCTGCACTAAAGGCCCCAGCCCAGTCAGTTCCTTCGGCTAGCGAGATGGAGGACCGGTTGGCTGCCCTGCAGGGGAGAACCCCGCCCTCCGTGGCTCCTCCTCCTCCTGTGAGTCTGGCCGCACACCCTCGCGTATCCCAGCTGAAGCTCCACAGACTATCAGCTTTACGATGCTGCGCTAGTTTTGCAGCACCTATGATGGCTGGTGTTGTGGCTTCCCGTAGGTGCATCAGCCCCCCGATGCCCGCACTCAGGTGGAGCAAGCCAATGACCTGATTACGCAGATGACGGAGGAGGTCGACATTGACAGCCAGCAACAGCCAGACTCAGAAGGTACCGTCGTGTCTGAAGGGGGGGGGGGAGGTGACAAGGAAATCTCTCTTTACCACCGCAGTGTCTGGGAGTGGCGTTATTGGTCGACCCTCCCTCAAATCAGGCACGGATGGCCCCTTGAATAACCTGAACAAGCCAGTGGGCGGTGGACTTGAGGAGAACCTGGACGACCCGCAGAGGGCAGCCAAGCAGCTGGAAGAGGAGAAGAGTCGACTCCTGGCAGAAGCCATGGAGGAGCTGCGTCAAGACCGGCTCAACCAGGAGGAAGTGCTGAAGATGGCCCGTAAACTGGCTCTGTTGAAGGGGCTGGACCCAGACAGTGGTGCGTCTCCGGCGGGTACCCAGGGGCACTTTTCCATTGCACTAGGAACCGAACTTTTGGTACTTGAAAAACAGTACTGCCATTTTTACATTGACTTCTGGTGCAGTACCTAAGTACCAAACCAGTTGGGGTTCTTGTTTGGTACTTCAATATTTTGGGATGGGACATGCAAATGTGTTTATTGTTGACTGGTTATGCAAATAACCTGCCTCACAACCACAAAATACAACTGCCATCTTGAAAAAGCATAGTGATGGACTCAGACAATGCATATAAACAAAGTAAAACAAAAGTAATAATAATGGATGTGTGGACAAATGGAGACCCGAGGTTTGTGATCTGGTTGGAAGAACAGATTCCATAAGATCTGCTATAATATACTATGTCTGCACAGTATTGGAAAAAATAATTGCAATGTGAATTTTTTTTACATAAATATCAAGATATTTGTAAAGCAAAAAAGAGTTTAAAATTTAGGCAAAACAAACTAGCCAAATACAACTTATCTACCAGTAGAGTCTGTCAAATAGGTTAGTCGTGTAGCTACAAATGCCAATAAATCATTTGATTTTCTCAATAACATCTTTATGGAATCTAAAATATTTCCATACATTGGAAGGCAAATGGCTTTTATTGACCAGTTCTTGTTCATTTCTCTCTGACCCGCTCATTTAAATTTCCCACAAATGTCTAAGAGTGATTTAAACAGCAAGGATGAAAATGATGGTCAGGTGGTTTCCTATGATTGAGTAAAAATCTTATAGCAAAACTTAACCCCCCATACTTCTGGTATAATTTCTGGACAGTATGAAGGTATGAAAAAGCCTGCTGACTATCAGTTGTTCTCGCGATGTGAGAATTGCATGTGTATAACATGCAGTGTCAATATTAGTTTCACCCATCGCCCAGCCCTACAACGTACTATACAAACCATTTTTGAATTCAGTACAAAACACCCTGCCTCTGTTGAGATGATGTCATTCTGCACCAGTACCAGTTTTTCAGGCCAGTTGAAAACAAACACAAGAAGTACCATTGACTTTGGTACTCTTCTGAAATGCTAAAATTTCGGTACCTGATGCAGTATAAAAGTGCCCTAAGGGTCAGAATGTTTACTGTAATGTCTTGATTCAGGTAAAGGATCATTGTGTTCGAGAGAGCTGGGAAAATCCTGGATTTCGCTAAATCTGATTGGCTTATATTACATTATATTACAGTACAAGCTTTGAGGTTTTATGTGATTCTGTGTAAATGCCCAACATCAAAATGCATGCACAATGCAACTAAATATTTGAAACCTTCAATTTGGATCTTTGACTATATCTCCCTGAAATGTTACAAGAAGCTGTCGTTCAGCAGCTTTTTACGTATTTTGAATAATGTAATTTGCTTAAGTATTTAATGACCTTCTGCAGATTGTTGATTCCGGTGATGGTGCTGTTTTAATCCTACTTGATTTGACCACAGCTTTTGATAGAGATGATCATGATATACTTCTTGATTGCCATGAGTCCTCTATGGGCATCCAGAATATTGCTTTGAGTTATATGGCTTAGGTGCCTGTGCCCTTGATCAGAAGGTCCTTGGTTCAAATCCCAGGGTCGGCGGTGTGAGGGGCCCTTAATCCCCAACCGCTCCAGGGACTGGCTGCTCTAGCTTTTAGGTGTCATCTAAATCAGAAATGTAGTATAAAAGGGTTATCAGGTAAAATATTATAAACTATTATTCTTTAGAATACTATAGTTTGTATTCCATATACCCTTAAAGCAAAAGTGAACCATGACAGTCGTTAAATAATTAGAAGCAATTCATGGGATAGGCTAATGAGCCAGATTTTTTTTTTCTTACTTGAAAGCAACAATATCAAAGTTAATTATTTAAGGACTTGTCAGAGATCCTTAAAACCAAACCAGAACTGGTCAGCACAAGGTATTAACACTTATTTTTATTTGGTTGCTTTTCCAGGATCCCATTATAGAACTTCTGGGAAAGAAGGCAAAGATGATTGTATTATTTCGTCATGTTTTTTTCTTCTTAGCTATATCTGCCATTTATAGAGCCTTCGCTGTCCTGCGGGACTCCCCATGTCTCCACATGCTGTTGTGACATCTTCCTCACCCTGAATTTCAGTCCCCAGGGATGATTTCCAGCCCCCTGACAGCGAAGAGGAGACGGAAGAAGAGGCAGCAAACAGAATAATAAGGCAGGTGTGTAACAGCGTGCAATGCTAGCAAGGTTCACCGGCTAACAAGGCACGTGTCTCGCTGGCCGAACGTAGCTTCATGGAGAAGTTATATGCGTTCGAATTGATGAGGCTAGCCACTAGGGGTAGCGCTTTAGTCTAAAGAAATTTATGGGTTGTTGCTTACTAACAGATCCGTGGTGCCTATGGTGATGCTGCAAGCCTGTTTGAGCTTTGTGTCAAATATATGGATTCTTTTCTTCTTCTAGCTGTCTGAAGAAGCAGCTTTAGACAAGTCCTGTGGCTACAACATCCCACCTGAGCCCAGCAGCCGGCAGACCATAGAGAAGCCCGGGCTCCATAAAGAGCAGGTCACATCCTGTCACCGCCAAAGCTGTAGAAAGCTTTTCTAAGGAGCGGCTGATTTAAATAGCAAAGAAAAAAAATGTTAAATGGAATGGAGTGTGTGGTGTGGTGACCAAACACGTTTCCCTGAAGGTCCTCTGCTGGTTCACTGAGTCTCCCCTAGGCTCAAACTGGCCCAGTGCCCTAGTGTGGGCTGGTGTTGGAAACCTTGGGGGTGGAGTTTAGAGTGACGGTTGTTGTGCAGGACCCGTGACGATTACCTCTCACGTTGCAGAAGTCACGTGCCCAGCCGGCCAGCAAGACCCAAGGAGCCCACGCCCGGGACTCTGACAGCGAGGACGAGCTGCCCTGGTGTTGTATCTGCAACCAAGATGCTACTGTTCGTTGCCTCTCCTGTGATGGGGACCTCTACTGCCAGCATTGTTTCAGGTACCCCCACCATCAACAGAGGGCGCTGTTGTGCACGCGATGGTTTTGTGGCAGGTTGACTCATAGCTTACCTAACTATCCATAAATAGTTTTGGTTTTAATTATTTTTGTGAATAATACTTCTCTCCCAGGGAAGGCCATGATGAATTTGACCGAAAAGAGCACCAGGTGGCAAGCTACAAGGTGCCACGGAAGTCGAGGAGGCGGACGTGAGAGAGAGCAGGAGTAAGACCTACTCCCAGTACGATGTTAATGAGAGAGCAATAGGAAGCCAAGATGGGCCAGTCTCAGGTCTCCCTGAGTGTTGGCCCATAACCTCTGATGGTTGTGTCAAAACCACATACGCCTGAATGAGTTCTAGTGTGCTGTTAGCCTAGTGTTATGTATGCTTTAGGTAAGTGACCAACGGCACTTTCTGTTATACTAAGGGATACTGTATAGCAGAGCACTTTTAAGGTACGCACTGATTGTGCATTACTCTGGGAGTGTAGCTACAGGCTAACTGGGTCTGTTAGCTTTATGTATGAGTAGGATTAGCCACACTCCATGTGTAATGTAACACTAAATGGGGGGAGGAGCCTTCTCAATTGTAATGTTTTCACTAATCTGCCTTTAAATTAAATTAAATTAACTGGGATGGAGCAGGTGGTGGTTTTATTTTTTCTGCTTTGGACGATGGTTCTGACCTAAAAGCTCACAGGAATCCTCACCTACAGCAGTAGATGTTCTTGTTTTTTACATGGATTATATGAAAGTAGCTTGATTCCTTTTTCCGGGGGAGCCCAGCAGTGTGAGGACATCGGAGAAGGGGTGGGGGGGTGGAAAGGCTAGTGCACACCCCCCCCCCTCCATTCTGGGAGGTGTCGTGGGAGGTATCACCAACGTTGAGATTGTCCCCAGAAGTCATTTAAAATGTTTCTCCAGTCGGGCGCTGCCTGACCGCATTCCCATGGACATAAACTCGCACACATGGGACTGAAGAAGAAGCAGTTTCCTGGTTTAACGGACCACAGATAACCAAAATCATCACCCAAAGATACACGCATTAGTGGAGCTCTGTGCGCCTTCATGCGGCACACGGGCACTGCTTCTGCACTCTGTGGGTACCTTCACGTGATTGTGAAGCCATTCTTGGTTGTTTTTAATGGTCTAGTGTATAGAGCAAGAGGAGCATGTTTATTCTGAAACACTGGGGGGACAGTAGATGGGGAGGTATTATGTAACACCTGCAGTGCACTGTGACATAGGATTTAGTAGGGGGAGCTAATTGTGTGTGTGTGTGTGTGTGTGTGTGTAAAAATACAGCCTCTCACCAGCTTATGATGGGGTTGCGTTCTGATAAACCTATGATAAGGGGAAAATATTGTGAGGCGAAAATGCATTTTATACACCTAACCTAACAAACATAACTACCTTAAATATGCTTAGAACACTTGCATTAGCCTACAGTTGGGTGCAAAGCCTGTTTTATAGTAAAATGTTGAATATGTATATATGCGACTTTCCCCACTTCAGCCTCAGGTTCTGTCTGAATTGTCTTCCGTATGCTTCAGCTCTAGGTTTTCTGTGAGGAAGCTTGTTCTTCCTATGAAAGGATTATACCAGACTTGGTTCTGTCCTGTTGTGTGAGTTACCGCCTTTATTGGATTTAAGTAAGTGGGCCCATTTTCACCTGCTGAATCACTGACACTTTCATCTTTTTATCCTGTGTTGTGTAATCTCCTGCCTGTACACCAAAGGTATGATGCACTTTTGGACAGCCAAGCAGTTTTTATTAGCTGTTTGAGAGAGGGGTTTATAACTCGGGCATAAAGATTAGCAGGCTACAGCATTTACAACTAGAAACCATTCCTTTTATTAACACAATATACACAAAACACTGTAATCCAGAACAAAAAATATCTATATAAATAGGAAACATTGCATTCATACACTAGTCACAAAATGACATACGGATGCATCAAAAGATGAGACCTTATGTTTTTTGATTCACAGACAAGGCATAATTCCTACCTAATTTCAAAACATGAGACTGTCCATAAGTGATGATCAGAAGGCAATCCAAAGCAGGAGTTTGTCCATGAAGACTGCACCCGCCCACGTGTGACACGCCCACGTTAGTCCTGTTAACACAGACCGTACAGACAGACATTCGGGATGGGGGGAGCAGTGGGGCACTGGGTCTTCACATTGTGTCGAGCGTGTCCTCCCCTCATTTCTTTAGGGACATCTTCCGGAGACCCTTCATCCGGTACAGCAGGCCGTTGATAAAGTCCTGAGGGACACATGGGATTGTTTAAGCGACAGAGCTGGGTCCCCTCAGACAGTCTCGTTTCTGAGACGTAACACGAGTCAACCAGGCACCTAAAGTCTCTAACCAGTCAGGACGTCATTGTTATTGTTCTCTGTTATGTATTATGCAACTGTGCATCTATTGTCTAATTATGGATCCACTGCATACCCATGGAGCGCTATTATTGCCCTATTTATGGAGGCACTGGCTGTAAAAATGGGCACACCCTGGGCTAGATAACTGTAACAGGGTCATTTATTATTAAATATTAATCATTATTAAATGGTAATTAGCATCATTATATCGGACACATGATTAGCGCTTGCCGTATTTGTCCAGCTGTGCTGTATCGTAATGTCCTGGTAGACACAAAATTGAGCTTGATGGGGAATAACTCCAGATAAAATAGGGAGGGGGGTGTTTTTTCTGTTTGTATTGCTCACAGCATACAGCTCCATACTCCTACTGGGAGTCTTTGGGGTAATCTTAGTCCTCAGTGCTCTGCTCAGTCTGCTGTCTAGCTTATTTGCTAGCTATGAAGGCGTCCACTCCATGGCTTACCTCCTTCGGCTTGCCACATTCTTGTAGGAGCTCCTGTAAGTGGAGAAGCGTGTTAGAAGTGTGCCCCATGACACAGCCAGGCACTGCCCCCTTACGGCATCTTGGAGGTCTTGCGCCATGTAAACCAGAGCAGATCAGTCAAGGACGACGGGAGCGATCAGCCCGCCCCCCCTGTGCCGCGTGCGCCCATAAGCAGCTGGCAGCCTTTCTGAAGCGCTCCCGATGCGACGGGTTCCGACAAAGCAAGCCGGAGACTCGGCTCGGGTCTAGAACGGCACTCACGTGCAGCTTCGATCTCTGCTGCGCATCGGGGAGGTCCAGCAGCTCGTCTATGTCGATTTCCAGCTCTGGAATTTCCTCCTCCTGTCCCGGGGCGTAATGGGAATCGGTGGAAGAAACAAAGGAAACAGAGAAAAGCAAATTGAGATACAGTGGCGGCGTTGTCTGACCGTCACGGATACACTGGGCCTATTGATCCAAGGCTGACGACCCGGAAGTTCTGCTTGCCTAAGCGGATTTCAGTGGCAGCACATGCGTGTGTATCTGCCCCTGCTGGGTATGTATTACTGTACACGTCCATGAAAACAACAACAACGTAATCGAAGCCGATAAGGGCGGCATGCGATCGCCAGTTACGCCCCACACGCAGCACTGCATCACTGGAGGGAAGATAAACAAACAAATCAAATTTTATGGGATTTCCCCCATAAACATCCTCCCACTAATGCAGCAATGTCTCTCAGGGTAGTTAACAGAAGCAGCTGTCAGTGCCAGGGGGCGGAGCCTGGAGAAGTGGGCCCGGCACTGTACAGCTCTCATCTGTAAATGAAAAACAGGCTCCGCCCCAAATGACGTCGGGGCAGTGAAAACTGTCCGCTGCCTGCTCTCCTCGGGGGTCTGCCAGTGTGAGGCCACGCAGCTACAGGGCAGTCAGTGAGGAAAGACCTCTGGACCTGTTCTCAGCTCATGCTGCCACTTCCTGTCAGGTGGGTGTTGCAGGAAACCCATGTGGATGTTTGTGGTGACCAGTTTCCCAAGGGAAGGGGAGTGTCAAA
This sequence comes from Hippopotamyrus pictus, assembly GCA_026781145.1. Classification (NCBI taxonomy): domain Eukaryota; kingdom Metazoa; phylum Chordata; class Actinopteri; order Osteoglossiformes; family Mormyridae; genus Hippopotamyrus; species Hippopotamyrus pictus. The sequence continues at coordinate 16,595,026 of JAODLC010000028.1, forward strand.
GCACGATCACTTAGCAGTGGAGTTAGCTTTTCCTGCCTCTAGGTTCCTAGTCCCAGTCCCAGTATGAGTCTTAGTCCTGGGACACCACACAGCGCCTTCATTTTCAATTGTCTATTCTTCACTCTGTCGCCTGTTAATATTGCCTGCTGAGATACTAACGGTTTAAAGACTCTGTTCACTTACTAAGCGTGAACCCCCGCAGTAGATCTGAAGGCCCATATGTGTGTGATTATACAGCAGAGACGAAACGATGACCAGATTCACAGCAAGGAAACAGAATACAACCCAGGACACAAGCAAAAGAGGAATATAAACGCTCTGTCATGCCATCGACGCCACTGCAAAGGTGACCCGGAAAGAGCCCTGTTAGTAGTAATGATCTGTCGTTGGCAGGGGTTCCCTAAATGAGGAAAGGATGTTTTCCTCTGCCTCAGGAAGCGTATCCATGGCAACGCACCACCAGCACCAGCATAGCCGTATGTTTGGTTGAGGTGCAGTGAAACATGTAGCACATTTCCAGATACACAACAACATTCGTGTCTTGGCTTGTTCAGAGAAAATCCGTGCAGGAATTCCTTCGTAAGGATGAGTCCTGCTTTCCTAATCTCAAAACCTTTCCAGAGAATCGGCAGGAGATGGAAGTACCTGTTTATGGTATTTTTTTACATGTAAACATGTCTATATTATTTACTTCTCGTTGACCTACTTCAAGCATGACTGTGTGGTGTCTCAATAATGGGTGAAGTAGCTTGAAAATGAGTAATGCCCTGACTAAACACTAGAGACCGCCTTACCCGGAAGTCACCTTTGGTTTGGAAATCAGCCAACAGTGATTCGCTCAAGTGCACTGTTGCTAATAAGATTTCCCTTTGCCTCTAATAGCCATTGGCCATATAACTGTTTAAACAGCAAATACCTGAAGATCGCAGTTCAAAAGTCACATTCCTAATGAATGCACCCCCCTGTCCCGCATAGACTGCTTAAGTGAAATGCATTGTGGGGAGGATGCTGGCTATTGCTGTGTCACATGCTGCCACAATCGCACTCTGTACTCTTACAGTAGACGTCAGCTGACCAAATCGCAGCATGTGGTTCTTTGCTTGCCCTTCTTTCAGGGACCGATCTGCCGAGGCCAGAGTCGTTCCTCTCTCTGTGGTCCAGCACATCCTTTGGGGAATGCTGCGTGTGTTCTCGGAAGGCTATAACCCCAGCAACAGCCACGAGTGAGGCCCCAGCCAACACAAGTATAAATTAGAGATGTCGTTGAATAATTGAGCACCCAACACAGGGAGCTCGCTGTAAATGCTTCCGCACAGCAAGGCGGGCTTGCCCACGGTGTGACCTATCCCACAATGCAATCAGAAGCCCCCCTCGCACAATGCCAGCCTTTATTCCAGAGCCAGTCACGTCACCTTTTCTTTGTTTTTGACCTTCCTCTGCTTTCACATAGAAGCACATGCTGAAACTGGGACTTGCTTACACACAGGAGCTGCACTGAGATCAGTAATGCACAACGTGTATCTCTAAACCAGCCACCCTGTGCTGCCCCCCATCAGCAGAGTTGGGTCTGACCGACAGAGGGGAAGAGCTTGGTTTCATTGCTATCGATCTCTCTGCATTTCTCAAATGCATCTGCGTTCCCTCATTGCTGTGCAGGTGAATTTGCCTTTTTGAGCATAGAAAGTGATTGTCACCTCTGGCACACCACAACAAAAAGTGTCCTCTGCATTTAACTCACATATGACATAGTAGTAGGCTGCTAGTTCAGTGCTTGGGGAGCAGTACCTTCCTCAGGATGCCTGAGTGGTACCATTAACCAGTAACCTTCTACCCACAATCACACATCCCTAACTATTAGGCTACCACTGTGAGCTCATAGCCAAAGGCCGCAGCTTGGAAGCAAGAGAAGCAGGAGAGCAAAAATAGAGCCAATGGAATTATTCTGGTATCTTAGTTACATTTAAGGCATCAGTGAATACTATTGTTTTTACTTGCATCTCCATATTTCTGCAATCTGATGCGAATGTGTTCTCTTCCGTGCTCAGGGTTTACTGCAGTTTCTTTATAGTGGTCCACCAATTTGCACCAATACCAATATATATTTTTCTATAATGTTGCTGGTGCCTGTGGCGGACCCTGCCAGTGCTGATTAGCGGAATAACAGTACATTATTTTTTATTCTGTGGAAAAGTGAAAGATCGATCTGCCGACCAAATTTAAAAATTAATTCTGAACATGCTGCAGGATGCATAAATAAAATATAATATAAAATGCTATGTCCCATATTTTTGGACCTTGTGATTAACCCTACCACACTCCCCCCCAGTAAACTAAACGGCTCCTTCACCCTCCATCGTTTTGGAGGGGGTGGTGTAGTTACATCACATATGAAATTACGTCTGAAGGTTAATATAGAACGTTTTGTATCTCCTATGCTAATTTAGCATAATGGTCACAGTTCTGTGTGGATGATGTGATCCCTGAAAAGTCTCTTTAGGTGTATCCATATAGTAAACTCAAACAGTAAAGCGAAATCACTCAGGGTATCGCTATACGGGAAAAGGCATGCATTTATAGAGGACAACAATTTAGAATTGGATTAACTGAAAAAGGAAGTGAAACTTGAAATAGCAAGAGCAAAGTGGCTTTATAAAGAAAAATAAGAGTTCTTAGAATAAAAACTCTAAGATTGTGCTTGAGGGTTTTAGATGCGATAGACTTTTCAGAAGAGCTCAATAAGTGTGATTTGAGGTTTGATACACTAGAGAAGAAGGCCTGTCTATGTGATAGTGTCCCTGCACTTTTTGATTTGCATGCTGTGCTTGATACATTCAGGAACTCCAAAGCTAAGATTCCTGGGCTTGGCAATATAGGGAGTCGCCTGCCTATATCCTGTGCTGAGCGCTAGCACCGCATGCTATCAGCAGCTAAGGGCTGCCGCGAGGCTAGTGCCATATCATGTCAGTGACTAGGGGCTGAATCCAGCCATCTGCAAATACATTATTCGCCAGTAAATAATGTGGAGTGCAGCTAGCCACTGAAACAGATGGAGTCCAGAGGCAGAGTCATGCAAATTTTCACAGTGAATGCTAAGGCGTCTCGGACGCAAACATGACTAAGCACCGTATTGCAATAGCGGCTGAATTAGCTCTCTGCTGCTTCATAAGCAACCCTGAAAGGTACGTATGAGCATGGCTCTGATAATCTCCGGTAGGGGGATATATCCAGGGCTGGCTCTACCTTATCAGGGGCTAAACTTTACTTGGGAGCCCCCCCCCCCTGATCATTTCACTTCCTCTGCAGTACAGGTAATTGGGGGGGGCCCTAAGCAGCTGCCTATTCTGCTGAAAGCTAGAACCAGCTCTAGATATATCGGTTCAGCCTTCAGCTACACGGCCCTCCTCTTCCTCAGAAACGATTTGCTGTGCCATGCAGTTTCTGTGACTTGCCTGGGGGCATACCCAAAACAATGTGATGCATGGCCTGGATCTGACATAAGAAGACAAGGGGCACTAGGAGGAAATGGGGGGGGCTGGGGAGGGGATCCATTATTTTCCCAGTCACCTACGCAAACAGACGTCTTGAAGCCAATCAAGCATAATCCTTCTATAAGCTCCCCCTGTGAAGAGGAGAGTGGCAAATCTTTCAAGTTATTAATCCCTGTGACGGTGCCGGCTTCCCCAGAGCGAAATCGATTGGCTCCCCGTCCAGATCACTGATACCATATATGGGATGGGAGGCGGGACCAAGATGCCCTCGTGGAGGGATGTTTTATTAAAATCTATCATATCCCTCCTAGGCGGAGAAATACAGACGGGAATGACTGGCGCTATGTCCAGCACACCGACCACGAGAGTAAACAAAACAGACTGCCCATGAACAGCTTAGTAACAGCAGCACCGTAAATGCATCCTGGTAGTCAGTATCATTTACATAAACATGGATAGATGGAATGAACATTTGTAGCTGCAAAAAAGCAAAGCTGATGATTCTCTTTCACCGCTGACAACAGAGCAGGTATGGCTTAAGATACGAATGACCATAAACATCACATCCTCGTCCCCCAGTCCTGTAGAGACGCCGCGAGAGAGGAGTGCTCTCAGCAGCAGTCTGGAAGCCTTCCTCTCCACCTACACGCAGCGCGGCATGTCCACGCACCGAGCACCACCACCCCCCCACTTCACCGTCACTGGACTCCTTCACACTTTGACATATTGACATAGGGGACCAGCCAGCGGCTTCTCCTGTAGCAAACTCCCCGCCCCTCCCTGCCCGCTCGCTCGCTCGATGGCTGGGTCCTGCTCACCTCACAGTCGTAGAGCAGGTGCAACTGCCCGTCGATCCACTCCTCGATATCCAGCCGTCTCTGCAGGTCCTTGCGATTGTACTTCACCGTCAGCTTGCCCAGCTTGCGGTGGGGGGGCTCCTCTTCCTCTTTGTCCGTGGTCTGGAACACCACCCTGGGCTGGGCGCTCGGTTCCGACGCCATGCCTGCCGCGGCCTCCTGGAAACAGCTGAGGGAACTCTGTGCACTCTCTCTCTCTCTCTCTCTCTCTCTCTCTTTCTCTCTCTCGCGCTTCTCTCGTTCCCTCCCTCCCTCACTCACTCGCTCCTTATCCTCAGTGAAGGATGGTAATAAAAGACGCCTGTGTGTGTGTGTGTGTGTGTGTGTGTGTGTGTGTGTGTGTGTGTGTGTGTGCTTTTTGGTTCCTGCTTGTTCTGTATCAGGGAGATAGAGGGGAAGGGAGGGAAAGATGCAGGAGGAGATAAGCAAGGGACTCATAAACACAGCTGAGAGGGTGAAAGTGCAAGCCGTTGGCCAATAACATCCACTGAGAGAGTTGGGCAACCTGTTAAAAAAAAGCATCTTTTCTCTTGTCCATGGCTCTGGGAAGCTAGCATAGCCCATTGTCCTACACTGAGCAAATACGCGCTGCGAAATGATTAGATCACTCATTCATCAGTTTGCATCTCAGAACGGATGATAAGATGCATTTCAAGCATGCACAACTAACTTTAAAAATGAGCTGAATGAATTAGAGAGGCTGTATATAAAAAATTAAATAGAGCGTATCTTTAATTGAACCCACACTCAGCGTACAACAGCTTATCATCCAAATCCAGAGGGAAACCTTGCGCTTCCTTCCTGTGAGGCTAATAGAGGAGCCGGGAGCACCAATAAAAACATATCAAGTTTTTAATTCAGCTGAGATGAGCGCTAAGCACAAGCAAGTCTGGAGAAAGCTTCTCATTAGTCTCACTTCCTGGCCAATTTTTCCAGTCTTAATGGGTTTTTTTTATTATTAAGTTTTAATGTGATGGCAGGTGGGCTGTGGAGAGGGTAATGGACCCTTTTAGACTCTGCCTGTCATGAAACTTGACACCTGCTACACTCTCTGCCAATGGGAGGAGAAGAGAAGGAGCGCTTTTTTGCAGCCATGGAGAGACCTGCAAAACCTGAGTCGGCTTCACAAAGAGGATGTGGCAGCTGTCCTGGTGGTGTAGTGCCATCTGGGTACTAAGGCCACCCACCATTCCCAGGAAGACCATTTAGGTAGAGCTCCCATGGCTGTTAATAAGGACAGCACAGAGCAGTTCCTGTCTCCGGGGAGAACCCTTCAGATAGTGGGTAGCTCAGTAGGATCATGCTCTATGCTTGTATCCAGAAAGCTGTGGGTTCAAATCCCCTGGCTAGTAGAGTAATCATGTCACCATTAGACCCTTGAGTAAGACCTGTAGCTCCAACTGCTTTAGGGGTTCTGAATGCTGGCTGTCCCTCCTTTAAGACCCCAAAACTTATGGGATATGCAAAAACTAACCAATTTCCCCCAAGGGGACAAATGAGGTACCTATTTCCTATTCCATGGTATTACTTTGGTTCCACTAATAACCATGACATGATGTCAATGGTTTCTGTATGCTCTGCATTCACCGTTATTTCAAATATCGATATTACTTTCAGGGTAGTGGGCATTGGTGGCTTGATGGTTAGGGACGCGCACTTGTAATTGAAAGATTGCAGGTTCGAATCCCTAACCAAAGCACCACTGAGGTATCCTGAGCAAGGTACTGTTCCCCAATCACTGCTCCCTGTGTGCTGAATTAGCTGTCCCCTACTATGTCACATATTGGTTAAATGCAGAGGACACATTTTGTTGTTGTATGCTGTGATGTGTGAACAATGACCCTTCTTCACTAAATTCAAATTCAAATGATGGTCTAGCGTTTAGATAAGCTGTTTGGTAAGGTATAGATTATTAGTACAAACCGGCAGAGACTCTACTTCAGTTTCAGGTGTTACTGTATGAAGGCTGGTGTCACAGTGGCCTTTCGTGATGGCAGGCGTTGGAATCCAAGAGCTGATGGGACAGGAAGTGGAGGAAAGCAGAGAGAATAGACTGCCACTCAGTCATCTTCAGGGAAGTCCGTCTTTACCTTTCGCTCCACTTAGCCGTATCATTTGCACCAAAATTCCCCTGATAAGTGTGAGTGATATCATCATGGTTAAACACTTCATAACAAACGCTATCATTTGTTCCTCGCGAATTGCTGTGGTGCTGTTTAGGCTCATGTTACGGCGTGGTGAATGATAGATGAGATGTGTGGAGGATGGCGTTGGCTGTGTAATCATCGTTTAAGTGGGGGGGGGATACCCTCTTGAAAAGGCAGTAGGCTTCTATGTTTTTTCTCCTGCCAGGTCACGCGCCCCAGTGGACAAATTGCTTTGCAAAAGTGGTCACCCCCTCGAGCCAAACCATCAAAGGGCACATGGGGGTGGCCCAGCCCAGGGTTTCCACAGATCCCCTTACAAACAAAAATAAACACTACCTTTTTTGCCCTGTTTTGCCAGGCCGCATCAGTCAAGCGTAGACCCGCATATCGGTCCCGTCTGTTACAAATGCTGAATTATTCAGTGCTTCAGTGGCTCAGCTTTCCACAGAGGGCAACCTCACGGACAGCAGTAGTCTGAGAGACTGGTCGTGACTCGCCTACAAGGACACGCCCCTTCCTGTCCTGTCATGCCTGTCACTTCTGGTTCCTCTCCCATTCAGTTAGCGCCTCACTAATAATCTCACTGAGACTCTGAAATCCCGCTGTCAGTGATAATGAGTATCACAGGCTAACACCAGAGGCCATATACAGAGGTGGCTTAAGATGGAGACTGACTGTGATCTCACGATAAACACCTACTCTAGACCTCTGAGGAGTTACTGCTCTCACCAATTTACTGTAGCCTGTGGGCAGATATCTCCAGTTCAACCAGTATGCTTGCAGTTACAAGTTACTAAAGCTCTGATGGCAGCTCTCACTGAAAGCACACCCCGTTTTAATCTGTCCTTGAGTCACAGCAAACCAGAAAGGCATTAGTCATGAATGAAATGTTAATGCTGAAAACTATTAGGAGTGTGGCCATACTGCTGTTATTCACCCATTAGATTAGATTAGATTAGATTAGATTAGATTAGGTGAACTTTATTGATCCCAGGGGGCAAGTCTTGTGTATACAGAAGCAAGATACTGTACATAGATCACAGATGAACATACATTTTGTGCAAAACAGACAAGTTTCAAAGACAGTACACATCCCAGACGAGGTAGAGTGGAAGGAACCACATACAGTCAGAGAGACCATTTTAATCGGATTGTTCTTCAGTTGCCAAAATAATAACCCGCCGCCCCCTTTTCAGTTCTTCTTTAACAGGAACCAATTTAATTTTTGTAATTATTCACAAAAAGTGATGTATTCACGTCCTAGTATGAGAAACGGAGTGACGATCATGGTTTTTATTTTTGTTCTTGAAAATTACTTAAGATGATTTAGCATGTAGTCTGACTGTGTTGCTCTAGACCACCACAAAATAATCATTCCCTCTGTCTGATAGGTAGTGTAAACGTCAGGTTGTGGAGGGCTGTCATTCTGAGGTTTTCTGAGTACATAGCACTTCTTGTTCTCCTGCACAGAATCTCTATATATCAGCTAGTTTCATTAATAAAAGCCCTTTGTCCTGGACTTCACCAAAGTCCTGACTTTCTGCTGGGGCCTGTCTGTGGCGAGTCCCACAAAGGCTCTGAGAAAATATTATCGGTATCTTGAAATAGTTTCACTTCCCTGAAGCTGTATGACTCATATTGTGAGTCAATCTCTGACAATGCATTTAAATATAAGTTACATAGTAAGTCACATTCAGTATAAACAAACAGAAATAAATGTGCACATTTGAACACATAATCTCACAACAAAGACTGCAGTGGAAAGTAAGTCTTTGTTGGGAATGATCAAGATGCTAGTTAATCATGTGAAAAATGTGTTCTTGCTTAACTAGGGGGTGTAAGTAGTTTTTACATGACTGGCAGATCTTTTTATAGTTTGAAATTACACAGTTAATATAAAAGATGAGAAAAGCTTTAAAGTGAATGATTTTGAAAGATTTATTTTTAATCACACTTAACACCCTGTATCGTCATACTCTTTGTCTTTGTCACTGAAACCATTATGACTATTTTAAAAACATAAGTAACCTTTTAAAAAAAAAAAGAAAATGTCAATATTATTTCCTGCATGAGCTATAGAGTAAAAATGTGAAAAGACTATCCTGCACATCACAAATGAGGTGATGATGATTGTTAGTAAGGGGTTTTATCATTAAGGCTTCTTGTCTGCCTCATTTCCTTCCTGTACTAGATAATTAGGTCGGCTTCCATCAAATCTTCAGCCACATACACTGGCTTGTTTGCAGCCAAGAGCTAGCAAGTTTTACGATTACTTTACTCAGTTAAGTCTTACTCTGCTAAAGTTTTTTGAGGGGCTCACCTCACTCGACGGCCGTGTCTCACACCAAGCCTGTTCTTCTACATCTGCTTCACTGACCTTTTTTTATCAAATTAATTTTACTTAGTACTTTAGGTTAAGTACTTTGCTCACACATACTACAGAACAGCCCCCGCTATGACTTAATCAGTACACCACCTAATACCTAGCTATACACCAGACGTCATTGTTTTTCTTGATAATGCCTGTAGGTGCAAGTAGTTTGACTTAACAGCCTTACTGTGTCAATGAGTGCCACAGGATATATAATACCTACAGTAATACAGGTTAGTCTGCCTCAGTGCAGCCATCTCACCTGAGGGACGGGACCCCCATTATGCAGTCCAATTTTATTTGGTACAGGTGACTGGATGCCATCTGCTGGTCAGTACACGCAGTTATTCAGCGAAAGTATTACACCCACAGGGCTGCTATCCAAAGACATTAGGCATCTGCGTGTATTTGGCAAGCAAACGTGGCCACCAACCTGGCTGCTGGCATGCCTGTGGCACAACCAATCACACTTCTGTTGCCTAGGAAACGGAACGTATGGCGAGGGCAACAGCAATACTCAGCTCTTCGCTTGAGATGTTTGCCGAATATCGGTTGATGGAATTGATAAGATACTTGATGCTGATCCTAGACCAGTACATCAGATGGTGATTTATCACCCATAAAACGTCGATATTAACTTTAAGCATTCTAGGCATAAAAGAAGTCTACTGGAATATATGACGATCCACGATTATATTTGGTTGCGCCACTGCATATTTTACGCCTGTTATTTTGTGAATAGTGATACCATGATGTGTGCATATTACAGCATATATTAATTCGTTATTGCAACAGGTGTTCTTTGCATGCCCATATTTTAAAACGCACAACCTGGCGTTACGGTGAAAGGGCAGGAAATCCATCTCCAGCCGCAAAAACTTGAGACCTCCGGAAATCTCTACGAAGTAATTTGCAGACATCAGCCTAAACAGGTTCTGATTATAGCAACTGTTGGCAGTAGCTCTGGTTAGTGGTCATGCATCAGTGGCAGGTGACTCAGGCGTCCAACACCCTGCCCCCACTGGACTCTTCCACTTCCTGAGTTTTACAGGTAGCTGCAGGAGGAGGAGACACACCTGAAAACAAGCGAATGGTTAAACTACAGAGACTCCGGGAAACGAGATCGGCAATAACTTTGCTATGTACAGATATTGAGTAATATTTCTTGGTTTCAAGAAGCCGTGGACTAGACGTGTGGGACAGTACAAAAGGGAAATAAAACCAGTTCGACTTCTTTTTTCCCTTTAACAATTCAGCTATAGGGCATAAAGACCAGCGACAAGGTAGGACTTGTATCTAAGAGGCCGTGTGTTCTGGTATTTGCTTTAAATGTATTTATATAGTCATGTTATGCAAACGTACCATTGTACTTACAATCGACTTTAATGTTTTACGGTGCTATTTAAATCTCTTAGTCGGTTTGAAATATTATAACTCACTGACAGCATTAACTAAACTAAAATGTAACCTGCCGTTTTATTTCAGTCGTCGAGGTACTTTGGGTCTCATTGGGGACGCGCCTTGTCTTCAGGATGATCCCTTCCCAGGTCGGGCTGCTGTGGAGCGTCCTGCTGCTGCTCCGATCGCCCAGTTTGCGGGCCGACACCTTCGGGGAACAGTGTATGGATACCTTTCAGAGGGGGGAGGAGGACTTCGTGCTGGACACGGACCTCTCGGTGAAGGAGGGGGCCACCTTCATCGCCTCCCCGACCGTGACCAGTGCCAAGGACTGCGTACGCTCCTGCTGCAAGGACCCCCGCTGTAACCTGGCCTTGATGGAGGACGAGGCGGACGAGGGCATGATCAAAGCGTGTTTTCTCTTCGATTGTGTGTACAAGCAAACGTACGTCTGCAAGATGGCCAGGAAGAAGGGCTTCAGCAACTATATTATGAAGACTGTTTTCGACGAGTACCTCAAGGGCCCTTCTGGTTCCCGTAAGAATTCATTATTTTTCCTGGTATATCAAATATACTGTATGTTGTCAGGGCTGCCAACTCTCACGCATCTGGCGTGACACTCACGCTTTCAGACTCACGCAAGAAATCTTACGGCAAATCTATATTTTCCCATTATAAACCTAAAATTAGCTACGTCAAACGCGCTGGGGTAGTTTGCAAACCCTACAGACTATTTACAGCAACTGTGCATTATTTACCTCTGGCAGTACTGAAAAATAAGCCACATACGATTGATTGGCAACTGACGTCATTTATATTCACGACCGACACACAACTGAAACCTAAAACCACACCGGAATATTATTATGTAGGGGAAAACACTGGTAAAGAGTTTGAATTATTCACAAACATCAGCCTCTTAAACGAACAAATGATGTGGGGATACCTTCTCTCCAAGTACAAACATGATAACGCTTGTCTGTTCAACATGAATTTTATGTGAAGCTCCATAGACGGCGACTGCCAGTCATGAAAGTAACCGAACGGCGGCTCCTGTTCGGACACGTCCTGCTCCGGCGGCCCCTCATACTACACCTTCCTTTCGGTTTAAGTCATTCGCGGCCTCTTGTTTGAAGCTTCCGCTGTTTATCGGGCCGTTCCCGATTAAAACACTGTAACAGGCTACACTCCTGCCAGGATCACGATTAGCAGAAGTCCTTTTTGCTCTGCCCCATTATACAGGGAAGGGACCTGGACGTTGCTGGGAGCCAACTCTCACGCATCTGGCGTGACACTCACGCTTTCAGAATCACACACAAGAAAACTTATAGCAAATCTATATTAATCAATTATAAACCTAAAATTAGCTACATCAAAAGCCTTGGGGTAGTCTGAAAATCCTACAGACTATTTACAAGGTAATACAACTCTTACATACATGCAGACTTGTCTCGAATTGAAAGCACATCTGTTGCTATCCCTTTAAAAATGACACATGTAATCGTATCAAAATGTATATTTTTTTTCTACTTACCCGTTAATGGCTGTGTACTGTGTTCCTTGTGGCTACAATCTGTGTTCCTGGTGAGTCTTGAATCTTTTTGGAGACTCAAAAGCAGTGAATTGCTGTCCGTTGATGTCAGATGATCTTCTGAACTAGGTCCTTAACATCCTCTTATAGAGCAAGACAGACCCCCGATTGCCAGAGTGGGACCGGATAAAGTGGTGCAGCCAGATGAAGACGTGCTTCTGCAGGGGATTGAGAGCATCGATGATCATAGGATCGAGACCTATGAATGGACCCTCCTTTCTGGTGACTCCTCTGTGGTCATGCAGGTGAACGTAGTTTCTATGATCTCCAGTCCACACTGCTTTCAATTACAGTTGCACCTGTATTGGAGTACTTAGTTGTGGTACTTAGTTTTGTGTTTGTGAGGATTCAAGGTCTCTACTCTTAGGATAAAGGTAGTATGTTTTGTTTTAAGATTTTTTTTCTGTAATGCTCTCGGTTTTTAGTGCACATTCCTGATCCAGACCTGATATTTGTCTTTGGCCATGTCAGAAAAAACAGCCAGATCAAGTCATGGTCTCCAATCTCTCGCCTGGTGTCTACAAGTTCCAACTGACGGTCACCGACTCGGCAGGCCAGTCCAGCAAGGCGGTGGTCACTGTCCTGGTCCTCACCACAGCGCAGTCAGAGAGTAAGTGTGGGGTTCAGCGAAGGCCAACTCTAGGTATAAGGCAGTTGCTTAGAGCCCCCAAATGACTTGCATGATGGAGGAAGAGAAACAGTCATCAGTTTTCTTGGTAGGGGGGCTTCCCAAGTAAAGCTTTGCCTAGGGCCCCTGGTAAGGTAGCACCAGCCCTGGGTTGAGGCATCTACAGAGTTCTGGAGAAGCTTTTCTCTGGCCCCTTTTCTACTCCACTGGTGCCAGTGCTGGCACTGGGGCTGGTGCTCGGCCAGTGCTGTTGGGAACCAGCAAGAGCCTGTCTGCATTTCCACGGACTTGAGAGCCCATTGGGAACCAGGTGACAACAGTGCGCCCATGTCACAAACCACGCCCACTTTCCGACATTATCTTTATTTTGCGTTGCCTCGGTTACTCCGCCCACCTCTCATGACGACACGGGTGCTTCATCCAGACCAGCAAAGGTTTGGTGCCGGTTCAGAGCCGATTTTATGGCACCAGCGCCATTTTTTTTTCTGTGGAAAAACGTGGCACTGGTTCCAAATTGGGGATCAACACCGGCACCTTTGCAGTGGAAAAGGGGTATCTGAGATCCAGAGTGCTGCGTGTTTTGTTCCTAACCGCACATAAGGAAACTCTCCTGATCAGCATTAAGGTTCATCTTTGTCTTTTTGCTGGCTTTACACCATCCTTTGGCTATTTTTAGGAAAAACTATAAAATTCCCCATCTCCACAAACATCTGGTTGTGTTTCTATGCTTTAATGCACATTTTCAGATCACGTGGGTCTGGGACTGTTGTACCCATGTGATGACAGCAAGGAAAGTCTTACTGGGCTGCTCATGGGCTTGAACTGTTTAGAAAACACCCAGACATAGGTAATTCTGCTTGTAGCATTCAGTCTGTGCTTTCTGTGCGAATCGGCAGCCTGTCCTGTATGTTCGAAACGTTCTCCTCCACGGTTCCGTGTCATTTTTTTCCCGTGGTGAATTTTGAAGGCCATTGATATTCGTCCATTAGATACGAAAGGATGGGACATGTGGGAAAGAACCATGTGACGACTTTATGTGGCCTTTCTGTGCTTTTGAATTAATGCACGAATTGGGAATCGGAACAAAGCCTTGCGGAACCATTATCGCTGTCGCGCGTCTGTGTGTGTGTGTAAGTAATACTGCGTTTAACTCTGTATTCCTGTTTTCTAACATGGTTTACCGCACATTCAAGTGAGATGTACAGGTGTGAAATTGAAAGTGACAGCTATATGCATTTAATGCATCTAGCTACTGAATGATATGGGACGTTGCGTAATTGGTTCCTGGCATTTGAGTCACTGGCACGGCACTATGTGATACGGGACCTGTTTTGTAAAGAGTGGTTTATTCAGGTTGGCTTACCTTTGTATTTCTCTGGAATTCGCCTGTTACAACGGGTTCCTTGAGTCACCTCTGGGAAAGAAATTACCGCTGTCTACTCCTGGATTTGTACACTTGTAAATGGCTTTGAGGTTCTTTTTTAGTGTTAGCTTTTATTCATGCTCAAAATGAGCAGGATTATTCAGTGCTTGGTTTAGGAAGTGCTGCAGCATTTTCTTTAGGTATGCTGTTATTTGTTATGGTTTGATTATTTGCACTTTCAGCAGTGTGACTGTCTCCGGTTCCCAATGATCGTCGCTGCTCTTTACGTGACCATGCCTGGGCGTGACCCAGGAGAGCATTTGTGCTCCATCAAGGTTATTGTGACAGACTGATATCAGGTTTGCTTGTACTGAGATGTGATCTGGTTTCCCCACGAAAGGCTGCCAAAACAGGAAGTGACGATGTCGCATCCCCCCCCCCCCCCAACACACACACCAGGAACTGGTTGGGCTAGTTAAAACACTGAGTTTTTGCATGTGTGGGAAGTGAGTTCTGGATTGTTCTCTCTAAGTAGGAGGGTCCTTTCAGTGTGCGTGGCTTTGACGTGGCATGTTAGTGATTAATGTCCTTCTGTGGAATGCAGGTTTATGTCTGACTCGTTGCTGAGTGTCATTGTTTAGGACAAGAAGATCTGTGTCCCTGGTCCTAAGCCTAAGGTGACGAGCTAAAATAGGGAAAAAAATATAGTTTTTCATGTCTGTGGCTATTCTAAGCGAATGTGATTTTACAGCAGGATTTTTCCCCTTTAATGGCAGTGTCATGTGACTGTTTATATTCACTGGTTTTATGTTATTGTGTTAATGTGCCATTTAATCTGTATTGTGTGTTATGATTGACTTGTCCCACCCATTTAGCCGATGGCGACAGCCAGCACACATTTGAACAGCCGCTCTCTTAGGACCGCAAATAGCGGCATACTTCTGTCATAGTTTTCTCAAGTGTTGTGTTGAAGATGGGGGGAATAGAGCAGCATGTACAGCCCCCCACCCCGGGAACTTGGAGTTGCCACGCCACTCCAGTTGTACGCACAGGTTTCATCCTCGGGCAGTGGAACAGCCCTTAGAAAAGCCCTGGACCTGAAACTGAATAGTTTGTCATCCCCGAGAGCTGAAAGGCCTCGTGAGTGGTGTGCTTTAAGCTCCGCCCCTTAGCCTTCCCACGAGGAGTCTCCCCATTGGTTAGTGGAGAAATGGAACTTCCTAGTAACCCCACACATTTTTCTTACATTTTTTAATTAGTTTAATTTACGAAGACTCTACAGGGTAGATAATTAGCCCTGACTTTGTCATTATCTCTGGCTTGGGTCGGGTTAATTTTTAAAATTCCTTCTTTGTTTCATGTGTAATAAACGGACACGAGGTTAAAGTTCCCGCTGACGGTGTCGCCTCGTCTACCCTGAGCACTACCCGCGCACATGTGCAGCCCGTCATACCTACCATTCCACTCATGATGTCATCACATCTCCGCCACTGTCAGGTTTTTGACGCTGGGGTGGGGTGGGGTGTAGTGGGGGTGCTCCTCAAGCTTCATTCCTTGTGGGCTGCTCTGCTTGTTTTTTGGCTGCTCTTGTTTGATGACTTTCTGATTTTGAAGCACTCTGGGTTACATAAAAATTGAAAAACGGCAGCTGTGTTATATGGGGCGTGGCGGCCGTAAATCTCTAATGATTATTAGCGCTATTAGCGTATTTCCCTGTATGTTTATCTCCTGGCTGTGCATTGAGCCACTTCTCATCAAATGCAGCAAGGGAGCTGTCCTGTTTCATTACTTAGTGCCACAAGGGGGTGTTGAGACCCAAAGAGCCCTCTGACAGGATGTGCTTCTCTCCCAGATCTGTTTAGGTGTCCCTCCTTCTCGCTCTCCATGACCGTCCTATATCCAGGCTCTCCCGGTCATTGTTGTTCTTTCAGCTATTTAAGTAACCTACCCCCCCCCCCTTTCCAGATCACTGCCTGGTGCCAAAGAAAGTGGGTCCCTGCCGTGGTTCTTTCCCGCGGTGGCACTACAACGCGGCCTCAGAGAGGTGTGAGCAGTTCGTCTTCGGCGGCTGCAAAGGGAACAACAACAATTACGTGTCTAAGAATGAGTGTGAAGATGCGTGCAAGGGCCAGTCGGGTAGGTGCGGCCCGCCTTCTGGCACGGAGCGCCTCAGGCTGCCATCTGATGCATGACGTTAACCGGCCTCCCCTGACCTCTTCCCCCACAGCCGTGTCCACCCATTCTAGCAGAGGTGTTCTCCGGCCTTCCAGTAAAGGTGAGACCCCAGCCTCCCGTCTCAGGTCGGCCTAAAGGTTGCTGAGCTCCAGTCGGCACTCAGGAGGAACCTGCCAGCAGTTACTGAACAGATCACGCTAATATTTCTAATTTCTAATATTGTGTGAGAGTGTAAGAGTTTCGTTAGGTGAATAAGGCCTATGAATCGCACGTATGTGCAGTTGGGTTTCTTTATGCTCTAGCCTTACATATGTGTTTGGGTTTGTATTTACCACATTATGGGGACCAAATGTCCCCGCAATGCGATATAACCTGTCACTTATTTTATTTGTGGGGACATTTTTCCGGTCCCCACAAAATAAGCTTCAGCTTCATAAAAATGTGTGAATGCAGTTAAGAAACTGAAATAGCCAACAATAGTTTATTTTGTTACTTATGGTTAAGGTTAGGGATTGGTAGTGATTGTGGTTATGGCCATGGAAATTAATGTAGAGTTCCCACAGTGACAGGATTATATGAACTGTATGTGTGTGTGTGTGTCTTCACAGGTGAGGTGTGTGGAAGTCCCTGCAGCCCGGACCAGTTCACTTGCAGCAACGGATGCTGTCTGGATAAGGGACAGGAGTGCGACAAGGAGACGCAGTGTAGCGACGGCTCTGACGAAGCATCCTGTGACAACCGTGAGAGTCGCACCCTCGAAACGCCACCCTACTACACACAGCTCTTTAATACCAGGTCGACGTGGAGCCATTTTGGCTTGCTGGACTAACCCGGCTAATGCTGAGCGATCCTAAGCTCTCCTATTATGAGGGGGGATGTTCTGCATCTCAGGGTCTGGGAATCATTATGTTTCAGTGTTCTTTTTTCTTTGCTAGTTAGTTAATCCTGTTTTTCCACCTTTTTATTAGTTGAAAAAAACTTCGAAATTCTCCTGCAAATCCCTATAGATGAAGTGAAAGGTGAGTTAGCCGTTCTGTGTCCCACCCTTCGTGCCCAAGTCTGCCTTATTAAACTTACTAACTTTAGTCCCCCTCCGTTTTATCACAGTGCGTTGCACAGAGCCGCCTAAAACAGGACCCTGCCGGTCTAGTCTTACCCTGTGGTACTATGACCCTCTGACCCGAAAGTGCTTCCGCTTCAACTATGGTGGCTGCGACGGGAACAACAACCGCTTTGAGGTTGAGGAAACGTGCATGAACACCTGTCAAGTCGTATCGGGTAAGATCTGCTGTGTAAAATGTTCAGGCACTAATGATGTCCGTCGATTTCTGATGTCTTGCCTTCAGTAATACTAACTGTTAGATTACTGAAGTCTTAGAAGTATTAGAGGCGACACAAAGCAGTATTAAAGAGCTGTGTGTCTGTGCAGAAAAAGACGTCTATGCAAGAGGAACCTTCGAATACCAGGAGGCACAGACAACCCAAGCAGGTAACGTTGTTTCGCTGCATCAGCTCTGCACTGAGCTCAGCTCTGCACTGAGCTCAGCTCTGCACTGCTCTATCCACAGAAGAACTTTGTCTCCCTCATAATGTTTCATTATGAAGTTAATGCATGTATATCCATGTCTCCCCCGACCTGCTCTTGGTCGCCCCCTTCAGCTGGCATTGCCATAGCTGTGCTGCTGGGCGTAGCCATCCTAATCCTGCTGGCCATCCTGGGCTACTGCGTCATGAAAGGCAAGAGGGAGCAGGCACCGCGACACCAGCGGGTGGCTGTCAACGGCACCCATACGTTAGCCACCGAGGACATGGAGCGCCTGGTCTACAACACCACTACCAAGCCCATCTGACCTCTGTGCGCGTTCCCACCCACCTACCTGCCCTGCCTCTGTTTTTGGGAGAGTGGTTGGGATACGGAGCCATTTTTCTCGCGAAGTTGTGTACCACAGTGCAAATATACAGTCCTGCTGGTGTGACGGCTCACCGCCGCTGTGGCTGTACGGCAGGTCCGAAGGACTTCCAAATATAAACCTGCAGCTCTTCTTAAAACACTGGCGATTTGTCTATTTCAATGAGTTTCCCCACCAGGGCCTCGACGCTAAGGCCATTAGCTGTTCAGGAAAATGATTCTCAGGGCGAAGCCGTCTTGTGAATAAATATGTCAGATCCTGCTGTCCTGTTCTTCCCGTTTGTTCAAGCGCAAAAATGTGATTTTTGGTAACTCAAATGCAAACACCTCTTCCTAACCTCCAGTCCAGGAGGCTTCACCTGCCAGTAAATATTATTTTTAATTGTGTTTCCAAACTTTTGTACAGTTTCTGTTGCTGTGTACTAACCAGATGTAGAGAACACAATGTTTCTGCTCTCCTGGGTTTCTTTGCTGAATGTTGTGTCCGTTTAGAGTCTCCAGCTTGTCCACGGCGGACAGAGGAACTTGAGTGTAAATGTCGGTGGATTTTATTTATTTAGGATCTGGTAAACTTTTGCAGGTATGCAGTGTTCCATCACTTATGTATATAGTTCTACTTCTCTATTTAGACATGGAAATTGGTTTTTAAGTACCAAACAACAAAAAACAAATAAAAAGTCATACAATGTATTTGATTCATTCCTTCACCTTGCATTTTTTTAATCGGTTTCCCTTCTTCAGATTGTGTGAAGGAAACACCAGCTCTGGGAAGTATGGAGGAGATTGTGTGAAGGAAACACCAGCTCTGGGGAAGTATGGAGGAGATTGTGTGCCCTTAATGAGAAAAAAGATCCCTGTACTCTGTGTTGTAAAATAACTTTGTGTTTGCATTGGGATTGGGATGCGTTAACCATTTACTGGTGATAGTGTAGTATATAATGTTTCATTTGTCCCAAGAGAATTTCCTCCATTTTTATAATGTCTACACACATTGGCCCACTTCCCATTACCTGGAATCAGTATATACCGGTATGTCACAAAACTGGTCTTTTAGGTTAAGACATGGTATCTATACTCTTCTTCATACAGTATCAGCTGTGGGAAACGAATTTTGAAAGAAATTTGCATCAGAAGCTAGTGAATTTCACTACCGAATTTCTACAAATGTTTGGAGATTCTTTGCTTATTCACATAAATGTAAAAATTGCAGTCCTGGGGAACGATAAAAGCCATATCGAGTGATCTTGAATTTCAGCTAGAATAAACTCCATTGCGTGCACGAGGCTGGAGGACCTCGACGTAACAAAAATAGGCAACATAGATTTTATTGAGTTAGTTCTGCGTTTCACCAACAGGTGGCAGTATGGGACCACCGTAAGGTTTCTAAAACCCCTAAAGGTAAAACGAGTAATACCGGGAAATAGTCTGTAATAATGAGAATATTTTTTGTGCTATTTAGAAAACAGTGAAGCTTTTTTCAGGCACCTAGATTTCTGTGATGACTATATGATTCTATGACGTTTTACCTGGCCGTATAACATGCTTCGTATTAACCTACTTACTAGCATAAAAACAGATGAACGTCTTCTCAGTAGGAGGTATTCGAAAACATGAGCCTCAGTTGACAGTTTTGTATTTAGATGATATTTACCGAATTTAAAGTGATTAATTCGAAACGAATAAAATGTCAGCGTATCTTAGATCATGCTGCCTTTATATAGTAGCATTTGTTTACAGGACACGCAGCAGGTGAGTGACGCTGCCGGGTTTGTCTCCAGCCTTCGGCCATTTTGTCCGTGTTTACCTGTAGGCATAGCGACTGGCTGCATTCATACCCGTTTCATGTGGGGATTGAAACTGAATTTCGCCCCCTAGTGGTGGCAGATCGAATGCACGTGCCGCGTTGCCCCCTCCAAGTTAACGCATTTTCACATTATTGTCCGCCTCAGAAACTAATGAGCTAATCAGACTTAGGACTAGCAGCCCCGGAAACAGCTGATTTTCAAAACCAAAAAGCATACAAACTCACCGCTGCCGTATTGATATTGCCCAAAATACCGTATCTCGGTTAGGAGTTGGTTATATAACACCATGAATCAGGGAATATGCGCATGACATGTAGACATTTAATTTATTAATTCATCATTCATTGGTAAAATAAAAGACAGGGTTTGCCCTCATCTTTTAGTAATTTGAAGGCAATTTGTCTCATCACTTATTCACTAAAAATAAAATTATGGATTACTTTGGATTGCTTCTGAATGGATACATTCCTGTGTAACCTTTGCAGCTTGTGACAGTTGTTTTACATTTTGGTGAACATTTAGTGCAATATCGCTATCCTTTATGCACCCTGAAAGAGTGCTCTCTCCACACATGATGCTTGGGACTGTTTTGTTGGTCTTCACAAGCATATAGTTGGGTCATTTTCCATCTGGATTGGGAAAGCGTACCAGAGGTTGGAGGGCTTAAATTCATGCATGCCTAATGACTCCGCTGCATTTTAATATAGTACTTCTTGCTATATTGAATTGTTTCCTTGGGTCACAAGGAGGGCAATAACTTTGGGTTGAGCACTGGGGGAGCACTGGGGGAGCACTGAGGTCTCCACTCATCTCAGGGGGTCCAGGGGGTTGCATTGGCTGGTGATTTACATCCATGGTCATCACAGAGGAAGGATCTGAAGTAATGGGATGGTGAGTCCAATAAATTCTACATGTCACTGATGCTGTGAGTACTGTAAGGGTTGGGTAATTGAACTTCTGTCAAAATAATCCTTTTTGTCTTTTATGTCATTGATTTTAAACAGTAGCACAAGCTCTCCTTATCCCCCAAAGGACCTGAAAAAATCTTCCAGCTTGATCAGAATGTCACTGGTGTTGCAGCATATCTGTTAATGTCATGAATGATCATAACACCTAAAAAGCCAATTAACATGCAAATTAGATATTTGCTAATATTCTCTTTGTTGATTTTGCCATTTTGTAAAATAAAACAAAATTGCTTGTTCTGTCACTGGTGTTGCATGGCGTCACTGGTGTTATTGTCCTATTGTCTTTATTGGGAGTACCTTACTTGAACCTTTAGAACAATAGGCTTTTGTGCTGATTTTTATCTCAATTATTCAAAATGCTCCTTCATTGGTTCCAGAAGAATATATTCAGTTTTTGCAAAGTGGGATATGAAGGTGCCTTAAAATGTATTTTTTTGTATATTTTGAAATATGTGTCTGTAAAAATTATTGGTGAAATAATTATTTGAAAGTGATTCCTTCATTAAAAACAAACACATTGAAATATAAATTCAAAATAAATTAATGACAAGATGAATGCCTGATGTTATAACACCAGTGACACACTAACCAAAACATTGCATTTTACATTACAATAGGCCTATATAAAAATAGTTGTACAATGTATGTATTCATAGACATATTAAGGTGGTTTACATTTGGGATTGATGGAACTTCTCTGCCGCTAATTATTCAGATGCATTAGTTTCACTTAAAACGGATGATTGCTTAGGATTTCTCTTGTTACTGATATTAACTAGTCAATTCCGTGACTTGTTAAGTCATTGTCGGTGGAATCTGAACAGACGGTTCTGGCGCGTGACCGATAATCACAGGCCGACGAGTTTTTACGTCAGTCCTGATCAGATAATTCTTTTGTCTTTTAGCCATATTTTCTGCTGATAAAAACACTATGGTTTCCATGGTGCTTCCTTACATCAAAAATGAGGAACTTGATCAAGTCTGTCTGAAGTCTATCTGAAGATGTTTTCTGGCCAGGCAAGCAGCCACACAGTAAAATCGCAGGGTTGAGATTTATTTGTTTCCGGCAAGGGTACAGACTTGGATTCAGCAGTGGTAGAGACTACTCCCACCCGCTAAACACATACCGTACTCCCAACATATTGGAGAGGGACGTCGCCATTCGGTTTATGCCTGTGGTTTCTGGTCATGGGCCTGAACCAGGGCAGCTGCTATAACATTTCTCTTCCAGTGCCGAGATGCCAGGGAAAGTGATCCAGATCGATAATATTATAGCCAATAATCTAAGTAACTGGTATCTCTGCTCTGTACTCCAGCAGGTGTTCATTCTGCATTCTGTTTGATTCTTGCTATATAATAGGCCCTACGCCCTCCCTGGTGACTAGGAACAGGTAGTTCACCCACTGTTTTGTGCAGTAAAAATATTTATTCCATGCATTTGTCAACAGTGCTGTTGCGAAAGTTGAATAAAATTGTGAAAACACAACATGAAAATGAACTTATTCATCTAAATCACAAATACAAATGCTGCTGTAAACTTGAGTCATATCAAGTTGAATGCCAATTAGTAGTATGTGTTAACAAAAAATTCCTGTATCCATGACCAATGCAGAGAGATGCATAACCTGGTGCAAGTTTCACTAAACCAAGATTCCTGAACAATAGATGCCACTGAACTGTTTTGTACATCTTTTATGCCACCCCCAAGTATAACTCTCTGTTCGATATTTATTTTGATTATTGTATTGTTACGTTTCTGTCTTATTGCTCTCATGTATTTTCATTATGACAGAGTTGACCACCTTGCATTTCACTGCAGGTTATAGTCTGACTGAATACCTTTCACGTGACAAAACTCTTGAATCCTTTAGCCACCGATGTTGGGAACCCATAAACACAAGCAATGTTACCGGGGGTGAAAATGCACCCCCTACTGGTCAGATAAAAATGCTACATAAAGTTATATTTGAAAATGTGGCTTCTGCTAATCATATCAATGTATAATAATACTTTATTGTAAATATATGTACTATGTTTTTTTTACAAATGTATTTATCTGAATGGTAACTGATTGGGATACTGTCACCTTGCACCCCATGGGAAAAATGCCAGTGTCTGTAAGCCTTCCACATCCATCCCCAATGCTGAGATCTAAACATCATTGAATGTCTAGAACTTGAAGCACCGCCCCATCCCTCAAGGAACCAGGGATGTTCTTGGCGAACAGCTTGATGTTCCAATACACCCAGGACTCATATGACAGCATTTCAAAAAGGACTAAAGCTGTTCTGAAGGCAAAGTATGGTCCTATTCCTTGTTCTGCCTTAATATATTTAGGCGTTTCTCAGGATTACCAACCTTGGTCAGCTGGCTGGAGTGAGAGTTTCAATTCGAGACAAGTCTGCATGCACACGCACACACATTTACATGTATGTAACAGATTTACTACCTTGTAAATAGTCTGTAGTCTGTATTACCCCAATACTTCTGATGTAGCTCATTTTAGGATTATAATGAAATAATACAGATTTGCTGTAAGATTTCTTGCATGAGCGTCAGGCCAGATCCGTGAGAGCTGGCAACCCTGGTCTCTGTTTTGTCCACCCTCTGTATGCTGCATACTGTGGAGTCCTTAAAAGGAGCAACAATATCCTGTATAGCACTTGAATTGATTTCAAATACAAGATTAGGCATTAAGGGCGTGTAGTGTTGGTTGTGTATGGATTGAGAGTGCTGTAGTTTAAAGTGCTCTAACAGTGGTTTCGTCTCCATTGATGAACCTGCATATACACTGCAGGCCAGATTGCTTCATGTGTTGTTTTGCACTGTCTAACATTGTGAGTCTGATGTCATTCTTTTCTGTGTATGTCCACCCTATTCTGATGAATTTATTTATATTCATTTATCATTATGTTTGGTAGGACTTTATTATACCTGGTTCATTTAGACAGGTTTTAAAGTTGGTCTGGTTGGTACAAGTGACTTTGCATTGCTTGTTAGCTGACATTTCAAATGAAAAATGATTAATTTAATAACCTACACGGGGATCATAGCTTTACACAATGCAGAGTTCCTTTATTGCATGAGAAGAACAAAACGAGAAGGACAGGCAGGTATTCATTCATTCTTAAGCAAATAATAACGCTTCACTATTGATATTAATGTAACAAATCCGATTAAATATTAACCAGTTGACTGTTTTGAACGGTCACAGCCCAGCAGTACGTATGCTGCTCACACCACATGTTAGATTTTCAGCTACGCTTTTCAGCTTTTTTTTTTAAAAAATGCTGCCCCTCGTATCAGAATCTCGGAAAAGACTTCCTGTTTGACCCAGCCTTTTCATTCTGAGAGCCGAAACCCTTTGTGGGGGGGGACAGAGGCGTGGTGGCGGCAAGCGGACGAGACCCGAGCTGCACTTTTAACTCACAGCGGCGGACAGGCAGCGCGACGGCGCATGCGCACGGGCCGCACCGATCCAGCCAGTAACAGCAGCCCACTGGGTCGGTTTGAGCTCCCAGCGCTGAGACACCGAGCGAGAAGCACTGATCGGACCCGGGTCCCCTCGGGTAGGTTCGGTTCTTAAGGAGCCCCAGACCAAAGTCACCGAATGTGTTCGAGATCTCACTAAAATTGAAAAGTCCGCACGATCTTTAAATTAGGTAAGTAACAGATCTTCTCATACTTTGTTCGCAGCGTTGTCGATGCATTTGCTTTTTAACTTAATGTTAATAAATCATCTTAAACTGCTCGGTGTACAAAGGCTGCGCGAGCGACCGTAGCTAAACATTAGATCTTTTTTTTATTAAGTATTTGTTCTTTAGTGTATGGCTTTGTAAGTGTTTATATTAGAAACTGGGCGCTTCCATATAAACACAGCTTCTGAACAACTCGTCTGTTGCTTTCTTGGCTCATTTGTGATCCGTAGAAAAAGTTTGACTTTCAGTCTAGACGCTCAGGTTTTCAGTTTTGCGCGTAATGCCATAAGACTCATTATTGCCTAGGTGTTGAGAAATGCCTTTGATTTCAGTATTTACTGTTACCTTGGTTTGCATAGATGTTTGCATGCAACATGTTGCGCTTTTACGCTGAAAATAATTTAAAAAATCGTTTGATCAGACGTGACACGCAAAATGGGCAGGTCAGTTTGTGTTTTAGCTTTGTGACTGTACATTTGGGGGAAATCATATTAGTAGATAAAGATTTTTTTGGATTGCTGTACGTTGTAGCCTCTACGGTTTTGGTTCAGAAGTCAACGATTTTGGAAGGTGCTAAAATGGCTTTGTGAAGCAGGGATGGCTTCTGTGGGCTGACAATAAGATTAATACGTTTTTTTCCTGTATTCTCTTATCAGTGTTAAAAAATTATCTTGCAGTGATGTCATTGGTGCCATACTTGATTGTCTCTAAGCAGATCCGTAAGCCAGTTACTAAGCCCCTGTGGTTTAAACATTAAACACAGATTAAATAAAATGTACCTCATTTCCAAATTAAAGATGGATGCAAAAATGGGAAATGCAAAATCAAGGACACTATGCAAATTTGTGGCTTACCTGCAGCGAGACCTTCTCGGACCATCAGCTGGGACTTCGTGGAATCAGAAGAAGGGAACAGTAGGAGGTATCATCCACGCCCCAGAAAATTAAAGTAATCCCAAAGTAATTCACAGCTCCTGAACCCCCCCCCCCCCATGTGGTATTTGCTCCTGTATAAGTGTGACACTCTGTGATCGCTCTGCCTTTTGGCCACACCTACTACTGCAGACCGATGTTTGGTCCAGGGCTGAGCAGTTGACTGCACCC
Organism: Hippopotamyrus pictus; assembly: GCA_026781145.1. Classification (NCBI taxonomy): domain Eukaryota; kingdom Metazoa; phylum Chordata; class Actinopteri; order Osteoglossiformes; family Mormyridae; genus Hippopotamyrus; species Hippopotamyrus pictus. The sequence continues at coordinate 16,620,527 of JAODLC010000028.1, forward strand.
GTGGCTTGCAGCCGTGCCCATCGCGGCGCTGAGCCCTTCTTGCTAGCGACTTCCGCGCTCCAGTTTGGCCCGTTACGACATGACTGCCTCGTCAGGTGTAACTGCCGCTCCGTAGGGAGCTTGGGGCGGTGTGGCAACGGCACCTATGGGAACGAGGTGCGGCCAGATGTTGCAACGACGCAGGGCGCAGGAATGTGTGACAAGGGCTGGGTGACTTGTGAGTCCTGCCCCCAGATCTGTTCACAGGAGGACAGCTGGGGAGACACCTGGGTAGTGTTTAAGTTTGGCTGGATATGTGGTGTGAATTCCTCAAAGGACCTTGGTGGGCTTCAGCCATGCCAGGGAAGCCTGGTTGTTGGTTGGCGGGGGGTGGGGGGATCCTTCCTGTTCAGGCTGTACTTGTACCGCCAGGTACTTTAACTGTTATGGTGTTTGTTGAGTTTGTGGTGTAATGTTGTGTGGCTGTATACACAATAAGGCCTCGCACGCTCACTCAGTTCACACTCAAGTCACTTGCATTTTTTTTTAACACTCTAGTCTTAACACGCTGCCCCCTGCTGTTGTCACTCCTCTCGCACCTTAGCACAAACGCATTTCTACCGCAAGTCAGCTGTGACCCCATGGAGGTGGGGGGTGGCGCTTGGGACACCTGTAACTCCGTTAGCTGCCCTTTGGTAACGTGACGTGGGGCCCGGCCAGATTCGGGGGGGGGGGGGGCTTGTCGCTTCCCCATTTTTTGACCCTAATATTTTGTCCTGTGTGATAATCTTCTGGATTTCTGCATTGAAAGCAACATACTTGGAGGGGGAAATAATTGTCAAAAACAGGCATTATGGCTAGACTTGACCTACGAAAGACATTTTCCTATTCTGTTGATTTGCTAGAGTTGTGTCACGCAGCGAGGATGGGGTGTGGTTTTTGGAAAGGCTGTGGGTGTTTAACTGGGAGCTGTGGCCAGCCCAGTTCCTCTCTGCGGCACGGCAAGCAGGGCCTGTGATGCAGCGTGCTGGGGGCAAGGGGGGGCACTTGTGCACCGTTTCCTGATTTACTGGCAGATATAGGTTACTCTGAGGGGGTGGGGATGAGCTGAACCTTGAGTACTGCCACAGCTTGCCGCTCTCCCAGTATCAGACAGCGAGAGTGCAGATGTACTGTATATGTGTGTGTGTGTGTGTGTATATATATATATATGTGTATATATGTGTATATGTATATATATATATGTATATGTATATCTGTATGTATATATATATATACACACATATGTATGTATGTATGTATGTATGTATA
>JAODLC010000028.1:16624391-16635634 GCA_026781145.1 Hippopotamyrus pictus
TCCCCCCCCCCCCCCCCCCGCTGAAAATAAGCCAAGATTCCTCCAAGTGATTTTCCTCATGCTGCTCATCTTCTGAAACAAAATCCAGAAACTTCACTCATCTATAATGTATCCACACCTTTTGTTTACTGACTAAAAAGGAGGTGGTTCTTATTGTGGATGAGTCAAGGAGAGGAACAGGTGCTTACTGCCTTTGCGGAGAAATACAGTGATTCCTTCTGAAAAAGTCATGGACTGCAGACTTCTGGAGCTCTTGCGTTCCTATTGGTTCAATCTGCAGTTTTGAAAATGTGACCTGAATTTCCTCGAAAGGACTTCTGTTAGGTGATGTCAACATGAGGGTGCATATCAACCTCTCCTAGAATCTCCTGGGCCTGGTCCAGTTGATGACTCGGGAAGGTGTCAGGAGTGGGGGGCAAGCTTACTTTTCTTAGAAAGGAAAACTGTACAGCATGGGGGGGAGGTCCTTTGTGTTTTATTTTTAGGTCAGGCTTGTTTGCAAGATTGTTTAGAATTCATTTTAAACTGGAGAGATGGTTTCCCAGGACAAGGAAGAGTGTCTCTGTTATGAAACTGCATTTATATTCGATGGCATTAAACTCAGGAACTGTTCGTTTTATCCGCTGACTTTTATTTAGGTTTCAAAAGGTTTTAAATCTTATTAAAATACTTGCTTCTTGAACTTTGAAATATTCTGGTAGGTGTTTATGAGAAGTGATTATGGGGTGTGTAGCCAGTCTGTAGCTTGTATCACATTAAAATCAGTGCTTGTTAAAATGACTTTTTGTGGAAGTGATGGATGGATTTTTCCACACGTTGGTAAATGGAAGGGGTGCATCACCCACTCATCGCTGGTTAGTTATTTTTACTTACTACACATTATGCCTCACTGATACCTAACAGTTTTAGCACAGCAAATAGTCTGGGTGTTTAATCCTTTGTTTGTCTTGGGGTGTGTGATGTCTTATCAGGGAGTATAAAACTCATGGTTTCTGCCTGCGTTGGGCAATTTTCATGGCATTCCCAGTGATGTCATTTCCTGTCTGTGGTAGGCATGCTGTTTATGTCCTACCTCCACATCCATCTTTGTTGTGATTCACATTGGATCTCCTTGTGACCGATGACTGCTTTGACTTGTGATTCAGTGCCAGTACACTGGCAGGAGTGTCAGGGAGCTGTGATCCGCTTTCTCGCAGCCATGGTGAAATTCTTGAATCAGAGCCTACTTGTAGCAGGTATGGGCTTCCCTGATCTCTCTGAGGATAGCTCTACTCTTCTTATTGTACAGCCTGTTTTGTCTGAACCCACAACATTCTGGGTTCCACTGTGTTTGGCTAAACCATTTGCTCACCCTGTCCTGAAAAAGCTGACCAACCCAAGAGGGAAATGGACTCCCTCTCCAGCATGAAACACCGGCGGAGTCGTCTTCCTGACCCTTGTCAGCTTGCTGTCAAACCTCCACAACTGTTTCCAGTGTAGTGTGTCAAACCGTATGGCGTGGGGTTTGGCGCGTCTCACGGCCTGGCCTGCGTCCTCAGCTGCGGGGTGAGAACACTCCTCTTTAGGGCTGTCTCAACTCGCACATAAATCAGAATGTTAGATAAAGTACAAATTGTTCAGTCAATCTAGCCTGATTCTTTCTCTCTCAATCTCTCTCTCAGGCTCCCCCCTTTAACTCCCATCATCCCGGGTGCGTCCATTCTCATCCTTCTCTTTTTTTTCCCCCTCAGATTTATTGCTTCATCTTTCCACTGTCTGTTAGAACTGCCAACAAGGAAATGGTCGATGCCAAGCCGGGCCAGGTCCAGTTGGAAAGTGGCTCTGTGCTGAATATGTTTTTTTTTTTTTGCTTTCTTGGTGATGTGCTTGTTCAAAGACAAAGTAATGTTGTCAGTGAAACTGAAACCTTACGATTGGCTGGAATGTCACTGGGTCAGAGATCATATCGCTCTCTAATGAGTGATTATCTGATTTGGTTTTCCTTCATAATCTCATGTTGATTATGCAATCAGTCTTCGAAATAGTAGTGTGGTCACAAAAACGTCTTAATTTGGCACTTTTGTTTGGATTTGTTTTTAGTCAGTGGTACCTGACCTGCTATATTCGACACAGCTGTGTCCTACAGTCTGAAGATGGTTTCCCATGGCGACACGATGGGTGCATGGGCCCTGCTGTTTGATGTTCTCCTGTGTTGACCTGGTGGGCGTGCAGTGGTGGTGACCGACCATGACAGGTTGAGGTTTTGCAGTTGCGTGTTCCTGCTCAGGCTGACTGCGCTCGTGTGAATGCATGCATGCAAACTCCCATTTGTAACAGGACCTGATTTATAAGCGCAAATCAAAGCGCGCCCCCCCCCCCCCAGTATGTGTCGCATTGTCCATTGTACGTGGTACGCGCGCGTGCTAGGCGTCGAGAGGTAGCGTACGACCACCCGCTAGACGACACTGGAGCCCTTTGTGTCTCAGCTGCGCCTTTGGCCAAGGCTGGATTCGTTCGGGCTTGTTTGTTTACTGCAGTTGCCCAGCGATGTCACTTGGATCCTCTGGTTTGGCTCCGCCTCTCAGTGTTTAAGCAACTGGCTCATGAGGACTGAGGCTGCCCCAGACCAGTGGTCCCCCCTTAGGGCCCTTGCTGCGCTCTCATCACACCATAGACGTGTAGGAGCCCCACCCCCGGGGGCCTGAATGTGCCATGATCCAAATCACAGGAGATAACTGATCTGTCTCCTGCCTGAGTTTGGGTTGCAAGTAGAACCCTCTCAGATCATGCCAGAACCTGCTGAACCGGTTTAAGAACTGTATAAAGTTATTTTTTATACAAATCAGCTCGGGTGAAAGCATAAAAAAAAAAAACATACATTTTCTGGGTAACCAACTCTCACGCATCTGGTGTGACACTCACACTTTCAGACTCTCACACTCACGTAAGAAATCTTATGGCAAATCTATATTATTCCATTATAAACCTAAAATTAGCTATATAAGAAGCGCAGGGGTAGTTTGCAAACCCTACAGACTATTTACAAGGTAATAAAACTGCGACTTACATGTGAACGCGTGTGCATGTGTGTGCAGACTTGTCTTAAACTGAAAATCTCACGCCAGCCAGATGAATATACCGTGAATATCGTGAAAAATACCGTGATGATGATTTTAGGTCATATCGCCCACCCCTGCGCCTCGGTGTGACTTGTGGATGTGTAGAATCAGTTGCTACTGTGGTGGATCAGGACAGGAACATTTGGAGCGTAATATGTGCTGGTTATGAACATGAAGGGGGTGGAGTCTCAGAGCTGCCATGTGTGGACCGTGTTCCTGTATCAGCGTGACGTTTAATTGGGCCCCATGTGTTTTATTCAGTGATCAAAAGAGAGATTTGTGATGTAGAGCAGTGTTTCTCAAACCTTTGGGGACCCCCCCCCCAGACATTCAGGGAATTTGGGAGAGCGCAAAAAATGTGAACCGTCTGAGGGAGGTCACCCAAGGACTGGTTGGAGAAACACTGATGCTGAGTGACCAACGCGTCCCTGTGTAGTTGCTTTACAGAGATCTGCAGAAGCTGCAGAAATGGGTCCACCTGCTGGCAGGATTAGGTGGTGCAACTTGAGCTGTTGACTGTTAGCTGTGGAGCTGGTTTGTAAAAGACAGCCGAGATGGTAGCTAAAACTGACAATCAGCAACATGCGCAAATTTTTATTGGGTTTAATTTTAAAGGATCAGGCCAGCAGGCAGGGAGGGGGCGGAGCTAACTCCTAGATCGCTTTCAACTGGCTTTCAAATGAGTAGGATGATCCAGCACCCTGACTAGTTTATCCATCCGTGAGCTGATAATGGATTGATGGCCTCTGGACGGTTTGTGACAGTTTGTTTTTGTAGTGGATTCAACATTGGGGGGGGGGGGTGACCGGTGGACACCCAGTGTCCCCTGGCCCCGGTTAATGGCCGCGCAGGGTGAAGGAGGGGGGCCGAGGAAGCAGGCAGGAAGTGGGGAGCGCGGTCATTAAAACTGAGCGGAAACGGGACACAAAGGAACAAGCGAAAGGGCTCGACTGGGTGTGTGCAGTCAGACCGCGGACTCTGGCTTTGGCAGACAGACCTCAGCCTTTCAGTCAGTTGGGAGGGGTGGTCTCTGCACCCAATTTGGGTTTTACAGCCTGTGAGGAAACAGGATGCAAAAAAGCTTGGGGTTCCCCTCCCTCTGCTCCCCTCATCAATCTTCTGGGTGGTGGTGGGGGGGGGGGGCTTAAGTGTCACTGACTGACCCCTGACAGGCCTGCCGTTTCTTCACGACATCACGGCACTCCGATTCCCGCTAGGATTGGGGACGCCCTTCCGTGTACTGGGAGCGTGATGCGCGAGGAACTCTCAGGAACTCTCGGACCTGGAAGCTCGGTGCGGATGACTCCGCTGGCTGCGAAATGGTGCGATCTGATGTGCTCTTCTTCCTCCTGCTCTTTCTCCTCCTCGGGCATGCGATGGTGGGGGTGTCTGGCGCAGGGCAGACAGGCAGGGTTGCACACTCGGACCTGTAATGTAAGGCCCCCTGGTCGTTTGGAATCAGGAATAGCTATAGTACGCATGGTCTCACCCAAGCCTCTAAATGGCTGAACTTCTGTTTTGTGTTACGGAGTTCATTTGGTTCCTTGAAGTTCATTCTGGGGTACCTCAGTGATGGTGTGTGTGTGTGTGTGTGTGTGATAGACATGAAGAGGCACACAGAGGGGGCTTGCAAATGCATATTTTGTGGTTTATGTTTTCTTACAAAACTAAATTCTGAATCTGTACAAATTATCAGTTGTCATTACTGACACACCACAGCGCACAAAATGTGTCCTCTGCATTTAACCCCTATGTGACACTGTGACTTAGCAGGGGGCAGCTAATTCAGTGCTTGGGGGCGGTACCTTGGTGGTCGTGGGATTCGAACCTGCAGTCATTCAATTACAAGCACGCTTCCCTAACCATTAAGCCACCGCTGCCCATGTTGTCATATTGAAATGCTTGTAGCGTTAAACAACCGGGAAAATATAACGATAAGCTTCAAGCTGCTGAAAAACAAACCTTTTGTAAGGTATATGTTCTGTGTTTATTGATTGTAGAATAGAGAAAAATGTTTATAGAAATTGTGTGAGTTTAAATGCCTGGGGAGTGTGTGTGTGGGAGAGAGAGAAAAAAAGAAAGAGAGAGAATGAACAAAAGAGAGAGAATTATAACTGATCCAAAATATATTGACTTAAATAAATTCAATCTCAGCAGCACCATCGCTAACCAACTGCTCGCCAAGACATTTATCTGGGGAGAAGGTTTCATAACTAGCTGCTCAGCTGGCTGCAGCAGACTCAACACTTTAGTTATTTAATTTTAACCCTATTTTTGAATGTTAGCTAATATGGAAACTTCTCTAAAATTGCAGTTAGCTGTAGAATGCCTTTGCAGCAGAATCACACCTGGAAATGCCCTGATGCTGAACGTCAGGTATCCTGCCTGCTGGTTTCTTCGTATGAAAACATGACTACAGCTTTCTGAGGCACATGTACATTTATTCTCTTCGCTCTGATTGCACCTGTAGTACCAGTACATTTGACGAGGGTAAAGAAAGTACTTACCACACTTTCTAGCAAATCTAATGAACTGCAGAACACGTATCCATTACTTGCTGTTTCTTTCTGGTTGGGAGATCATGAGAGATATAGTAGTGATGTTGAAAGCTTGAGTAGGCTAGAATTAACAGTAGGATAGTTGGAATATTTGCCTTTATGTGAGTGTTATTACTCAGAACAGTTTAGGAATATGTTGAAGAGGGTGGTGTTTTTTCCAAGGGGATGATTTTTATCATTTATGTGCAGCCCATGCCAACTTGTGCCCTGAAGCCTAGTTCATACTAGTGTGTACAGTCTTGGGTGTGGACTCTTGTGCACATATGTGAGCATACAGCATGTGTACAGCAGTGATATTCCACCAGACCAGCAGGGGGCAGATGTTGTCTTGGTCTGAATGAATTCTCTTCTTTGCCCAGTGTTTTGTTGATTTTCTTTTGACTGTGATTTACTTGATTTGTGCGCCGTACAATGTCTTTGTGTTTCTGTGTTATATATGTGCTTCAGAGTTATATATGTGTGAGTATCTCCGTACTTCCTCACACAGCTACTCATCGAAAGAGTCCACACTACAACAACTCTCCTCGTCCTCTTTATTCATTGACCTCTGGATGTCAGTGCTGCCACCTGACTGATTTATTTTTTATTTTTTTCCTTGCTTTGCATTATGGGACAAGTCAGCTATGATGTGGTTTTCCTGTAGCTCCACTGCTCCTCAGGTTCAGCACCTGACTCTGGTCCCGTTTTTTTACAGCTCCTGAGGCCCCCATTGCCATGCCCGAGGGATCCCACTCCGCTCTATATGAGCTTCCCATGGGTGAAGGTGAGTTGTGCGATTGCCAGGGCTTCTCTCAAGCAGTTCCGTCTTTGTGGGTGTGGCTTACATGTGGCATTAAAGAGCCCGATTTGATACTGGACGGTATACTGGTACACCAGTTTTTTTTTTATTGATGTGAACACTTGCTGCCGTGGTAAGGGTGAACTTAAATATATGTATATCGTGAAATATTGCGAAACTGATATAAATTTTTGGTCATACCGCTCAGCACTAATTTAAATATACTTTTATTTATTTTGCTGCTTGTTCTGTTGTTGAAAGTGTCAAAAGAAGCATCTGAGGTGTATAGTTAGCAGTTAAAAGAATGATAAATGTCTTGTGCCTCATTTCAATGTATTACAATGTGCATTGATCTTGACCAAGATGGCGGCGCGTACACATGCAGCGGCTCAGTGCTCCAAAAAATTTTGTTGGACTTTGGTACAATGACAATGAAGTCTATCTATCGATCTACAAGTAGTGGATTTTGGGGACAAATCCAAGCTGTTTTGTGGATCTATCCATTCAGATAAACCCCGAGTAGCTGAGGAGCAGGGTTTAAACGGACTTATCGTTTACCCTGAATGGTTAGGCACCTGGAATGTGGGCTCCGTGAGTTGCTGTTTAGTCAGTGGTATCCAGGTGGGCCTTGGGTCAGTGTCTGACCCCCCTAACCTGGAATGGAGGGGTTCGAACGCGACACGTAGTCAGAACAGATCCCGTAGCCCGTCAGTGGTCTATGGTCTCGACTTGGAGGGCCACCCCCGCGGCAACACTGACCAAGTTTATGCAACTGAATCCTCTCAGCTGGCAAGTTCCAGGCGAGCGTAGAAGGCCGTCTGGTGGGTGTCGACTCGGGAAAGCTGCCCGAGGTATCCAGAAAGGGGGTGGGCACAGACGTGCGGTTCCATTCATGTGGGAATGTCAGGCTCGAGGGGAACGTGGGTGTTGCCAGGCGCTTGGAGGTGCGCCGATCCAGGGCCATCCGCCTGCAGAGGAGGCGTCTCAGTGGTCCCTGTGGCAGTATTTGTGCTGCGTCCTCATCCGCCCCCCCCCCCCTGGCCCGCGCTGGCTGCGTGAGCTCATGCTCTCGCACAAGAATGCCAGTATGTCAATGGTTTCCTTTCTCTCACAGGCTCAGCCTCCTCCACCCCCCCCCCCCCAGCCACGGCTGCCAAGGGAGGCCGAAAGGATTGGGGAGGGGAGCAAGGAGGGGGGACCCCAGGCTTTTTTTTGCATCCCGTTTCCTCACAGGCTGTAAAACTCAGAAGGGGGTGCAGAGTCCATCTGAAGAGGCATCGTTAAACACGCTCTACACACCACGATAAGCAGAGGACCGCCTTCAACCCCACCCCCCCCTTACATAAACTGGGCTTTGAGGAGCCTCCCAAGGAGGGTGGGTGGCCATGAAGAGCTGTTAGCAAGGAAAGAGAAGTGACTGGTGCCGATGCATTATGGGTTTGCACGGTGAATGGTAGGAGGAATGCAGGATCCGAAGACATTTCGGGGCCCCACGCGAAGGTAAATACAGGCTGGGTGGGGGCAGGGGCCAGGGGGGTACTGTCACTCCTGAAGGTGCTACTTGTGCTGGCAGTGTACTGGGTAGCCGTGAGCTTGTCTGACGTAGCATTAGCTGGACTCATTGTGAATGTGTGTGTATTCATTCAGAGAATCCCGCGTTTTGATAACCTGCGATAAGATTGTCTTCTGTTTTAATGAGTTCAGCTTCAGCTTGTTGGTGAAGTGTTCCTGAAATTGTTTGTGTGGGACACATCGCTAAATTGAGAAGGAACCCGTCTGGACTATTGTCCTGTGGAGGTTAGAGTGCCAAGTAAGACGGCCGTTTTGCAGTCGCCATTGACTCAGACTAAGCCGCCGCTCTGAGCGATCGTGAGGCCGTGACGGAAACAGCATTTCCGCAACCACGATGTCTTGTCTCCGTCCCTCAGAAGGGGCTCTCGGAGGCTGCTCAGCCGTGAGATGAGCGTGTTTACTTTGCCGTCCTCGGTTGTCGTGCTGGGTCTCCTGTAGCGTGACTCAGTCTCCGCTACATTTCAGCATCACGTAAGCCTTGGCGGAGCTTCGACCTGGGGGAACAAGTTTGATCCTCCCTGACCAATCAGAATGTCACTTCATCTCCATCCCCCCCGCTAACCTTGCAGGGTTGTTTGTATCTCCATGGAAACAGCGTGGCGAGCAATTCCTGGGGAGGGGAAGGGAGGGTATGGGCGATCACAGTGCCAGGATGAAGCCCACCCTAGGCTGTGGCCCTCCTTTCTCTGGTGGGTGTTGGAATTTCCCTTTGCTTGCAGAAACTGGGCATGGTGGTGGGGGGTGAGTCTCAGACAGGAAGGGGCTTGAGCACTCTACAGAAGAACCACAGGTCCAGCTTTCTGGCACGGATGAGCCGCAAATGCCACAAAATTTCCTAATGTTAACCCCTCGGCACTGGGAGGCTAACGGGTCGTGGTGGCGTTCCTGTGGCAGACGAGCCGCTCCCGGGTTTTGGGGGGGCGGGGGGGGCTTTAAACCATTTGGCCTTGTTTGCTCACCAGCATGCTTAAATCAATGCAGTGTGAAGGACCCTGCGGTGTGTATCTGGAAAAGGTTCTGTGACTGTGGTTTTCTCAGAAATTGCTGCCTTTCTCCTCTGCACCTTAGATATACGATAAGTCTGTTGAGATCCGCTGAATGTCAGCTCTCTCTCCTCGTCTCTTGTCTCTTCTCTTCTTGTCATGTCCTTCACACGCTCCCTCTGTTACAGCATCGTTTCTCTGCATCAGGAAGCAGTAATCTCCAGTTACTGCAACACCTATTTGGTGGATGCGATTTATTGCTGGATTGAACAGCTGGAGATTACCGTTTTCTGTGGTCGTCATGTAAGGCAGATGTAAGGCTGTTTGGCTTGGGCTGTTACACCCTTCACATGGTTAATGAAGCCCCCATCTGATAAAACATTGAAAAGCCGCTTTTTCACAGACAGGTTCCGTAACGAGTCTGGCATATGTCCGTTTAGTCTGTAGTGCTTTGAAAGAGTCACACACGGTGCACGATGATTCACTAAATCTTCTCCGGGTCACTGTCTTGGTGTATCCAGATATGTGGACTTTCCTTTGGCTGCTTTGAAGAAAGACTCATTTTGGTTTGAGAATGAGGTCAGTAGCTCCTTCTGCTACCTGCATCTGTCTGAGTGACCCTCAGTGTCCCATGTCATGTGTTTGCCGACTTCTGAGGGCTATCGGCTCCCCACCATGTGACCTTCTGCGCTCATCCCTATAAACCACACTGAGGGCCGGGCAGGTGAAACTGTAGCTTGGCTCCTCTGGGAGCGGACGCTTTCCCATGTGGCTCTATTGTATTCCGTTGTTTCTTTCAGCTAGGCTACTGTTTGTTTCTGTGAGTTCTCCTGAAGGAGTTGGCCGATACGTAGGCGGGTCCTGCAGCGCCCTGTGTTGAAGGTTCCAGCTCATGATGGCTTAGCTGGCAGTGGTTGCTGTATTGGCAGGTGCAACACATGGATGCTTGGAGGATCTTGCATAGCAAGCATGTTCCTCTGAAATATCCCAGGGTAGAGATGCGTGGTTCCTTACATTCATAGATTCATTAGATTCTTTCAAAATCGCTGCCGGTAGAATTACACTTCTGCATCGTGGAACCGGTCACATGGGTCTCGTTGTGGACAGACAGTTTGATATTCCTGCCTTCTGTTGTCTGGTTGTGGATCTGCATGCTAGATTTTCTTCCCCAGTAGCCTGAACCCCGTAGGCTCATCAACTCAACTCCAGTTGGGCACAGAGGGGTTTGCGAGCTGTCAGGCTGGGTCATAGATCACAGGAGTTTGCTCAAAAGAGTCAATGAGGTGTGATTTCTGGTTGTTAAATCTGATTAGCATGTATGCAATTGAGTTGAACTGGGTGAATAAACGACTGAACCTACCAATAGGATTTACTGCAGCTTCTGTGCGAGCTCCTCTGTGGTTCTCCAGACCACATTGCTCATGGGCATTCTTCTGGTCTTGCCAGTGACCCTGGATGAACTTCCACTTGAGTAAAGACAGGAAGTTGGCAGGACAGTGAATCAAACTTAGAAACTGAGCGGGCTCTGTTTGATGCAGCTTCCTGTTGTACCGAGAAATCCAGTGGATTACTGAAACAGAAACTTGTTTTCAGGCTTAATTTCAAACATACATTTATTACTATAAAGGCCGGGTTTTCCCCTCATGTTTGCCAGCATGAAGAGCAAACAAGTGTTTTAAAAATACTTCGGTCTCCTCCAGTACTATTTACCAGGAAGATGGGCATTATGGCGTATGGTGGAAACTCCATTTAAGAGACAACTTTTGTGGATTCGGATGTCGCTGTTGGTTGGGGGGGGGGCGGGTTGTGCATGTTGAACATTTGATTTGATGTCCGTTTTGTGCCAGGGTTCTGCGTTTGGGGTTGAAAGTAGTATATATATTTTTTTCCCACGGACTATTATCAGTTTTGCTCACGACGGCACAGTGCACTGATGATGAAACATGACACATTCAAAGATGTAGCGGTCGATGGTTGATTATTTAAAAAAAAAAAAAAAACAAAATGAGAAGAGACAGGGTTGCCAAATTTGGTCAGCTGGCTGGCATGAGATTTTCAATTCGAGACAAGTCTGCACACCCATTTGCATTTATGTAATAGTTTTATTACCTTGTAAATAGTCTGTAGGGTTTGCAAACTACCCCAATGCTTTTGATCTAGCTCAGTGTTTCTCAACACAGTCCTCAGGGACCCCCAGACAGTCCACATTTTTGCTCCCTCCCAGCTCCCTGCGCACCTGTACCAGGTATTCTGT
>JAODLC010000028.1:16635734-16654111 GCA_026781145.1 Hippopotamyrus pictus
TTGATTGGCTGGGAGCTGGGAGGGAGCAAAAATGTGGACTGTCCGGGGGTCCCTGAGGACTGGGTTGAGAAACCCTGATCTAGCTAATTTTATGTTTATGATAGAATAAGATAGATTTGCTGTGAGATTTCTTGCGTGAGTGTGAGAGTCTGAAAGTGTGTGTCACGCCAGATGCGTGAGAGCTAGTTAGTCCATCTACAGTCGGAGCTCCTGTTCTGTCCTTTACAAATAATATTCTAGACTAGTGATCAACAGCATGTATGAGTCAACTGATTGAAGAAATGTAATGGAAATAGAATTGGCGTGAGATTTCTTGCGTGAGCGTGAAAAAGTGAGATTGTAAGTGCGAGTGTCACACCAGATGTGTGAGAGTTGGTGACCCTGGAAAGAACGGAAGCTGGTGGAGAGGGAGAGCGAAAGAGAGGTCCCAACTCGGAAGATGAGAGTGCAGGTGCAGGTAAAGGAGGACTGGCTGAGACGGGGAAGGAAAAAATGCACCACTTTCGACAATAGTGGCTCTCGCTACCGGTGGTTATGGTACGAGAGGGATGCTATGCTGCGTGTGTACAAAAAAAAGGGTTAGACCAAATCACGTTATGGTGCGACTGAGAAAGCTGGTAGCACTAGTGCGACCAATGGAAGTCTGGAGCCTTGTTATGGATGAAAGATAAAAAGGTATCATAATAGGGACAAATTTGCTGTACTGCATTGCGGGCCTCAAGTCTGAAGGACCCTCGTGGAAGATATTCGGCTACAGGTGAAACACTGTTGGTGGGGGGGCAGTGGCCCTCGTCAGACTAGCTGGTGTTCTGCCAGTTGTCGGAGATGGGAAGGCAGGCCTTTGGAATGCAGGCCTTCGGGCGATTCCTGTCACTGAACTTGAGCAGACTGTGACCAAAAGGAGCCACTGAGCTGAGGCAGGTTTTTCACTGAGACGTGGAGGAACTCGTGATTTCTCGTTTGTCCTGGAGGAAGTTTCTGACATCACACAGATACACTTACTGATTAATGTGAGCGCTGGGTCTCTGGGGGGGGAATTTAAAACGGCGACCGAGCGGCAGCCGCTGGAAGTACAGATCCGTGAAGAATGTGATGGGTTTTCCGGCTTCTCGTGCGGCTTCTTGGGCTTTCCAGTTTTTTGGAAATACCGGGTAGCCCCAAGGAGACAGTAAGACGACTACTGTATCTCCAGATAAGTAGAAGGGTTTGAACTCCTGGCGATGCCACACAGGAGCAAAGCTAAGGTCTCTTATTTTGAAATATAGGTGAATCCCGTGGTGTCTCTGCACTGCAATTACATCTGGGAAGACTATTCATTTTATATTAACTGGATTCACTCTGCAATTTGTGCAAGGTTTGCGTGATGATTTGGAGTTAATTGCGCATGCTTTGAGGGGAGTATTCATCAACGGTATGCAAAGGAGAAACTAGCATTAAAGCAAAGCTGTTTCATTTCCTCAACAAATGCTAGTTTTGGTTTTCTTCCTAAGGGCAAACACACTGAATGGTGTCTGCTTAACCTAGAAATGTTATGGAACGACCTGAGACTGTAGGCATTCAGATTCAGTTTCAGTCTGAGATTACTTGTATTATGAAGGAAGCAGGCCTTCGTTCCCAACACCCCCAGCCCCCGGCAGCAGACGGTCTGGCCAGTGAAAACTAGGAGGGAAATCCAAGCTGGACCATGTCTGTCGGATAGTGTAAACAGCAAGGTCTTCAAAGCTTGTCATGTTCTGCAGTGCTGTCGTGAGGGGGCTGCCGGTTTGTGAATCCCGCCAGGGAGAGGATCTGTGGTGTAGACCACATAGCCACTCTTGTGATCTGTGGTGTAGACCACATAGCCACTCTTGTGATCTGTGGTGTAGACCACATAGCCACTCTTCTGGCTTCCAGGTAGGATTCCCGAATGAAGCCCTGCATGTCCCCCTGCCTTCTCCCGGGAGCTCATGTGCTCGTCTGCCAGTCGCCCCCGGAGCTGACCGTCCACGCGCGAATGTTGTGGGGCATTAGCGCGCCTTAGCAGCATTAGAGGGAGAGTGCAGACACAGAGGATAACCAGGGTGGATCTCCTGCGTAATCCTGTAGGTTGCCAGCAGGTGGCCCCTCTGCATCCGTAGTATAGGAACCCCACCCTCTAAGGACCTTGTCTGCCTGAACGCCAACAGCCCTCGTATGGAAGTTAACAAACATGTCGGTGGGCGTGTAAGCTCCTAGAGGGTGGGGGGGTCGGTAAATGGATTAAGTGGATTAGGTCAGAGAGACAGAGGTGAATGGACAGTTCTTAAGCCTCCTCCCCCTCTGCAGGGGATGATGGTGACTGGCTGCAGCAGATTAGGCTCAGTGGGAGGTAAAGGCTTCCAGGCTTATCCCTTTGATCTTAACGTTGAGGTCTTTCCTGAGGGTGCCTCGAAATAATCAGTGTTTCGCTTTCCTCCTTTCCTGTAGCTCCGTTGCCCCGGCGTCGCCTTTAAACGCAGATAACCTTGGGAGAGGAGCGTTGCGTGTCAGGCGTGTTCGAATGTTTCAATAGCTGCTTTGTGACGGGCACGCGTGCAGAGTGCTTTGTATAACGGCTCATCTCACTTTCGATAAACGGCGAGCAGGAGGCCTGTGCGTGTGAAGCCTCATCTGCCTTGAGTGTCCCCTGATTCGATTAGGAACGAACGCACCCTGCGAGTCTGGATATAGTCTTGCATTCACCCAGGATTTTGGTTCTTTGCCAGTTTTGCGAAAGCTGGCTGATATGGAAAGACCAAGAAAGAATGTAAACGGGGGAGCTGGCAGCAGATTGATAGGCTGGGATTGGATGGCTCTGCAGGCTGGTTCCTGTGCCTGTGAACCCGGCTTTCCGCACCCACCCACAGGCTCCCTGGGGCAAAAGCAGCTAGTTTGCCCTATTAGGCATGCACCGTGGCCTTGTGGAGTCGATCTGTAGGTTTGCCCAGATGGAGGGCGGGCCTTGCTGGGAAAGGGGCGGAGACTGCAGGTTCTGATCTGGCTAAGTCCACCCTAATTGGATAGGAGTCCTAACCCCCCATCCAATCTCCTGAATGGGCTGTCAGGAGGTCGTCCAGCAAGGGCAACAGGTGTGCTGAACTGAGGGCAGAACTGCGGACGAGCGGGCTGCCCGTTAAAAAGCATTTCTCACGTTTCCGACTGGAAAGTGATGGGAGTATTTCTGAGGAAGCCTTTCTGGAGGTCTGTTCCAAATGTCTTTTCATTTTCTGGTTTCTGTTCTGCGTCTTTTTTCAAGTTTGAATGTTGTGTGCAACTCGAGAGCAGGCATATTTAAAGTTTTAGACATTTTGGGAGAACCAGCCGAATGGGTTTGGTAAAATATGCAGTTGTTTGTAATTTGTATTAATGTTGAGAGTTCTGTTTAAAAATGTGGACCTTTGTATATGAAGTTTTTACTTTTCGTTTCTCTTGGACTAGCGAAAAGGGGTCAGTTCGGAGGAATTATTTTGGGATAGTAAGTTTCACGTTTCCTTGTTGTACGGCAATCCACCAGTTTGGGAATGCTGCTGATATTTGTGGGTTTCCAGTTTAAATTACGTTTTTTTCCACTTTAAGACGAACCCAAGCCTCTCGCTGATAGCCAGTGGGCCACGGTCTGAGGTAATTGCTGTTAAGCTGGGTGCTGAGTCACTTTTGGGCAGCCACACTTGTAAATGTCACTTGTAAATGTCTAGGTGACTTCCTGTTAACCTTTCCGTCATGGCAGTATCCAAGAAAAGGTAACAGGTAAAAGGTAATGAAGCTGGAAGTAACAAAGTATATTCCAGAGAGGTTGAAAAAGTCAGTGTGACACCCTATAATCTGTGTCTCAATGACGTGCATCAGTTGTTCGCTTGTGATCGCTTTATCTTATGAGAAGGACTCAGTCACTGAGGTTGAAGTGATGGCTGTCTTTACCTCATTGCGGTGCGATACCATCCTGACAAGAGAAATCACTATTTTGCCATCAGGAGTTGGTTATTTTCTCATTTTTCCAAATTCTGTTCCGGGTTCTCCGAATCCAGGGTCCGTCGTATCGACTCTGGAGCTTCCGTGACCCCAACCCCTGCCGTGGAGGTCAGGTCCCCCAGCCCGGCCTGCAATCTGCCGTAGGACCTCGCAGCAAGGCTGCACTATCGCCGTTTCCTAAGGCCGCGCTGCCGCTAATTGTTCCGGATGGGTTTTCATTTGCCGAGTCTCTCCGCAAATATGCAGCCCTGCAGCTGCAGCGCGGGAGCCTGGGTGTTCCCCACCGCGGCCATGCCAGAGCTGAGACAAGGGGCCGCATTCATGTGAGACGGAGCCGACTCACAATGTGGCGTTTTTACACAAATGGCTCAGTAATCACCTTTATTCTTCGGCAGTGATGTGGTTGGATGATACTGCTTTTACTGGACCTGGAATGGGTTCCTACACCGGCCTGGCTGCCTGCCCTGCCCCCCCCCCCCACCCCGTCCCTGATGGCTGCTCCTTCCTGTACAACTGGTCCAGTACTGGTACTAAAATTTCCATGTGGGGATTTCAAAGTTACCTTATGATTCTGGTAATGAAAAGGTGAGGAATAAAACAAGAGCAGTGAGACATTTTGATCACAGAGTGGAACTGTCGGTGTGTTCTGTCACGGTGAGGATGAAAGGTCTCACACAGCTGTATCCCATAATGCACTGTGGTGCAGTCACCCACTTTGCTCTCAGCTTTGCATATCGCAGCTTTTAGCCAGTTGGCGCAGATGCGCTGCGCTTCTTTGGAAGCTGACCTTTCACTTGTGGGTTGTCATGAGGATGGCGTAATTCCCGTCTCCAGGCCAGGGCCACGCCAGCCAGCCAGCCAGCTGATACTCTGTGCCGTGATGCAGAGGAGACCCGTCTTGGGGAGCTGCGAGTCTGCTGCTGTTTTTAATTTGCAGCCCGTATGCCTTCCCAGAATAATTGGACAGAAGCACTCAGGTCATCAGAAGTGATTTTTTTTTTGCCTGCTCAATAAAACATTTTGGACAAAAACATTTGGACAGAAAGCTGAGGGAGGAAGCTGCAAGCGGAGGGTGCTTCACTTTTTGGCACGGCACTCCTGGGAGTAGGACCAAGCCTGCCCCCGCTAACATCTGGCATGTTATCTTTGACTATTTAAGGCAGCGCCTCTGCTGTCCCCCCCGCAGCCTGTTATTATCACAATGCTGCAGCAGCTTCAGCCAGGCGTCTTTAACTCCCAGCTATTTTGGTTATTTTTGTGGAACTCGCAGTGTGGCCTTCCTCGAGATGGTCATCCGGAAGGTTCCGTGCCCGCTGACAAGTACTCTCGATATCTTTGAGATTTGTTCTGATTCCTCAGGAAGCTGGCCCTAAGGGGGCGCCTACGGAGACCTGCTGTCTGTCACCGGAGGTTGTCCAGTCAGCGAAGTTCACAGGGCCTGTAGGGTAAAGTGTCCCCTCGTTTTCTTACTCGAAAATACAACATCATATGGAGACGACCTGTGCCCAAAAGCCAGGTGCTCCTTCCAACCCAGTCATCCGGGGTTCTGGCCTGGGGGGTTCAGCGGGTTAGGCCTCATCGTCTGTGATGGGAAGGTTGCCGGGTTGAATCCCATCCGTGGCAGCATAGTCACATCTTCGTTGGACTCTTGAGTCAGACTCTTAACCCCACAAAGTACCCCCTGGGCGCCGGATTAATGGCCTGTCCCTGCATTCGGACCCCAAAATTCACCCTCAACTTTGTGAATGTCTCATGGAGAGCAAGTCAGGGTGTTTCAAAAGCTGGGGTCTAAAATCACAGTTCGGTATGTAACCCGGTTTTGAAGTCACTGTTTGGGACGTTTTCGGTAGAGCAGGGGTAAAAGAATCAAAACATAAATTTCTTCTTTTTTTCTTTATTAAACAGTGATTTACCGAACAAAGTAAGACTGTCTTTCTTAAATAAAAAGTTTCTGTCAGTACTGCTACAACCTACTAATACGAGTACCGTTATACTCCTACTGAAAAGAAGCAATCCAGTGTACCTGTATTTATACCCCTGCAAATGGCAAATAGTGTCATTTCATTATTCATGTAATATAATTTCATTTCATTTTAACTGTCACAGTTAAGGTTTTGCAAAGAATTCTGGGATTTTTTTCCTAGCTGTTTTATTTGACTTTCAAGACTACAGCTGTTTCCCTCCTAAATATCCTGGCTGCAGATCTCCGGACTACAGACAATGCATGTGTACTGTTGAGTGAAAAAAGGCATAAAATCCACTGTGGAATCTCAGAAATTCTCAGGGAAGTAACTTATGTTGAGGGTTTTCGAATGAGACTCCTAATGAACATCGGGCACTTCTGCGGAAGGGTCCCTTCTTCATGCTTAGGCCTGAGTTGTAAATGCTAGCGGGATGTCATTTTTAATAGGCAACCTGCTGTGTGGATTGACCCTTTGTCCTGTTGAATGGATGTGTGTTTTAACCACATCAAGCTCAGCCCGTTAAAAGCTTTGTGAAGAGGCTTGGGTGAAAGATCACTCTGCGCTGATTAGCTCTGAGCTTTGTGAGGCGTGCTGACCTTTAACCTCTAAAAGAATGGTCTTCAGCAAAGCCCTTGGTGGACAATTGTAGCTCGTATCAGTACTTTAGAAAGAGTCGGTCAAACAGCCTGCTGAATTTTGTTGTCTTTGGCTAAAGGCGTGAACAGGCCAAACAAAAGCTACGCCAGGACCTCTTTTTTTTTTTTTTTGGGAAGTGCGTCTTAAGCACAGTATATCTCGCCTCTGTCTGGGCTCTGTAGCTCGGGTTTTGTTTTTGCTGTTCCAACACTACACTGATAAGCTTTTCCAGAGCACAGGGCCCTCAGTCGCCCAGTTCTTCCCCGTTCCAGTGGCACAAATGGTGAGACTTTGAGGAGGGAGGAGATGGGAAGGGCGGTATTTACGTCTGCCAGCCTGCATCATTTTTCTGTGAGCAGCAGACAGGAATTCCAAGAATCGCAAAGAAGGTTCAGACTGACTTTGGCTGGAATCCCAGCTATTCTCCCCAAGCCACACCCCCTTAATAGCCTCTTGGCTCTTATCCTCCTCACAACTAATTAAATTCCAGGTATTAGGTGACCTAGACATGAAGGCTTCCTGATGTGCAATTCCCAAACCACGTGTTTGGTGGTCAGATGGATTGGTTCTGTCATGGTCAGGTCTGGTCGGTTTTCACTGACAGTCTCACTACGTCCACACTACTAAGTTTTTATTTAACAGTGCAAACTTTTGTTTTCGTTTTCACCTTTCACCCACACTACCCTAAAGTCATCAATGCCGAAAAATGGACGTTTTTGAAAACATACTTCAGAGCTTTCCACTTAATAATTGGTCCATACTCCTCATGTGGCCCTTTCCTAATTTGATGCCGCTAGTTACAATCAATCGTCTGATTGGTCACCTGGTCACCCTACATGGAATGTACATAGTAGAGATGGGCTATACCACTGATTTTTTTTTTTTTCTTCAACGTGATTTGTTCCAGTACCATGATTGGTATCATAGATACCCATCTCATGGATATTTGGTGCCTGCTATAACCTTGATTATAAAATTTGCCGACAGGGTGGGGGGTGAGGGAGGAATACCAGGGGATTGATCATTCCATTTCCCTAGTCACTAGTGTCTGATTCTCTGAGTTCTTTACTGTCCCCCCTTGGAGCTGCTTTCAATAGCACTTTCCTTGTTGCTGACTTGTATGCAGCTAAATAGCATATTACACAGCATGACTGTTGCATATTTGCAGAAAAAGAAACTAATTAACGTGTCACTGTTGTGGTTTTCATCGATGCTCGTTTTTGTTTGTTTCTGTATGCATGGAAATACTTTCATAAATGATGTGAAAATGCCTGTGTGGATCGAGAGTGTTTTCATTTGGGGAAACTGAATTTTTAAACAAAAACGTAACAGTGTGGGTGTAGCCAGAGGACCAACTGATGCCTGTGCTATAGGGCTGCACAATTAATTGTAATAAAAGTAAAAACGCGATCTCAATTCACACCTCTTTGCGATCTCATTTCTAAATCACAACGGATCTTCTGCATTGTATTACATCAGCTGGATCAAAACAAGCGCTCCTACTTTTCCCCAGACAGTCTCAAGCGTCCCATACTTCTGCATTCTGTTTAAAGGGTCTTTTCCACCGCACCAGGTACCTTACTTTTGGTACTTCAAGAAAGTACCAAAAGTACGGTACTTAAAGGTGGTTTTCCACTGGCGTTAAAAACTGGTACTGAATGATCAAAATACCAGGCGGGGTATTTTGTACTGAATTCGAAAAATGGCTGTAGTATATTATAGGGCTGTACGATGTGCAATATTAATACAAACATCACATGTTGTGCACGTCAAATTCTTGATTCGCCAGTCAGTTAGATTAAGATCAGGCTTTTTCTTACCTTCAATGCTGTATGGACATTACAACGCAGGGAGTTTAGGTTTCACTAAAACATTTTTACTCTGTTTTGCAATTTAAATTATTTAATTATTCCTTTTCTAGATTTTCTTGCATATGTTTTATAAATCAGTTTAAAGTTTACCTCCTCTGCTTCGCATGAATGCCATGTGCATTCGATCATACTCTTTTTCATCCTTGCTGTTTAAATCGCTCCTAGACGGTTTCTGAGAAATTTATGTTGAACTCTTTTTGTTTTATAAATATTCCAATATTTATTATAACAAAATCACATTGCAATACTTAGAACTTTTCAAATACCATGCTGTCCTAGTATATTATACAAAATACTTTCTTTTTATTCTATCCTGATCTCTGGTTCTTCCAACCAGATCACAGTTAAAGCTTGCGTCACTTCATTTGATCGCTCATCCATTATTATTATTATTATTATTATTATTCTTATTACCTCATTTATCGTTGTTTTCTGAGTTTGCAACTGTTTTCAAGATGGTGGTTGTACTGCGTTTCAGAGGCAGGCTTTTTGCGTAACCCATTGACAAAGACAGCATTTCCCACCCCAAAATACTGAAGTACCAAAAAAGTACCACACTGGCACCTTTGATATGGCTCTTTTGTTTAACCTTATTGAATAACTGCATGGCCAGTTGAGAGTTTCCTTTCTGTTGTCAGAAGTTTATATGCTGGTCCTGGATCAGTTATATGTTTGGCACAGTCATGTTTTGTTGTCTTCTTTGGCAGTTTAGCGAGTGTGATTTAAAAAAAATCGTTACAGAGAATCGTGATCTCAGTTCTAAGCAAAAAAAAAAAAACAGTCGTGATTCACATTTTTTTCAGGATTGTGTGAGCCTTGCCTGTACTCCGTCCATTGGAGGACGAGCCGGTCATGTTTCGATGCGTAAAGGAGCGCTAGATTGCTTCGGATAGTCGTTGCAGCTACAGTATGTGAGGCTTATCTATATGTATAAATAACGCCTGAATGATGGAGCATTTCTGGTTCACTGATCTTCTGCATGGTTGCCAGTTATTTCATGCTATCTGGCTCATTATTTGGAAACCGCCCCCCCCCCCCCCCCACTTTACTTGGCGGCTGCGTACTTCAAGGGCGGCCCTTTGACTTTTAGCACAGAGGCCCTTTGTCTTGCTGCAGGAGAGCACCTGAGATGTGACAGCAAGATACGCAAACGGCCTTGCAAATCAGCTGCGACGCAGACCGCATGTCTGCATGCGGAGGTGTGTCGAAGACCATACCTAGGCATGAGTCTGCTTTCATCCCCGCACCGCACAAGTAGGGGGAAGTGCTCAATTTCTTTTTGGGGGGCATGGTCTGTGTTTAAGCTGCAGAGTTATGTCTGTTTTGTGGTGCTGTGATTCCACCTCTGGCTCCTCCTGCTGCCTGGGCTTCTTTCCTGGCACTTCAAAGGACGTCATCACCTGTGGCTCTGGATGCACGGATGATGACGTCAGCTGACGAGTGACAAGTTTCCAGGATTGGGGAGGGGGGAGTTAACACGAACCCAATCTTGTTTGTGAGGATGATTTGGTGTGATATTTAAAATATAGAGTTTGCCTTGTGTGCTCCAGCTGAGAACAGCCGACATGCCTGAGGAATTTGCGGTGGGCGGGTGACAGTAAATATGGCGCAGTCACGGACGGTGGCGGAGTCTTGGCTTCTGTGACGTCAGTCTGACTGCCACAAAAACATGCTCTCTCTCTGACCTAGTCCAGCAGTTACAACACCCGCCGCGTATATGGGATGGTAGCAGATCAATGACCAGTTTAAATGGTCCCGTAACTCTACTGATGTAGTTAGTGTGTCCTAATCTCAGCCTCTGCTCCAGGTAATGACTACATTTCATTTCCCAGGTAGTTGACAGAGTGTGGAATCGGCCTATTATATAATGACAAGAGTCCTCGGGGAGTGATGTGTCTAAACTTATGCCCTTAGAGCAGGCATGACGAAAAACTGTCACTTCTTGTGGAGAGGCAGGTGTCAGCTTGCAACACTGAGCACGTTCCCCAAGACAGGTGCTGGTTCCTGCAAAGGGCCGGTTCCGGGGTCAGCACCAGCCCTGGGCACATGCGTCATGTACTTGACACATCGCGCAGTTTCTGGTGTCTTTGCACCACCACCCCCCCATTCTCATCCTGAATTACGCAGCGAGTGCCAGCGTGCCTGTCACGACGAGTAAGAGAGCGGACGTGGTTTCTGCACGGCGTCACTCGCAGCCGATAAGAGAACCACAGCCTGTTCAGTTCGCTCCTGTGTACACAAAA
This sequence comes from Hippopotamyrus pictus, assembly GCA_026781145.1. Lineage (NCBI taxonomy): Eukaryota > Metazoa > Chordata > Actinopteri > Osteoglossiformes > Mormyridae > Hippopotamyrus > Hippopotamyrus pictus. The sequence continues at coordinate 16,646,415 of JAODLC010000028.1, forward strand.
GCAGACAGCCATGTTTAATGCAGTCAGCACATTGTCATGTTTACACAGATCCAGCTCAGAATGTTTGGGTCCACCCTGCGTCTGTGGAACTCTGAATTCTTTTCCTGGCACGACTTTTCTGATATTTGATTAATTTTTATTTTTTGAGTTGATTAGAAAGCTTGTTCGTCGTGTGGCGGAGAGAGGCACTGGGTCATTCTCGGGCTGTGGATGATGTGAGGGTGAGATTCCTGTGCCCCGTGCCGTTAAGGGGAAGGACTCAAAGATGGACACTGTCAATGTGTAACGTGGATCGATAAGGTAAGCAAATCAGCGAGTCGTTTTGCGAGGGTGTGGTGCTAGGTGACAGCCCTGCTGGACGCTGGTCTGTTTGTGATGAAGGTGTGTGTGTGTTTGTGTGTGTGGTCCAGGTATACTTTACCTTGTGGGGACCAAATGTCCCCACAACATGACGAATACCCTTTATAAAAATCCGTGACTGCAATGAAAAAACTAAAAATGCAAAAACTCTTTTATTTTGTTTGGTTGCTTATGGTTAGGGCTGGGTTGGGGTTCAGGTTGTCATAGTTAGCATTAGCGTTTTTCCTATAGAAATGAATGAGCCTTCTCCAAAAAGGTATGATAACACGACTGTGTGTGTGTGTGTGTGTGTGTGTCCCAATAAGCAATGCACCTGGTCCCCCAGTTCATATGGTGGGAAAAGCTGACCAAACACTCTGCACAGCATGAGGGGTACAAACAGTGCTCAGCCAATCGCTTTAAAGAGCCTTGTGTGCCAAGCGGACCTCTACTGCCACCGGGGGGGGCTGCCAGCGTGTGGTCAGATCTTATTTCATGAAACAGTTATAAAAGTAAATGTAAAAGAAAAGAGCTTCGTTTGAATGTTGCCCTACAATCGTAAATGCTATAAGGCAGAACATTATACTCTCATTTCTGCTAGTTTATCTTTGTTTTTTGTTTTTTTCACTGATAGCACAGGGCTGAGGAATGCAAGCAGTTTTAAAGGTATGAATGCAAATCGCAGGAGTCGTTCGGGGACTCGGTCAGCTCTCTTCCTGGTTATTCGGTTCCGCTCCCAGAACATGAGCCAGAATCTGCAGATTTCCGTGTTTATTCTGCATGGCTGGATCTGTAGTATTCCGCCTGTACCCTCCCTTACCTTGGGTCAGCGGTTTTCTGCGTGTTAGGCTGTCAGAAGAGGTTTGCAGAAAGTGCATCCTCTTCCCTCTGGTGGGGGAATTCCCGGCTGTTTTGCTCGCCGGTGCCGCCCCGCGCTGAATGCCATGACTGGTCCTGCCGGCATTCGGCCGCATTCCCTGGTGATGCGAGCGCCGCGACCTGCTCGATCTCACAGGGGAATGTTGGCCGAGCTGCAGCCCCGGACTCTGAGCTCCAGTGCCACTTTTATGGCTTGCTGGCGAGATTCGGGAGGGAGGTGGCGCTGTTGCCCTGTGCATTCCTCCCCTGGCAGCCCCGCCCCCTCCTCAGCTCCCCCCCCCCTCCGTGTAGACTAGGAGGACGTGCTCCTCTGTGTCTCCTGCAAGCCAAGCCTTGGGCAGTGGTAGTCACAGCTCACCCGCGACGTCGCAAGGTCCGGGTGCTTCGCTGGAGATGTGCCAATACCAGGTCGTGCCCTGTGGGGAAGGCCCCAGTGCTGGGAAGGCTGCCTAACCAGGCCGGGAGTGAGGGGAGATGAAAACGACTGCCAAGAGTAGATCGTGGGGCCCTGTGGCCGGCGGCTGGGGAGCGGGCGTCTCTCGGGCACCGAGCGCAAGGACCACCCTGGAGGACAGGCGCTTTCTCCACAGCTTCAACCGCAGGATCTCCCGCCTCTTTGGTGAGTCGCTCCCCGGCGGCGGGCACTGCTGCTGGGGTACCTTCCCGGAGACGAGCCGTGGGATTCTGTAGCCAGGCGTAGCGTCCCCGCACATTGGGGTTAGGTTCCAGAGATTGGTGGACCTCATCAGGCATGAGGTGAGCTCAGCGCCCCCCCCGCCGCAGCAGCAGCGGTCTCCAGCTCCTTGTGCAACAGCCTAAATCTCGGATCTGAGGTGCAGTGATGCAGTGAGAGTGACTTACTATGAGAACAGCACTGACGTCACCTCTTCCTCATAGACTCCTGCCCAGCGCCAAGCCTAGGTCTGATTCGGCTGTTGTCCAGATATTTGCCTTCGCTCCGTCCTTTCGTTTCCATTTTTGCCGGATTTCCATATCATTTGACTTGGTCTCTGGGTGTTCTTTGCTGCGGGCTGAAAGACGACAGCACTGAGCTATTCTAGGACAGCGCCGTCAGCCGGATGGGCCAGCAGAACCCTGAGGGGCTCGATCTGTGCACCGTATGGTCCTGCGAGCTCAACCCTGCCCTTCTAGGGGCTCTTTTTCTGCATTTTTTGTAGTCGCTGTTAGGCTGACAGACATTCTGATGTTAATTTCTGCCTTCAGCCATAATTTTGAGTGAGCGGCTTTAAATCTGCGCGGGGTTGGGGGGGGATTTAATTTCTTAAAATGAAGGCTGAAGGTGCCACCCCCTTCCTGGTGGGGACGCTGATGTGACAGTGTTCACACTGGTGTTTTTCAGAATAGCTCAAGGACTTCACAGTTAAATATTAGACCGGTGGCATGACTCCATGTTTGTGTTGTCGTGTCTTGTATCTATTCCTGTAACACGCCGGAGAGGTCAGAGTCCGCGGCGGCCCAGCCCTGATTGGCTGCTGAGGTAAAGCGCCTCCGATTCGAACGTGTTTTGTTTCAAAGTCACAGACCGGAATGTGACGCATCCTTCCATGCGCCAGAGGACGTCCTACTCCGCACTGAGTGTGGGAGCAGGGAGAGCGTTTCTGTGATCAGGACCTGTGGGTTTGGGGGGTAGTAGCTAGAGAGAGATGACAAATTCACATACTCTCAAATTTTTAACTTTCGGTTGAACATCAACAGGCTTTCCGACCTCTTGTCAATGGCCCTGCCTGCTGTGACCTGAGCCTCCTGGTACGTAAAGCTCTGCTCCTCCCGAGTCAGCCGCAAATCCCAGTCCCAAGGTGCCAGCTTCTGCCTGTGTTGGTTTGTACTGGTTTAATTACCCCTGTTTTGTCTCTGCTGGTGGAATAACCAGCTCTGTTCTAGATAAAGCATTTCTCAGGAGTGGCTGTTGGGTATGTTTGCGCATTTTCCTGCTTGACCTGACTCGTAATTCCCTCTGCTAACCGGTTCGAGCCGTCGACTGCTGTGACCGGAGCTGATTGGGCGATGACCCGTGATCAGTAGGGCCCTCGGATCAGAGACGGCTCCGTCTGCTTGGCCAGAGCGTGTGCGACAGCCCGCTAATGGGAAAGCGCTTGGCGCGTTAATTAGCATGGATGGATTTGCCAGCGATTTAATGATGCTCGTTTTGCCAAATCGAGTGAAACTCCCTGATCTGATCTATAGTTGACTTGATGGAGCAGGAAAAAAAAAATTCCACAAGGGCAAAAAAAAAACAAAACATGTTCCTTCCTGTAGCAGAAAGGCATATATACCCTTTGCAACTAACGACTTTGGAATCTGTGCATGCTTATATAAAAATGCTGACGGTGATGAACACACTGGTTATGATAATGTTGAATGTTTTTATTGGTTTGTGTAGAAGAGATCAAACCAATAATATGGCCTTCCAGTTAGAGGCCACAACTGCCTTCCATACTCAGGTCTGGAATCTGACTGCTTTGGTTGCCGCAGGAAACAAACTGGTAGGCCGTACTTGACCACGTGAAGCTTAAGAATAAAGACTGAAGTCAAGTGTTTGGATCTGCCTTCGTGGTCGGCGCTGCTCTGTGCTGGGAAAACTGAGGGACCCGTTTGCATTTTGTTTTTTTTCCCCCCACAGTATCGTATGTGACCGGACTCCTCGACTTGACCAGTCCACACAGGATTTCCCCTTTTTGGGGGCGATTTCCTGCGTGATCCACAGCCGCCCGGTAACACGGTAGCTGCTGGTCTGGTGACCTCTGACCCCCCCTTCGGCTGTCGTGTTTGTGCCCAGTTGCATGCCTGGGTTCCCTGCCCTGTCTGGTAGGATGTACATATTTTTTCTGCTTGCTTCGGGTTGTGACGAGTTTCCCAGCAGCCCAGATGAGCAGAAACTGGATGCCGTTCGGACTCGTTTTCCAGAAAAGCTCTGTTCCTCTATCTGGCCTCCAGGTCATGCTGTGGTCTCCTCATCTGTTTTGACACTGAAGCCACTGAACTGCTTCCCTTTCTGGCTTTTAATTGAATTTGAAAGCATCTGAAGCCACATATGGGGCTGTTTATTTGATTTTAGGGTCCAGACAGAACGTGTCTCCACGTACAGAAAAAAACTAAATTCCTCCCTTGGAGAAGGAACAGTTTTAAGTCTGATGTTTTAGATCTTCCACATCTTCTTACTACTTCTGAATGGTTCGAGTCTCAGTGTGTGTCTTGGACTAGGCTGAAACACGCTTAATCCTCGCACCCATGCAGTCCCGGGCTCGTGGCCCAGTGACGTCATTGTCTCCTTTGAAGGTGCGGCTCCAGGCCTCTGCAGGTCCTGCTCCTTCGTGTTCCATCATGTGACAGCGGCCGCTTAGCACGGATCCGGTGACCTCACATGCAGCGTGGCTCCGCTGCCTGATAGGGCGGGTGGGGCGCGGTGAGCTCATGGTGATACAGCAGACAGGAAGGCCAGAATGTTCTCGTGGAGGATTGTTCAGCATGGGCTTGTTAGCGTTGCGGTGAGAGAGGCCTCTGACAGCCTCTGAGGCCTCTCATACCGAGTCACTGCATGCGACCTCGTGCGACCCAAGCCCCCCACTACTGTGTTGTTATGCTGTCTGCCTCATTTTTATGATCCGGGTCTCCATGTCCCGCCTTTCTGGCCTGATTCCAGGACCCAAGGCCTTTCCGCCGCCTGCCTCAGCCCAGTGGGGAAACCCTGGGCCCCTCTGTAAGCTGCTGGTTGCTGTAATACCCCCGCCCCCCACAGTATCGTTAAGCCACAGCACCAACACACTCAGACTTTTCCATAAAAGAGAGGTATCAGAACGGCAGGGAGGGCTGGTTCGTGTGTGTGTACCTTTAACTGGGGCCCTGCTTCCTGCTGCCCTGTTTCCTGCTGCCCTGCTTCCTGATCAGCAAGGTGCCTAAAAGGAGATTCCCCCGTACCTTCCTGCAGACCACCATCTGAAAAGACGACTCAGGCTGCTCCCTGAGTGTGCTCTCAGGACCTCACGTTTGTTAAAACGGTCCCAGAAGCGATGTGGAGCTGTACACTGCGATAATGCGGGATCCCGTTCCCATCTGTACTCTCCAGGCATCCCGAGAATGGCGGCAGCGATGGAGAGCCGTGTGCTGGCGCTTCTGTTTCTGAGCTTACTGCCTTGTGCCTTCCTGTGCGTTCACTTCCTGGCTTCTGAGAAGAGGCCCGTGACCTGATTGCATCACACTAGTAACCCCCCCCCCCGCCCCTGCCCCTTCTCTACTTATCTCCTTTGGACGTGGAATGTGACCCCTGATGCCCACCTCATTTAAGGATCTAGCGAAGTGAACTGTGTGCTTTAGCTGCTCGGTGCTAAATCAGCGGTCCACTGGCAGCCCACATCTGGACTTGGGGTCAGAAGGTCCCAGGTTCAGGTTCATACCGGGGGGGAGCAACTTTGACTGTTTTACTGCAAGCAGGCCCTTCGGTGTTACCGTTAATGGGAGTTACGCCGTCCTGCCTGTATGCCTCCTAATCTTAAATCAGCAGATCGTCTTTGACAGTAACCAGGTGCTCGTTGGGTTTGGTCCCATGACCTGAGACCCAGGGATCCTCAGTAATTTGTCTCACTCAGCCCAGATGTTCTTTTGTGTGTGTCCCCCCCCTCCATTTCAGAATCTCCTCGGTTGTCCACGGCCTCCTCCGCCAGCAGCAATGAGCGTGCATCTCTGGGCGCCGTACCGGACTGCTCCGCCCCGTTCGGCACCGACCCCTCTGACGGAGAGCGCCCGGTGAGCCTGGTGTCCACCTTGTCGTCTGGCTCGTCACGGGACGGACACAGCCTGTGCGGGAGCGCCCCGCCCCCACCCGGAGACGACGTCGACCTCCAGCTGAGCCCAGCGGGGGGCAACAAGAAGTGGCAGCTGGCTGACTCACGGGGGAACCGCCCCACGGAGTTCCGTCGTAACGGCAGCCAGTCAGCCGGGGCCATCTCACACGCGTGGAACTCCCCCTTCGCTGCCAAAGCAATGGCCCCCAACCCCAAGCTGACATACGTGGACCGCGTCGTGGTGGAGATCATCGAGACGGAGGGCATGTACGTCAGGGACCTGCGCAGCATCGTACAGGTCAGTGCTGGCTCCGCTGAAGACCATCCCACGTAAAAGACCCCCAAGCTGCATCCGCAGAGCTTATACTCCAGGTCTAAAACAGTCTTTACAGTCGGCACAGGAGTCCAGGGTTCTCAGACTCCCCCTCCCCCCATCAGCCGCCACCTGAGAGGCTGTCCAGAATTACCAAGCCTTCCCATGATCCTCTCTGGCTCAGAAAATCCAGACAGGGAATCCCCCGAGGAACCGGAGGACACGATGACATAATGACGTGTCCCGCAGTGCAGTCTGGAGCAGCCGCCTGCCTGTCTCCGGGACCCTCAGCTTGCTTTGCCGCTTGTCAGTTTTAATGTGCGTTTGCTGCTTGGTGGGAAGAAGCTTTTGTCTCCCACAGTCGGTATTTACATGAATGCGCCAGGCCCTCTGAGGCAGGACCCGCAGGGCGTCTCAGACGAGTGTGTGTCAGAGAAATGCGGTCGCATGCCCTCAAGCTGCAGCATTATACCTGATACTGTCCTGGAAGTGACAGTTTTTATAAAGCGTCTTAGCTGAAACTGATATCTAACATTAGTCACAGCTCATTCAAAACTTGTCAGATGGTCACAGTCTTGGCCTCCCTCTCTAGTTTGATGGCACATGCTGCATGCATGTGTGGGTCATGTAAATATTGCATTGTGGGGACCAAATGTCCTCACGATGTAATAAAAATCTGCTTTTTTTTTAATGTTGTGGGGACCATTTTTTCAAGGGGAAACTCAATTTAATGAACATCTGTGACTGCAATCAAAAAAGCTAAAAATGCCTGAAGTCTTCTATTTTGTTGCATTAATTATGGTTAAGGTTAGGGCTGGGTTAGGGTTAAGATTGTCAAAGTTGGGATTAGGGTTTTTTACATAGAAATGAATGGACTTTCGTGACAAATATATGACTAAAAGTGTGTGTGTGTGTGTGTGCGTGTGGGGGGGGGGTTGCTTGTTAACCAGGTCCCAGGAGTTCTGGCCACTTGAGATGTAGGAGTCAGAATCCACGAGGCTCGAGATTAAATCTCGCCTCGACTTTATTAGAACATTTTTGTCTTTTCTATATGGTTTTCAGATGTACAAATACCAAGCCGTGTGAGGCCTGTGAACCTGGAGATGGTGACTGTAACTGTTACCAGGCGCTGGCACTGGCTTCTGGGGTTCCTGGGCAAGTGCTCAGTGTCAAACAGACGGGTGTCTTCATGGGTGCCTGATGGTTTCAGCGTGAACAGATAAGAGTTGGCGTCTCTTGGGTCTCCTTCTTTCTGAGAGAGAGAGCAGACCGGCCGAGAGAGAGAGAGGGGCAGACCGGCCTAGAGAGAGAGAGGGGCAGACCGGCCGAGAGAGAGAGAGAGGGGCAGACCGGCCGAGAGAGAGAGA
>JAODLC010000028.1:16654211-16677866 GCA_026781145.1 Hippopotamyrus pictus
GACCGAGAGAGAGAGAGGGGGCAGACCGACCGAGAGAGAGAGAGGGGGCAGACCGACCGAGAGAGAGAGAGAGGGGCAGGCCGGCCGAGAGAGAGAGAGAGGGCAGACCGGCCGAGAGAGAGAGGGCAGACCGGCCGAGAGAGAGAGAGCCTAGCAGCTGGCCATCTCGTAACTGAAGACTGGTGTGTCTGTCGAGTGCGGCAATTTGACATGCGGCGTGCGCGCTTGACTCTTGGCGTGTTGTTGCAGGTGCAGGGTGAACCCAACCCACCCCCTTTCCTACTCTATGCCCCCCCACCCCCGCACACACAGTCCTACACCTCCCACACTTCAAATCGCAGCCCTTTCCCTCTGTTCTGTGCATTTTCAGAGAAGCCGACTCTGGCCTCATGTCTGGTAGCGTTTTCTCGAGGCCGTTAGGGGAAGTTCAGCGTCTCTTTCCCCGCTCGCCCCTGCTCCCTGCCGGATGCCGTCCGTTGCGCCTTTGGGCTTCGTGATGGACGTGCCCCTCCCCCCTGGCCGCCTCCATGGTCTCAGCTGAACTTGCTGCTCGGGCTTGCGGTCTCCTCAGGTTTCCTGTTTCAGCTCTCCACCTGTGGGCCAAAGGTGAACGTACAGGGCCTGCTTACGCAGCAGGCAGTGCTGGTGATGGGAAGGTGCTGCAGTGCACTGTGCTGTAGGAGTCTCACCTGCACCCACTATAAGAGTGATCTGTCTGACCTGCAGCAGGCCACGCCCCTTTCTACTCTAAATGCATATTTGTTGTCATCAGCAGCAGTGGACTCCTGCGTGGTCCCTTTGCATACTATCCCTGTTGTGAGCATTTAAAGCCAGCATTTGCATGGAACCTGGTCCACTCCCTGCCCCCGTGCTTTTAAACCCGTCTCCATGTCCGCCTTGTGTTTGCCGGCTTCCTCTCTCCCCTGTCCCCCTTCTGGGAGATCCATGGAGCATCGTAAGGCCGGTGCTCTTGGCACAGCTCAAAAACAAGGATTTTTAATAAACATCCTCTTTGATTTATGTGTGCGGTGAGACCGTTGAACGTCTTGCTGAAAACACAAGTTACTAAATATATCTAACCTCCCCCAAAAAGGTGATTAAACAAATTTGCGCCGTGAATTTCAGCACCAGCACATTCTGAGGGGATATTAAACTCATAAAACATGAACAGAAGGGCGCAGTGACTTTGGGATCGAGGGCAGTGCCTCTGTAGTGCATCATGAGGATATGAAGGAATTTGGGTTTGGACAGATTGTACCACCGACAACCACAGGCTGAAAAGACATGCAAGCGATTAGCTTGTAATTGTAATTGAGACCGTATCCCTACTATCGTTCTGAGTTCTGGGTTCGATGATCTGAATGTGAAAGGATGGATCATGCTCCTTCTTTGATCCCGAGGGGTCTTGGCACGGCAGAGCGCCCCCTCCAGGTCAGCCTGCGTAACCACACCTCGCTGGCGGTCCATCCCCAGCTTTCCGTGCACTTCCCACCCTCACCAGCAAGGCTCTGCCAGCACCGGCATGTCTGCCTCGCCAGCAATAACACGAGCGGCTCTGATGTGCAGCCCGGCCCAGACTGGCCCAGAAAGTCCCCTAAACATCTCAGCGTCTGCGTTCTGATTTTAGGGGTCCTTTCCCACTGCAGAGCAAACACAGACACTGGGCCTCAACAGCCAGACAATAACTCGGTCTACTAACCTCAGTCTAATTAATGACGTTATGCTAACGTTATAAGCCAAGATATGCGGCGGTCATGTGATGTAAAATCTGACACTGGGTGCTTACGTTGCGACTCTGCTTTATCTTAAATTGCCTTTTGTCTGACTGTATTCCATAAAAGCTGAAGACTGCTAGGTGAATATGTTATTTTATTCTGTTACCTGAGACAGGAAGTGGTCACTGGGAGTAAGCGCAAGATACGGATATAATGGGGGAAAAAAATCTGAAAATCTGCTCTGATTGCATTCAAGTTTTACTGCCTGTGCACTGGCTCCCTCTTTTGGGCAAAACCTGTAATTAACCACAGATAGACTCTCGGTTTAGATTTGCTGTGAGGTTCGTTTAAAGAGAAGCTCTTTTAATATCGCTCTCCGAGTTGATTGGTGCACATGCCGGCATTTGTTAGTCAATTCAGAAATGTAATTAATTACATGAATTAATTAAGCAGTAATTGAGTGAATTGATGTGCTCACACGGTCTGGTTGGATTTGCAGGATTACTTGGCGCACATAATTGACAAAGCAGACCTGCCCATTAGACCGGAGCAAGTGTGTGCCCTCTTCGGAAACATCGAGGACATCTACGAGTTCAACAGGTGAGCCTCTCCCTTATCCAGAGGCACACTGACTGGCTTGTCCGGGGTCCCTTTCACACCCTGGAGGGGGTTCGTGTTCCCTTGCCCTGGGTTTGGTGCTGGTTCCATTTCCTCAAAGAAACAACCTTTGCAGATTCCTCCCTCAGGAAGCCTGGACACGCATCAGCAAGATACTTCCACATCATGCCAGAGCTGGTCTGCCTGTTAAAATAGTTCAATAGTTCTTTCTTTTCCAAACAACCCCCCACCCGTCAGCGGCAAAGCCATTTGGCAGAAATAGAGCTCCCTTCTTGGTGACACTTCAGCTCCTCAACGTCCCAAATGGGGGGTACGGTGGGGCACTCAGGGATAGAGGTCACAATAACCCCACCGCTCGTCCATATAGTTTTCACATCACTATTAACAGAAGGAAGATTTAATGTTTGCAGGTTAAAATATAATATTTAAACTAATGAAAGTCAAAAAAGAAGGTGAACAGAACTCTGTGTGGGGAAATGCTAATTAGCAGGAAGCACTTATGGAGTTATGGTACCTAAACCACCAACTGCAACACCCCTCCCCCCGCCCCCCCCAACACTGCAAGATGGCCGTGTTGTTTATCTGCTTGGATGGACTGTCTCTCCACCAGGGATATGGCGATGTAGCTTGTGGGTTTTGGGGGCAGGGCAGAGAGACAGCCAGGCCCCTGAAAATCCCCAGACCTTATTTTAGTGGCTTTCGGTTTGCCGTCTGAGAAATGTATTTGTTCTGTTTATCTTCGCTGAGCCTATCATCCTGATGTTTTAGGGCCGGAAATGCCTGGCCAGGATACTGGGGTAATTTCCACTGATGGCCCAGGTAGCGCGTGTGAGAGCTCTTTGTGCACATTGCTGGAGTCCAACGTTGCGTGCCTCCCACTGGGGGAGGGGGAGGTGTTTGGGGCTGGGGGCATGTCTGCAGTGTGGTCACATTTCCTATCTTCTCATTAAGCCTGTCCAACTCATAACCGCTCATGACCCGCCCTGTGGGAGCGACTCACTGTATGCTCCAAACAGGACGTACCTTTTCACACCCCTGACTTATCTGTGTTCTGTTCTGTCCCCCTTAATTTCACAGCCTGTCTTGGAAAATGACCCCTCCTTCAAATTTTGGGCTGAGTGCCTTTAGACATTTGCAGACTGCATGTGTGGTGACATCTCCCTGTGCGGCTCTTCTGCCCCATATCATTTCTCCATGGCAATGCCAGGACCGTACCATGTGTTCTCCATTTCGGGGGTTTCCCTGTAGCTCCATGGGCCCTGACGGAACTGAAAAATGACTGTGTGACGGTAACCCATCCCTGGTCCGTGAGAGCCGAAGCACTGTAGCATTCAGTAAAACCTTATGGTGTCTGAGTGGCACCTGACCCCAAAGGTAAGAAGAGAAAAGTGCATCTCCTGGGCCTCACTCCACAGGGTTGGGTTGTCCTGCTGGCTCTATTGGTGCTTTTCCACTGACGTACAGGAACCAGACCGTACCCGACCTGTGGTGTAAAGAGACACTAATCACAGCCCGGTTCCAGCTCAGCTTCAGTATTCCACTGCAGTCGTTGTCAGGTTTGGAGAGTGACGGTGACGTTATTTACTGTTCACACAGCGTACATCTGGATTTACTATGTGCTAATTTCCGTTAGCATTCGTTTCTGTACGTCTGCATTACGAATCCATTCGGTTCTATAGTACTTCTTTGAGTAGGAGATTGGAAATTTTCAGGTTCTGAATCATCAAGAACGCAACAATACATTGTGATGTGAAATACTACTAACAATGAATAATATATAGAATATACACATTTTCCTTCAAATAATCCATTAGCAGACAACTGGCATCTCCATGCATTTTGACCATTCTAATGGTGGTGATGCAAGCAGCTCAGTTTGGTCACGCTTTTGGCCCATGTCTGAATGGGCACGGTTTGGGTACGGCTTGCATAATTTACAATGGAAAACCGTCTCTTCCCGGTACGGCCTGGTTTTTGGTGGCAGTGGAAAAGTGCCGCATGACCGCTGCCCACTCAACCTGAACACCCTCTGTTCTGTCCCAGTGAGCTTCTGCAGTCCCTGACCCAGTGCGACAACGACCCCGTGGCCATCGCCAGATGCTTCGTGGACATGGTGAGCAGAAGCGTCCCACCTTGTCCTGTTTGCGCTTCTTTCTGTATTTGTCGAAATGGATGCCATCAGCTTGACATCTGCCTTCTCTGTTGGGGTTTTTTGCAGAGTGAGTACTTCACGATCTACACCCAGTACTGCACAAACTACCCCAAGTAAGTGGGAAGTGTAACTGTCTTGTGGCCACCGCTGATCGGGCAGTCTTTATGCCAGCTGCCCCGCTTTTAATCTTGCTTCTGCCCCATAGCTCAATAAACCATAATGAGCCTCAGGGACTGCTGTGGTTACAGTTTTTTTTTTCTTTTTTATTATCTTTGTCTGTCAGTCGCTGAGCGTGAAAGGAAAATTTGGTCCCTTGTCGGATTGATATGTTCAGCCCGGCTGATGGAGAACTAATGAGACACGGGAAACAGGGCGCCCATAATGTCCAAGCGATGTGACTCTGAAACTCTGCCCCGTCTTGGCAAAAACAGCGCAGTGCAGTTAATTTGATAAGGAAGGTCATTCCCTGCCCTGGTGAATGTGAGATGGGTGCCTGGATGTCAGAGTAAAAACCCAAAATGTGCGGCTTTGTGCTGATATCTCCGGACAGTGCCGTGTCTCTCGTCACAGACTCTTCAAACCCTTCTGTGTGATTTTAATAAACAGGACATGTGGCAGTCTGACAGCTGTCAAAACAGCCCCCATGTTAAACCAGTTAAAAATGTAAGATTTAAAATAGAGCCCCCTACAGCAATCATATCACTAAAGTTTTTAGTGGAAATCTGACAGGACAGGCCCTGTCAGAAAAGCACTATGCGGTTAGGTGAACTAGAGGAAGCCGGTTTGATCCGGATGAATGAGAACTCAGAATGCCTGACCCTCTCCAGCCTGCTGCATCCCAGCTGCAATTCATCTGCTTGTCGTCTTCCTGTTTATGATGTCCATTTTGAGACATCCGAGTCCCTCAATCGTCACTTAAACTCCCTAAAAGATCCTTCAGACTGCCGTCCGCAGTACTGAGCCTCCGGAAGCACATTAAAATTGCCCACATAATTCTCTTTGCTCAGTTTTCATCATTGATATGTCCACTTGCATGCCTTTCCCAGAGTACATAAGGGGGCGCCAACATACACCGTAGTACTTAGTGTGGCTTTCCAAGGCTAGTGTCTGTATCGAGAAAACTAATGGAACCAAACTGAATTATGGTGGAATAGTGTTGGTTGAGAAATTGAGTCTGGGTGCCAATGGTAATGGTATTCCCCAGACTACAGTGAGCAAAACGAAAGCAACAAATGGTCTCATCTTACTGCCATCAAAATGCGTTTAGGCGAAAAAAACAGAAAGGCAAAATGGATGGAGAAATAGGTCTGTGATGGGGACCCAGAAAGAAAAGGGAAGATGGACAGACGCAGAGAGAGATCCACCATGTGTTTGACCCTCCCGCCATACCTTCCCCGTCCCCCTACAGCTCAGTCGCCGCTTTGACAGAATGCATGCAAAACAAAGTCCTGGCCAAGTTCTTCCGGGACCGGCAGGCCTCGCTGAAGTGCTCCCTGCCACTGGGCTCCTACCTTCTCAAACCTGTGCAGAGGATCCTCAAGTACCACCTGTTGCTGCAGGTAGGAGCTCCAAAGCTAGTCCTCCATGGGCACAGCTTGCCAGGGGGCCGCCATTCAAAAACGGGTCATGCCCACGCGAGGCCCTTCCTGCCACCCCTTTCCTTGTAGGCCGCACCCACTTAATCAAAACCCACCACCACTGGTCGACAACTACTGACAACTGTCCTCTCGCCCGCTGCAGGAGATCGCCAAGCACTTTGACCCCGAGGAAGAGGGCTATGAGGTGGTGGAAGAAGCCATCGACACCATGACGAGGGTGGCCTGGTACATCAACGACATGAAGCGCAAGCACGAGCACGCCATCAGGCTGCAGGTGAGTCAAGTGTGCCCCTCATACATCAGTACATAAGTGGGTGCCATCACGGTACCATTTTTGCTGTTCCATCTGTGGTTCCATTTTCCCTTCTGTTCTGCCAGGTCGCCTTTAAGGTTTCGGTTCTAAAACTGCATCGGTTATGAGGCATGAAGGGCATGAAGGGTTCTGCAAAGTTCAAAACATTTCAAAATTAGTAAATTAGCAAGCAAAAAAAATGTTGCTGTACTCTCTACAATGACAATAAAGAAATCTAATCTAATCTAATGATTCCACTCTGCCCACACAGGAGATTCAGTCCCTGCTCATCAACTGGAAGGGACCAGATCTCACCACCTACGGCGAGCTGGTCCTGGAGGGCACGTTCCGGATCCATCGCGCTAAGAACGAGCGGACGCTCTTCCTCTTCGACAAGATCCTCCTCATCACTAAGAAACGGGGGGAGCACTATGAGCACAAAAGTAACATCTTGGTGAGGGTCCCGCGGCAGCCGTGAGAGTCGGCACAGGCCTGTCTGGGCCAGGGCGTGTTCAGCATTAACCTGACCCAACCTGCTCCCGTTGCAGTGCTCTGCACTGATGCTGATCGATAGCGCCAAGGACTCCCTGTGCTTCAGCGTGACGCGCTTCAAGTACCCCAAGCAGCCCCATACAGTGCAGGTGAGCACTCTGGCCCATGCGGCCCGTTAAAGCCTCGTCTGATGTGATTTGTGGTTTACTTATGCGTTGAGGCCGCGCTGCGATGTTCAGGGGAAGTCCGATGTTACCCACTGTCGAAAAATCCTTAATTTTCGATGTCTGGGTATGAGGGAGTTACAATTATGATGGGTATGTATTGTCTAATTTTTTTTGGGACCGTTTTGCATAAGCAACATGTTTTCATCTGGAACTGAGATGGATCTGTTGTTGGTAGTGGTTGAAGGTCTCTGGCCAAAGGCATATTGGCTGAATTTGTCAGAGGAAATAAGCAATCAGTTAAGCAGATGAATTTTAAAATCGCCTGGTCTGGTTTACTGTTCAGGAAAAGCTCCCTTTCTCTGATAAAGGTCAGTTTGACATTATGTTTGGAGACCAGAGACTACAGCTGCTGCCTGTAATAATGGTTTGATCAGACAGAAGTGTTATAAAATATATAACTGAAATAAGTGTGACCAGTATAGTATTTTGAAGTGTATACAGATCAATTTTAAAATCTTAGTTGGAGAGTGTAGGACAGATACGTGTTTTCTGAGACTCTTCTAGTGGTGACTAGTAGATGTCTGATTGAGCTCCTACCAGGTCCCCGTGCCTTTTGTCCCATTCAGGGACCTTTCCCTGCATACACTGTATGGGATGCTGCTGACGCTCTGTGTTTCTCCCTCAGGCCAAGACAGTGGAGGAGAAGAGGCTGTGGACCCATCATATTAAGAGGCTCATTCTGGAGAACCACCATGCCATCATCCCAGAGAAGGTGCACCTTGTGTCTGGCTTCTCCTTGGGGGATCCTGTCTGTCTCTGTTGTCTTCAGTGTGTTCATTTTCGCTTCTTTCTGTCTTTCAGGCAAAGGAGGCCATCCTGGAAATGGACTCCATATGTGAGTGTTGGTGTGGTTGCACCAGGCTCTTTGGTTTCTTCGGGCTGAATGGGCAGTGCAGCTTAGCGACTAACAATGGTTGAAAGTTTAGCATGTTCACAGTGCTATAAAAAACAGGTGGAGTGAGAAGACTGTATTAGCACATTTCAGGTAAACCTTTTTTGTGGGGGGGAGTGATAAGATCTGTCTGCTTGTACACTACTAGTCAAAGGTTGTACACTACCTTGTGCACTACCTAGTACACTAACTTCTACACTACTAGTCACGTTCTACACTACCTTGTGCACTACCTAGTACACTAACTTGTACACTACTAGTCACGTTGTATACTACCTTGTACATTACCACAGGTTTTACCACTTTTCAGTTCATTTCATAAACTGCAGATTTTTTTTATTCTTATTAAGCATTGTAAAGCTCAGTAAATGAAAATATAAGTGAAATAAAACAAGTTTCTTTTATAACATGGAAAGAGTATTAGTGCAGTAACAGTGCATGTCTGAGATCCTATTAACTGGTTGTATAGTGACTGCGTAGTCAAATTCTAGGCTGTCCTTTAACTTTAAATGCACTGGTTAACTGTTTCATCCCATGTAACAGAGCACTATTTAATGTCCCTTATAGAAAGAATACCTTGAATTTTCTCTGCTGTTATAACTGCTAGAGGAGGTTACTTTGATGAATCAAACGTTTGACATTTACTTGCTAATAAAGGAACTCAAATGGTGAACATACTTTGCTGACGAGCTGAGTTCTGTTAGCCTGAAATTCTCAGACATCTCCTGTAGAGAAAGCTCAACCAGGTGACCATATGAGGCTCTCGCACTCATACACGGGCTGCCTTCCACATTCCAGACCCTACAAAGTACCGGTACAGCCCGGAGAGGCTTAAGAAGGCCATGTCCTACAGTTCAGACGAATTCCAGGGTGGAGGACGTCGAGGGCGACGCCGGTCAGGTAAGAACCATCTTCAGAACACCAGATGGTCAGGTATAGGCTTTTATGGACCACAGAAGCAGCATTGGGGTTTCTTCTGCTGACTCTTTACGTCAGCCGATATCTCAGTTTTACATTTTGTTTTCAAGTCAGTTACGTGCCAACTACTGTGATATGACATGTTGACAACAGCCAGCACCATAAATACATTAAACTTTATATTACAGTTAGAAATAAAAATTCATGTTTTGCTCCCCTTAAGTAGTACTCAGTTTCATGTTGATTCCCTCTTTAGAACCTGCCAAGCAGATTATGAAAAGCACCAAAGGTAAGTGACGAAAAACTGTTTATACACACATTTGACCCCATGGCAACACAAATTTACCCATAATGCAGTGTGATGTCTGCACCTAAGGGAGGCTCTCTGTTATGAAAGAAAGGATGTCTCTTCTGCTTTGCTCACTGCCCTTCAATGAAGCATTCAGCAGGCGGCGGGGAGGAATAGTAGAGACGCTATGCCAGTGGCCTGCCTGTCCAGAGGGACGTGGCTAGAAATTCTGGACCCCTTGACAAGATGTCAAGGCCCTCTGGTAGGGTTCCCCCAGTATATTTAGCTGAGTGGGAACGGGGGATAATTTTTGCCAGGGTGAAGGAGTTCCAGGAGGACTCCTTCACGAGCTTGACAGGCCCCAGACACAGTCAACCAAGCTAGATAGCCGCCTGTAGACAGTGCTGTCCGCAACGCCACGGCCTAAAACAGTTTGACTCGCATCTGTAGCCAAGCTCGGTTTTGGCAGCAGATCAATAGAGCATCCCATTTGCGAATTATTATTTGCCAGGGATGAAAAGATGTTTTTTCCCCCCAGCCATTAGAAGCAGTTTAGATGGGAGTGTAATGAACTCGACGTTCTTCATTTCTATTTCTGAGGATCCTTCAGCAATGCTGGGGGGAGGGGGAGTCGGCAGCAATTGCGCTGAAGAGGCGTGACTTGGAAAACAGCCCTTTTCATTTGTGTTCCTTATAATAACCCAATTACAGAGATGACGTTTTAGCACTGGGTAGGATAAGGAGACATCTTGTTCTTTTGCTTTCTTGACTTCAGTAAGTTGCAGGAGCTTCTAAAATTGCTGTACTACCTGTAAAAATGGCCGTCACGTGTCCCACGAGATAATCTCGAGAAAATATTCCCGCTCTTATCCATCTTGGGGCGAGAGCGTTTGCAGCATTATGAACCTGTGGTTGTTCTCGCATGTCTGACATCTTCCATCCCTCTTTTCTCGGATTTTGCTTCCCATGTGATTTCGCATCCTACTCCAGCCATTCTCAAGGTAAGACCATTCGCTGAACCCTCATGACCATTAGGTCTCTGTGCTTGGATGTTTCTCGGCAATCAGTGTTTAGCTAAGGTCCTATAAGTCATGAATGCACGTTGCCCCTTTGTGGCCAGTGGCATGATGTGTCCATCTCCAGTTCCCGCTGTCAGGCGGTTGGATGTGGTTCAGTTTGACTGTAAGCCAACTGTAAACTGGTTTTGTGACAGGATTTAAGGTTACCTAGTGCCCCAGACATAAATCAATTGACAACAGAAATGCAACCCAAAGAACTGCAGATGTCTTCCCTCCTGCACATAAAATTGGACATTGATTTCGTCATAAATTTGATTTATTTTCATTTTTTTTTATTCTGTTCTTCCCATTCAATAAAATTGATCAGTACTATAAATTCACTGCTATCCTTATGCTTTCCTTAGTTGTTATAACGGATAAATCTTCTTTTTCCCCCCCACCGTAAAAATCGAAACCAACACCCGAATCTTGGAGCCGCATAACAATAAAACACCTGACTGACTTTCTCTGGCTTCGTACTACAGCACGCAGACAGCGAAGGTGCCCTGCAGGCCGACAGGCGCTCACTCCAGGCCGGAGCTAGTGTCAGCACCTTGGGCTCAAGCCAAGGCGAGCCTGAGGCTGAAAGGCCTAGTGTGGATGATGATGATGAGGAGCCGGGAGTCCAGAAGGACTCTTTTGAGCGGCTCTCCCCTAGTGACAGTGAGGAACCTAGGCCAGGGGCACCTCCCTGTGAAAGGGTGGCGCAGGAGGACTGGGAGAATAACGAGGACGATATTCTGATGGGGGACGACCAGGTAGCCGACTTTGCCAGCTCCATGTTGGCCGCCATCTCCTGCTGGCACTATAGAGCCAAGGCTTTGCTTTTCGCTCGGTTCACAACGGTGAGGCTCTCTGCCACCAATGGGCTTCTTACTCCCCCATTTGTCCTCCCCACCACTCCCACCTAACGTCGCCACTCGGCCAATTGAAAGCGTTGGCTCGCACGCTCACGTTGCGCCGTAATCCACTTACAAAGTAACCAAAGGGGCTGCAGCTAACAGACACTGAATGAAAATCTGAATGACGCATGGAAGCATCTTCACTCCCACCTTCACATTAACTTGATGCATGGCTTGACCACTCTCCCACTCCCTCCCCGGAATGATGGTAATGATGCTCAAGAAATGTAATTGCAGTTGGTAATCTGGTCCTGGCATAAGGGTGACTGCGCGACCCCTGAAGGGGTCGGTTCTGCCTCTGTCTGTAGGGCGGAGTCCGTTAGTTTTACCATCCGCCCCATGGCTGTGATGAGGCCGTTGAGTTGGGCTCCACTCGTATGTCGTTCCTCATGCCAATGAGGTGTCGCTAAGGCGCTGGCTCGGTCAATGCACCGGTCCAGTCTCTCTCAGGAGACGGTGGTCACCCTGTGCATTTATCCTGGTTCACGGACTCATAACCCTGCATGACCATCAACAGATATAATCTGCTTCCATAACTGCACGAATTCTGCTGTGGGTGCAAATGAAAACATTTCCTTCACAGGATTTTTATTCATTTTTTTTTTACAATGTCATGTGCTTTTAAAATATTGGTTAATACATTCCAAATTAACTGGAATTCTGTCATTCTGTCATTTGAAGTAATTTGGATACTGAAAGTAATTCTGAGTACTTTGTATGTAGTTATGAGCTCATGGCTCTTATTCTAACAGAGGCAAAGTATGGTCACATGATCATAATGTAACATAACTGCGGATGCCATAGCATGGCTTATACAGCTGATTATTTGATTATGGTCTGATGTTCATTCCTAAATAGCTCCGGTGTGCACAGTGCTCCTCTTTTGAATACACGGATGTAGTAGATGGGAGAATCAGTAACGGGCAAATTTCTCTTGACTTGACTTGACTTGAAATGCAGTGGAGTTTTGATAAGCACTGTAGGGTAATACTAATTAGATTACTAGACCCCCAGATTCAATGGTTGTTTGCATTTCATTCAATAGCTCAGAATTAGTGGACAACTTCAAAGGTGTATTTCTCGAAGGTCATTAAAGTAAGCCACACTTTGCCTTTGGTGATTAAATGAGCAGTGGGCTTGCCTTTTGATTTTTTTGACAATAGGGGCTGTTTGAAAGGAGCTCTTATAAGAATCAAAACAGGATGTTGATTGAACTTTTAAGTGAGTCTATTCCTAAAACGGTAGAATGGAGGAACAACATTTTAGGTGCTAAACTTAATCAGCTACCAGCATCCTAAACCCACGTAATGGACAGACAAGACCATCTCAACTCGCATGTCGTGATCACTGACTATGCAGGGCCCCGACTTCCCTGTGAGCACAGGGATATCAATCTGCCAGCACTCTGTGTTAATCGAATACCCTCCCAGGAAGACTTCACCCCTGCCATTTCTGTTTTTGACCCCCATAGGATGAAGATGGTTGTGAGGATACAGGGGAGGGCTCACCGAAACAAGAGGGTGGACGGGACGAACCGACTGAGGATGGCAACCCAAAAGAGTATCATGTGAGTGACGTGTCTGAGAAAGCGAGACTGAGAGAACTTTTGAATTGGATATTTAAAAAGAGGGTTGTTTTTTCTTGCTCAGACCTGGATCAAAACTGATTCGCTCTTAAAAATCTGAGCTTTGGTTTCTGGTGTACGTCTTGTTGTTGCTAAGGGTCCCTGCTCCCCGGCGGTCAACCATTGCTGTATTCAGTTGACAGCTGCGCTGTAGTTGAAATCGAAGCCCGGCTCTGTTCATTTCTTCAGTTCCAAACCCTGAGAGCTCAGTGAAAGACTTGCTTCATACATACGAGTTTCAGCTGGATCCGAGCCTGGGGCCATGCAGCCGGTTGCACTAAGAGTACTTTTTGTCATGAAAATAGCAACCACTCAACCCACGCCCACAAACCCGTGGATCACCTCCCTCCGTTGCTTGTGGCAAATGTGGGAACGTTTTGGCATCAGTGGGTGGTTCCCGCAGGAATCCGGCTCCTGAAATGAGCACCTCTCCAGCCGACCAGCTGGCGATCCCCTTTCTGAACGCTGAATGTTTCCTTAGCACCTGGGCCCTGTCACGCTGGGTGTTCTGCATAACATGGACCTTATTGTGCTTCACTATTGACTGACCATTATGCTGCAATTGCAGATGATTCATAGTGTAGAAATAGCTGATCATGTGTCTCTTTTTATAATGAAATTTTACTGTATGGGCACAGATCCAACAAAATCTATCATGCCATTTCCTAGAGAAGAAATACAAACATAACATTCAGCCCAGGTATAAGGGTAATTAAAGAGCCTCATAGATAGTTGAGCACATCTGCTAATTACTTCTTCCCTGTCTTTCCCCAGGCCCCTGAGGATCAGCTGCATCCTCATAGTGGTGCCCCAGAGATTGGTGTCACCGAAGATGAAATGGAAGATGCCTCTGATTCTGAACCCACTGATATGCGTGTAGCTCGTGAGAATCCTGAAATTGTCGCTCCTCCTGAGCAACTGCGTGATGGAGAAGAGATAACAGAGGGTCTGCTCGTCCCCCAGCTAGTAGAGGCCAAGTCTCTCAGCAGTGGGGAGACTACACAGGATGAGGATGATGATGAAGAAGAGGAAATGGCCCAGGACCCGGAGCCAGCTAGGATCCTACCGCAGTCGGTGCTGGACCAGGCCAGCGTCATCGCCGAGCGCTTTGTCAGTAGTCTCTCCCGGAGGGAAAGCCTCCTTGCAGATGAAACGCGGTCTCTGAGCTGTTCCTCACCGCGGCTGAGCGCCTGTAGCAGGAGTGCCAGTGCCCTCAGCCTTGGTGAGACCTTTCAGGAACCTCCTACCCCTGCAGTCGATCCCATCTCCTCCAGTGCTGACAACTGTTTCGAGTTAGAGCGAGGGTCTTTGAGGAGGCGAGACACGCTGTCTAAGCGAGACCGCCTGCTTATTGATAAGATCAGGACCTACTATGAGCATGCAGAGCACCAGGATGCTAACTTCAGCCTCAAGCGAAGGGAGAGTTTATCCTACATTCCAGTTGGACTGGTTAGGAACCTAAGTAGCCGACTCAATAGCATTCCCAAGGAGGAAGCATCTGTGGCAGAGAAGCCTACATCTAACTCCAGGACACCCTCCTGGTCTGTATTTGATCTCCCAGGCTTAGAGAATGATCAGGGTGCAGGAGCCAAGCTTCCTGATCCCAGTTTGGAGGTGTTTCAAAGCACCCAGCTCTCATCTCCGAGTGTCAGCGAGATCCCCATTACAGATGATGAGTTTAGGCCTTCTTCTGAAATGATCAAGGTATGGCAGGAGATGGAGATGGAGATGGAGATGGAAGTCAATGGGGACTTAAAGGAGCACCAGGATAGCCTGAAACCTCAGAAGGAGACAAATTCTGGGCCATCTCTGTCCCAGAGGGGCAAGGGTGGTCCTGAAGCCAAATACAGTGAACCACTGATTATCCTGGAAGAGTCTGACCTAAGCACAATCTCAGAAGAGTCCTCTGTGGTCTCACCCCTCAAGTCCTCCAAAGATGGGGAAGAGGGGAAACTGCAGATAGACAGCCTGGGTGAAAGCCTTGACCCATATGAGGAGGGGAAGGTCCTTCGAACTCCTGTACCCAGGATAATTAGCCTGGGCTCAGAGTTGGAGGAGGACTTGTTTCAGCAGGACATGGAGAAGATGAAGAGCAAGGTGTTCCAGCTGGCCCGGCAGTACAGCCAAAGGATAAAGAACACCAGGCCCACGGTGAGGCAACGGGGGAGGGATGCTGAGGCCCACTTCCTCAAGAAGAACCTGCCGTCTGTGCAGGAAGAAAAGCCTGATGTGGAGGACAAAGGTAAGACCAGGACAGTTAAAGCACCAGAATGTTGACTGTTATAAAAGTTCTGTAGTATTTGCCGTTTCTTGCCTCTTGAATCAGATATGTTAGAACATTCAGTCGGTCAGCACTTATAGGGCGTGCTGTGGTATAAGTTTCTCAGTAGGGAATTGAAGAGTCTATTAATCAGTCTGGGGTACGTTTCCCAAAAGCATGGATGCTAACTACATTAGCAACTTACATAGTTGGAGCCATGCAACTGAATGAGTCCAACTACGTAAGTTGCTAACGGGAGCTTTTGGGAAACGCACCCCTGGTTGTTACCACATGCTGTACGGAATGTATAGGACCGCAAGAACAGAAGCCGGTTGTTAAACACACATTTTCTTCTGTCCACTTTTAACTCGGAGGCTTTTTTATGTGATACGTTTCTCTTCTGTTACTTTGAAGAAGAAAAAAAGTAGCTTTTAATAAGGGTGAGAGTATGGTAGTATAGTTTTACTATTTGGAGCAAAACGATGAGCCAAAGCGACATTGGTGAATTCAGTGCTGTTGGCTGCAGTAATTGGTCATTCCATGAAGGTGCGCCTTCGTCTGCAAACAGATCCTGTTTAATTGTGTATATTAAATTTAGTTATTAATTGAAAAACATGCTGTATGGGTAGTATTGGGAATTGCTGCTGTGGGGGATTCTGCTAGGGGCAGGAGTCCTGAACGTCGCAGGGATGCACATGATCAGGTCTGGAGTGTAAAAGTTCTTTGTGTTGCAGGTAAACCTACTTTGTTGCTGCCGCTGAACCCCTATGAGCAGGTCATCCTGAGGGAGGTGCACTCCCCCAGCCCGGCCCACACCCCCAGCTCCCTGGGTAGCCCACACATCCTGTCACCTGGTCGCTCGAGCTCCCGGAGCCCACTGAGCCCCGTACAAGCTGAGAGCTTCCACTGGCCAGATGTGCGTGAACTGCGGTCCCGGTACTGCCAGCGGGGCCCCAACGGCGGTCCGCCCCGCCTCTCCGCCGTGAGCCGCAGCTGCTCCGTGCCTGAGAAGATGACGGACCATGCTTTTGAGCGGCCCCACGGCACCTGGAGACACTTCAGCTTCTCCTCGTCCTCCAGTCCTCCTGTAGAACTCAGCCAGGTGGCCTCTGGTGGTCCCCAGGATATCCCGATCTACAAGTCCCATGCGAACAGGGCCCCCCTGGGCAGGGGCATTGACAAGCTCTGTAGATCAAGCTCACTGGATCATAGACTGCCGAACTTACGAGATCGAGAACTGGCCGACGGCTACTATGTGTCCGGTCAGGCCTCGCTGCCCAATGACCATAAGGTCATCGTGGTGGAGAAAGCAGAGTCATGGGGTGGAGCAGAAAAGACAGAAAGGAAGCCAGGTGAACCAGGAGGCTATGCCCACAAACAATTACCGACCTCCCAGGAAGAGATGTCGATCATGGCAGTCATCGACCGCTGCAGGGCGTACCAAGAGTCAGACGAATACCGGCAGAGGGAGGGGGGCGAGGCTGTAGCCAGCGAGCAGCTCGACGGTCCCCATGTGTCTGCCCTAACCACAGGCAGAAAGATGGACCAACAGGGCTTGGTGAAGAACCTGAGAGAGAAATTCCAGAACATGAGCTCAAACACATAAAATGCTTCAAAACCATGATGTACAAGACCTCTGTTTTTAAATGCAAATATTCCTTCCTGTCATCTTCCATCTCCTTTCTCTGAGGAAGCCCTTAACCTCAACTTTGAGTTGACACCACAGGGGGGTTCTAATGCATGTTGCTGTCATTGGTGTTGCTTAGTAACACGGCCGCTTTGCCGGTCTGTGTTCAGAGTGACCATTTTGCAGAATTAGCAGACCGCAAAGTACCTGTCGTTCTGTCTGTTGATCTGATCTGATCTGATCCGATATACTGCTCTATTACAGCAACGAACTGTGCTTTTTAAAAATGCTGTATATATGCTGAAAGTCACAGCGATAAAGATACTGTTGGTATAAATGCAGTTCCTATTTCTCCCGACTGCATTCCACTTAACTATATCAACAGACTTTACAAGTGTTGTCAGCAACTCTCCTGCATTTTCTTCGCATTGCTAATAGCGGTATCGTGCTGCAGAATATTTTCCTTTTTTGCGCTATCTGAGTGATTCAGGTTCCGTTCTCCGGCGTTCCTGTACCTCTTGTAACGTGGAATGCGAGCACCCGCATGGCTTATCGCCCAATGGCGTGCTGTTGTGGCATCGGGCGCAGATGGACCAAAGCAGAACATAAGTCACTCCAGTCCTATTTACTCCAACTGCTCAAACTATTGTTAATGCAAAGACTGATGTGATACGTGTCCTTTTGTACATATAAGCCCTGCTTGGGGTGTGACAGTTGGTTTTCATGTCTTATTGGCTGTTATCCTAAATTGTGGTCTATGAGGGAGCCTTGGCAAGTCTGTGTCCTTGACTGCCTCATTTCTATACCATGTAAACAAAGTCAATATTACCAGGTCAAACCACATCTCCTTTGGTGTGTTCAACAGTCGTGATTCTGGCATGGATTCCAGTGACCCAGACCGACACCATTTAAAGCACCACCTATCCTCTTACTAGTCACTGCTTGGCTTACGGCTCGCAGTTACAAAAAGAGGACATCCTTTGTACCTTTTAGTAAAGTATCTGGCCTTAATTAGCTTTAGCTGATGATCAGCCTTCTAACAAATTGTGTGAATCGTTTAAGGAAATAGAATCTGTGGGA
Source organism: Hippopotamyrus pictus (assembly GCA_026781145.1). Lineage (NCBI taxonomy): Eukaryota > Metazoa > Chordata > Actinopteri > Osteoglossiformes > Mormyridae > Hippopotamyrus > Hippopotamyrus pictus. Next base: position 16,671,956 of record JAODLC010000028.1, read on the forward strand.
TCAAATGATTAAAGGAAACTGCATTCTTTACTCACTTTTTAATGCTAAATCAAAGAAACGTAAGGAGAGTAGCTGTTACCACTCAGCTGTTGCCACTCAGCTGTTGCCACTCAGCTGTTAGCACTCACCTGTTACCACTCACCTGTTACCACTCACCTGTTACCCACTTTGCCCTCAGCCACCTGCTGTGCCATGCAGGAACGCATTAATGACATGCAGACCACGCCAAAAAGGGTTTCGGTGATTAATTGTGGCCACGCAGGTTGCAGGCACACCTGTTACAGCAGTGTAAGGGAAAGGTAAGCTCCCCAGTGTTAGGAATTACCCATCATGCCCTGCGAACAGGAGGGGCAGGTGTGCAACATGTTGCTTTTCATATGATGATTTTTGTTATCAGTTGATCTCTGGGACTAATTCTTTCTCCTAATCATGTATATTGCCATCCACATTATTTATTCAGCTGGTGTATATTTTCCTATTCCATAATTGTCTGACTTTATATAAATATCTTTCTGTGTATTGTATTCTGTTATGTATCAGAAAGTTCATTGTACAGAAATGTTTTATGTTTCCTCAAAGGGGCATTAATTCACTATTAAACCAACAATGGTTTACAGTTTAGATTGTAGCAGACCGTGTCTTTGCCTGTTCCGCCTCTTATTTTTTCCTCTCCGTGGCTCAAGTGTCAATCGGTACTGTGACGAGAAATGCAGTGTGAACATCCCTGGAATTTTGAGCACAAGTGGCTGAAGTGCTTCACTGTGAAAAAAATCACATCACAAGATGAGACCTTGTGTAGGGCATTCTCTGAGTAGGTTTTGTAATTGTATATTCATGTATTTGCATATAAACAGGCTAGACATGGATCCCACCTGTGCTGGGGTCATCTCTGAGTGTCACTGACAAAGTGAATTAAAGCACGAAATAAATTTTCTATGGAAAGGAAGGACATACAAGGCCCAGCGCCCCATTGTGGCAAAGACCAGCTAAAGCAGTTCTTTGCATATTTTCATTGTGAGTTGTATGATCTGGATAAAGTTTTTCCCCTTTTCCTGAAAGAAGTGGCAGACATTTAGATATTTTGTGAAGATCGAGCTATCAGAAGACCGAGACAGAGAATTTATATATAATCTTCATTTTCAACATTTACCTAATTAATTAAGTTAACACCAGGCCTTTCGCTGCGGTCAGCTTCAGGGTTTTCTGCTCCACTTGTACCGGGTTGCCAGCGTTGGTTGGCAGTTGTCTGCCGTGAGATTTTCAAATTCGAGACAAGTCTGTACACTCATTTGCATGTATGTAACAGTTTTATTACCTTGTAGATAGTCTGTAGGATTTGCAAATTGCACCAACGCTTTTGATGTAGCTAAGTTTCGGTTTATGATGGAATAATATAAATTTGCCGTAAGATTTCTTGTGAGAGCGTGAGAGTCACGCCAGATGTGTGAGGGCTAAATTAAAAGTACGCAAATGTGTTTTACAGAACCACGGATTTCTATCATCATAATCACTCCAGTCGCACGCCTCTGTCCCGTTACCGCATGTCAGCGCGCGATCCGCCGCTTGCGCAAACATCCCAACAATGTTTGCGCTCTACCGCTGCAGCTCCGCAGCTCGATGCTTCTCACCAGGCTGCTGGGGTTTTGGCAACCCTACCGATTGGTCCCTCTGCATAGATTTTGTGGGGTGGGTCCCCCTCGGTAGATCTTAGGAGAAATATATTTTGAGGGCGACTTAAACTCCTAGTTTTGCTATTTGGCTGCGTGAGTGATCGGTTACAAAAGACATTCGGGCAGGGGGTGGTTTCAAACACGTTATGTGCCTGGATGGGGGTCGGCAGACCCCTTTTACTGGGGCGCGTGCACCGGTATGCAAGTGCTGTGCCCCAGTAAAATTTCACGATCAGATTATACGGGGGATGAGGGGGCTGTGCTTAGTAGAGCTTTATATACATGCTTTTCACAAGTCGAGTTTTGCGCAAAATTACCAGTTTAAGAAATTCATAGTTAAAAGCTGGGGACATTTTCCAAATGGGGTCCTACTGGGTAAATTGGTGGCAGCCGACAGGCCTTTGCGGGGATGAAATTTTCAGGCGAACTGGTGATATGGTTTCACAAATAGCATAATACTTCAAAAAAATTGACAGGAACCGAATGGGAAAGCTGTGGGGAATTAAAATCTCTTCCCAGGGCCGCCAGTCCTGTGTAGCCGACCTGCTCGGGCTGAGCGCCTGCTAGCCGTTTTCGCACATTCAAGAATAAATATAGAAGCGAAAGATTTAAATTTTAGGCGGCTGCCACAAAAATAAACTTCAAAGCAGAGAGTTAATTTAGTATCACATTTTTAGTGTGTATATAATCTATATAAGCGAGTGTGTTATTAAGCAGGGCCTATATAAACCATGGTTATCCTGTAGTTTCACCTTGTACATGTACATGGACAAAATTTTTGAGACACCTGGCCATTACACATACAGGAACTGTCATGACATCTCATGCTAAATCCATGGGCAGCAATAAGGAGTTTGTCCTCCCTTAGCCACTCTTGCAGTCTCCATTCTAGTTCATTCAAAAGGTGCTTAATTGGGTTGAGGTCAGGGCTCTGTGTGGGCCAAGGGCGTTGTTAGCCCCGATGCCAAGCTTCCTTCAAAAAAAAAAAAAAAAAATGAAGTCAAGCCCCAGGTAAACCTTACTTAATGTGGTCTGAGTTTCTGTTGTTCCTAAATGGTTCCACTTTGCAATAATAGTATTTGCAGTCAACTGTGGAATATCTAGTAGGGAAGAAATCTAACGAATTGACTTCTTGCAAAGGTGGCATCATATATGACAGTACCACACTTGATTTCACTGAGCTCTTCAAAACTGTCCTTTCCTTTATAGATGTTTGCGAGTCTCACTGCATGGCTAGGTTCTTGATTTTATACACCTGTGCCACACACTTGGAAAAAACAGTAAAAATCTTTGCTTGTCACTGGGGTTGTTACCTTAAGGGTCTCTTAATTGTACCTTTAGCTGTAGGTAACTGGATTCCAAAGAACATTTTCTGTACCATTGATGGCACATTAATGCCGTTTGTACCTTTGGGATGTTCCCCAGAGTCCAAATCTGTACCTTAAAAGGTATAATTACAAGGGCACAGCCCCAGTGACAAGCAAAGGTGCAATTTTTACCCTTTTTTTCCTGAGTGCAATGGGTCCGAATGAAACACCTGAATTCAATGATTAATAGCTGTATCCCAATACTTTAGTCCATAGAATGTATATATTGCCTACTGAGACCTCGAAGACTTTGTACTATAATCTCAGGCTGTTGATTCCATGTTATGGGTGGAGCCAATCATTTGGATTCTCTTTTAGAGAATTAGGTGATCAGTGGTCATACAGTGCACAACAATGAAATGTGTCCCCTGCGTTTAACCCAATGTGACATAGCAAGGGACAGTTAATTCAGAGCCCGGGGAGCAGTGCTTGGAGGTGGTACTTTGCTCTGGGTACTTCAGTGGTGCTTTGCTGGTCAGGGATTCAAACTGGCAATCTTACAATTACAAGTGCACTTCCCTCACCATTAAGACACCACTGCCCACAGAGGCGTTGAGGGAGCCAGACGGCTCTATATGTAACGTGCCTTTGTACTCCAGGTTATATAACAGCCTAAACGTGTCTTTTATTAGTAATTAAGCCAGACGAAAGAGGTATCTAACATTGTGTTGTTCTATTGAGGGTATAAACTTTAAACAAATATGTGGGATTGGTTGTACTTTTGAGTTTTTATTCAATGCAAGGGCATAGCTTTGGATCGAGCATTGGGGGGGGATGTTGAGGTCTCCCGTGGTTAATCAGCCCATATGGATGTATTCTATAGAAAGAGGTAATATTTAAAAGTTAAGAAAACTCTCACTTTTACATCTGAAAATATCAGTAATAATACTTATAAATGTAATATTCTTTAAAATAATTGTAAATGAGAGAACATTAAATACAATTATACTAAAGAGCATTTAATAAGATTTTATGCATGCATATATTATGCATCATATAATACAAATGAAGTTTATGTTACGTATGTGCATCGAACACATGTTATATGAAAAGACAAACGTACCTATTCGTTATATCCCCCCTCCCAAATAATACAGGGTAGGAGCCCCTAATAAATCGAAGGTTACGGTTTTCAGTTCGGACACTCCTTCCCCCGACGCACACATGTCAAGCGGCTAAGCTGGTTGCCTCCGAAGAACATCTGTACCGTTGCTTTCATTAGAGGTGCGTCGTTCGTGGGAGTAGATCGCAGATCATGGGCTGCGCGATATCAGGACTGGGTCTAACGCCGAAGTCGGGGAGGGGAATGAGGCAAGCAGAGCCCGCAACCGCGCGTCTGAGTCCGGAACAGATCGACATGATCCAGGAGTCCTGGAAAGTTATCCAGGAAGACATCGCCAAAGTCGGGATTATCATGTTCGTCAGGTACTTCTCATCGATGCGCTTTATCTGATTTTTCAATGTGCCATGTAAACTCTTCTTAATGATAAATACATTTATGTTATTTACTATTTTATAAAACTTAATACGCAATAAATGCAATAATTTTCTGCCATTTCAGAATAATTGAACACATCATAAACCGCTTAACTATTTCTGTTTCTGCTTTATCATCAGAATAGGCCTAATAATAGTCCGATTACTTGCCTAAATTACATGATATTTAAAATCCATTTTAAACTACAACAAATTATGTTATTGAAGGTCAAGCGGACTAATTTGCATTTCAGTCTGTTGGACCCGTGTTCATATAAAAAAAACACTAACGCCTTTTTAGAGATGGTCATTTGAGTTGGGGGACAGGATTCGTCTTTAAAATCCCTAAACATTGTCAAAAAAAAAACTGATTACGTTTGATAATTGCTTATTAAACAACGCATTAATGTCCATGTGAAAAAACAGCAGATCGTAGTCAATTTCACACAATTAATTCCACTAATATTTTTCTGACACTGTTGACGTATATAGTCCGCGTTTTTCGACATCTTTATTAATATTACGACCCTGATCTGATTACTGTTATAATTTTAAAAGTCCGCTTAAAAACGTGCCCCAGTAAATTGTCGTTAACCTATCAAGGACTGGTATCATGAAATTGGCAATAAAATCCCTTCGGATTATTTGAAGGTTCTAACAGGTATCACACAAAAGTGGGGCAGTAAGTTTCTGCATTATGCTCAAACACATAGAACGAGTGGGCACGGTATAGTTTTATCAGTGTTTGATTTTTAAAATGCTTGATTATAGTACTAGCATCTATGGAATCCCTTCAAATTTTGGCTTGTCTTATTGAAAGGACGCCGATTGGGCTCCGCAAACGCATCACTATCCTTTGTTGCCATAAGAAATCCAACAGGATGCCCGAGCGCTTTGGCAGTATATCGCACCCAATTCAGTCTCGCCCTGATATTTTCACGAAGTTGCACTGCGAAGTATTGGGTCACTTTCCCTCTCTGTTCCCGTACACCTCTTACCCTTTTAACGTTTCTCTCTTTCCGGCTCAAACGGCCGCGATGACTGAACGGTGTGCGTAAAAGTGTGTGCGCATTACAGATAACAGCCTGTAATATATTCTAATTATTTCAACCTTATTTAAAATAAATTAAACGCACGGTTAAGTTGAAATAATCTACTATAATACATTTTTGTAATTCATTTTCTCATATTGTCTCCCTCCAGTTCGAGAATGGTTGTTATACTCAAAGCTGATGTTTGAAGAATATATTTGGGTCATGATTAGCCTCAGCCAGTCTGCAGGTATTAAAGATGGACCTACAGTAAAAAGAACAAAGATGAAGAGGTGGAGCCACAGATAGATGAGGAAGAATTCTTTGACAGTTTAAAACAGCTACCTGAAGAATTTTGATACCCCTC
>JAODLC010000028.1:16688872-16708443 GCA_026781145.1 Hippopotamyrus pictus
GATCAGCGACCAATCGGTCATTTAGAGACAGGCATGCATTATACGGCAGGGATGCCTTTTTCGGCATAACACCTGCTCATGTGTATGTGTGATAACAGATGGTTAAAATCGTTCACAGTCCACATACTCCTTAACTGTTTTAGTACTCCCCCGTCGTCTTCATTCAGGGTTAATACCGGTGTTATTGGTTTTTCTTATTTTTAATTAAAATCTCTCAGGTTACTGAAATCTGCCTAGAGAATGGTACCCAACCTGGCTAGCCAGCTCTTTTCACCAGACTATGGTTTACCCGTGGCTGAAATGTCAAATTAAATCAGAAATCGGAAACATTTAAGAGACACTGATTTTCAGTTCGCAGAAGCACCAGACGTTAGATAAGTAAAGCATGCTGCTATTTTTTTAAGAGTTCATTGAAACGCAAAACACGCCATGAAAAACACGCAACCCAGACTAATCTCACGGTTCAATTAATAAACGGATCATACCCTAATAACTTACCGAGTCATTCTCAAGGAGAACCATGACTTTTCCCGGTAATTATAAATCTCAGAAGCGCGTCGCTTACAGCTGACTCTAAGCACACGTAACTTAACCGGAAGTTAATGTCTAGCCACGACCTTTGACTTTGTGTCATGTGACGCAAAACAAGGAAGTAAACGTATGCAAGCAGTATCACAGCAGCGTAACACCGGCACCCAAATTGTTCGTCAGTGATGCCTTTGCGGTTTAATTTTATTTGTTGGTAAATATGTACATGTATTCAGTTGTAATATATGTTATATGGAAAGAATGTTTAAATAAATAGTCACGTGTTGATGTTGTACGTTAGTTTATAGACCAGAGTAAATATTTAGTTTTTATCTCTTTTACGTAATTTGTCAAACGTAACACCTGAGAAGTATTTATATAAGAAGGGAAGCAGCGGTACGACAGTCTTTACAAAATACTGTGAAGACTGAGGTATAGTAAACGATTTTATTTATGAAACAGATTAAAAATGTTAATGCTTATGTTACATCACGCCTGCTGAATGGGGAAAACACTTGGGACCAGAGTTACTCTTGGGACCAACATACTCAAAACTAATACTTGAAAATTAAGCATGTCATATAAAGGCAGACTGCATACGTGTCCACACACCTTCTTTCGCCTAAGAACGATTCTGATCTGTTGGCTAGATTATTCTTCTAACACAGGGTTGCGTTATTTCAGGGTCTATTGGTAAATGTACATTCAGGGTTGTAACCAAGGTTAGACAGCTGGAAGGCAAATCGAGAGTTCCAGTCCCTCTCAAAGGCCGCCCTCAGCTGCTCCTGCAGCGTCTGGCCTGGATGCGGCTTGTCCTGGGATATCACCAGCCCCACGCCGGCAGTATTAACAAAGTAGTCAGCTGACCAGTTTGACGTACCTGCACACAGAGGAAATGGGCTCAGAGGATGTACATTTAAAAAAAAAATCATTTTGTTATGTTTATTGCTCTGCCTTACCAATGTACGCCGCTTTATCTGTCACCATATATTTATTATGGTTTACTCTGGAAAAAGGAATGTCTGACTGGTTCGCCACTGGTACGATATACACTTTCTGAAAAACCAAAAGAAACAGATCAAAGATGTTTAAAATGGTAAATCACTGAGATTTGACAAGTCAGTTAGAAAAAAATAATAGAATTTAGAAGCTACGGAAATGTTTTGTGAACAGGACTTAAGAACATGTGCAATAACGCCACATCGTACCACTTCAATGCTGATATTGGCCGCTGGGTAGTGCAAATCATTGAGAGATTTCAAAAATGGCAGCATGGCTGGATCGGTGTCCTGACCGCAACTGACCAGCAGGCGGACTGCAACCTGCTTTGCGAAAGCCGTTTGCCTCAATGCGTCGTCAAGTGCAGGCCAGTAGCTTGAAAAAAGAAAACCAGCATACACTATGAAAATGTCCATGCTGCTAACAGATTATATTTACCATTTCCTTATTTTGACCACAAGACGTCCGTGAAAAATAAGAATTCACATGTCCAGCTGTAATACCACATCAATCCACTTGAGGGCACAGTGAATTTTGTGTTAAATGCATCATAAGAAGATAAATTTACAAACGAGAGGAGGCCATTCCCACCATCCATCAATGCAACACAAAGAAAACAAGAAAACTCCACATGCACAGAGCTGCTTACTACTCAGTAAGTACTCAGCTGCTTGGTTGAAGCAAAATCTTGGACTGGATTTTTACTTTCTGGGCCTGAAATTTCCACCTCTGTTAATAATCACTGAGCTCATTACAGACTGCTTATCACATGATGCAGGCTATCCTGGGCTCACCTGGAAGGTTTTGTAAAGCGAGACGTGGGAAAGTACTCCATGACAGCTACATCAACGAAAAGCTCCGCCTCCTGAATCACAGTGAGGATGGCGTCTAAATCCATTGTTCGAGTGCTTGGGCAGAATGACGGAGGTGAGGCCTGATAAGGAACAAGGAACAAGTTTTATTTGGATGTGGCTTTAATTATGTAAAGACTTACCCTTCCATCATGGCAACGGCGACAATGCAAATACCTGACGACATAACAACGCAATAACATCAGAAGTGCCCTGCATTCAGAATTGGTCAGGAGCTGAATATATAACTACATGTATTATAGGAAATCGACACCTCAATAAATTTTAGACTTAACAGTACAAACGAGTAGAAGAGACTCGGGTAAAATTCTGTTCCATCAGTTTATAACAAAACCTGTTGTTTCAATGCCGACCACGCAGATCGAAGTTTGATTTTGGGGTGTTAGTTTGGAGTCGGCAAAGATAAGATTTTAATTTGGGGAGGAAAAAAAGTTACATGAAAATAATACTTCCAAGAAGTGCAATGACTGGACATTTTTGACACTTTTAAAATCATATTCAGCACATCCTGACATCTTTTTTGTTTTTCATAGCAACCGTGTTAAAAACTAACCCATTAAAACTCTAATCACACTGGATGACAGTAATTTACTCTGCAGCTGTTTCACAGTTAAGCTAAAAATGTAGGGATTGGGGGAAAGCAGGAGGAAATGAGGAGGACTCACAGAGATGTAGATCGCACTGGCTGCACCGCTGATATTAACCATCAGGGGGCTCTCTTTGTTGATGGAGGTGTCAAAATATGCAGGCCAGTGTTTCGGGACAGAGGCGTTGTGGCGTCCCATAACCCAATATGATTTGAAGATCTTATATAGGTCGACAGCCAGATGAGGGCAGTCATAGACAACCACGCCAAGCTCCTTCACCTTGGTTTGATAGATAAATAAATATGTGCTGAGCAAACCTTGAAAATTCTATTTTTTTCAACGTTCCAGACCTGCCTGGTTATTTAGAGCTTTAAAAATCTGCAGCCTTCACCTGCGTCAACGCTCTCCAGTCCATGTTGGCACTTCCGATGAATATGTGCTTCATGTCTACCACCCAGAGCTTGGTGTGGAGCACACCCCCAGTCAGATGGCCAAAGTTAACCTTTCTCACATGAATCCCTGTTGGAGGGGAAGCTCATTATGAAGGTTGAATTTGTGTCTGGGGAATAAAATAGTTTAACATGCAGGTAACTGGTTTTGAAATGGGAACCTTTAGCCTTGAGAACCTTCAGGTCAGTAGAGTTGTTTCTCACAGTTGGAACGCTGGTTGCCACCCAGACCGAAACATTTCTGGATGGAAGGTCCTGGAAGCGTTTAAATATGTCCCTGCCCTGTCAAACATAGAAGCCCATATGTCATCAGCCCAGAGGGGGTAACACTTCAGCAGGTGTCAGGCTGTCATGGGTGGCTTCTGACACAAGACGACTCACAAGCCAATCCGTGGAGGAGTTGACTCCAATGTCATAGTCCGTGAGAGTCCAGTAGAAAGATGCCACATAGACACTGTTGGTTGCCCGGGTGAGGAGGTCTTTCCAGGCTTCATACATGGGAATCCCGAAGGTGGCGTTGGAGTCATAATTCATGTACAAAGGGATGCTCTCAGCTAAAACAATCCTGGGGAATTTACAAGGATATATGTATTTTTTCAATACTTTACCTGGTGAGGTTACAGCAGGGCTGCTATTGGAGATTTTGGGCCCCATATAAGCATATCATATTGGGCCCCCAACCCAGACCAATCCAATTATGTTCCCCACTGTCCCCCTCTTAATGGTGCCCCAGGGATACAGTAACTGCTCCTCCTCTTCCTAGAGTACACCCTCAGAAAAAAAGAGTAAAAACTGACCCTTGTAATTGTACTTTTTAAGGTACAGAAATGGACTTTGATGAACATCCCAGGTAGAAAGTAGAAACAGCTTTAATGTACCCAACAGTGGTACAGGAATGTTCCTGAGGGTACGTTTGAGGGTACATGCCCAGTGACAAGCAAAGGTACAGATTTTTACTCTTTTTTTTCCTGAGATTGTATAGTAATACAGATGCATCACATTGTGTGTGTCTGGTGAGTGGTAATATTTAGATTTTGCCAATTTCTTTATGAACAGCAATCAGCAATCATCTCCTCACCTGCACTGCCCATCTGAGACAGGGTACTGACTGAGCTGATCATCCTCTGGGTCCCATGCAGTTGGGTCCTCTGCAGCCCTGACCCCCCCAGGGTCGCCTGCTTTGTGGGTGGCTTTCTCTCGCAGGGTTAGGAAGAGGAGGGTCCCCAATGCAGCCAAGCAACCAACGCTCAAGATGAAGGTTTTACATTTTCTACCAATGTTCTAACAAAAAACAAATGCAATCAAGCATTTGGATTTTTTAAATAATTTTTTATACAAGTACTGGGTATACAGGTATATAAGTTTTCTGTAACAGACAATAAAGCGTCTAAGATTCATCTTACCTTTCGGTTGGAAATATAATTGTCATGCAAAGCAACGTACGGAGAGAACATTACAGTTGCCATTATTCCTTGTCACTGGAGAAAAACAACAGATTACTATTATGATAAAGATGAATTTACATTGATCAACCACAGTAGTGGTATTTCCAGCAAAATTTCCATCTAGTTTCAAAAAAAGTTTTTGGACACTTGAGGTTTATGGTTACTAATAGTTGACCTGGTAAATCTATTGATGATGAACAGTGCCAGCCAGTTCATGACAGTTGAGTGATACAGTTAAGGTTACGTTTACAGGTTTCATATGGCAGTGTCAAACAGGGAGGTCTGCTGGAAAGGCTAAACTCTGCACCAACACACTCAGCTCGAGACCAGTAACGGCATGCAATTCATCAATACAGAACAGATTTATACCCAAGCATTGTGGGGATTTTAAATGAAACGGCACCACAGAACGTGGAAAAACATCGCAGAATAGGAAGCCTTACCAGTAATTGTCAGGCATCTGTCCTCTACAAAAATGAAACAAAGTTTTGTGTTCTCTGGTTCCTCTGAAGACGTATCGTCAGACCCCTGCACAGAAACCCCCACTTCCCATTTTAAGTTTGTCCACTTCCCCTTTTGTGTGCATTACAGCTAAAATAAAAGGTTAAAACACACACAGAAACCCACCTGTCATACTGATAATTCAACAGGAAGTTCAGTGAAGTGTATGAAATTTGAGCAGCTAGTACAAAATAAACATTGTCCTAATAAAATATCCCCCCCAGCCCATTTGACCACCCTGCTGCACCATTGCACTCTGCACAGTATCTGCAGTAAAGATTCACACTGAAACTAGTGAAGAGGAAATAATTATAAATTAAAATAAATGTCGTGTGCACATCCCATCCAGGGCGTACCCTGGTCTTGTGCTCCCTTTGCTGCCTGGGACAGACTCCAACCCCCCCGAAAATGACCTTGGCCAGTATAAGTGGTTGGAAGATGGCTGGATGGACACATGCCCACTAAGAATGGACGACGGCCAAGAGAGCAACGAGATACAATTCGAGCAGGATTGAAATCCATCATTTCGCAGCACTTCCATGTTCATTTTAAGAAGCTCACAACAGCCAAATGACCCACAACCCTCACAAACCAATAAAGATTGACGTCAATTTATTACAAAAGATAAAATCAAACTTTTCTAAACAATGCAAAAAGATGTACATAATTTCCCCCCTAAACAAATTTTCAAAATAATGTAAATAACCCAAAAAACTGGAACTCATCCTTAAATTATATCTTATGTTCATGAAATGAACAAACAATTGAAATGTTAGAAAAGGGGAAGTAGAAGAGTTTGAAGCTGGAATAGCAGGAGGATGCAGATCTAGTCCAGAATATTGGCGTGATGTTCCTGGAAAATTTCTTGTTTCTTTTTCTTTCATGCATGCAGGGGTTGACCAAAGGAACCACAAAGGAAATGACCAAGAGGAGTTTATGCAGGACACTGAACATCAGCAGCAGTGGTTACATCACAAGCATCGCAGCCAGTCGCATCAATTTAAACACAGCTGCGTTAAAATGCATTTCGCATGGGTCAGCATTTCATGATGGTAAGTCGGTACCTTTATTAGGTGCAGTAATCAAACAAGTAATGCTACAGCCTCTGTGAGCCGGGGAGAGGTCCATAACCAATTAACGAAAAACAAAGAGCATACCAATACACGTCACGATGGCTAAATTACTTTATGAACAATAGATTGTAAAATACAGTGTTTTTTTTCCAAGATAGACAAGGTGAGGGTGCTTTTTTTAAATCTCATCCAAATCCCCCTGTTCAGTTGGTTCGTTTCCCCACCACTAACCAGTCCGACATCTAGGTGTCCTTTAAGGGGAAAAGCACATTTGGTGTGATACTCTCTACCTCACCCCCCCCAAAAACAAACACGTGCATTTTTGCAAAGCGGCCGTAAGGCCTCGCCCACCCACCTTCAAGTGAAGCCAAGTGCAGAGGGCCCAGGTTACCATGGTACCCTGGGGGACACAGTGTTTTTCTACCATAGTGCAACCAAGAAGAGGAAGCTGACCCAATACAGGACGTCGCTGGGGGGGGGGGGGAAATACAGCCTCAGCAGCATCTATGGGAAATGACAAGCAACAGGCACAGGGTATTTTGGACAGTCACTGGACATAATTGGGATGGTTCTGAACAGGACACCACTTCAGTGATGGTGTTTAATGCCAGCACAGGGGTGACTGAGGCGCCATCTTTGGCCTTGTGCTACAATGATGGCTCTACAAAGTGCCAACTTGCCACTGTTCCAACTGGACTGCAGTAACAAACACAGGGGTGGCTCCTGAGCAGGAGGGTGACCTGCATGGACAAATCATAGTACCTCTGACTACATCCTCCTCATCAAAAACCCCCAAAACACACAGACTTCGTGCCATCTGACCATGACCGTGAGCGGGAGCAAGCCGGACGGACGCCCACACGGGTCCGGGCTCGAGATACGAGTGTGGAGGAGACAGCAGACGATTGCAGACAGAGACATACTTAAAGAAATATGATCATAAACAGTTCGGCGTACGCCAACACTCCCATTGTGCTTCCTGGGGATAATCTGGAAAGCGCTACGTTAAATACAGCGTGACAAACACACCATCCCAGTTCAAAAACTACGAAAAAAAAAGCGGACATATTCCTGTCGCAGAAGATCAGTCTGTCAGACTCGTTTAGTGCGATATTTTACGAGATTTTAATACATTTACTCCACCTGACAGCATCAGGTGGGCTTCCAGATAGCAGCTCAACTTCACCAGTTCAAGCAGGACTTGGTGTGTGTTAACAGACGGGGGGGGGGGGGGGGGGGGTGTCCGCCAGCAAGCGCTGGCACGGTTCACCATCCGGGAAAAACATTATGGGATCCTTTTCTTCCATGGCTCATCACATAAATACGTTCAAACGTCCTCCATGACACCAGGTTCAAAATCACAGCCAGGACCTAAAGCTTGATCACATGGGTTGTTCGACTTTCAGGCTAACGACGTGGACACAGGGAACACGAGTGCAATTGCGGGACATCAGTGTGAAAGCGTGAGGGTCGGACCTCCCGTCCCGCGGTGAGAAACCCTCCACTGCTGTCGCAGCCCAGACCCGTTTTGCTATACACCCAGATACTGCTCTAAAGTGACAATGAAGGCATGCAGGCTGCATTTCCACGCAAGCCGCTTGTTATGGCAAGCAAGGCGTTTTCTAAGACTTGTTTTGTTTAGTCAAGGTTTTTTGTACCATACTGTCATCCCCCACCCATATAAACACACACAGTAAGCACATAAAACCTGATGGACTATACAAGTGTTTGAGTAGAAACTGCCACCAGGGGGCTCCCCGTAGCTTAAAGCATGATGCTCTCAACTTCGGGGTCTGCCATGGCCCTCCTGATATGCTCTCTGGCGCTGTCAGTCTGTGACGGTGGCCTAGGTTCCTTGGAGGGAAGGCGGGACCTGGGAGTGCTGTGCCCTGGGATTGGACAAGGACCTATAATAGTGTTGATGACTGACAAGAGAGAAAGGAAATCGATTAGCGCCATTAGCATCAAACCGCCCAGACAGACATCTCTGCAGGCATGCCGGTTCACTACAAGTCAGTATAGCCGTTATACTGAGTATTACGAAAACTGACCCTTTTCTTCCTGCATTAATGTAAATATGACAAACGGGAAGACTCGGTGACCGAAAAACAGAACGTGAAAAGTGGGAGTCTGGAAAACATAGGGAGAAGCTCGTCAGATCTGGAGGGCGATCTCACCTTCCAGCTGCTTCTGGACCCTTCTCAGCTCCTTCAAAATGGACGTGATTTCCTAAAACACCAAATAAGTCTGTCACCAACCCGAAGGTCACCGCTGAGACGGGTGCCTTCTATTTTAGCAGATCAAAACACTACAGCCTTGAAAGGTCAGGCGAAGATGTCTGCAGGACAACCTTGTTGGATGTTTTGAGGATGGGGACTTCGTTGTCCGCGTTAATCCTGGCTTCCAACTCCTCCCAGGCATCCAGCTTGTCGTGGAACATGGCCCTGGGGGGGGGGGGGGCAGGGAACAAACAGCCAATGTCCAAATTCAGTGTAGAGAGACATCTATAGGTTCTTCCAGAGTTGGCACTAATCTTCAACATTTAACAAGAAAAAATGCCTTTAGGCATCTCTTAGCCAATCTTCCAACATGCAGGAAATTTTAAAATGATCATACTTTATGGGATGTACGCTGTAGTGTGTGAACCACATGAAACTTTCTGGAAACCCCACCGCTGCCACACATATTGGTTTCCAGAAAACAGAAGGTTGTTTTGTCACAACAGCAGTACCACACAGCTTGGGCGAGGAAGCAGACAAACTTTAACCTGGAACGCAACACTGGGAATGGTGATAGAAGCTCACTTCATTTTCCCCGCCAGCTGTTCCGTGTCTTCACGAATAGCCTGTGATAGCTGAGAGACGGGATTCAGCATCAGGTGATCGAACATGACCTGGAAAGACCAGAAGAACGGGAAAAGTAAATCAAGGGTTTATTCAAATCCTTTTTAGGATCATCGGGGATAAAAACGGTAAAACTGAAATCTGTATGGGACTGAGAGAACCGGAGACTCAAGGGATCATTGTGAATTGCACTAAGAAGGGCAACAATAAGCTTTTGTGCTGCTGGTTCTGGAGGGAACGTATCGGATTACCTCCTCACGGTTCCACACGCGGCGCTTGGAGTTCAGGTCTTGCTCATTTGTGTTCTGGTCCGGTTCATTGAGCCTGGCGGAACCAGGCGGAACCTTCTGGTAATTTAGGCTGGCTTCTGGAATGTGCTGTACCAACTGGTAGGAGAAGGAGAACAGCGGGGTAAACATATGCGGCACGCAGGAGAGGCGGCTTCGAGGCGACTGCGGGAACACGCTAATCTCAACGTGGGAAGGAGCTGGAAAGTGGATTACAGAGAGTGCACAGTGGAACAGAATGGAGGGAAGACGGCCTAGGTTGATTCCGACACGGCTAAGGACTAAATAGAGTGAGTGACAGCCAATACAGAAGGATGGGGGAGTGAGGTGAAGGTATGGGGGTGGGGGGAGGGATGGGCTCAGCACCTGAGATGTGCGGGCGGCTTGCAGAGATGGGTTTGTTTTCTGTTCACAGGAAGAGAAAAAGAGATCAACATGAAGTCCTGTGCAGCTACTGTGCACCTTCCCTGACAACAGCGACCCCTACAGGTTTCAATTTCAGTTTAGGATCGACCGCCACAGAAAGAAAACTGTTCGGAAGGTTCAGAATAGAGAACAAAGAGAGGTACCTCCTCACGGGCTGAGATGGTAGAAGCGGGGGTGCTGGGAACAGGACTGGGGGCTTGGGAGTCACCATCCCCAGCTACGTCGTGGATCTCCCGGGCCAGGATCGCCAGGTCCTTGGCCAGGTCTTGACTCAGTCTGGGGGAGAGTGGAGGAGGCGAAAGAGCAAAGCCCACGTTAGATTGCACAGTCATACCCTGTAGAGATACAGACAGCAAGCTGAGGGCAAGGTGGAAGATAGAAACCAAAAAATCAGTGTCCAAATGTTCTTGCAGTCACTGGATGCACATAAAATATAAAAGCTACACAGGATCTAGCCACACGCCTTCCGAACCTGGCGATCTCCGCACTGTGCGCCGACCAGTTCTGGAAGGGGTCACCCTCGTTCTCCTCATCCTCGGATTGGCGAGACTGAGAGCAGAGGCGGGGCACGTTGGACGCCTGGCCCTGGGGTGTCTGGGTAGCAGCCGACGACTGCGAGCACTTGTGCTTGGGGGTGCCGTCGTAGTCTTCGTCCGACGTGGATGTGTAGTCGGAGCCCTTCTGCCGCCGCCGGGAAGCTTTTCCCAAGATGCGTGAAAAAGAAAAAAAAAAAAAAAAAAAAAAGGACAGATAAGTTAAATATACTGATGGTTAGGTATGATAATGGGTTAAATGACTTACCGATTAATATTAATGAGATGATAACGACGTGATCGCCAGACTACATGGATTCTGGGATTACTGCCACAGGGGGTGACACCATGTTCACAAACTCCAAAAAAAACACTGGCATACCAGTCAGGAAAGCAGCCCCTCCACTAGCACAATGGCAGCTCTGTACTCACCAGCTGTGCCGGAGTACTTGGCGCTGCTGGAGCGAGTCCGGCTGACGGGCTGCTTCCCCGTGGATGCCAAACCATGCCGGGACCTGGGTTCGGCGGTGGACGCCTTGCGCACGGAGCTTCCGAGCTCGGAGCTGCGGGTGGAGAAGCCCGTCCGTCCGGCAGAAGACTCGGTGTCGCTGGGCGCGGTGAAGGAGCCGGTCCGCTTGCGGGGCAGCGCCAGGATGTCCAGCCGGGACAGCTTCTTGGCATCAGCTGCTGGCTTAGCTGGGTCTGAGTTCTGAGACGTTCGGTCCGTCTCCGTGCCCTCGTTGTCCGAGGCGTCGCCCAGACGGGCACGGCGAAGCATGGAGGCTCGCGTGGCCCGCGGGGCAGAGAGGCTGTTGGAGCGCGTCAGGCCCTGGTGACCCTTGGACGCCTTAAGCTCCTCCCTCTGGGGCCGAACGGGAAGCTTTTTGCCGACAGAGGAACGAGAGCCGGTCTCCTGATCCGATGAGAAGTTGTCATGCCAGTGGCCCTGAGGCTGGATAGAGTTCTGGGTCTCGTCGCTCGGCTCCAAGGAACCGCGGGTCCCAGAGTTCCGCCGGCGGTGGAACCGCTTGTCGGCGTCAGCCTTGCTAGTACCATTGGTGGTCTGAGACCGCCGCTTCTCAGACAGACGCTCGAGGGCCGTGGCAGTCTGACCCTGATCCTGGACGGACAAGGATGACGACTTGCCCTTCTGGGTGCTGCTGACAGCAGCCTTCTTCTTGGACGTGTCACTGGGAGCATTCTGGTTGCTGACCAGGCTGACTGTGCTAGATGTATCTATGTCCGACTCTCCCGATAGGGAATCCTCCGCTCTCTGGCTACAAGCCTGAGTTTGAGCCTGTAGCTTTGCCTCCAGGGCTGCCAGCGCGTTCTCAGTGTCCCTGAGGAAGGACTGTGTGTCCTGTCCACACTGGCCCCGGTGCGTGTCGGCACGGTCTGCGTCCCTCTGGGCGGAATGACTCTGGATGTGCGGTAGCTGGTGGACATGGACGGCATCACTCTGCTTGTCCCTGGTGAAGCTCTCCTGCCGCGAGAACGAGGCGGCGTTCTCTTTGGCAGTCGTGTCCCCCCTGTCCTCCATGAAGAAATTAGAGGCCAAGGCTGAGGCAGTGGACTTGACCGCCCTCTTGGACTCTAGGCTGGCCTTATGCTGGCTCAGGGTCGTCGCAGGAGAGGCTTTCTGTGGTGGATTCCGATCCTTTTCTGCCAAAGGTGGGGCGGCTTCTACATCCTCTGAGCCGATGTAGAAGAACGTGGACTTTGGTTGGGGCCTCGTTTTCTCTTTTGTGGGCCTTTCTGTTCCCCCAGAGAGGGAGTTCCTGCTCCGATCCGCCACAGCGGAGCCATCATCAGACTTGCTGGCATCGCTCAGGCTGTCAGGCTCCAGCTCATCCTGGACAGTCAGCCTCTGGACAGCCTCCCCTTGGCGGGCTGTGGCTACGCCCTGCTCGGGGGCCTCACGGCTCGTGGCGCTTTCCCGTCGCATTGACACGCCGGGGGCCGAGCTCTCAGCTTTTTCAGATGGAGGAACTTGGGGAAGGAGTCGTCGTGTTCTGGAGCCGTGGGTAGCTTCTGGCTCAGCACTGTCCAATCTGTGGCTTGGCAGTGCATGATGGGTAGCCGTACCATCTACGCATAGAAAAAAACAAGTTATCTGCATTTTCAGTCATCCCAGGTAGTGTTTAAGGATGTTCCCTGGAAGGTGGACTGCTTGGTTCAAAGAAGGCAAATGATTCCCAGACACGTAAATCAAATGGGCTAATGACGGAACAACGATATTCAACTCTTACCTCCATCTGTGAAGTTTCCCTGCGGTGGGGTGTCCAGGAGCCCTCCAGGGGACCCCGCTTCAGTGTAGCTGTCAGCCAGGCTGGCCCACCGAGAGACCCACTTGGGGCCACCCGGAGATACAGAGTCAGTGGGCTGTGCCTGCAGCTGTAACACAGGGAATTGGTTAGAAGCAATGTATGACTGAAGACAAGTCATCTCAGAAGATGTCAGATTCATCTGAAACCATGGCCGTAACCAGTTAAAAAAAGCCTGCCCAAATTTTATTCAAATCATACACCATTAGTACAATGCCATTTATGGTTGTGTTTGATGGCACAAATCCTGTTCAGGTTGGGATATTTTTCATGGATGCAGAAAAGGTGTTATTAAAACCTTAACACTTTAACCATGGGGGGAAAGCCATGTGACATTTTTTGTTTACAAGAGAATTAGAATAGAAGTCAGATCATTCATCAGCAATTACAAGTCGGCCAAAATAAATATCCCAACCTGCATCCTCTCGACAAGCAGACTGATTGGTTTGCCCCAGTGAAGAAAGAGCCCACAACCAGCTGGGGAGAGACCAAACATAAAACCCACCGACCACAAATGGAAGCGCAAGGAAGTGGATCATGGAACGAGACAGAAGCACCATGCCAAATTAACAGTGAGATCATGCAGCTCTGATCATTCTTCTGTGAATGATAATTTGACTGGTTGATTGATTGATTGATTGAGGCAGATCTGAGCCCAGGGTGTTTCCAATGGGTGGGTGACAACGCGCTGGGCCCAAAGGTTTCTTTACCTGTGCAGGGCTGCTGGGGGTGCCACTAAAGGCCTCTGGACTACAGGTCTGCTCTGGGGTTGGTTTTAGATCCCCAGAGCTACACTTGCTAGCCTGTTGCTCCCTGTCCTGGTTAATTACCGGCCTATAGGCTGGCATGGTCACGCCGGTGTACTCGGGGGAGTCAAGAACACCAAACACCTGTCAGGAACAAAGCAGGCATAAGTCATGGAGAAGAGGGGAGGAGCCCACACATGGGTTGCTGATGGACAGAAGAGTAGGCCAATCAGACGTTAGCATCCCCTCCGCCTGTGGAGTTAATGGCAGCCCTTTCCTCACTGGAGTTCTAGGGAACTATTGCCCGATTGGTTCTTCGCAGTGACATCAGAGAGGCTATGGCAGATGACAAAAAGCCTCCCTGCTGTAGGAGGCGAGAGCCACGCAGCGTGAACTGGCAGACGATGCCAGCCAAAATGTTTACTGGGCCGTATAACTGAGAAGCAAGCTTACATCTGCCGATTTATCAGTGGAAAGCAGATCTTCTGTGAAGATAAGATGTCAGACAGCCCTGCCGTTCAGGTGCCAGTTTACCTTTACTTTCAGAAGCCGCTGTATTTGTCTATTATGGGAGCTACATTACGAAGTAAATACCTAAACTGCTGAACTGCTGAATGAGATCGGAGCAGTTCCAAATCTTACAGGCAGGGGGCAGTGTCTCCGACAGAGCTGGTCAGAGCACGTCGCAGCAAGCTTCAGAGTGGGAGCCGAATCTTACTGTTAACATGCTTAAGCGTTTGTGTATGCCTCGCTCCCACTCACACTGCGAGCAAGATTAAAAACGGTTAAACGCAGTGAGCGCCTTCTCGGTTCAGTGACAGCAGCGCTAAAGGGGCTGTTCTGCAGAGTTTTACACTATCTGGGAGTGAATACTCGTAACACACCACTATAATTTTACACTTAATAAAACACACTGCGATACCACACATAAGACAAATTAACACTGCATGCCACATGTCTCTTTGCCAGTAGGAGCAGACTGGAAGGGCTCCAATTGTGAAGGGAGCCGTAGCAGTAGGTTCAAACACCAGGGACTTTGGACTGCAGCTGGACGAGGCCTGACTAAGAGGAATGTGTCTGGAAGGGGCTGGCGGTGATACATGTCATGTGACCCAACACCCGCCCACCCCTACCGCTGCTGTTAACAGTTGTTGCATTTTCCATCCCTTTTAAGCTAAACCCTTTCCGGCTGCATGTGCACTGCAGACGGAATCTGCTCCGCCCCTTTCAGCGACTCCCAACTCCAGGAATTCCCAAGGCATAAGGCCGGGTCACCCACCTTCCTGGTTTGAGGGGGGCCAAGGTGTTTTGCCTGATGGTGTGCGGCAGCATGGGGGAGGGGCCTCATTTGCAAATTAGGCCGCATGAGAAGGTGGGGGGGGCGAAGGAACTGAAAGTGTTCAAATAGTAGGGGCACCAAGGACCAGAAGAGGGTGCTTGAAACAGGCTGAACTGAATACCTGGACTTGGAAAAGCCTCCTTAGCCAGCCTCATAAGACCCCATAAACATAGCATTAGGGAGCACATCAGCTTCACAGCACCTGGCCTGCGTGCACTTCATAGTTACATAAGAGAACGTCAATATCTTGTCCCACAATGCCCTGTTTATGGGTGTCCCTGAACAATCATCTGACCTACAGCCATGAGTTTATGTACTGTGGCACCTGACTGTGTAACTACCTAAAACTACATTTCATTGTTTTGGATACAGTAAAATGAGGCTTTAAGACAAAAATCTATGCCCTTCGAAGGGCACAATCCAGTCTAAACAGGCCCTGCCTTCAGAGGAGACACAAATATAATAGGCAAACTCCTTTGCTCAGTACTCGCGGTAGGTGTGCCCTCACCTGGTCGATCATGTTGCGTGCTTCTTCCACCTCCTTGTCCTGGGCGTCCGTCTCGATGGTGTAGGTACCGGCGTCACTCAGGCTGTCCTCCTCCTCGTTCTTAATGGCCTGGGTGGTCCTTGAGATATCAGGAGAGACACCCAGCTGGGCTGTGCGGGGCCTGGGGCTGTGGATAGGGGTGGCGGTCGGGGAGTAGTAGGCGGCCTGCCGGCGGGGGCTCGGTATGGGGGGTGGGGACGTCTTCTGGGCAGGAGCGACCATCTGGCCCGACTCCCGCAAAAACTCGGCTGCAAAGTCTTGGGCCAGCTTGGACCTCCTCCCTACGCTGCCAAAAGGCCTGATGGTGAAGCTCGAGCCAGATGGGGGGCTGCTGGTCCTGTCGTCCGTCTTCTCCCGCTTGAGAGAGACAGACCGTGGCAGAGCCCCCGCACCCGACACTTTCAGTGGCACGGTGATCTGCTGGGTAGGGGGGGCATGCCCCTGCGAGGGGGCAGGCCTTTCCCCAGTCTGGATCCCAGCCTTGCGCTTCTCCAGCTTAGCCTTGATGGCAGAGTACATGTCAGGCTGGGCGGAGTTCTGGGTGAATGACTGAGAGCGCTTCTTTCGGGGGATGTCATCGAAGAACTCTATGACGAAGGCCTGCTGGGGGTCAGGCCTGCTCTGGCCCTGTGGGGGTGGGGGGGAGCGGGGCTCCGGAGACGAGGCTGCCTGCAAGCTGTCAGTGGGTGGTGGACTGGGGGGCTTCTGAACTGGCGGCGGGACGTGCTGGCGGAGGGGCAGCGGGCGAGACGGGAGGGGCTGCTGCAATTCGGCCCGCTTGTCTTTCAAGACGGGGCCCTCGGAGTCGCTCTGGGTGCCATCCTCGTGGTGGTGCCCTGCACAGAGATGGAGAATGATAAGATCACACGGGAGGAGGAGCATCGACCAGATGTGCTGTGACCGCAGAAATCTGACCTTTGAGGGTCTTGACCTGCATAGGGAGGTCGCTCTTGGTGCTGTAGACGTCCTCGCAGGGTGCCTTTGACCTCATCATGCTAACGTCGCTGGTCACCAGCCAGTCGGCCACCTTGCTTTCGGCGGACATCACCTCAGTGGGCGTGCCCAACTCCCGCAACGGCGGCTTGCGCTGGCGGAAGGAGAACTTGGTGATGTGATCCTTGATCTTCATCTTGCAGTCATCAAACTCGATGGTGAAGGAGGCGTGGCTCTGGACAACAGGGGAAGTGGGGGCTGGTTTCGCTGGGCTGTCCGTGTCCTTGGTAGGGATCTCCTGGACCTCACCCTCAGAGGGCTTGGAGTGAAGGAACTCTTTGGTGGGGATCTCAAAGTAGCTGGGCTCCCTCCGGTATGGGTAGACAGGCTTGGCGAGCGGGTCCCTGTAGTCCAGGTGCGAGCCGTTGACCTCGAGTTCAGGTCTAGAGCTGACCTTGGAATGGTCTGTGGGTAGATGCCAAGGTGGAACATGATGGCATGCAAACACACACCCACCAGGAAAGCACAGCCAGATACTGTAAAAAACCTTGAACCACTAAAGCTAAACTTGGCTTTCACATGCAAAGCACCCAACACCTTTCAATCAGATCAAAAACATTCATTTCAGATTTGGGGACACAGTACCCTGACAATCCATAAATCAGTATTTACCAATCCGGTCCTTGGGGACCCACAGTTGGTCCATGTTTTTGCTCCCTCCGAGCTCCTTTTGCCAGACAGTTTTTGCTCGGCTCTACAGGAGCTGGGAGGGAGCAAAAACGTGGACTGTCTGGGGGTCCTCAAAGACCGGATTGGGAAACACTACCTTAAATTCTTGTGGTCCATGGGGTTATGTAGCACAAGTTTAGAAGGGGTGGTCTGAACACACAGAAACTTAAACACAGCGAGGAGGTGCCACACCCTGACACAATGCACAGGGCCCAGGGTGGGGGGGGCATCCTAAGAGCCAATGATATGCGGCACAACCTATAAAAGGGGCAAGCCGAATGGCCACACTTCAAAGCGTTACCTTTAAACTGCCCCTGGGTGTCAAGTAGCTGCAGAAAAAACACAACGAGATTTTTAAACTTCTCACACGGAAGTATGTGGCTGTGCTTTCCAGATCGTTTCTGCAGACCAAAGACGACCTTCTGTCCGTCTTTTCTTTAATTATTCAGCACTCATACACCAGTTCATACACACTGTATTATTGTAATTTGATCCTAGCTACCAGACTCCAATTTAAGACAGAAGAGAAAAACACACCTAGTCTAAATTCATTCATCAGATTAATTCTGAAACTGCCTTTTGAAACCTAAATGTCTCTTCAAGGCAACAAAGCCAGTCGTGTGAGCAATAATCACAGAGAAAATTACCCAGCGCAGTTTTGGCCAACACAGCCACAGGCCATAAGGCAGCAGTCGGTTCCGACAGCCCTATACTCCACGCCCAGGGTGTCGTTTTCAGAAACACAGACTGCAAACGTGATCCGATGATGCTTTTTTAACACGTTGCCCCAGGGCTGCTCCATACCATAGTGGCTTTTGTTCGTTCTCCGATTAGCATGGCCTTCATCCTACAGCGGTGGACTATAACCCCCCAGCCTCTCTCACGCGTGCCGCTCAGCTATGCGCCGGACACCGTGGCCCTGTCTCCTGAGCAGAGAACCATCAGAACTCCCACCAGCCCTGCACTGGGTGCACAGCACCATGACTAAAAGCGTCGTAGATTAGTGCTGGTTTCGAGGCCAGAATCTTAGTTCTGCCCGCATGAGGTCAAATTCCACCCCCCCACCTGCCATCTTGTAATTGACTCAGGTAACTCATTGGGTTATTTAAACATTAGTAAGACAGGGTGTCAGAGCTCCGCCCAGCATGGGGGAGGAAGCAGGAAGCGCCCAGGGGCAGCGACTGACCTGCGTGGCTCCCGTTTGGCCGGCAACTCTCCCTCTTCTGGCCGTTTATGCCGACATCATCATCGCCCCACCAAGAGGGCTGGCCGTAGAGGGGGGTGGGGCGTGGGTCTGGAGCCTCTGTGGGTACAGACAAACACACACACACACACACACACACAGAACACAGGTAAGGTTGCCAGACCAACTCAGCCCTACACAATCCGCTCACACACCATACTGCTCACATGCCCTGGATCAAACTGTGTGAAACAAAAGCCTGTTTGTAAAACTGCAGCCATGACAGCCATACTGTGTCAGATACAGATAAAGTTCATATCATTGTCTTTATCCAAATTTACCGGCAGACAGGCAGGGCTAGAGAAAAGGGCCACGTCCACAATGACAAGTAGGTGTTAGTATGAAGGACGTTAGAGGGCAAATCAACTCCCTTAGAAAAGGTTTATAATCATAGCAACAACCTGATCACCATTCACACCCACAGAACCTTCCTATTGGCTGTCTCAACTGAGCAGGAACAGGGTCCAAACAATACAACCGATCAACCATCAGCCTCCCCCAGTAATGGCTCAGATCATAAGTGAGGTTAACTGGTTCAATTACAGAGGGGAAGATCACCACGGGGGAGTGAGAAAGGGGGAAACCGGAAAGTTCTGTAAAGATCCACACTGCACAGCAGGGGATGAACAATCTGGTGCTTCCCTGGGAAAAGGCAGATCTCAGATCAGGGCACAGATGCTGGGGCGGGACATAAGCCACACTCTTGAGGCTAGGAGACTGGGGCATTTTGGGAATTATATATCAAAATGGGTGGGGATGCGTGGGACAGTGAGGGGGCAGATGCCAGTGATAACTGGTGAGGGCGGGGGGGCAAGCTGCAGGTGGAGCAGGCTGCCTGAGGCCCCGCCCCTTAAGCTTCAAGGTCACACCCTGTTGGCAGTAGCTCGCCACAGGGACATGGGGGGTTGCAATCAGACCCTGGAAAGGTGGTCAGACTGCTGTCAAATGCTCATCCCAGCTCACATGAGACCCAAAGAAACCAGGACACCAGCACTGAGGGCTGCCACTGCTACAGCAATGAGACAGACAGCAGCACCCAGAGAGACAGGGCTGGGAGGACTGGAGCGTCACTGGTTATGTCAGCAGTGGCAGGAAGATGAGCTAATGCAGACTTCATTAAACGGGAGGGGGCGGGGGGGTGAGGGAGGGGGTGGAATAATGTGTGGC
>JAODLC010000028.1:16708543-16731986 GCA_026781145.1 Hippopotamyrus pictus
TAAAGTCTTTGCTATAGCTTTAATTTCACTGTATTCTCTTGTTCTCCTTTAGCTCCCCCTAGAGGCAAGCTACGTTCCTCCAGCATAAACCCTGAGTTTACGCTGCCTCATGGTCACTAATGGAAGCACTGCTTCACTAACACTATCGTGCAGCATACGCAGCTTCATGCTGCATCCGCTGCTGTTTAAAACTCAGTTTCCTGGCTTTTGTCACAGAGGAAACGTCCAGCGAGAGACAGTAAGGCACGCCCCCCCCCAGGGTCCCACACAGCTCTGTGACCCGCTTTCTTGCTGGATTGACCCCATCCGGATTGCGGGCAGACACAGATTGCCAGCAATTTCTGCAGTGGTTAGGGAGCTTCGACAAAGGTGCGGGATAAGCAGGCGAAGCGCAACAGCTTAGAGCTGGGGCTGAACACGCATGCCCCCCCCCCCCCCCCGAGACGTGCACACATTGCGACCCGTCTCCCGGGCAACCGGCTCCGACAAGAAATCCGGCATGCGGGATAATCCGTGGCAGGTGGGAGTGGACGAGGATTAGCCCCGTTAAAAGGCTTCAGAGGGACATATCAGAGCAGAGCCTGGATCATACCAGAGAAAAATTACTTTAGGTTCTGATGGTCCGCTGTACCAGATGCACACACGCAGCAGGTAGAAGCGTGGCCACACATCCCAATCCAGCTCTCGAACCCGCGTCCAGGGCGAGGTGATGCTGTTACTGCAGCTCAGAGCCGAAACGTTCATCCAAACTAATTGCTGCATCAAACGGGTAGAAACCCACAGCCAGGGGCCCCCAGGTCCCTCCATCTTTCTATTTACAGCTGCACCCCCCCCTCCCTCAAACACCAGCCTTACAGAGGCTCCTTTCACACCAGACGCTCCACCTCATGAACTCCACCCTGCAGACCCAACTCCACTCTGCAGGGAGCGGGGGGGTGGAGGAGGGGTGTCTTCTGGTGCTTTGCATCCTGTGCCAGAAGGGCAGGAACTGAGGAGGGGAAACAAACCCCCTCCCCCCCCCCCCCACCCCAGGAGATGGGCGGGGCTTGGGACAGCGGTGAGTTTAACTGGAGGATAAAAGGTTCATTAATGTGAACCCCAGCAGGGCCCCGGGTTTGAGCCACAGGCCCCCCTTACCCGGCACGGCCTTGCGCTCCACCTTCTCGGTTTTGGAGCGCGACGGGTCGGCCAGGCCCCCCTTCTCGTGGGTTTTTTCCCGCCTCCTTCCTTCCTGTACCTTCAGACTCATCTGCAGCTGGCTGGTGTACTTCTCATGCTGCAATGACAGCGAGGGCGGGGTCAACAGCTGGAGAACCCCCACCCCCACTCCATGAAAGTCCACAACTGAAAATGAGGTGATACGTGCAGAGACGGCCACAGAGGTGCACGCACACAATCGCAAGGACAGAGTGTGAAACCAAAACACTATGGTGCAGGGTGTGAGTGGGGAGGGGGGCACCAACCTTGAGGGCTTCCTCTGGAACTTTGTGCTGACTCCGTTCCAAAACGTAGACGTGAGAATGTGAGGGGCTCATTAAGGGCCAGATAAACACGACAGCTAATGAATCTGCTGCGGACATGTGCTGGCTCACTGTGACTGACATTTGGAAAAGTGTCTGTCCGATCCGAGGATCGCTGAGGGCGCAGAGAGCACCATCCTCCCTTTCTGGGGGCAGAATCCCCCAGTGGGACCCCGTGCGCTGCCCGGTCCGGCTGGGAAAGCTCACCAGATATCCCGGGACCACCATCAGCGTATGTGACAGTCAGAAAATTCAGCGGACCATCAGCCTGTCAAGGTCAAAGGCTGGATAAGCAGCTTAACATCTGGAACGAGGTCTCCCAAACGAGATGAGTGTGACCTTGGGCCGGCTGCCAACTCGGCTGCACGAAGGTCATTCTCATACTATCCTGACCCCGCACTGCCCCGTCCCCTCGCTACGATATTCTTTTGTCGATAGACTCAGGGACCCAAACAGAGACCCACAAAACATTAACTAAAGGGTCAGGTTGCAGCCAAGAGTAAAACAATAGAGGAAGGTAATTTTCTTCCAGAAAATTCTCCTCACAGACAAACCTGCCTCGTTCCTACCACCACATCAGTGCACCACTGCACCGATCAAATAAGATATGAAGGATATCATAACCGAAGCGGACGACATCCGACAGCTTCAGGGTGATGTAGGTCTGGTCAGGGATGCGGACATCATTCACAAACGTCTGGCGGGGAAGAAGAGCAAACACAATGAAGCAGTGCTTCCAAATCCGGTCCTTGGGGACCCGCAGACAGTCCACGTTTTTGTTCCCTCCCAGCCCCCGAACAGAAATGTGGACCGTCTTGCAGGGAGCTGGGAGACAGCCAAAACATGGACTGTCTGCGGGTCCCCGAGGACCGGATTGGGAAACACTGCACTAAAGGCTTTTGACAAATTCCAAAGACTAAAAAAACACAGGCTCAGTTCACCTAAATTGTTTTTTTTAAAAAAATGTCATGCTACGTGCTAATACTGCTTGTAGGGACAGCGTGACCTACCCAGTCTCAGGCTCAGGTAGTGAATGCTAATGAGGGGTGTTGCCACGTGACTAAGGCTTAATAAATGTTATGGGAGGACTGCACAGGCCAGCTGGTCCACAAACAGGGGCCTGGCATAGACTGGTACAGGAACCACTACTGGATACACACACTGCAGGCCAATATGCAATATGTTAAGTCATCAGAATAATTTAAACTGAATAAATGAAACTTTAAATTTTATGTCTGCGCTCTGACACCTGCAGCACTGAGAAACCAGTCCCACAATTCACACATCATATCCTGGGACCTCGCGCTCCTTTGGAACAAAGACCCACAGGACCAAGACCCCCCCCCCCCCCGAAAGGAAAGGTGTGTACCCCTACCGGTCCCATGCTGTAAACCCCCCCAGCTCTTGGCAGGAGGACTTCTCAGAGGGGTCACGGGCCTAAAAGGTCAGATTTCTCAACTCACCCCGTTGAGGCTCCCCAGGTCCTTCACCAGGTGCTCGTCCGTGGAGGGGTCATAGTTGACGACGGCGTGCTGCTTGTCCACGCTGCGGGACTGGGGCAGAGGAGAGGAGAGGAGATGCATGTGAGATACGCGGCTCCCACTGGGAAGGTGCGCTCAGAGCTATACATAGTGCAGACTGAGAGGTGCGGAAATGGGACGGGTCCACTGAGGCAGCCTCCTGCGGTAAACGCTAAAGAAGCTGAGAGTGCAGCGTGAAAGCGCCAATGCTACGTTGCTAACGTAGCTTTTAGCGCTTAACCTTGCTGGTTATGAGGCTCTCTAGACAGGCTCAGTGTCACACCAACCAGCCCGGGGGCAAGGAACGCACCCACTGCCACGGGTCTCAGGACACCCCCCAAGGACAGGGTGGTGGGGTGAGGGAGAGCAAATGCATTCCTGCAGGCTGATGACCCATGACAGGGAGGGGGGAGGGGTTTGATTCACTGCTCAGGCAAGCGGTCAGACCATAAACCCAGTGCTCGTTTCCGCTTCATGGGCTCACAATGTCGCAACACGAAATGTCACCCTCTAAATCGATTTTCTCCCGCTTAGCCAGAGTTTAACGAGGCCCGGGCTCATTAAGACCCCATCCCACTGCCCGCTGGGTCCAGACCGACCCGCTTCCATCAGCTCCCCTGTATTCCCTCATATTCCCAGGAACCCAGAAGAGCCCCAACTGGAGCTCTGGTTCCTCCCTTGGTGTCACCAACAACAAAGAGCGACAAAATAAACAGGACATTGTCAAAATAAATCCTGGGATAAAAGGACCCTCACGCTCAAATGCTCCGTAGATAAACCGTGCTCCCAAATCGACGACTCACTCCCCCCACCATCCTGACAAAAAAAAGCTTGAGACAAGCCCAGTTACCCCGTTACCTCTTGTTAGCCATTTCAGACCACCCCACATTAAAGGGAGGGACCCCCCCCTCCCAGCCATTCATCCACCATATGCTTCATTGTCCTTTCACTTGCTTGGGCCCTTTGAGTCCTGCTAATGAGTTCCGGATTTACATTATCACCCTTCCCGACATCATCCAGTGACGTATCCTCAGGTGAACCCCCCCCCCCAGCAGCAAGGCTGACTGGGGCTCACCAGCACTCCTGCGAGCGCTAACAGGCCACGCTAATTACTCATGGGTGCGGTGCGGGCTACACGCCGGCTCCGGAGCCAATCACGGTGGGCCGCTCTGAGCGGGAAGCTGCTACCAACAAAGCGGGGAGAAGGGGGGGGGGGGTGGGTGGGGCAGAGGAGAACCCGAACGGAAAAGGAGGCTAAACAAAACACGAAAGGGGGGCAGCACCAGTGGAGGAGTGGAGAGTGTCCGCTGTGAGAGAAGGGCGAGGCTGAGGTTTGGCCAGAGCCAGCAGACCTGAATGGGGACGGGGGGGTGGGGGGGTGAGTGGCGAGTGGCGGCACTTCAGTGCGGGGGGGCCGGGATCCGGGCCAATGGCAGCCTGACAAGACGGCTTAAACAGCCCTGTGCATGGAGGAAACAGCCCAGGAAAGAGAAACAGAGGCTGAAGTCCTTCTTTAATCACTGTAGGGGCAGAATTCAGCAGCAAAACTGCCCCCCCACCACTCTGGATGCCATCAGGCAGTAACAGCAAGATGGAGGTCTGCGCTTTAAACAAATTAACATCACACGGCTTCTTAACCCTTCGGTCCCACGAAGTATGGAAAGAGGACATGAACCAAAATGTTTCGATTTCCTACGGCCCCTAGCAGGCCACTTAGGAATGCAGAGAACCTTCGCAAAAACCCAGCCCCCGTACCCCATCCCGTGACTCAGCATTAACACATGTAGCAGAAAGGACACTATCATTAAATCATCCCGCTGAACTCCAAACAGACCCACCCCTCCTTTGCAGCTGTCGGCCGCTTCTTAACGATTTAATCAGACCTCACCTACTTTAACCTTAGCATGTCAACTTGATATATCAACTTGATGAGGCTGCGGAATCAGAACTCAGCTCTGCTTCAAAACCAAAACTATGTTCCCAGGATCCAGGCTAATCACACCATGTACGTGGTCATTATCCACTAATTAAGTCTGACGTAAAGCTTGACGTAAAACCGTTACGCCAAACAAACGATGGGAGTTTCTCAATACCAAGAACACAAAGATCTTACCTGTGATCTCGACAAAAGCATTTTTTTTCTAACTACTAACTTTTCAACACGGGCAATTCACAAATAGATGTTCACGAATTCACAAGTAGATGTTGAGCAAAAACATTACACTAACTGTGGCTGAGAGTTTGTTAGGGCTAATCTTACACCGTCGGCTAAATTACACCAACGTTAAAGCATAGCTAATAAAACCAAGACTGTCCGTCGGCTAGGGTATACTGTACTCAAGTATGTTGCTGAAAACACACCCAACACGCTGACCCGTTTCGCATGACCATCTGAGCGTGTAAAGACCGGAGCAGGGCAGAAACAGTCTCTGTGGCATTTCAACAAATTCAGTTACAGATAGGCGACCATACTGGGTAGAAGAAAACGCGGGATTTAGTTTATTATGATTGTTTAAATGCCATATTTTCAAATTTAAAATGATATTTTTCTTTACAATCTGCAACTAAGCGTCTCTTGTCACACATCGCCTTCGGTTTACAACTTCTTGTAATTGTGTTTGCGGTTTTAATAACAATCTCAGAACAAATTCTGTTTTCCCTGCTGTACCAAAAGTGAACCCAAAACTGTGAATTTTGTGTACCGTTACACCCCCAATACTTAACAGGAAAAAAAAAGAAAAGAAAATTTGCTATTTAATTTACACTGCCACTTCCATTTCTCGTTCTCTGTGCAAAGAAAACAGTACAAGGACAATTTTTTATTAATTTTGGCTCCAGAGTGATTAATACACTGAGCCACACAACACTGAAGCACATTGGCTTGCACCCAAGTTGGCCCCGGAAACGGTGCTATCGCGCGATTCAGGCGTCATGACTTAACAAGGAGATAAGTGTGGCCCATGAGCCCACCGGACAAGCTCTGCAACGCAACGCAACATCTAACACTCTGCATTGACAGCTCTGCATGCTACGGGAGTGAAGGCCATGCTTCATGCTATTGGGGGCGGGGCCTGTCAGATGAGGGCGGGGCCTGTCAGATGAGGGCGGGGCCTGTCAGATGAGGGCGGGGCCTGTCAGATGAGGGCGGGGCCTGTGGTGTGGAGTTGTGGCCAGTAAGATGGGAATGCTGGAAAACACGGCGCGCCCTTGTAATCTCGGCTATGTCAGGATGCATGTGGGAGTGGCTAGAATATTTGGGGAGGAGCCTGTGGCTCCTGGAGGGCGGGGTCACCCACCTGCAGCATCAGTTCGCAGTCCTCTCGTCCCACAAAGATCATCTCCCTCGGCAGCCGGTGGCGTGTGCCGGAGCTGCTCACCAGGAACCATGAAGTCACGCTCATCTTGGTGGCCACGCTCAGAGGTCTGCCGGCATCCTACGGGAGTGGGAGGATAAATCCTAAGATCACCCTCAGCAGATACATTCCACGACTGACGTTACAAACATCACAAACCTCGGGCCCTCGTAAGCATTAGCTGCAACCTGTACTGACTCTGAGGACCCAGAATCCCCTGCAGGCTGATATGTGACCTGCTAGAGTGAAAATAAAATGGGAGGTTGGGGTGGGGCGGGATAGACCCAAAGCAGGCCCTGACCTGCATGCGGACGGCACTTCAAACTCATACCCATCGCTGCTCGTAAACATGCCTGACGGAACAGAGCTGCATCACCAAGGAAACATCGTGGTGTCACAGTTGCGAGATGCCTGCTGTTTTATTCAAACAAAAACTATATTAAAAAAAAGCAGCCTTATAGAGCTATGAAATAACGCCTGCAGGTCTAACAGCAGTTACCCCAGCCAGACGTCCAGCCTTCATCCTTAACAACACGCATAAGAGATCTACCAGAGAGACGCCTGACTGGTTTGCAGAGCCAAAGAGCACGAGTCACAGGCTCCAGGGAACGAGTGACACGCTTTCCTCCTCTCTCCTGAGGTATGACATCATCCTGAAAACGGATGCGAACCAAACCCGAGTCGAGAGCAAATCAGCATGTACACCAGTACAGCTCAGATGTTTGTGGACTATAACTGGTGTGTTTGTGGTCATATGATGTGTCCTTAACCTCAACTTTGTATCTCGGTACCAAGTCCCGCAGCGCTGGGATGCTATTGATCTAGCTGTGTGTCTAACACATTCCCATATGAACAATCTCATCCATGCTCAAAATCCATTTTTTGCCCCAGACCCGTCCATACTCACTCCTTAATCCTACTGTTTCTCTAAATGATGTTATCAAACTGACCCTGGGTCAGGAGATCTCATCACATGAGCGCCAGCTACAGACTCCAGAATTTGAATATTGATTTGCATTGATGCACCGCTCAGAGAGCTCGTGTGGAATCCCGAAGAAGAACATACCAAAAAATGAGCAAGACAGAGAGAGAGAGACTGCCGTCTCACAGACAAAATGTTTCGTCCGCCAGAGGTGAAGCAAACATGTTTCCAGTCAGTCTGTCCAGGCCAGCCCAGATTTTTACAACTGGATATCCTGGACTGGTAAAAAGTATCACACAGGTCTCAGCCCTGACAATCAGAAAACAAGGTAGTTTTACAACATGTAGCCATAGATTCCGGTCCAGAATGTAAAAATCCAGACCAAGATTCTGTTTCAGCCAACCAGTTGAGCATAGTCACAGAATACTCAGCTGGTTGGTTGAAACAAAATCTTGGTTTGGATTTTTACTTTGCTGTCCCTGAACTATCCACCTCTGCACATAACCCATTCCACTCCAGGCCTCAGATACACCAACAGAAGCTCCATGCTCCTCTCTGTGCCCCTTCCCAGGTCCCCTTGCTCCCACACGACAGTGGAACACCCTTCCACCTCCACCTAATTATAGTGCTGTTAGAAACGGCTAGCCCACATCTTCCTGTGCACTGCAAAGGGCAACCATTAAACAATGTCAACACAAGAACATGTAGGATCCGGGAGTCACTGCAGACGGCTGACATCTGCCTGACAGACCCTCCCCCACTGGATCCGGAGGATGGAGATTCAGCCCACGCCTCTCCCCAACAAGCAATGACAGGGTTGCCACATGCACCGACCAGTTCTTGATAGCAATGACACTGCATCTGGGTGACAAACACATGGGGTGTTTTCCCAGAGAGGCCCACCCAAGGCGGACATTAACCCAAGTACCTCTTGCTTGGACCTAGGGTATTGACTGGATTCACTTGATGACATCACAAGCAAGCCGTAGGCTGACTGCCCTCCAGCAGGGTCGGGATGCCGAGTTTTACGAGCAGCTACACAGCTGGCGATATAAAGAGCTCACGTCCTCAAGCAGGAGCTGTGAGTATTGAAGATCTCATAAGTGGCAACTACACATGCTACACTACTTACGATGGCCCACTTCTTCATGCATCCAATTAGTTATTTACACTGTGTGTATTTATTGCATTATCACAACTTATTGGAGTATTCTCGAGTACAGTCTCTCTTGCATGTCTGCAGCATTGAGGTCCTGGAGGAATGTTGATACATTGACATCCAGGTTCTCTGTTTGCTTTATAGGGGGGGGGGGGATTATCTGGCTGAAAGGACTATCTTCCTCTAACGCTATTTTCTTTCCCAGGGAGATCCATCACCTCTCTGGAGTCCACATAATATCTGCATCTACACAAAGGCGGTCCGGCCCGGCGGTGGCCAACATGGTACCGTCCTCTGCTCGGAGAAGCAGCCAGGCGGTCTGATCAAGCAGCAAATCGTTGGACTGACATCTTAACCACAGCTTACCAAAACTCAGAATTATAAATAATTACTGGCAGTGGTAACACCATGCACAAATAATACATCCCTTAACGCAGTTAGTTTTGTAGTAAAGTATTGGTTTTCAGCGTCTACAATAATCTTGGCGGCCCTACTAATGACAACAACGATGCCATTATTCCTGTACATGGACATATAAACGCACATTCTTGCAAATCACAAACAAACCGAAGGTCGGCTTTACCACGTCGTAAAATTATCCATATATAATGTACTAGCGCCGTTTCACAGACAGCCCTCGTACGTATAACGCAGGTTTACCCCAGACGCCGCCGATCAAACAAGGCAGCCTACAACCGGCCTGCCGGATAACCAGTCAGCCTGCTGCTTGGATAATATTACCGTATTTAATAAATGACTAATTAACACGGCGGCTCCAGGAAGTACCCCCCCCCCATCCCGATCCTCCACCTAAAACGAGGTGAATAGTCCTCGTTTTATTGCGACTTTCAGCAGAATAGCCAGCAATCCTAATAAGTCAAATGATATTTTTCCCGAAGATATACAAATGTAACGTTTGCATGGCTCCCATACAGCCACCTCGACGTGGTTCTGCTCGCACCGCTACCCACATACATTAGGTATCAAGCCACGTACCTGTTCCTGCAAAAGCCAGACACCGTTCAGGAAATCAACAGCGTATTTTATTCTTATTTTTTTATTTATCCCTCAGTAATCCTGGACGATTCTTAGTCCCACGGTCCTGTCTATACTCCAGATCCACCGATGCCACCATTAACACCGGGCCAGGGGAAGCGCCGTCCCTCTCCGCTGCTGAATTAGATCCGCTTTTAAACTAAATCTAATTATAATAATTAAAAATGCAGAAACAGGGCAAGGAAATCGCCTTGGCGTGACACACGCCCTGTGCTCCGCACGCCGTTCACCGCCGGAGCATTTTTGCTGGGATTGTCAGTAGCAAAGAGCGGCGCCGCCTCCACCAGCCTTTCCAGGTTAGTGACGCACCCGACGCCCAGCACCGGGCTCCCCCCCTCAGACTACCCGGCCTGTGCGATCGGCACCTGCCTGCCTGCACTGTAGCAGGAATAAAAAGGAAGTCGAGCCTCTTATTCTCCCCCAATTACGTACGTTCATCTAGAAAAGCCTCAGATTATTTAGATTGGAAGCTACTGGAAATTATGGGTGCTTTT
Source organism: Hippopotamyrus pictus (assembly GCA_026781145.1). Classification (NCBI taxonomy): domain Eukaryota; kingdom Metazoa; phylum Chordata; class Actinopteri; order Osteoglossiformes; family Mormyridae; genus Hippopotamyrus; species Hippopotamyrus pictus. The sequence goes on from JAODLC010000028.1 coordinate 16,718,568, forward strand.
AATCCCCGCTTAACGCCACTACGGTTTGGTTTGTTTCCCATCACATTAAAATGCAATGCTCTTTAACATGTGCTCTTTCTTGCGCACCAAACGATTGCTGACACGTCCGTAACAAAGGAATCGGTTTTCCCATACAAAGCATGCACACGCCCCCTTGTGGAAGGGCAGCATAAGGCAGGTTCACTTCAGTCTGTGAGAACTCATTTTTATATATTTACTTTATTATTTTTAATCCAGTCCATTCCTGAAATATCAGAGGGATTGGGAAATCAGTTCATGTTACCAAACTCATGTAGAATTTACTTATGGAAACGTATGGATTTTGTTCTAATGAATTTTCATATAGAACCAAATATCCTCGTACATTGAATGTCAGGGTTGCAGGATTTGGGGTACAAGTAACAGAATAATTTAATCTAAAATGCTGTATTGGTTGTATTTTTTTCTTTTGGGTTAATGTTTCCGTCAAGAAAATGCTTCATAACTTGTGTATGAATTTTGTCTAAATCAAATAAAAAATTCAACCTGGTGACCCAGAAAACCAGATGCGTGCATTTTGCAAGAATTACTGTCAACTGTCCAGAAAACTGCGATGTGTTTCAGCAAGTCAGACTGGAAACATTCAGAGCAGACAGTCTACATATTTGTTAAATTTAAATAAACCCCATAATCCTACACTGAAATGACATTATAGAGTTTTGCATCAGCTCACTCAGTAATTCCTCTCCCAGGTTGTGCTTCCCCAGTTTGTGTGGAGCATCACTGGATCTAACATGGAGGTGGGGTCATATACCAAAAGGTACGGTCTTTCCCTGCTCACGTGTGACATCGCGTGGTTAATAGGGTCGATCTAGTTGCTGTCGCCGTACACCTACCAACCTGGCCACGGTTACTTTCCGCAGGCCAGCTCAGACTTGCCTCCAGTACCACCCAGACTGGTTTGAAATACAATACGCAGCTGTTGGTTAGAAATATACCGTGCGGATTTTATTACACTAGTATATACATAATATTTTTAATTTTACAATGTTTATGTCTTTATTTTTTTGTTTTTTAAAATTCGTTTAATAATATAAGCTTACGGGCTCCGTCTTCAATGATATATCGCATTATTTCTGCATTTGTAGTCGCATTTGCTGCGTTTTTTCTTTTATGCCTATTTTATGTGCAAAGCTTAGTTGTTTAAATGTTTTTCAGCTACAGTCAGCTACTGAAAATAGGCTACGATTCTTCAGGAATCACTCCTCATGAAACGCATTTAGTTGCAGCGATTCTTAACCCGTGGGTCACGACCCAAATTTGGGTCGGCAAGTTCCGAAATGGTCGCGAGGCAGATTGTAAATGTAAGCATTGCAAAACCAGCAAGCTCCCATTTGATCCACGATCAGATTTCCCAGGCCCAGTCCTAGAATTAACCTGTATAAACGGGTCTTGGATCTGCAACTGCTTAGCGCAAAACTAGTGAACATGAATCTGATCCAAGAAACCAAACCACAAATGCTCAATTTAAAATTCGCTGGATCATCTAATCAGATTTGTGCGATAGGCATTGATTGGCGTGAATTTCAGAATCTACTTCGCGTTGATCATAGCGTTAAGTTAGATCTATAATTGATATAGAATCACGACTGAGCTGGCATGGTAAAAAGTGGGTCGCGATGCAAACAAAGGTTGAGAACCACTGATTTAGTGCATGCCTTTCTAGGAAAATAAAGCGAAGAAGTAAAATTCAGTAACCCTCCTCAATAATCAAAACCAGCCAATACAACCCCCTGGACCCCCTTAAATGGATGGAGACCTCAATCCCCCCAATGCTCAATCCGAAGTTATGGTTTATTGTAATGGGCACCGCTAATTGACCATTTGTCCTTTGTCATGAAAAAAGCCAATATGTCAGAGTTATTATTTACAAATTAGTTCGTTTATTGTATTATTATGTTTGTAGTCACTCATGACGTTGTATAGCTGCGTCATTTCTAAAGTCAAAGACTGGCGGGAGAAAAGAAAGGCCCCGTTTATGTTCATCCCACTTCGGTGTCTAAAGACAAACGTTGAGAAAGTTATTCTGACGGAGAATATGCGTGTTGCGTACACTGTACAATACATATATTATCCAGAAGGTGGCGACATAAACCTTATTATCCAAACCATATCCCGAAAGCTGATTTTGCTCCATTTTGTCCACTGGAGGGCAATGTTTTTCTTTTCTATATTTTAAAATTTTATTTTTATTTGATTTTATTTCATTTTATTTGATACTTACCCAGCTCCGCAAGTCATAGATCTACTTCAAGTAATTTACCGACGCTCAAGGTGGGATAATATCAGCATCAAACAGAACATTTTATTGTGTCTTTTTGTAAAGTTGTAATGCCATTTGCATTTCAGACATACCCATATTCTTCTGAAAAAGGGATTGTCATAGGATAATATCACAATGCACCTCAGAATGGAAAAATATTCTTCACATCATTCTATAACTGAAATTAATTTTGTGAACATGGATTTTAAAACAAAATATTTAACACAACTTTAAGTGTTCCAGAAACTAGCTACATTTCCAAAAGATAAATTGTACTTGGATATATAGTATTCATATGGAACATACAATATTACCATCAAGTATTAGAATGTGATGATGGATCATAATGGAGACCCAGGTCAGACCATTGTTCTGGATTCTCACAAGCCATGTGACAGAGCAAAGCTCCGAAGTCACGTCTCACTGAGGATTATACTGGCCAGGGCACATTTCACAAGCACATTCCTCCACTCCAAGCAAAGTGGACGGAGCACCGGACTCTGCAGAGAAGAACCTGCTTACTGCTGCATTCCACGTTACTGTGTGAAATCGTGCTGAATTTTCACTTTTAAAAAATCCTTTAAAGGGACAAAATAATCCTTGGGAACAAAAACATACACAAGTGGGGAGGGAAATAGATTGAGATACGTTCCCATCTACACAGGATGCCCCCCCAGAGCCGATTGTTCTGTAAGGTAAGCTCAAACCAAAAATCACGGGCTTTGGTGAAACAGGCCCTACAGCTACAGCCAGATGTTTCATTCAATTTCCTCTTTCAGCCGTTCCCAAATTCCAGTTTTCCTCTCCAATTCAAAGTCCCTCTCTTCTGTCCCACAGTGATGGGGGGGGGGGGTGTGCAGGGTTGCTGCTAGCCAACACCCTATCAGGATTACCCCTCGCACAATGGACTGTGCTGAGGTCGCGACCTTCACTCCAGGCCGCCACCAAGCCCCCCTCCTCAATTAAAGAACCTTTAGAAAAAGACTCATCCTGGTCAATTATCACTGTGGATTCCTTCAGCTCCTTGCAGCCCCCCAGCACATCCTCACAATTCAGCCTGTTGAGTGGTATGGTGCCTTCCTCCCCAGAACGAGGTATTGGCAGCTGTCTTTCAGGTATTGGGGTGGGGGGGGGGGGGGGGCACATCCTCCCCCCTAAACCGTCTCCCAGAGCCCACCTGTTCTTTCCTCTGAATCTATAAGAAGTCATTCTCATCCAGAAGGCACACCATGGGGCACTGTGTGGCTCCATAGGTCAATGTCTGTGATCAGAAGGTCGTCGGTTCGAATCCCATCTTCGGCAGCATAGTCACATGGTCGATGGGCCATTGAGCAAGGGCTTAATCTCTTGATAAGCTGGATAAATTAACTGCCCTTGTGCACAGACCCCAAAATTTACTCTCAGCCGTATGCAAGACTCAAAGGAGAGCATGATGGGATATATGAAAAGAAACATTCCAATGTATTTGTGCAAACGGCAAATAAAGCATCGTTTCACATTGTCAGAGATTGGATTATGGTGGCCTTGGACCCTCAGGCCACAGAGACACGCAGGATGTCTTTTTGTGGATAATAAGAGGACACACAGGTAAGGGGACCGTCACCATACCAAAACGTCACAGTTACCATAAGACACCAAGAAGGTTTGGGACAGTGGCATTTAACTACCTTTTTTGCAGTGGCCAAACTGAATAACGTGAGCGGAAACAGAGCTGAAATTGCAGGACCACACTGGTGGACAGCGAGGCACACGGCCCAGGGGCTGCAATTAATTCACCCCACAGCACGAAGCGTTTAACACGGGACCTGGAGCTTCAAGGAGAGTACCACTCGTCCTTCAGATGGTATTCAAGCAGCACGCCGTGCAGACATGAAGTTTGACAGAGGGCTACTGCAGCGATTATCAGCTCCCGCTGCTCAGTCACATGACGTGTCACATGTCACCCGGATGACGAGTCCCCAGCTGGTACCAGCTGTAATCGCTCTCCTGTGCTCGTGTTGTAACAGTCAACGCCCACCTGCCCCCACCGCTTGCGGCGTCCCCAGCAGGTCCTGGGGGACGGCTAATCAGCCTCAGATCAAACTGACTGTTCTCTCATTGACCGTTTAGGGCAGCGGTTCAAGAAAGACGTTCCCAGAAATCCGAGATTCCAGATCAGATAAGATCAGTTTATTTGCTGAGCTCTCAACAGGTGCTAAGCTGATGTTTATCAGGTTTTTTTTTTTTTTTTGGGGGGGGGGGTGGCTCCCACCATCCACCATATTCACCCCTGTGTTTTTACCTGTGTGGCCAGCTTACATTGGCCTCGAACCTCTTTTTTTTAGGAGTCCGATGTTCTTTTTTTTTTCTTCTTTTTTTCCAGCTGTCATCTGAGAGATGCCCCCCCTTCTGCCCCCCGGGGCTCCTCATACAGGCACAGCGTCGTACCCATATGCAGAAGCGCTTAAAACATTGCCAGCAAAACTGCTGACGCAGAGAGGTGCACTGTGGGTAGCGCAGCTGGGGCACGTTGCCCGGGAAACTGCCTGGCAAGCTGCCGCCCATCCCCCCCCCCACCAGCCGCCAGCCCCGCCCCCTCTGCGGCAGTGGCAGCGGTAGGTGAGGCCCTTGCTGGGCTCTACCCTGCCCGTGCTTGTAACTCCGGGCCTTACCTGCTCTGCAGCTGGCTCTGTCACTCTGCCACCCCGCTCTGCCAACATCTGCTCCCAGATCGGCGCCATCTGTGCCCGGCTCAGGGGAAACACCTCCTCCGGCACCGACCGGCTGCGACAGCGCCGGGGGAAACCGGGCCCGACCAAACTCGCCCGGTTGGTGTCTAACAGAAGCACTACATTACCCGTGGAGGGGAGCCAGACTACTGACTGTATTTATACAAAGCAGACGGGATTTCTCTCTTCTGACACATGCCTAGTCAAAAAAAAAAAAAGCCTGACAAATGACACTCTGGGAAGCTGACGACTCAACGGTGGCGTTTTAATGCCATTAGTCAGTAAACGCTCTCATTAAGGGCCAGTCACATCAAGGGTCGGTCACTACAATACCCACAATGCCCGCTTTTCAAGCGAGGAAGCAAACGCGTATTTTAAAGTCAAATCATGGACGCGGAGTACACCGACCGGGGCGACTCCAGGAAACGAGCACAAAAGTGACTGTCAGGGAGAGAGGCTGTCTAGCGAGTCCATAATGATCCACCGAGCACTTCCTGAGTTAACAAGCTGTGGAGCTCCTGCAGCGTTGCTAGGTGACCATCCAAATCTTGGCTTTTTGTCAAAACCCAATGGAGGAAGAGAGGGTGTGGGGGCGGGGGGGCGGGACGAGATGGGTCTAGGTGGGTGGCACCGAGCGGCAGTCTGAAAAGCCCCCATCAAACTCAAACCTCCGTCTGACCACTGACGTTTCAAGAGTTGGACGGTGCAGCAGTTCTGCTAGCGGCTATGGTGAACCGGTGAGGTATTTTTGGCTCTTGCCAGCCAGAAGCTGATGTTTCACCAAACAAACAGCGGCAGCAGACATGCTGAATCACACTGGAAGGTCGCACATGCGCAAAAAATATAGAGCGCCCATGTCACACACGAGTGAAAATAAATAAATAAAGTTAGCTTAAGAGTCACAAAACCCGGTTTGGATGCGTGAACAACCCTGAGGCCTTAACATCCGGCTCTGGTTCAAGGTGCTTTCAAGAACAAGCTGACAGCAAAGCACAAGGCATCCCCTCCTCTCAAAGAGGTGGGGAGAGAGAGAACAGTTGGGGGCTTCCCCCACAGGAAGTGCCACATCAATTACCCAGAATTCCAAAAAGTAGCAGATAGCATTCAATATTAAAGAGAGCAACAAGTAGCATGACCCTTAAGGAGGCAGGGTGACCAGAAGGCTTTGGGTTCAAGTACCTTTGGCCAGCTTCCTTCAAATGCAGTTTTTCAGCCAAAATATAGCTAGGTTACTTCCGATAAGCACAAGGTGAACAGCTAAAATGATGAACAACAGACTCTTATCTCTGAGGCCAGATGTCAGCCAGGCCCTGCACTGATCTCCATTTTAGCTCCAGGAACAGTTAAAGGCCTTTTGTCACACCTGCAGGCCGACCGCTAGGCAGTAGGTAGGTGCTGAGAGGCACCACAGATGGCCGGCCAGCTGCAGGACAGAAGAGGCCAGGTCGCGAATGAAGAGGCGCGACTCTGCCTTTGTCAGAGAGCTTCTCCTCGCTCTCGCCCAGCACGGCGCCCAGGGGCCACGGTGCGAGTGACATGCTTTGAGGACGGCCCTTGCATCCGGCCCATCAACGCGCTGCAGTCAGCTGCCCCCACAGCGGGTGGGGGGGGGGGGGCTCTCCATGCCGGATATAGGAGCGATATATAGGGATACGCGAGAAAAGCCACTGTAAGAGATTTAAGACGAGGGCTAGCGCACAGTCCCAGAGAGATTCGTGACGGGAGCGTCTGCAGATCCGACAGAAAGTGCTCAGGTACAGCCACCCGACAGACGCAGGGATTTAGGGACAGCACCGTGTCGGGCCGGTAATTAAGGGGTCGCTTAAAACACTGTCACTGCATCTCCTGTCCCCTGACAGGCTCTGCCTGGTCACGAGTCAAATGGCAGAACAAGCCAGGCAGGTGGGGGACAAGGACACACTCAGCTTTCAGGGGTCCTGTTTTTTTTTTTCTTTCTCCTGAACACCTTTCAGTGACTTAAGTGTCTGACCCACCCCTCAAGAAATAAACCCCCGTCGCATTTTGTTCTGTCAGCGCTGGATGGCACAGCAACCTTTACGGTGCAACTCGTGCCCTTTCTGAAAATACGATCCCGTGTGACGTCCCGAAGTCAGGCCTGCTTGCGCGTTTTTGAAAGGCAGGCGGGGAGGATCAACCAGAGAAGGCCGACGTCACGGCAAAGCCGCGTAATCACGTCTCGCGGCCGCCTTCTCACCACCACCTTGAAGCTACCTCCGCTGGACACACGTAGCCGATTCCTAAGCGCAGACGGCAAGCCCCCATTTCCTGGGGAGTCATGCTGCTTAAATACGACCGAGTTAGATGTGGTGAGGGCAGGGGTGCCAGAAGCCATTTACAGATAAGAATTTCAGAAGCTCCCGGAAACCCACTTACCACGTAGTAAAGACAAGGGAGAGCTCCGGGGGTGCGGGGCGATGCAAACCCACTGAGATGTCTATTCGAGGACCTATTTAAAGAGGAACCTGGACACTGCACTTTTCTGGAGGAGCCTCTGTAAGAATCTGTGAGGGTACAGTGGTACACAGTCTTGCTTGGGATCCAGCTTCTGAAACAACTGCTAAACATTTTTTTCCTGGTTTGCAAAGAAAAAAAAAAGACCTTTTTTCTTGTTAAAACCCTTTATTTGAGCAATTTAAAGAAAACAAAAAAAGCTAATGTAAAAATGGTTTAACAGTGTAAAAAAAAAAAAAAAAAGTAATATTTTTGTTCACTAAAGCTGGTGTTCTTTAAATTCAGGTCTCCCAGCTGTCGTTGGGGAAGCCACACCTGGGGTTGGGGGGGGTATTGGGGAGGTGATATTACTTGTAAAGTCAATTAAATGAATTTATTTTAGCCAAATGAGGGAGAACACACGTATGAATGAGCCACTAAACAGGTCTAAAGATCGGACACAAGGTCGTCTCAAAGCAAAACAGTACAAAATAAAGAGTTAAAGTTCTGGAAGGAAAAAAACATAAACAACAAACTTACAAAATGAAGGTGGGCTTCACAAGAGAATAAAAATAAACCTTTACATTCAAAGTAGGTCAAACAAGTTCACCAAGTGATTATCAGTCAAAAATGTAAAAACCATTTAAAGTTTCCAATCGTGGGCTCATTCGTATCCTAAAGCACACAGAGCAGGGTGACATGGAGGGGACATGGGGTGACGTAGGGTGACGTGGGGGGTCTTTGTTCAGTCTTCCTTATAGGTTTACTTCATTATGCTGGTATTTCACACACACAGGTGGGACCTACATCTCGTCTTCTAGACAAGAATCGGCCAACTTGGATCCAGGATCGAAAGTACAAAAAAATGTAAGATTTAAGAAAATCCGGGAAACGTGTGGAGAGGCAGGAATGCACTGTGAGCGGGGTGGGTGGGGGCTCTCGGGGTTATATACATCACAAAAAGAACAGGGGGAGGGCTGTACGCCCACTGGAGACTCAAAACTACAAGAAAAAAAAAAACAAAGTTTGGGAACCACGTCCCGAAAGGTGTGCATCGTCATGGCGACCTCACTGAGGCTGTGGTGAGTGCATCAGGCGGCGGAAGCCCAATGCAGGAAAAACCCAGAAAATGAGAGATCTGAGGAAAATGGAGAAAAATGAATCCCTGATTCAGAAGAAAGTGCCGGCAGTCTGACGGGGCCGTTGGCGGGAGAGGTGCCCGTCGCACGGGACGCTACGTCTGGGCACTCCTCCCCGGGGGGGGGGCCTGGCGAGGAACCGGCCGCGCGGGGCCACCAGACACACCGGCTCACAGGTTTCGACCAAAAGAAAGGAGGAGGAGGAAAACAAACAAAAAAAAAAAGATTTGCCGTGCAACGAAATGCAAACGCACCGCCCTCTGGGCCGAGGCGTCCGTTCTCCCCGCTCCGCCGTCATATTGCACAATCCATCCATGTGTTACAGGTAGTTTGATTCCGCGTCGCTTTCCCGACGCCTGCGGGTCGTCCCGAACGCTACACTATTCTCTCGTGGACGGACTCGGACTTTCGGCCCCACGAACCATTCCTGTCCTATGTGCTAAACTGGTCTATGCTTTCTGCGTCGAGCGATGCTTCTTTACCAAAAAGAATTAAAAAATACAAAACACAAACTAGCTAACTAACTAACTAACTAATTGGGGCCTTAGACTGGAACGCTTGTGCTTTTGTGGGTCACTACATTCAAGACTTAATTAAAATGGGGGGGGGGGGGGGGGGGGAGGTCCATAAGGTGACAGTGTACAGCTTCGAAGGCCCTAACATACCCCCTCGCACGTATAATCTCGGATTTGGTCCAGGAGGTCGGTTCTCTAAAATCACGAACAGCGAAAAGGGTGAGGCTTATTTGTAGGTGCAACCTGCAGTCTGGATCGTTTCGTGCGGGTGACCACGCGCGTGGACTTCCAACTCTCAGAAGGAACGTGGAACGTGGCCAGGTCCGAACCGGGCGGAGTGGTGGTGATGTGAGGCGAATACGCTGTAGTGTTGCTGCTTGTAAACTTTACCCAACGATGGTCTTTAAAGGCCGCAGAAATATCCGAGTGCTCAGTCCCCCCCCCCCCCCCCCCCCCCCGAAATTGCAGGGGCGGCGTCTGTATGGTAATAGGAAAGAAAACAAAACAAAAAGCACAAAAGGAAAGACAGGCCCCAGCCTGGATAATGGTGGGGGGAACAGGTGAGCTTGTGTGGGTGGTGGGGGCCAGGAGGAAGGTGAGGAGAGCAGAGGGCCCCTGGGCTGTTCCACTTGTGGGAAAGGGGGGTGAGGAGAGGGCATCTGGGCTGTTCCACTGGCAGTATGAGGGGGGACAAACAGAAGGGAAGGCTGTTGGGCTGTTCCACTGGTAGAATTAAGGGGGGGGAGGGGTGCATGAAGATGGCCTTTAGGCTGTTCCACTGGCAGAGTAGGAGAATTGTGGGAAGTGGGGTCTCCTTTCACTGTCGAATGACTCCATGTTTTCATCTAAAAACAAGACAGACAGAGAGCCAACCATGGCGGGCATTAGAAGACCAAACACTGACAGAGCGATGCAGAGTGAAAAGACAGGACCCTTCTTCTTCTATGAAATGAAGATGAACTGCATCACCAGCTCGAAGCAAAGCTAAAGAACCGCACAGCGCTGCCAGCAGGGGGCACCGCTCAAATGACAGTGATATCAGCCCCTGCCCTGGGTCTCTAACTGAATAGGCCATCCTGCTCAATACAGCAAATACAATCCTGAATTTCAGGGGAGGGAAGGTCAGGTCAATCGGGATGCCAGCAACCAGCGAGCGATTCCAGCAAGGGCGCGAACATCAGCCGACCGTTTGCCGTCCCAGAAGCCCTGGGGTTGTCCTCAGGGCAGATGTGTCTCAACACAAAACAGTAATCGCATATTTATCCTCTGGCCTGCATTTTACCCCAGTATTAGCCACTAATCCGGAGTTTCCTGTCCTGTGCAGAAGGCAAGGCAGGCAGCTTGCAGGTACAGCCCCCACCACACAGCTGGCTCTCACCTGACTAATGGGGGCTAGGGAGTTATGGCTGAATTCCAGAGGGGAGGACGTACCTTGTCCCGGGGGAGTGATGGTGATGGTCTGACCCGTGAACTCCTCGTCGAAATACCGCGTGTCCGTCTCTGAGGTGACCTGGGGTTTAAAGGGGGGCACCAGCTACGGGAGAGGGAGGAAAACACTGGTTCAGGGCCAGATCAATCAGCAGATGGACCGCCCACCACCCACGTCTCAACCAATCGGCAGGTCACAGGTAGTACAGTTTTACCAAGGGGAGGGAGGAGCATAAAATAAATGAACCCCCCCCCCCGAAAAAAATATGTGTATGGGTGGCAGCTGTCTGGTCCTGAAGGTGGAGGCGCAGAGCTGCCCCTAACTAGCTGGGCGTGGTCCCGTTGTGACACGCAGTCACCGCGTTAATTACTGGTCTATCGCCGGCCGATTCCCAAAGCCGTCCTCTTTGTTTCCACTCATCCATTCGCCTGATTAGCGTGTAATGAAGGCAGATGCCGTTGAGAGAGTCCCGCCCCAAGCCGGGGGCCCTGGGGGGTTCAGGCAGAGCTGCTGGGCCGAGCCTGGAGGCCGCAGGTGTGTCAGCACCACTCTGAGGAGAGCGAGTGTGGGGGGCATTTGGGCAACGGGTCCGTTACCTTCTTCTCATAAACGTCCTGCCAGACGATCCCGGCAAAGAACTTATGCTGCATGATCTCCTTGGCGTCGTCGGGACCCCCTCCTAACCTGGAGCGGCGAGCAAACCAAAGGCATGTTACTGCAGGGCCCATCTGTGCTGCCCACATCTGGAACAGGAAGCGGTCCCTTGTACGACATCACTTCCTGTTACACCATACAGTCCCATCCTCCATCATGCCTCAGGATGCATCCGAAATCGCACACTTGTTTGCTATGTAGTAAGCGAAATATAGTATGCAACATAAGCAGTATGCCCGAATCCTCAGTATAAGGGAGACTATAAACGAACAATACCCGAATGTCATACTACATTCTGCGAAATTCCAAGGAGTGCTCAGAAATTTTCGTTCAAATTTTTTGCTGGCGAGGAAGTGTCTCTCTTCAGTTTAAGCAGAAAACAACACTCAGATACATTAGGTGACTCAAATATGTACCATTTCCACTGACGGATTTCAAGTTTTTAACTTTCGTTAAAAGCGCCGTCATTGGAGAACATCTGGGTTAGCTAATATGAAAGATGGCGATTGCGGTGTGTCTGAGTGCAGGCATTCTCATCTCACGCGTTCGTACAGTATGTACTGCATTAAGTAGTAGGCTTCAGATATAATTCAGCTCCTACTGAATAAGTCTGCGATTTCAGACTCACCTCTAGTTTTTAATAAGAGGGCAGACATGTCATACGTTGTATAATTATTCCCGGAGAAGGACGAGAAAAAGCTCCAGTGGCTTAGCTCGCCCAGAGGACTTCTGCTCTGTGCACAAACGGCGACTTGCCTCTGCTTGGGGTCCTTCTTGAGCAGCCCGGATAGCAGGGATCGGGCCTCAGGGCCCAGTGTGCGGGGGAACCGGATCTCCTCCATGAGGATGAGCTCAAAGAGCTTCTCGTGGTCCTGGTTGTAGAAGGGCAGCCGGCCGCACATCATCTCGTACATGACCACGCCAAGACCCCACCAGTCCACCGCCCGGCCGTAGTCATTGTCCTCCAGCACCTGCCCAACGGAAACCTCGGTCACCTTCAGGGGTGGGGGGCATCCTCACCATGGGTAAGGGGAGGTACTGGGGAGTAAAGCAAGTAGCTGGCAGGCTAGCGGTGAGTAATGGGAGTAACGTAGCAGGCTAGCGGTGAGTAATGGGAGTAACGTAGCAGGCTAGCTGTGAGTAATGGGAGTAGTATAGTAGGCTAATGGGGAGCACGGAGAGTGCGCTAACACACTAGCGGTGAGTAATGAGAGCGGAATGGAGAGGAGCGGCGTAGCCGGCTAGCGGTGAGTCACGGGAAGAGTGCTGAAGGCAAGAGGTAGGTCAATGTTTCCAAGGGTTCAGTGCTTCTGTACGCCGCTATCATGTATCTCTCCCCCCCCCCCCACAATGGGATTTCCTCGGCTAAAAACAAAATGGGAGTAAACATACAGAAAGCGGGCAGCGAGCAGCACGACCCATGCTGCCAAAGACAGGGATGACTGCCGCGAGGCATCACCGCACAGCATAGATCGTAAGGGGGGTTACGATCTCTCTGAGGGGGTGGGGGACACATCTTAAAAACGAAAGCACGGGGTGGAAAGGGACGTAGCAGTAATACGAGCTGCGCGGCGGATGATAGCGATGCAGAGCCACGAGGCATGTGTGTGTGTGTGTGTGTGTGTGTGTGTGTGTGTGTGTGTGTGTCTCGGTGTGCGCGCGCAGAGTCGCCGTGGTGATCAGGTTACCGGGCCGTCTCGATTTCCAGCACGGCGGGAGCACGACGCACCCGCAGAGACAGCTGGGCCCGCAGCTGCCCCATATATGTGGAGGAGCAGCACAGCTGTGAGTGCCGGGCTGCACGGGAGCGCGACGCAGTCACGCAGACGCAGCATACACACGCGCAGACGCATTCACACACACTGCTCCATTCAAGACGAGCCCTGCTTACACATGCACACTGGCACCCAGTCTGCACCCCCCCTGCAGCAACTCAACCTCTACATGCAAGTCAAACAGGTACACGGGCCCCCCCCCCATAGGAAAGTTAGCTTTCTGGCCAGAAGACATGCACAAAGGAAGCTGTCGCGGGTGGGGTTGTGGGGGGGGGGCAACACAAACTTCATTCTTGCGACTGTTTTTATTACACTAATGCAAGGACAAGGACGGGCTGAGCAGGCCTTTGGCTGAAAGGGGCGAGCGCGTCTGTGCTGCGCGACAGCACGTCCCTCCCCCAGATCTCCCCCACCGCCCCCCCCCCCCCCCCTCTCCCGGGATGCCG
>JAODLC010000028.1:16749502-16765843 GCA_026781145.1 Hippopotamyrus pictus
TTTGCGTAAAGTGCGCAAGAAGTCGAACTTTACGAACAAAGGACCAGTGCGGTTTCCACTAGGTGGCAGTAATTTCCATGTAAGCACCGTGAGAGTCAGCGCAGACGATGCGATCGCCCACCGTTGCAGGGCTGATTTGCATACTAATAATTCAGGAAGCAGTACACCTCACTCGTCCCACAGGGCCAGGCAGGCGAGCGGACGCCTCATAACTGGAAGATTCAGCCCTTTAAGAGTGTACTGGGCCAGTAGGAGATAAATACTGAAAGTGTATCAACCATGTGAAACGGGGTAAAGGAACCAGAGTCCACAGGGAGACGAGCCACTGGGAGCGGGGTATACCCTGCCAAGTCAGTGCCTGCTTATGTACACTGATCAGCATGTGGGGTATATCACAGGCTATATAACTGTATCCAGTGTGAGGGTTTTAGGGTGGGGGGGCAACAAGACCCCAAGGAAAAGGGGCAGTCGGTGTCGTGAAGTTCGCTTCCCGAACCAGGCTGTATAGGAGCGCACTGACCAGGGTGGTCAAGCAGAGAGGGGGGGTCCGGTGTGTGCCCCTCCCCCCAGACACTCTGCCATCCTCACTGGGTGACTACTGATCCTTCCTGCCATCATTGCGTGTCTGTCTGCCCCCCCCCCCCATCTGCAATTTAGCCTCATGACCACTTTGGAGTCACGTTCAGTCAGAACACTGCTGTGCTCCTGTGGTGGTGTGTGTGCGTGTGAGTGTGTGTGTGTGTGTTTGTGTGTGTGTGTGTGTTTGTATAACATCCTGTTAAAAAAAAAATGCTGAACTACTGAGTAAAGCTTACCCCACAAAATATTCGCAGTTTTCGTAGGTTAACTAAACCTTTTCATTTTCTCACTTTAAAATTTGATTATTTCTGATGATGTATATACACATCTTACTTTGGCTGGATTTAGCACTAAAAAAAAATCTAAGTTATTTCTTTCGTTTTGTTAAAATCTTTCCTGAGGAAACTTGATTAGAATTATTTATTAGTTTTATAGTTCAGGGTTTTACTGGGGTATGATTTTGAGTATTACTACTGTTGCTGTTATTTTTCATCCACAATATTCAAGCACAATAGAATGAAATTCATCGATGCTGTCTGTCAGTGACACTGGGGAGCGATGCTTTGCTCGGCCTCCAAGCAAATCCCATGTCCAGCTTCCTTTTTATTTAATGACCTTAACATTTTGATGGATAACTGCTCTGTAGGTGCTGTTTCATTAGCGAATGGGGCAGAGAAATCACTAGTCCCTGTAAATACCTTTACTGTAATGTGAATTTATTCTCCGTGTGTCTTACGCCGGCATAAGAATATACTTAAATGACATTCAACATTTACTACACAAAAAAAGCACTTGTCTTGGGCTTGCATAGTGTCGTTCCTGTCAGCTTGGTTTCAACACTCGAATAATGTGTGCGCTGCTATTTCTAACGAGTTGTATATTTAATGTATATACTTCCTTTATTTATAAAACAATTTAGGCTCTCCCTGACCCCATATGTCTCCGGGCCGGGTGTTTGGCAGCCATCTCTGTAAGCTAACCTGTTCATTTTGCCTGTTTTTCTTTGAAACATCTGTTATCTGTAGGACAGGTACAAGCGCAGACACTTAAGTTCAGTGCTGTGTCTTTTTGTTTTTTTTTTTTTTTTTTTTTTTTGTGAGTGCAGATTTTCTCACTTTAATGTGGGAGATGTATTTATTAAGAAAGCAACTGAAGGACTGTACTGAAGAATTGGACATCGGCGGGCACTCGCCCCTCTGATAATTAGCCTGATGTGTGCTTAATACTGTTGTCAAATTGGGATGCGATCGCACAACCACGGTGTTTTAAGTTGCACTTTATCGCGACAAGTCATTACATCCTGGATATCCTGGTTTTCAATGTGATTCCCTGTTCCCCCCCCCCCCTCTCCCCGGTTCCCCGCATGTGGACGCTAGGAGGGAGTTGTAGTGCGGACTGTAAAATGAGCACCCCCCCACGCTGAAGTGCGAGGGACAGGCGTCGACAGGCCGTGGATTTGTGGTGCTTTGCAGCGGGCCCCCCCCCCCCTGCCTGTCGTGCCACCCAGCTCTCTGCACGGGGAGAGAGAGAGAGAGAGAGACCAACTTGGTGGTTTCAGGTTAAATCTTCCTGTTTGTTCTATAGTTTCAAACAGACGGCAGCATCCTGTGGTTATTTTATATGTGTATAGATTTTTTTTTTTTCTGTACAAGGAAGGAGATGCTTTTGTTTTATAATTATTGTTCCATGATAAAATATGACTGGAAGTGGCATTTTTACTAATAGGGGAATTCATGGTTTAGAAGGCCTTTCCAGTTTGTCATACACTTTCGTTGATATGGTCACGGTCCTTTTACACAGTACGTGCCTTGTGGACAGAGACGGGCCCGGAGCGGGACGTTACCGTGGTCCGGGTGAGCCGGCTCGCTGGGACATCAAATCTACACGACGTGCAAATAAACAGCTGCAGTTTTACGAACTGGGACGGGGGTTAGAAATAGGGGTAAAGAGTCAAGGATGAAAAACACAGATAATCAAGAAGCCTCCCCGGAGAAGAGAGTGAAATCGGAGCGAAGGAGTAGAGACTGAAACAAACACACTCACTTATCTGGAATAGGTTTGCTTTATAAACTCTTACTGAAGTATTTTAACATTGAAATAATGAGAAAAAAAATGAAATGTTTTGTTTATTAAAACTGGAATATTGTCTTTGCAGTTAAGGTCCAGACTGTGAAATTGTGTATAATCTTGAGAAATATTTATTGTTTTTTGTGCGTTTTACTGTTATCTCACAGATTTTATGTGTAAAATGACTACTTAATGTCAGTAGGGGGAGGGAGGGGTGGGGAGGAGGGGTAATAGAATTTGTAGGAGTGCCATTAGAATTTAATATAATTTTTTTATAACAAAAGTCTATTTTCTAGAAAATAAATGCTTCAGTGTTAGTGATTCATAGATTACATAGGACAATCGGTGTGCAGAAATGGCTTTGTTTAGGTGTTCAGCTGCTTGTTTTATGATTTCTGGGAGGGATGGGGGGTGTTTGTGCTTTTTGGAGTGTGTTTGTGTGTGTGCTGTGGAAATGTGACAATCCTGATGTCCTCATTCTTAAGTCACGCGTAGATTAAACAGCTTTTCTGTGACTCTCCTGTGTGTCGCCTCCACATTCGTACCCGGCAGTCGGGAGCATTAAGGAGCCGTGAATCAGCACCAGACTGGGAGTCGGTCCTCGTCGTCCTCTGCGACTCTGCAGTAATTAGTATTATCACTAACCTGCTTCAGAAAAAAGTTCATGGAGAACGTGAGCCGGTTTGCATGAAGTATCTGAAGTACATGCCCTCTATGCGTTCTCAAGGAAAGCTACAGTGTTTTTTTTTTTTTTTTTTTTTTTAAATTTCTGCAGCAGTTGCGTGGTGACTCCCATACTTGTTCTAACAGTGTGTACAGACAACAGAAAAAGCCGTATTATGGGTGCGTCTGCTTGCGTCCTGTGCAGGCGTGACACCACGAAGGTCAGAGCTGCTCACCGTCGCCGCGAGTTGTTTTTTTTTTTTTTTTCTTTCCTTTCCAGTGCCAGTGCCAACGACGATACGATGATGTAATTTTCCACAAGCCGCTGGAGTCGAGTGATGACGACAAACGCCGCCGCTGCCGCCCCCCGCCCCACCGGCGTCCGCCCGGGCTGTCGGGACGGCGTGACCTGGGGACGGAGTGGCAGTGCTCTGAGTGGGCAGGTCGCTCAGAAGACGGGCCTTTGTGAGCCGCCGAGTGAAGGGAAAATGCGCGTCTAATCTAAAACCTCCCTGCCAATTCACTGGTCAATTTCTTTGAGGAGGGGATTGTAATTAGCCCCTGACTGCACTTCTAAAGGGATCCAGCTGCTTAGCGACACAATCCCGCCGGAGACGTGTTTCAATTCCCACCCCCAACCCACCCCCCCAGCTCTGGGCTGCAGACGCAGTTGCCCCCCCCCCCACAATACGGGCTGGGGCTCCATCCTTCAAACTCTATTGTGACTGGGACCAGTGGATCAGCCCCTCCATTGTCAGTGCGCTCTGGCGAGCCCCCACTCTACACGGGATGGGCTACACGCCGCCTCTGCTCCGGCTGTCAGCGAACAATGGAGGCGCTGTCCGCCAGATCTCCCACACGCACCCCCCGCCCGCCTGGGGTGCCGCCTTCGCTGCACCGCGCTAAATAAGGCCGGGGGGACGGTCAGCCCAGGCGAGAGCTTCCAGGGAAACACCTCCGGTACCTACAGCGACGCATTCCGATGCATCCGTCTCCTCCGCTTGTTAGGAAGGAGCGGAAAATCAAGCTGCATCTAAAGTGACCTCGGAAAACACCCGAAACAATGGCGTGTTTAAATGGCCTTTAGGGTAGGGGGTATCTCTGCACCCCCCCCCCAACCCGGGATGGCAGAGCTGCGCCGCTTGTTAACCCGCCGGATCGGCAGCCGCGCCCACGAGGGGCCAGCGGTGGGTGTCCTTGACCTGTGACCGGCCTGCCAGGGACAGCTGGTGTGGCCTGTGTTTAATTTATTTATTTCCCAACACAAGACAGGTGGTCACACTTGGAAAAAAAAAAAAAGAGAGAGAGATTTCTGGCCACACAAATGCTCACACGCACCACAGTAATGGACGTCCATTGACTGGAGCATAAATTTGCATCCTGGTAGCAATGCACACGCACACACAGAGTGGAGTGTGACTCATTAAACGGCCACCCTGATAAATGGCACCAATATTTTATTTTCTGTAACTAACCCTTCTTTTTCCTGGCCGTTTTTTCATTTTAACTTACACTGCTGCACAAACGTCGCACCATGAGGCTCTCTCAGCGTGCCGGTGGTGACCCGTCAGCATCACGCGCCCAACGGGCGTCCCTGTCCAGGGTGACGCACGCCTCGACCACTTTAACAGCTGCGACCGCGGCCTCCTGAAGTTCCGCTCATCAGCGGCGCTCATCTCAGCTGCATGACTTCACGCTTAAATTTAGCCCTGCACCTCTGCCGGTCCATTTTGGACGTCGCGACTCGGACGCGCGCTGCGACTGTGAGGGGGGGGGGTCCTGTTCAAAGACGCTTCATGCCGTGCGACAAGATCCCCGGCGCACACACGCACGCGGTGACTCCTGGGGGCCAAGCTCCTGAGTCACTGGGCCCCCCAGTGCACAGGCAGGCCCCCTCCACGCGGCGTGACCCTCCCAAACGCGCACAGACGACATGTGTCCTCCGCCCGTCGCACAGCTGTCACTCGCCAGCGCTGGTTGGAGCGTATTTATAGGCGTGGGATGACGGCACACGGCGCCTGTCTATCAGGCACAGCTGGTCTACGCGAGAATAGGGAGTGGGAGGGGGGCGAAGCCGTCCAGCGTTAAGCGTGCCTTTACTTTGGTGTTGGGGAGGGGGGGGGGGTGCGGTGGCATGTGCCAGAGCTGGGGGGAGGCAGCTGGGCTGTGGGGCCTATAACAGTTTCATTTTTAGAAAGATGGGGGGGTTAGGTTGCCGAGAGTCTACCCCCCTCCCCCCAACAGCTGGCAGCTGTTGTCTCCCATTTTAAGTGCAGCAGGGACAAGGGTCAGAAGCCCACGCGTCTCCCTGGGCCCAGATGCGCTGCCATGGAGCCACGTTGGCCTGCTTGGGGTCTCCGGCGGGGTCGCCAAAGGCCCCACTTTTGGGTGGAATAACCGTTTGTGTGGCAGGTCACCTTCCCTTGGCGTCTTCGTGCCGGCGTGGGGGTGCTCACCGGCAGGACTGCGGCTGACTGAACTCTGCAGCGGCTCCTGTCACCCTGAGGACGGCGCCTCTTCCCCATGCTACAGTAAACTATTACGTCCAGCGTTCACACACTAACAGGGATTCTCCACATCCCTGCATTTAGTGACGTTCGCCCGATGGCTAGCGTGCTGGCGACCAGAACCCAATGACACTCCATTTAATAAAACGATCAGATTTCTCCATGTGAAGCTAACAGACCAGGAAACAACCGCTGCTTTGTAAAGTGCATGAATTCCAGGCTCCCCGGGCCTGCAGCTCAAGATGTGCTTCCCCCTTTCTGGGAGAAACTCTGGAGAACAAAATACACTGGTCCTGAGATAAGTGAGGACCACTTTCAGGTAAAACCCCCATCAAGGTAAGCGTTCAGACCGGCTGAGAGATCAGCGGCTAATGGACATAGCATGCACTCCATTCCTAGGTACCGCATTGCCAACTTTATGATCATTGGTCGGTTTTCCAGTCTTGAAAAGAGGCCTAAAACTTGTATTTATCAGACTACATTCAAGCTTAGCGACGGCAAAGCAGATTTAAAAAATTTAAGCATGTAGAAATCACTGGAGCATTAAGTCATACCTAATGTTTTACAGTTCTGTCGCTTTGATATATTTCTCGAATCACCCTTAACATCTGCAAAACAGTAAGTGCATTTCTCGGAACAATTCGTACAAACTGCACCACACAATGGATCACCTGCAAAAAGCCTGCAACTTTCTCAAAATCCGTAGTCCATCCCTCAAAAGTAAATATTTATGTCAATGCAGTCGTCAGTGCCACCAGAATGACGAGTCCTTGTGTCATCATTCACAAACAGGATGGTCAAAATGCTCAGCTATGTTGTCAATAGAACAGCACACTCTGTGTTTTCCGATGTAAACTATGGCTAAGGTTTTGATGACAAGGATTGAAAATGCACAAGATTGCACTTTTTCTGTATGGTATATGTTTCAACAGTACAACGTTAAATGTATTATAACACACACATATGTAAACCTATATACAATATATACAAGTATATATACACACTGTAAGTATGCATACATGTGTGTGTATGCTACAGTACATGTACAGTAACTGTGTGAAGGTGTACTATAAAATGCAAATAGAATATTGTAATATGAAGCATTGCAGTAAGTATACAATATTACAGTACAGTGCATTACATACCTGTTGCCTCTATGAAACGTTTGAGGACATGGTTGATCTCACAACATTCGGTCGTACCCTTTGACAGTTGACACAGTTTGACACATTTAAATAAAAACTATAACAGCGATATACAGAGAATATGCTTGATAAATGATAACCGGTTCAACCATCTTGCATGTAATGAGCTATACAACGAACTAATGACTAGATATTTGGGGGGTAAGATCATTCAACAGAGTACCAGTGTAATACATTTTTACCAACATGACAAACATTTGAAAATGTAGGAATTAGTAGATGATTGTGCATAATCATTGGCATGACTGACAAAGCATTTGCAATTTGACCAACTGAATGCAACGTCGCATTTATGATGTGTACAACTCACATGGTGAAGGGGAGGTTGTACAAATGGTTATGAGAATTTCATTCCTGATCTGAGAAATGTACCAAAGTGACTGAGGAGATTTGTAAAGAAAATTGCTGCTTAGTAATACTTAATATATCCATTAAAAGAACACATCACGAAGAGATCCAGTCATATCCATGCTTATTTTCATTTAACTCCAGCAGCCTGCACTTTAAGGAGTTTAAGAACTGTTTGAATCTGGAAATAGGACCTGCAACCAACTCATGAGGTCTCAGCGCCCCCTAGTGGCAGTCAAACGTAGGAGACTCGCACACTGCCCGAAGACAGAACAGGAACTCAAACCCCATCTGCTCTGTTACACGCATACGTGATTAAACTGATTACTAACTAATACAAGATTTAAAGATAAGTCAAACCACTACACCCCGCAGTTATTTAAGATTACAAATAGTAATCCATCCAGTGTGCATTTTAAGCTACCACCTGTATAAAATATTCTAAGAAATTACAGCAATCCATAAAATCTACACATGCCCACTACACAGTTAGTTCTAAATTAATCAGAATTCACTGCAGTTGTATATACAAAATTTATTAAAGCATATGTTACAATACATAAACAGTTAAGTTCAAATAAAACATGCATTAAAAGCAGTCAGTCCATAGATCAGAGGTGATACAGGCTTCAATCCCGTGAGACCATCTTCAGTCACGCTGAGCAGTCAAAGCACAGCACTCTGTCATAGCGCTCGCTGTAACTGAGGAGGAGGAGAGATACTGTTTAGGAAACCAGAAGATGCCCAAAAATACACAAGCAGCAGCCCAGCTGATTCCCCGCGAAGGGGGGGGGGGGCAAGGGGACTGACACTCACTCCACCACGGTGCAAACGGAGCAGCACGTGCCTGAGCAGCCACTGCACAGACGCGTGCACGACGGGCAGGCGTGGCGCTCGCACTGCGCGCAGGGTTTCCGCGACGCTGCCATCTTCAGGCACACGCAGCACACGGCGGACGCCTCTGGAGCACCTGGCCGGCGGCGAGCAAAGGCACAAGCGTCACCGCGACCGTTCAGACAGCAACCAAAAGTAGCATGGAAAGGAAAGGCTGGAAAAATAAAATGGCCAACCTGTGCAGATGTACGCGAGTGTGTGTGGTTACCCTCAACTCAAAGAGTGAGCTTATGAGCTTAGAAGGTTTGAGTCAAGAAACAGTCACAAATGCACTGATCTGAAGGCTGATCTCACAACATCAGAAAACTAGTCACAAAAGACTCGTGTCACTCCTGTCCCAGCCAGTTTGGCCTGACCTGCGGCTGCTGTGGTTCTCTTCAGCCGGCCATCCTGTCCAATTAAGGTCTGTCCGCGCAGCAGCCCGTGGCTGGAGGCCTGGGCCTCGCCGGGTCCTGCCATCTCCACCTCTGAACTCTTCCCCTCAGTCTCCAGCTTCCATATCCTGCCCATTACTGCCTTGGTTCCATTAAAGAGCAAATTCTTCGTTTTGTCTAAGAGATGGGGAGGGGAAAAAAAAAAAAGATGCGACTCCTTTGAGAAGGGACACAAATCTGAAACATAAGCATACAATTCCAAAATTCACAACCAGAACCAACAAGATCTTGTGCAGGTTTCCAGCTTTTAACAGCACCAGACACACACTATGGAATCTGCCCCCCTCCTCTCATAATTAAAATTAAGACTACAAACTAAAAGTTTCTAACTGTCTTACCATCTTGACAGAATAGGTCAAGCACTCGCTGACAAACGCCTATGTTTACTCGGATCAAAGATTAATATTATGCAGCAGTTGGACACCACATCTGTTCATTAAGAGACCCAAATCCACAGAGCAGTAATGCTGAGCTTTGGCCCCGGAGCCCCCTGGTCTCAAGGGTGTCACGTACTGACGGGCATCAAATTATTACTTTTTTATTATTATTTTAACAGCCTTAAACGCTTAGGTTCGGGACCCACGGCTCTCAATGCAGAAGTATACATGCAAGCAGCAGGGTTGCTTACTTTGTCCTGCAGGCTGGCGTGAGATTTTCAATTCGTGTCTGCACACACATTTACATGTATGCAACAGCTTCATTATCTTGTAAATAGTCAGTAGGGTTTGCAAACTACCCCAACGCTTTTGATATAGCTAATTTCAGGTTTCAAATAAAATAATACATGTTTGCCGTAAGATTTCATGCGCGACCGTGACAATCTGAAAGTGTAAGTGTCACACCAGATGCGTGAAAAGCCTTTAAACTAATGCGACAGACTGAGGCCCAACCATAACAAACAGTTAAAGTCGAGGACCAGATTATTCAAAAGGCGGCCGACTGAGTGCACACTTCCTAACGGGCTGAAAACTAACTACCAAAGGCTTCCAAGCGGCACATATTACCGTTAAGCGGTGTTACTTACCGTATATTTCTTGTCTGTATTTGCTTCCGAAAACTCCGTGATGGTTCAACTCCTTTTGGCCAATGTGAATTTTGTATTGGGAGGAGAAAGTCTCAGCGAAAGGACAGGCTCTTTTGGGCATTTTACCTCTTCGAAACGGCGTCTACAAGTCAAAATCCGTCCTTATTGATGCGAAAACGTCGAACTCAGCAGGCGGCTATTCGACTGAAAGATGAAAATATTGACAAACAAGTTCGCACTTTCGCGGGGAACGAACCTATTAAACTTTGACCCCCGATCACGTGATTTGTAGTCTTTTTTTTTCAAGTCACATGGTCTTGTTTTACATATTATGAATAAGTATAGTTGTACTTTCAAAGTGGATTCACTTTGACGTTTTATACTAAAGTAGGAAATGTCTGAATACTGAATCACACCTGTTTTACAGTTATTTCTGATTTAACTTACTAAATTGTTAAGATTTGAGTTCCATGAAAATTTACAATTTTGATTTAAGTTCTGATGTGTTGAAAGCTGGACGGTATAAATGTAGCTGTAATTAATATATTGCATTTTTAATATATTAGCACTATGTTTACTTTGTTATTTATTTAATAATTAATTTTAGGTTTGAAAAATGCAAAAGTGGATTACTTGGAACCGCTTACATAGCTTATATGTGTGTGTGTGCGTGTGCGTAAAAACGTTTGCCACAAAGTACAGCATGCACCTGATTTTATTTCCGCCTTCTGATTTCCTCTGAATCACACTGTTGCACATTCTTGAAGGACCGCGGATGTAACTGACATCTGCTGCAGGGAATATGGACTCAGCCATGCAGATATCTTTCAATTATTTGACTACATTATGCAGAAAGTTGTGTTCATGAACTGTGTTATGCTGTGAAACTAATTTTTATATCTCGTTAAAAGCAAACATAAGAGCACAATACTGCACAATACTGCAACATAAAACTGGCAATAGAAAGGTCTCAGCACTACTGGGCAGCAGTAAACTCCAGCTTATACATCTGTACCAATTCATACAACAGTAAAATACCAATTAACAACAAAAAAGGTGAATGTCTATATTAAAAGCTTTTTTGCCACCGAATACTGGCCAATGTTTATTCAAGTCTATACAATTGGTGTGACATTACATTCAGGATGCCAAAAAAATTACAACCAAAGTGCATTCGAATTTCACTGCAGACACAATGAAAAGGAACTGGCATAATATCAGCCAATATCATCTGGGTGACAGACTTTCCTGAGTACACATATTTAAAAGTCAGCAGTAAATGATCTGCAGAATATAACAGGAGGACAGAGTCAGTCATCGTGGGACGGCGTGTGGTGTTGTGGGTTAGGAGTCTGTGCTTGTGTCCGGAAGGCTGTTGGATTAAATCCCTTGTGCAAGTACCCTAACCTCAAAAACTGCTCCAAGTGCACTGGAAAAATGGCTGGACCTGAACTCTGACCCCAAGCTTTTTGTTCTCACCTGAACAAGCGTGGATGTCTCATAGAAGAGCAAGGTGGAATATGTGAACATTGAATTTCATTGTATTAGCCACCTGAAGGATGACAATAAATATATTCTTTGTGGTGTGTAAAAGTACCATCTTCTTAGCATTGATGCTGACTCAGAATCTGTCAGTACTAGTATACCTATGGTGCATATCTTGAAAAGAAAAAAATATGAATTGCAAAAATATATTTTTCAGTTGTGAGTTGGCTTCATGCAAAACATCTGACCTCAAAAACCTTGATCTGTATATTGAAAACTTCTTTGTGCAGGACACTAAACCCAACCCTCCTGTGCAGAGAATACGGCCTGAATCTGTTTGCTAGGACAGGTTTATGAAGCCTGGAGACACACATTTTACAGATGGCTGTTTACAACGAACCATGTGTGTTCATCGATGTTTGTGTCATCCCTGCTTTACGCAAACAAGACAACAGTGTGGCTAAAACAAGATGGTGCATTGTGGGTAAATCCATGTGTATGACATGCAGAGAAGGTTGGCTCTGCTTCCTAGAACATCTGGATCATGGACTCCCTTGACTTTCCAACACCGACCCACTTAACTGAGAAGAGAACACAGACACAAGAGCATGAGGATCGTAGACAACTTCACCTTCAGCACCAAAACAGCCCCTAATAAACAAAACGCTTCTCAGTTATGATCAGATCATTCTGGCTGGATGACTGCACCTCATTTCATGGTCCACTTACTGGGGACTCCAACTTGGTTCTCCACAAAGCGGATGTAGTTCTGGGCTTTGGGTGGGAGGTCGTCCCACTTTCTGGCCGCTGTGGTGTCACTCTTCCAGCCAGGCAGTGTTTCATACTCTACCTCCACTTTGTGCAAGACTTCCATATTTGCTGGAGAAAAATAAACAAGCATAAGACAAAGCAATAAGATACAATTGCAGCTTAGCATGACTCTGGTTCTTGAGGTGCTTTGCCCATGACTCAATTCTTCGATAAAAGATGCTTTTATCGGAGGAAACTGAAATTCTTTGTTTATGATAATTTCTGAATATATGCTGAAGCAGGTTAGACGAATACCTTGCTTAAGAGCAAATCTGAAAGCTTCTCTCAGCCATAAGAAAGCACATGCTGCTCAGATTCATAATCACTTCTGTTTGGTATAGAACTTATTTTTAAATTCTGTCTGTTTTTTCAAACCCATACCTGGGAAATAAGGAATTCTTTTTCCGTTGAGTTTGTAGGCCACGCCCACTTTGATTTCATCCAGCACGTCTAGGATATCCAGCTTTGTCAGCGCAAAACTGTGACAGAAAAGGCCAGAGAACCTCAGGTTCCACAAGAACGACAAAGGCAGAACATTGCAAAACTTCTACATGAAGGCTGTCCAATCCTGCCCAATCCTTCAGAGTGATGTCAATGCAGGTTGCTATCCTCCCTTTTCCATAGTCACTGTAACTAGGCCTCTCTTTGGAATCTGAGGCTTTTAGTTGCATAAAGGAAGCTGAAAGCCCAGAATAACCCACAGCCCTACAGAATGGGGATTAGACCACAAAGGACACAACTGGAGATTTTATCACTTATTCTACACACCAGTAGGTGGGGCTAGAGTATAACTCTTGAGTATAACTCAGGGGTGGGCAATCTCATCAGCAAAGGGCCAGTGTGTGTGCAGGTTTTTGGGATAACCTTTAGGTCAGCTGTTCAAACCCAGGTGGGAGGACTCTTCAATCAGACCTCTAATTAGTAATCTAATTAGGGAGTTGCAGTGAAAACCCGCATACACACCAGCCCTTTCTGGATAAGATTGGCTACCCCTGCTCTAGATTATAACTCTGTTCGGCTCTTGTTGGCATGAAACAGAGCCGACAGCTGGGGCCGGCTGCACACTTACGCGGTGAAGCCGTTGATCATGTGTGCGTAGCGCAGGATAACCAGGTCCAGCCACCCACAGCGCCTCTTCCTTCCTGTGGTGACCCCCACCTCGTGCCCCCTGGTCTGAAGGAGCTCACCTATTGCCTACAGGAAGGACAGAACAGTTCTATCGTTTTATCAAACACTATCAGAGCCCAGTTTTATGGTATACTGATATCTATGCTGCTTGACCTTTACAGTCAATAGGCATCCCTGGCATTAGTGCCCATTTCTCATGCTTATTGATAATACTTATGATAAGTATTGGCTCTTTGTTGGGCACCTACATTGAGCTGCTCCGTGGGGAAGGCTCCGATGCCTACTCTGGTCGTGTAGGCCTTCACCACACCGTACACCTCTCCCACGTTCTGAGGGGGAATACCCAGCCCAGTACACACTCCGCCCACGGTGCAGTTTGATGATGTCACAAAGGGGTACGTGCCTGAAGACAGGGGAGAGACCAAGGATTTTCATTGTGCCAGCGTGGTTGCATTAGTACTATAATACTGAATCCCTTGAGAGATTATGTACCACAAACAATTAGAAACCTCCAGGAGGACACTATCCCCTTCCAAGGGCAGGGGGGCTGCGCCACCTGTTCCACGTTGCATGCCTCAGAGCCCTGACCGACACACACCGGATGACATCATGGTCTCAGTGGTGGTGTTCCTCCCTCAGTAACAGGAATGGCCTGATGCACTCTCCCCCAGAGGGGAGGAGGTATCTTCTTACCAAAGTCAATGTCAAGCAGGGCAGCATTGGCTCCCTCTACCAGGATCTTCTTTGGGGATCCATGAATAGCTTCGTACATGAAATAGACACCGTCTCTCACCATGGGCCGTATCCTTTCTGCGTATTCCTGTACAGGAAGCAGAACCAACGTGCTAATCAGAGCAGCCCAGTGACTTGGCAGGTTCTGGGTGGCAGGGAAAAATCCACGAAAAGCCCAGGAACGGTGACTCGCATTTCAGTCCTTCTTACACTGCAGTGCTCTCCATATTGCCTTACATTCACATGCACAGCATTCATGGCTTAAAGAGTTAGGTTTCGTGTTAGAACCGTCTTGTAGGAAAAGCTGTTATTGAAGGATTGCAGCAGCCACCCACCAGAGTTTCAGAAAGTAAAAATCCAGACCAAGAGCACTCAACTGCAGAGGTGGCAATTTCAGGTCCAGAAAGTAAAAATCCAGACCACGATTTACTTTTAACCAACCAGTTAAGCATAAAGAGTCACAGTCACAGAGTACTCAACTGGTTGGTTGAAAGTAAATCATGGTCTGGATTTTTACTTTCTGGACCTGAATTTTCTACCTTCGCTACCCACCGAGACACATACACACAAACCTGGAGCTGAGTCTCCTCCACCTACCTTCAGCTTTTTCAATTGTGCTTCTGCGTCCACCTCCAGCATGGGGAACATGGACTGGTACTGCTGGGCAAGGTTCTTGAACCTGGAGATGAGCCACATTTATTCTAACGCCCCAGCAAGAGCTGACACCATCTGGGAGCAGTGACCCAAGCCACGACCTCCACCTGTGTGCACTGCAGTTCCTGCTATGTACCTGGTGGAGAACTCCTTGAAATCAGCCAGAAGGTCACAGATTCTCAGCCCTGTTCGAGATGCCTTGCTGGAATATGCAGGACCAATGCCTTTCTTAGTGGTGCCAATACTGTTGGGGAGTAAAAACAGGTGTTGTTGAGTAGGACTAACTCTATTATTTCTTTATTCAAGGAAACACACTTCCAAGGAGTACACCCAGAGGCTGACAAACACAACAGCGAAAATCATCAATCTTCTCAGCTGCTTTATAACCATTATTTCATTCAGGCCTAATTTGATGTGCTTACTTCTTCCCTTCCTGTGCTTGTCTCTGGACCTCCTGCAATCCGTCCACAGCCTGGTGGAAATCAAACACTGTCGAGGGTAGTAACAGACACAATCAACTGTGCTGTAGTTTTGCACAAATGGTCACTGCGCAGTAACTAAGAGGACATACAGAGGACATGCAGATGCTTCCTTCCTACGAGTTGGGTTTGTTTGTTGCCGTCGACAGCCACACATACCGATGTGGGCCCGATCGGAGATGACCAGTCGCTTCTCCCAGCCCTTGAGACCTGCAGGGGGGGCAGAATTCAGGGAAGAACAGAATCCTTTAGAGCCTGCTGCTACTATATGGGAAGTAGCTTTCAGGAAGAGACCCAATACTCCATACCTTTCTTCTCATTTTTGTCCCCTTCTTCAAATAACCCAGGCAAATGTATGACCACTCCGTTACCTAAAAAGGGAAAGAGCTGATAAAAAGCCACAACGGTAGACATCCTTCAGCAGTCGAAGCAATCTGTCCACATCACCAGCTGGAGAGATCTTCCTTTCACCTTCCTGTCTCATAGTCACAGTGGAACCTTTCAAAGGGCCTGAGATTCATGCTACAGTCTTTAAAAATAAGCCTCTTGGCTTAGGGTGGAATCTGGCTATATCTGCTTTCTCACACAGCAAGAAAATGTGCAGATACAGTGGAGAGCGATACGTACCAATGAAGGAAATTGCTTTGGAGTTGATGATACCACTGGGGAGGAGGTGGAAGTCATACTCCTTGCCATCCACCACCACTGTGTGACCAGCATTGTTGCCACCCTGCAGACAGAAGGGGTGATATGAGATTACTGGAGACTTATTGACTTCACCAAGGACATCAGAACATCTCTCTCCTATATGGCAAATGACTGTATTCTGTTCTGGGAGCTTACGATGGGTGATCTAGCCAAAGCTCCACATCACTCATTCTACATTCAATCCATTGTGATCACTGTTCCCTTATGGAAAAAGGACCTCAGTCTTTAAAAGTGTTGTGAGCGAAATATGGTCATGTCACTGGTGCCATTAGCAGGACTCGGTACCATGTATTGAGTGGGAACTGGCAATGGGGATATGTTTTGGGGGGGGGGACACCAGACACTGTAGGAGGCTGCAGCGGTGTAGCAACCCCAAATTTATGGGCTTGTTTTTCTCAGCAAGCAAGGCCCAGAAACAGGTTCTGGCCCAACCACCGACCTTGCAGGTCCAGTATCCCACCTATCCCGTTCCTGAAACCGAACCGCTCACGTGCAAACCTCCACCCAGAAGTTCTGCAGAGAGAGCTATTTTAATCGCTGGGCTTGGGGCAGCATGACCACCCCCCCTCCCTGCCCCCAATCACCCACACACCATTCCTCTGGGGAAAGGCTCAGACCCCCCCC
>JAODLC010000028.1:16765857-16776011 GCA_026781145.1 Hippopotamyrus pictus
GCTTCCCGGGAATGTGACCCGGCTTTCTCCCGGCGGGCAGCGTGAGGAACGTGCCCGCTGTCTGCTGGAGGACGCTTACATAACGGCAGGGCGAACTTACACATCACGCTGCGGATGAGACAGCAGCTTCAGACGACAAGACGATTGAAGCCTCTAATGGGAGCAGTTTGGGGTGTTTGCCGTTTAGTGCAAAAGCTCGGGGGAGCATTCTCAATTCTTGTCAGTAGAGGGCGCAAATCAGTCAGACTGTCATGACGTAAATCTAACGCTAAGTTTGTACAGACAAAACAAACAGCACTTTTAAATAGAACCTACTTATTTCAGCTATGCTGAGATTTCGGAGACTTTATATATGCTAATAAAATGACATTTATCAACAAGTAATGCTTCTGCTGAACTTATATTAATAAAACAGTGATTGGAAATGGGCTTTTGAGTCCAACTAAGTATCCAACGTGGAAAAAAACAGTCAAAAATGACAACGCTTAATCGATCATGGATTCTGAATCCTCATTTCTGTCAAAACCAACATAAAGTATTATTTTACTCCAAATGGAAGTTCATCATAGTTTAGCTGCTAATCTGAATATCTCCACAAGACTACAAATCCATTGTTAAAGAGAGATAACTATATGTCAAATTTATCCATTTAAATAACATCACTCTGCATGTGTGTACAGTCAGCAGTCAACCTCTACTTGTAAAAGCCTGATTATCTTGTTTTAATTCAAACAATGACTTTGATTAACTCAAAACCCAGGGTCCCCGTAATACAGCCAGTGTGTGCTGATTTACAAGTAATGAATTGAAAACAGCCTGTTGTTTGAGCTACCAGCCAAATGTTTCTCAAAGCCAGTGCAGTTCAGGGCCTGTCTTAGTTGACCAGGGTTGTCACTATTATTTATATCCAATGCAGCCAAATTAAAAAACCTTACATCTCTAAACCTCTATTTTCAGCCAGGCAGCTAGACTGTTTGTTTGTTTGTTTGTTTATTGTTTGTTTGTTTGTTAAGCTGCAAACTGAATGTATCATCAGTAAAGATGGCAATCTGTAAACTTTGTACTTGAAACAGAGCCATATGTAGATGAAGATCGGAAGCTTATTTGAATTTAGTGATTAATTGTCATTGTTGACATACCACAGCACACAGTGTGCAACAACGAAATGTGTCCTCTGCATTTAACCCACATGTGACAATGTGACATAGCAGGAAATCTGCGTTTGCAGAGATGCCGTGAGATCTACCCTTACCTGATGTGCCTGGTAACAAAAGTAGAAGTGAAAACAAATAAATAAATTCAACCAAGAGACCTGAAATGATCAACTGGATAAAATCCTCGGGGCTGTTTCAACAGGACGGGCCTGCAGGTGAAAGACTGGAGGCGCTAAGAATTTTATCTCTGTGATAGTTTCCTGTCCTCAGTAATTAGTAGCCTTTGCCTGGTTAAACTGAAAGCCCATAATCTATCAGATGACGATGGTCACTGATTACATCAGCAATATGGTATCTTGTAAAAACAACATTTCCACAGCTGAAGAGATAATTTCCAGAACTAACTCAGTCGTTTTTGCTGTTGTTGAGATGAGACCACCAATGGCCTTAAGTCAGGCTTCTTCATCATAATTTACACTTTTGGGAACCAAAACTCACTCAGTCCTCATTAAACTTTTGTTACATTTTTGTAAATTTGCTCTACAATTACACTTCCTATACTCCACCCCTCCCCCCCCTCCAGGGGCCCTGTCCAGAATAAGCAGCTAGGAAGATGGATGGATGGCGACATGCCTATAGATACACAGTTACTGACATCTACCTTGAGCAAGTTTGCTGAAACAAAATCCAATCTATTATATGAACCTACAGACTTCACTAAAGATTACCCCCTTGCACAACACTTAACGCCAGTTAAAATGGTGTTTCCCCCACGCTGTCACCAAACCCTGATATTTTTCAAGAGATGTAAATCCAGCATGGGAAAATGTCCTACAGACATTAAGCCCTCAAATTGAGACAAAGTTTAGGACACTGGTCAGCCTGGAGTGTAACTGATACGAAGCAGATTCCTTCAAGGGGGCTTCTGAGCCGGTGACGGCCTTCCAGTCGCTCTAGTTACACCGGACGGTTGTTTGTTATATTTATAGTGACTGGGTGGTTTTGATGTGACATTTCATGGTGCGGATCTGAAGCGTCTTTTCCACCCACTGGAAGGAAAAGTTTCCACCGGCTGAATGCAGCCCACGTTGCGCTCTTACATTACTTTATCGACTTTGTTACCTTTTCAAATAAGGCATATTTATATGTAAGAGCAAGTGAATTAGAGCACCTGGTATTCCGCGTCTGCCTCTCTGAGAATGCCTTTATTTACAGAATAGCTGGTCAGATTTTACCAAATAAATCTTACCAACATATCTTACCATTCGGGACTGCGACTGCATAAAGAAACTTTGGAACTGCGGAATAATTTCTAGTTATTTCTAGGAACTGGAAAAGGGAAGGACAGTGTTTCCATTATCTTCCCTGGGTTCTTCAAGTACCTTTGATTACGACGTCACGGATTTTCTTCACGCTTTAACATTTTGCAAATTAAAATTCAAATTGTAGTTCTCGTTGAGGAACTGTGTATTTTACCTGGCATCGGCATATGATGTCGGCCTCCGTTGCCAACAAGTCGACGACTTTCCCCTTGCCCTCGTCGCCCCATTGCGCTCCGAGCACCACAGTCACTTTGTTCACGGCGTCGTTGCGGTTCCGCTTCATTCCTGTTTTGGGGGGATTCGTGTAAGTCTTATGATCGTTCGCCGCCCAGCCGCTCGACATGTTAATGCCAACACAGATGCAACAGCTGCGCCGAAGGCCCCGAAAGCCCCACCAGTATATAAACTCCGCGCCCAGTGGAACCAAATATGGATCAAGCGGCCGGTGATGTCATGGGACACGGACGCGCATAGGACAAATTCACATGGCATAGATGATGGTGACATTTAAAGACGCGTACGGCTGAATCGCTTCGTATTTATTGCAACTCTCACAATTTTCAAATTGCTTCCTGAGTCCCGGGCTTTTGTTTGGTGTGCATGTTTTATTTCCTTTAGCTATTTGGGATTAGTAGGAGCTCATAATCATAAAAACCAAACATTTTTTTTGAAAAATTAATAGTTTTAAACAAAAATCATGTCCTTATATTAGGACGTAGGGTCTCAGGAGGTTAAGCCAAGATTTGAGAAGTTATTTTGAAAATGAAGTTAATAACGTAGTCTCAATATCCAAGGAAAAGACAATGGTGTAATTAACTTAGATCTTTATTGATGTACATCATTGATTTAAGACACAATAATGAATTGTCATTAGTAAACACAGTCTGGCGTCACGTAAAAGTAAAATACTAATCCAAAGAAAGACAATCCAGCTCAATAATATAAATGACGACAATCTTACAAACGTTCCGTAAAAGGACACTCTCTCATATCAAAACTAAAACAATATAAAGCGTTTTCTTTTTCAGTTAGATTTACAAAACTTAGTCATATTGTAACACTCATCGGTGAGTTACACGTTGACAGTTGTGACAAAAGAAAAAAAGGACCATTACATCTATGTGAGCATCATAAGTTATAAAAAGCAAAAACACAAAAACGATTAAGTATTCATTTTCTCAGCGAATCAAGCTATTGAATAGACCTGCTGTTTGCATTATTGTAGAATAGTGCAATGCAATTGTAACTACTTTACATACGGACCAGCACATATTTTCTCCAATACGTGACCGTTTTTTTCATTGACAATCACAGGAAGTATAGTTTAAAAAAATCACAAATCCAAAACTAACATTAGATTACTATCCATTCTCTTTTCTGAAATTCCAAAAACGTGTCCCACACATCTTGGTCAATTTTCCACCTGAAAAGCACAGGAATTCTCTAACAACAGTTTATCAAACTGATAAAAAGTGTCCTTTCTCACAAGCCATCTTCATTCAAATGACATATAAATCAGTGATTGTAGGCAGTAGCCAGACCCAGCTCAAGGTGACGTAACAGCAGTAGAGTAACAAGGGAAAAAAATCATTTTCTTTGACATTTTGTCTTCCTTTTCTTGTAACCACCTACAAAAAAAAAGACAGAGTATAATTAGTCTCCAAACCAGAAGAAAATTTGATCCTTAATCCCTAATGAGCCTGGTGTTGTGGAGGGATAACCAGACAATGTAGAAAAGATTTCATAGGCGTTATCTGCATCACAAATGTAATTTCCGGTAATAATATGAGACCAGACCAAGAAGATGTGTCATCTCCTCCAGGCCTTTTCCCATTACTGCCAGGATGGGAGAATCAGTTGAAGACAGGAAATGTTTATGGGTCATTCAGGTAGGTCTTACACATGTTAGTGGGTTAAAATCACGTTGCTCTGAGTGTCTCGCTGGCAGATTAGGCTATATATTGGGCAATATGCACCATTGCTACTCATATATTGAATCTCCCATTGATTGATGTGTGTAAAATCTGGTGTTGAAATGACTTGGACAAATAAAAGGTCAAGTGAAGCTGAGTCTATAATAATAATAATCAATGGAAAGATTTTCTATATTGTCGAGAGTCTAGACAAAGGGTCCCCAACCATTTTTTTTTTGCCCCGAGGGCCAAATTCCACCAGCGTGTCTGTTGTGTCTGAACCGGGAGGTGGGGGGGGGGCGTCATACTGCTGTTATACGGCCAGCTTGTCATTAAAATGGAATTTACTCCATCGACTGCCAACCGTAACAAAGGCAGTCTTATGGCTAGGATGTGCCTTACACATCCCGTCTGCTCCACAAATCTGCAATATTTCATTAGGTCACAATCAGAGGCAGTCACATAAAAAAAGCACCAGTAAAAGCAATGGAATAGGATGGTTAAAACAATCGGGACCAGATGAAGATTCATCATTCGTTCAGTGGCAGGAAAAGCAGTTAAGGAAGGTAAAGCTTACAGTCTGACCTTCGGCCCACCCTCTCCCACAGGAGTTAGTTGGACACCGAGTAGTTTGACCTACCTCACTGCAAACCACACCCATTATGTTTTTGGTGCCTCTTTCCACTGTTACCTTCTGCTTTAGGAAATTAAAGACAAAAGCACACGCTGAAGGAAACCGGCAAGTTTTATGCAGCTGATGTTACGAATTTTTCACAGAAATGATTGTATTAAAACAGGCAGGTTAAAAGAAAAAAAAACCTGAAAAGCGGACAAGGCCTACATGTTAGGGATTCTGACATTCATGAGATAATGCGACATCCTCAGAGATTTAAAAAAAAAGAAAAGAGCTTAAAATGGTGTATTCATATATCCGAAAGAGGACACGGCGGCTGGCTGGCAGCGTGTAGCCCACCTCTCAGACACGTTAAAAACAAATGCTGTGCATATCATTAACTTTATTAGTTTGCACAATACAAAACAAATACGTTACCTTCTGCACTGATCTTTTTATTTTTCTTCGAATGTTTCTGTGACTTTTTTGTTTCAGGCTTTGGGAAGGCGGAGTCCGGCACAGAGTCAGGCACGGAGTCAAGCACGGAGTCAGGCATCTGCGAACCTGCCCCGTCTGACACGTGGCATGTGACCGGGCTCACGTCGGCATCATTCCCGTCACCGTTCACTTCCCCGACGCCCACTCCACTGCACTCCACTCCACTGGATCCGGCTTCGTTCCCACCCATGACAGACGTGTCAGGCTTGGCAACATCACCATTTCTATCAATGTCTGCAGATGCACCTTCGGGTGAAACTGAATGGCACACACCAGCGCCCCCTTCTGGTGTGATATTTTCAAGTTCACTGACACACCCCGGCTCCTTGCCGCTGCTAGGAACGTGTTGGGGTACGTCTCCGTCTGTGGCCGGGGGAGGGGTGGAGAACATGGGCGTGTCACTAGCTTCTGACATAAGTGCGCAGCCCCCAGAGCGACCTGGCTGAGACTCGCTCAAGTCCTGGGGGCTGGCTCGCGGCTCCTCAGCCTGCGATGAAGCTGCTGCCTCTGTGGATGATGCAGGGAGTTCGGTCTCCACCTGCCTTCTGCTTGCCGGGGAGCAGCCGTTCTGCGTGGTCTCGGGGGCCGAGACTCCGGCTGCGTCTCCGGCAGACTTTGCATTTGGTCCTGGAGCAGAGGAGAGGGTGTGGGTGGCTCAGTGTTGCAGGACACGCCCATCACCGCAGGTCTGCATTTTTTGGGGGGGGGGGGAGGCAGGCAGCGCTGGAGCCACAGACACCACTGAACAGCAATTCCGCAGAAAAAAAAAAAAAAAAAGCAACAAAACGCTGGAAAGGCGTGAGCAGGCAAGCGGCAAAGTCTGGTTAGGGCCGGAAGCAAAGTGGGGGGGCTCAGGGTGAACACGGGAGGAGGGGGCTCGGTCCTTACCAGGCTCGCCATTATCCCTATGCATTTCCCTAGTGGGACGGCTTTCCGTTTCGCACCTGGGCCGCGTCTTCCTCAGCTGGAAGCCCTTCCGGATATCTGCCAGCAGGAGATCCACAATGCAGCCCTCTTCCTGCACCACGGGGCCCTTCCGTACTGGGGGGGGGGAGGTGGAGATGGGACCACACGTTTCAAATGACAACAAATACTTTGCATTTTTACCAGTAATGAAAAACATGTGGGCAGCAGCATTTGGGAGGGGGGCAGACTAAAGGGATACTTTGGAGACTCACTTATCTTCCCATTCTCCCCCTTCTGCCGCTTGGATTCCTCCTCAGCCAGCTGCTTCTTCCTCTTCTCTGCTTTGGCTGCCTGTTCCTTCAGAGTCTGGTTCTCCTGGATGACGTGGGGAGGGGAGGGTTACAACAGATAATGAAACACCCTTGATGGCCAGCAGTAGCACCTCATGGCTTCCTGCAGCTAGCTCAATCAGACCTGGGTCGGACCCTACAGGGACAGCGCTCAGCCTTCATGTGACTGACGTTACACGTTAACGGCAACGGATTTTCACCCAGTGAAACAATTTCTTGCCCATTAGCACTTGGTTTTGCTCCACCGCACCCATGTTTGGCAATCAGACTATGGCACTGGAGGATGTCCAGACTGCCCTCACCTTGAGGGCCTTGAGAAAGAGGTTCCTGAAGCTCTTGATGGTACCAAAGAGCTCTTCCAAGGAGAGCCGGGATACATCCTCACACAGGTACAGAGCCAGCCCCACCCTCTTCTCCTCTATGGCAGAAAAGCGGTCCTCCAGAGCCTTGCAAGCCTCCAGGTTGCTCTACAACACAATCACTATTAATGACGATCAATGTCCCCACTAAAGATGACACAGGTGATGGCATCTGGGGCTCTCAGTAAATCTATGATTATGCTCCCTTTCCATCGGTCCTGCATCCTCGAAGCCTTAAGATACCATATCTGATGCAGATGCTTGGGTTCAGCCTTACATTACTACCATTGTGAAGTATCTCAAGCCGTAAAATCCAGTATTGCTATCACGCCCAGAGCCATGCATTTTTAGTAGGGTTGCAAAGGGGGGGAAATTTTCCATAATTTTTCCATTCAATGGAAAGTTAAGCTGGGGAATTTTGGAAATATTCTAAGTTGGAAACTTTCTAGGGGAATTAACGGGAAAATTTCCAGAATTTTGCAACCCCAATTTTGACACAGAGTGGGATTTGAGAACACACCTCAATAGCCTCCAGGTACTGCCCCTTGATGTCCTCCATGGAAGAGGATGCCACCTTCTTCTGAATATCCCTAAGACGTTTGAAGAGTGAGTTTGCCTCAGTCTTGACCGACTCTAGGTTCACCCTGTCAGATGTAAAAGGAGCACGTTATTCATTCACACTTACATTCTTTCAAAGCAGAGGATTATGGGAAATGGGACAGGTTAGAAAAATCTGGCAGTGCTCACCCAGCGGCCATTTCACAGATATCAAGGTCATTTGGAAGACTGAGAAGCTCTGGGTGGTGTTCCTCAGCCTCCTGTGTGTAATTAACATTCAGAAATGCAGGAGCTGACATCACTGTGGTCTTCAGACACCATGTTATAATCACTACAGAAGCAATAACCCATTGGCATGGCAAACAAGATGCATTTCCACATATTTTATTGTAATTGTACCTCCACAATGTGATGGAGCAGAGTGATACGGGACTTATTGGCTTTTGTCTCCGTCAGCTTCAGCAGGGTACTGATCTTAAACCCTTCCGCATTCCCAGTATGACTCCCCTGTTGGTAAAGAGCAAGTTGTTACCAAGGTTACCACCATCATCACCAGCCCCCATAGGTCTAATCAAGATGCATTAGACTCAGGTGCATGTCACAATATTTCGATTGCCATGAAACATGTCACCTTCACGGGGCAGGAGGGAGGAAAGACAATGCGTCCTTACATAGTTCAAGAAGTTGCCAACGTTGAGGATGAGCTTGCAGAAGCTGGGCAGCCGGGTGCTCTCTCGAAGGCCTATTGGAGAAATGCAGGCTCTCAGATCATTTAAAAGCACTTCAAGCCTGCCTTTTTTACATACGGCGACAAAGCAGTGGTAGCAGCTACAGAATTTGTTAAAAGACACTAACTTTGTCGAAAATAATATTATAACCAATATCAAAATGGCAGAGTGAATCACAAAAAAAAATAATCTGAGGGGTCAAACAGTCAAAGTGGTCCTTTACAGTAGCAGAGCTCAGAGAGGACTGAAGGACAGCCTCATCACATCACCCTGGACAACCAGGAGGCCCGGGCCCCCTAGGGCAGACTTACTGACACACGCTCCATCCACCAGCTCAGCCTTGGGCGTCAGCATATCTATCAGGGAGCCCGTTTCCTCACACAGCAGCATACACTCTATCCTCAGCGGGTAGCTGAAGGTCACAGGTCAAAGGATGACAAAAAAAACAAAGAAGAGATTTTAACACTCTGGGCTCAGATTCGGTGCGAATCAACATGCTGTTAATGCAGGTTCGACTTCAACAAATTCATGCAGCTGAAACGTTACCAAGGAACATTCAGAAGCTGGAGGTAAAAATGGTCCACATTAGCCAGCTTGTCGTTCTCCCCCTGGAAGGACTTCAAGTTCTCGATCTGTGTGAAATGAAAGAACAGGGCTGTCATCTTAAACGACCACGCTCCTGTGCTGTTACCTCAGACAACCACTAGAGGGCAAAATTTCCACGTGTTTAAAATTTTAAGATGACAGAATCAAACCTACAGGCGCCTCACTTATGCTACTGAGTAAATCACCCAGTCAACCAACCTCATGCTTCTCTGGAAGAAGCTTCTGAAGTTGTTTCAAGACCTCCACATCAAATTTAGATCTGTCCCCATTTTGTATCATGGCCACAAACTCCTGATTAGAGCTATTAATGAAAGAAGAAGGAGAGAGCATATTTTCAACAGAAACAGAGCAAACATGCATGGCAAGCAAAGTAGGGGGCAGAGGAACATACCATTTGAATTGCTTCAGAAAAATGTTCAGATTCAGGCTTTTCTTTGGTTCAATGAAAGAAATCTGTGGTTAAAAGATTGGATGTCATTCCTATCTTCAGATAGCACTCAGCAGGCAGACAGAGGCAGTGACAATTTGCCCACCCACCACTGCAACCTAAGCATTCACCTCCTTTGGCTCTTTCTTGGGTGGTGCGGCTAACCCCTTGTCCTTGGTCTCTGTCACGGGCAGACAGAAAAGCTGCTCGATGCTGGAGTAGTCTGGCTCCAGGGGAATGTCCTCCTGCACAGAGGTCCACATGGACTGGCCATCTGTTTGGTTTGGGGGCGGGGACAGCTACGTCAGACATGCTGGCAAATGTGTTTATACGGCTTTACTGTGAGAGGGGGAAAATTAACCCGTTCTGTCCTGTTGAAAAAATAACCTTACTGGTTATGCGTCTATGCTACACTCCAGGAATATGGATTTACACTAAGAACAAGGGTAGAAGGGCAGCAATGAGGACGGTGCTCACCTGTCACCACCTTAGAGGGCAACTTCTGCCAGTTGAGTTTCTTCATTCTCTGTGTGGGGCAGCGGCCAGGCTTGTAGGAGGGAATAGGTGCCTGGCCTAGACACAGGGACCTTTGGGCCACCACCTCTCCCCAGACAGGTGGGGCAGGGGGTGGTGGGACCAAGCCTGGACCACCAGGGGGTGGAGGTGGAGGCGGTGGTGGCCCCATGCCAAATGGAGGGGGTGGACCAGGAGGAGGGGGAG
>JAODLC010000028.1:16776084-16792463 GCA_026781145.1 Hippopotamyrus pictus
GGGAGGGGGGATGCCCAGGGGTGGAGGCGGACCTGGAGGAGGGGGAGGGCCAGTGGGAGGGGGGATGCCCAGAGGTGGAGGCGGACCTGGAGGAGGGGGAGGACCAGGTGGTGGTGGTGGGCCAGGAGGAGGGGGGGCACCTAGAGGTGGAGGAGGACCTGGAGGAGGGGGTGGGCCAGGAGGTGGTGGTGGGCCAGGAGGAGGGGGGGCACCTAGAGGTGGAGGAGGACCTGGAGGAGGGGGCGGGCCAGGAGGAAGTAGAGGGCCTGGAGGTGGAGGTCCCGCAGGAGGTGGGCCCCCAGGGGGCAAACTCATAGGAGTCAAGGACTGTGGCACTTCTGTCTGGACAGCGCGATCAGTCCTCTTTGGAGGTGGTGCACTGGGCTTCCCCTTGGAGAGGTTGAGGCGCTCCATAATCTTGTCGGAGTCCAACTGAGCTGTAAAGCACCCCCACAATTAACAGTGAGGTCAGAGAAAAGAGAGAAACCACACGCCCATGAATCATGTTCAGATGTGTTTCAGATGGATTCATAGGGACTCCATGGCTAGAAGGGCGGGATAAACTGTTTAAAAGAAATAAGAAAAACACTATGCAAGCACAAACAGAACCTCAGCCGGGGACATGAAGGGAAGGACTCACTGTCCTGTGCCAGCAGCATGGCCCGGTTGATAATGGCGTCCAGGGCCTGCCACACATCCACCCGCTCTGGGCTCAGCAGCAGCAGGGCCTGCAGGATGGAGAGCAGGTGCAGGGAAACCGGGGAGCTGCTGACCTACAGCGGAGGGGGGGGGGGTGCTGCATTAAGTGATTTCCAGGCAAGGAGTGGGATCCACCCAGCCGAACTGGCTCAGTAACAAACCCATTCTCACAATGGCTTCTGAAGTTGATGTGTGCGAAATCAGGAGAACTTTTAACTTTGTCTCTAACCAGGTCTAGCTGAGGTATTAGTAGCCAAACTATCCTGTTGAATGTCCTCATGAAAAATAAATCCCATCTGTGATGGTGATCGCCATCATCGTGTGACTTTAAGAAATGATACAGCAGTCTGACCAATGCCTACAGATACGTTGCTGATAAATTCACAAGTACGTTAGTGATTCTCAGCAGGAATATATCAGTCAGAACATCTCCCAGAACCTAGTCACACAACCCCACAGTTTATCATACTGC
Organism: Hippopotamyrus pictus; assembly: GCA_026781145.1. Classification (NCBI taxonomy): domain Eukaryota; kingdom Metazoa; phylum Chordata; class Actinopteri; order Osteoglossiformes; family Mormyridae; genus Hippopotamyrus; species Hippopotamyrus pictus. The sequence continues at coordinate 16,777,256 of JAODLC010000028.1, forward strand.
CAGAGTCTGATGCAATTAGCTGGAGACACCATCCACAGTACTGCGTGGGTAGTGTGTGATCGAGCTGTCATTCACCTTGTTGAAGAGGGTGGTGAAGACCTCCTGATGGTTTCCCATGTCAATACCCCCATAGACCCTCATAATCTCTTCCTCATCTTCAGCCATGGTCTCCTCAAATGCTTCACACTGGATGATCAGGTCAGCATCTTCTTGCTCCCTGTACACACACACACACGCACACACACGCACACGCACACACAAATTAAGTACTCATCCCAAAATTGGTAAGTGCATAATGTGTCATTATGTCATCTCCCTTAAAAGTCATTAAGTGTTGCAATATCAGAGATTACAAATCAAAATGAACGCTACTCCATAGAACGAAACGTCAACATAAACCAATTTTATTGCGTCCAAGTCACTGGATCGATAACGCATGCACGCAAAATACTGAATAAGTAGTTAAACGTACTGTACTGAATCTCATTTCAGTAAAACGTTTCAAATGAATTGTTCAAGACTTAAGACGACGACAAAAACTACGCGCAGAGCAAACACATACTCACCTTAATTTAGGCAGTATGTCCAGCAACTGTAACCCTATAAAAGAAAACAGTAGCACATCAAAGAGTTGTACAACATTACTGTAAATCCTACATTTTGGTTGATGTCAAAATTCCAACCTGAAACCAACAGCTTGCATGCTTCAGCCAGGGTCACATGACGGCCATTAGTGCCGCGGTACCGTACAGGTGTGAACAATTAGCCGCTATTTCGTGAACGCAACGGGGTTTTTAGTTCGCTCGCTGACGCCATTTCACCGGCAAATAAATAGCTTTTACTTGGCTTTAAAACAGCGTAATTCCGGAAACTAAGATGAAACCTTATCGTAAACATAGTAGAAACGAATATATCAGTTATATTTATTCAGGGCTGTTGCTCGGATCCAGAAACGTAGTCTGTCCGAGGGTCATTATATCTCTCTGAAGTTACGATGGTCGTAGGACTACGAAGGTTTAGGAAAACAAAACAAAGTTAAAGTAGTGATTTATGCAGTTCTCAAACTGCAGAGACCGTGGTTAAAACATCTAAGCTATAGCAAATCATTCGGGGCTTCAGCTCCGGACGCGTCTGTATTTAACTGTGCAAGATTTTGTATAGTTCTCTGGATAATAATATCGATACGAATAATATCGATTTATGATTTCTTCCATAAAATGAAAGCAGTCTATTATATGAACACCTAACGTGCTAGGTTTCATACTTTATGCGTAAATTTATAATAGAACAGCACAAAATTTAATATTTATAACCATTACAAAAACCATAGTTCAAGTCGCTTTCTGTTTTGAACGTAAATAACTGGTTAAGAACACTGTGTTCCTTAAGTAGGACAGTCATTTTAATCAGGAGTCATATCTGGAGCAAAAAACAGATAAGAATGGTGCTCTCAGACAGTAATGGTGATCTCCCCTAGATTCAGGGCAGTCCTAAATTAAGGACGACCAAGTCAAACGGTTTTGTGGCAACTGTGTTCCTAATCAACCTACTTCCCCCCCATCACTAAGTTATTTTGGGGTAGGAAGAGGGGCTTTTTTTAACCACAGTGTGCCCGTAAGATGTTCAGCGTGTCAGATGAGCTGATTTTCCTGTCTTCCCTTTCGGCTGCCAGGGCAGTGAAGCGAGGCAGTTGGCCGGGGCGTACCGATGAACTCCTTGCGCAACTTGTCCCTCTTGCGCAGGTCCTCAGCCCCCAGGATGAGGGCGTTGATGAAGCTGAGCAGAGTGACCATGTATGGCACGTTGTCTGTGCCCTGCAGCTCGCTCATGATCATGCTAAAGCGGTACTGTTGGGTCTTCACGCTCTGCCGGGACACGGATGCACACAGGTACAAACGTGCAAAAGAGGCTTACATGTACACGCATTTTCTGATGAATCGTTTGTGTGCATTACTCCCAGTCTGTATTCCTACCCCTGGTACAATAAGAGTGGGTTGTATGGTACAAACCAACTAGCAGTGGGGGACTTAGGCTGCTGGAAGGGCAGGGGCTAAAAAATAAAAAGGGCACGTATTACATGACGTGTACTCCCCCTTCCCCAGTAACTAGTAGAATGGTACGACCCTGAATGGTGAAGTAGTCATCACTGGAAGGGCACCCATCAGAGATACTTTCTCTATATTAGAAGGGCACTTCATTATGCTTACTCACTGTGAAATGCACACCAATGCACTTCATGAGTTTCGTCCATCAGAAAGGCACCCAAATGGCACCTCAAGTTTACTTGATTGTAAGGGCAACTTATATGGCACTACATTTTCTCCACTGGAAGGCCATCCATTAGGACAACTCCACACATTCTCACATGTACACCCTATACAGCACTGCAACACATTTTATCCACTGCAGGGGCACCTATTTGGACTCTTCATCATGTTTTCTTGCCGCTTAGGAGTACCCTTAATAGCACTGCATCCCATTTCCTCCACTGGAAAGGGTACCCTTTGGGACACTTAGTCACGCAGGGGTAGGATAGAGGGCACTTCATAACGGTACCCATTTGCACTGGAAGGGTACCCATAGGGGCCATTTAGACAACTGTAAGGGCACCTTATATGGCATTGTATCACATTTTCTCCACTAGGAGGGCACTCATTAATGTACTTTGTGACATTTTCTTGATTCTGTAGGGTATATCATCACACTCTCTCACAGGAAGGGGGCACTCTAGACAGCAGTCAGTTTTTTTCCGTTAATGGGCAGCCAATAACCGCATTTTCGCCTCTCTAGATGGCACTTTAGCAATATTTTTTCAACAGTGAGGGCACCAAGGGGGCAGTTCTCCCCCTGCACCCCCCTCAGTCCACCAGTGCCAGCAAAGGCTTTTTTGTAATCAACTTGTACTAATGTATTTACATTGAACTGTCTCACGTAGGGTGTTGACATAGAGTCATCAACACACATAACCTTGAGGTTGCTTGAGAAAGCTGTAGTCTAACAAGCTTTGGTTCTGATGTCAGTTAAATGTGGCTTTTGTGTTATCCATGAAAAACACTGTGCCAAGATTAATAATTTCTCTGGCTTGTTCCAAACCCTTCAAATGTAGCTAAATCTCTGATCTAGTTTTTTATCCTAAAAAGGTAATATTTATCTTTTAGTAGTCCAGTGGTTCTCAGTGCTGTTCCTTGAGGATCCTGCCGGAATGATTTCATTCCGACCCACACTGCTTTCAACCTGCCACGTCCATTACTAGCCTATTAAGGACCATTTGAGCCTGATTAAATGATCTGGGCCTGATGAAATGAAAACATTCTAGCAGGGGGTCCTCCAGGAACAGGACTGAGAACCATTGGATTAATCAGTCATTAAAGCGGCCTAAGTGATACTTGAGTTTGCCTGTATCAATCAACACAGGGTAGAAACTTACCCTGTAGTGGTCCAAAGCATCCAATGCCAGGTTGTACCCGTCCACTGAATACACACTGAGGGCGGCTAGCAGCTCAAACACCTGTTTCTTCACCATGGTGTTGGAGGTGTCCAAAGCTACAAGAGAAGATGGTCACATGTTGCCTCACAACTTCCCTCGTCGTGGGTCCCCATAAGGCCGAGGTCTTGCTTCCACTCTCTCCCCACTTTATGTACCCTGGATTGAAATCTGCCTACTATTGATAACAGTCCAGAACTTTGCTACTCTGCAAATGAATGGCTTTGATGTGCACATGACTCCCCTACCAAATAAATAAATAAAGTAAGCCTTGCATTTTGCTGCACACAGCTGGATATGACTTGATTGAAATCATGAAACGTATGCAGTGTTTGTCTGGATTAATGTGAGGCGGTTCATGAAAATTCAGTGTTTGTATGATGGATTTCTACTTGGTCTTCTTTCCCCATTGTAGTTTTAATCTCTGTAGGGCAAGCTGAACAACAGACTAACAAAGGAGGGTAACAAAGGGCTCAGCTTGTCATTTCATGTCACACAAAGGTCTCCTCAGACGACACATCCAACAGGCTCTCTGCTGTATCCTTCAGCCCATTTCTAAGGCATCGGTTACCATGGGCTACAAATCTAGATACCCACTTCGAAGGCAAATCCTACACCATTCATAGAAGTATGTGTGGGAGATCTGACATGCTATCCTGTCAAGCCAGAAGTGCTTTCAGAAGATGTAGCTACTTTCAATTATAGTGGTAGGGAAAAAGGAGGGTTCTAAATGAAGTGTGTGGGGGTAATGGTGCATTGCTATTGGCTGAGTGGTTTAAGCCTTTTTCTATTGGCTATACTTTTGGTTCCTATTGGGTTAAATCAGGCAGGGGGTGTCACCACATTGTAAACCGATTTAAAAGGAGGATTCTGCTCAGGAAATCCCACCCACCTTGAGACAGCTTACGCACGTAACCCTCGTTGTCCACAATGAAGTTGATGCCGGCGGAAGAATTCATGACTGCGCGCACACAGCTGACGCAGGTGAGCTGCAGAAGGGCGTCGGCGATGCGCGAGCAGCCGCGGCCCGACAGCCGGTCCAGAGCCTCCAGCAGCAGGTCCAGGCCGCTGAGCTCTAAGAACTGCACCATCCAGGCCTGGTCGCTGCCTTCCAGACGCTTCTTCAGGCCCGAGTAGTTGACCACGGTCGGCACCTGCAGCAGGCGGATGCAGAGTTCCGCATCGGCGTTCTCCAGGTTGGCCTCCGGCTGCTCCGTGTCCTGGGAGGAGCCCAGGTGGCCCCGCACGGCTGCCCATTTCTTCTGGGCCTTCGCCGATTGTCCCAGCATGCCCGCGAAGACCAGATCTGCAGGGAGAAGGAGCAGAGGTCACACACAGTGGCCGCGCTGCAGTAGGACTCACGGCTATGAGGCCGCGAGTAGGAATCAGGCCTCGTGTTTTCTAGATTAGGGGTTCCCAGTTTTTCGGTGACCACGGACTGGTTTGTGTTGTGCAGAGATTTCACAGACCGTGTTAGAAGTATTGAACTAAACCAGAGGCTTTAATCACGAGCTGAACCATACCAGCGCTGTACTGAGCTGTCTGCTGGGTAAAGGCATTGCAGAGTTTGGAGAGTGACAGTAGTAAAAGCGAAGAGATGCTTATTTACTGTTCACACGGTGTACATCATGATTTACTATGTGCTAATTTATGCTAGCATGTCTGTGAGAATCTCCACATTATGTTAGCAAGAAATGCTAGCGGAATTAGCATTCACTTCTATAAATTTGCATGACGAACCCATTCTGGTCCCTGCCCTGTAGTACTTTTCTAAGTACATGGCTGGAAATTCTCAAGTGGCGATTTATCAGGAATGAATGATTACACTGCGATGTGCGATGCTACTAATAATGAATAATATATGGAATATGCCCTTTTTCCCTTCAAATAATCCACACATATCAACGCAGAACACTGGTATCTGCCTGCATTTCAACCAATCACATAGTGGTGATGCAACCAGCTCGGTCCTTCTGACATGGTCCTTCTGGCCATGTCAGCGTGGGTAGGGTTCAGTTCTTGGTGGCAAAGTGCTATTTTTTTGCTGCAACCATATTGCCCCGTAACACCATGCTTTGTGGTCACAATAACAATGGTGTGGGCTGGGTAGTTCCCTAATTACCAATACTTTCATTTGCGTGATTACAGGAGGTCACACATGCTGTGATTTCTGTGTTACAAATAAATATAACAAGGAGAAATACAGCAGAATAATATAACAAAGTCCCACAGCAGGTAAATGCGGGGGTGCAGGCCGTAGGTTGATTGCCAGAAAGCTTAACCTTCTACATTATTTTTCAGACGTGCTCAGGGGTCATAAAAAAGACAGAACTTGAAAATACATAGTTTATTCTTGGAAACTGACCGGCCCCTTTCCAAAACCCCCGGCGTTCCACGGCCCTGTGTGATATTGGCCACGGACCGGTGCTGGTCATCAGACTGGGGGTTGGCAACCACTGCTCTAGATGACTGAACTGCAGACATTTTTGCTGCTCAAAATCAGGCAGGGGGCCTGTACAGACACATTTTTATCACATGACAAAATCGCCCTGTAGTATTTCCAGTAGTATTAGGAGCACGGACCTGACACCAATTCCTCACAGACTGAGGTAACGTTATAAAAATGAATCCTTTTCAGATGATCCCCTAAAGCACTGGAACACCAAAAGCAATATGGGAGAACATGTGGGAGACTCAACTCCTCTTGTTCACGGACACAAGTACAGACACAGAACATCTATCACAGATGGTCAGAGGCAGAGGATGTGTTCATTGGTAACATTACGGGCACTGACAAATAGGACGAGGGGATGGGCTTAGAAAGGGAAGGATGAGTCAGCCTGTTGGAGTATGAGCTGATCAGGAGTAGTGCTGGAGCCAAACCTGCCACTCGAGCATCCTGGGGAGCCACCAATTCATCTCAGTTGTCAGGTATCATCAAAGTTGGGGGAGGGGTGGATCGTTTTTTTCCAAAGGCACACAAAACTGACAGATACCCTTCAAGCTAAAGAAAACTAACCAACACCAATGCATAAACTGTGCTGCTTAATTTCTTTAATCACCAGGCATTACATTGCATACCTCCTGCAGTCCAGTAAATATGCAGTTCATTAAAATGCTGTTTCATAACTGCCTTTATCGTGTGACGGTATGTGTGTGACCATGCCATCCAGCGGCACCCCTGCGACGTGCCCTGTGCTTCTAGAAGTACAGCTAAGGCTCACCGTGACTTAAGAAGATATGGAAGAATGGGTGGATGTTTAAAAAGGGAAAGGAGGTTGTTGATACTGATGGCATCTCTGCAGGCTGCAGACCGTGCCTTGCTGCTTACAGCAGGCTGTGCTGAGTGGGTGGTTTGAGGCTCTGCTGAATGGTGCCTGTGCACTGTGGGCTTGCTGGAGCACATAGGACACAAGAGGGCTTTATCACAGCGGGGCACGTGGTGGGGGGGGGGGTCTGACAGCCCCGCTCATTTTGATGTGGCAACCGCCCTCTCAGCACCAGTCTTGCCAAGTCCCCAGTCCTGATAGAGACTGTGGGGCTGGGGCGGTGGGGGTCTCACAGAATCAGCTATTCAGGCTGGGATGTAAACAAAAATGGACTTTATGCAGCAATGGTGAGCAGCGTACAGCTGACAACGTGGAGGGAAAGCGGACGCCGGTGCATATCACACCCTCACATGCATGGGCAGGATGTTGAAAGAACAAATGCAAAAAAAAAAAAAAAACTGGGAGGAGGTTAAGAGTACAGATACGAGAAGAATGTTTAGTCATGGTTGAGTCCACAGACATGAATGCTCAGGGGTGTGTTCTGACAAAACAGCTCAATGTTTGAATTTAGTGCTGTATTTACTTAAAACTCGACATGGACTGTAGACGAGATATGGAAACTTACAATTAATTCCCAGATTTAAAAAATCCTACAACCTACTGTAGTGAGATACAGGCATGTAGTCATTAAACTCTGTACCAGTGAAACAGAGTGCTATGCATCAAACTGTATAGTTCATAATCCTTATTCTCCACCATATTACAAACAAACCTCAAAGGTTCCCAGTAAAGGAAGTGAGAGAAATGTAATTGCATCCTAATATGATAAAAAACAATAAGTAAAAACAGACCAGGAAGCTCACAGTGTATGGGACACACCTGGTTCATATCAGTACTGTTTCACTATGGTTGATAAATGACAGTAACACATCTTCGGTGAGCCATTCAAATTGAAACGGGTCATTTTGCCCTTGATTTCAGCCACTTTTACAGCCCAGCACATGCTGTAAGTATGATGGGGAGACAGGAAATACCATGTGTACCACACTCACACCTTCCCAACCCAAAGATCACAGCACTCATCAGACACAGCCAAGATTGACCCACTAGTGTTAGCTACACAGATCTGTATAAACAATCCAATTCATGCAAACACATTTGCAATCAAGTGGTACAAAAATTAACACCACTGGGTCACTCTCACAAACTTGACAGTTACAATGAAACAGTGCTTGTTTTTTGTGTATAACAATTGACATCACCTTAACACTTCAGGGGTATTCTAATTATGCTTTCATTTAATGATTTTGGTAACGCTTAAAGCAGTCATATAAATGCATTATACACTGCCCGTCCAAAAAAAAAGTCGCCATTTGATCAGCAAATATTTAAGAGCCAATGACTGGATCATTATTACAGCTCAGCAACATTATGCAGCAATAAAGTGAAGTCAGCTGAGTACCTGAATCTACTGACTGGCCAGGTTACACCTCCATCCATCATCAATGGGTTTTTTCACTTCTCTGTTGGCATGGGCATATTCCAGGACAAGAATGCCAAGATTCATTGGGTTTGAATTGTCAAAGAGTGATTTAGGGAGCATAAGGAATCATTTTCATGCATGACTTGGTCACCTCAGAGTTATGACCTTAACCTCATTGAAGGTCTTTGGGATGAGCTGAAGGAGGCTTTATGGAGTGGTTCAACTCATTTGTCAATACAGGATCTTGGTGAGAAATGAATGCAAATCTGGATGAAAATAAAGGGTGAGATGTTGCATAAGCTTGTGGAAACAATGCCATGACAAATGTGCGCCATAATCAAAGCTAAAGGCAGTCCAATGAAAAATTCAAATGGCGACTTTTTTTTTTGGATGGCCAGTGTACAAACCTTCATATTGCATTATGATGCATTCATAAAGCATTATAAACATGGCTATAACTATTTACAAAAAGGCATAATACATTATATCCATGTTTATTATGCATTATGAATGCTCAATGAAGCTCTCATCTATAATGCATAATAATGGTCAGTATAAGAATTAAGGATGCTTTGTACTGCAGTATGAAGGTATTTATAGTGCATTACAGATGACAGCATCATATAGCATTCATAATACATCATAAACATGGCTATAGTGTGTTTATAAATAGTTATAGCCATGCTTACAATGACATATATGTGAAATGTTGCAGTATTGCAGGTCTTTCATCTTATAACCTTAACAACATGCCCATTTCCCAGGACACAATAAAATACAAATGATGTAATGATATAACAAACTTTGCTCCAAATCAGTCACAGACCAGCAGTCACCCCTGCGCTTCAGCGGGAATTCTGTTTCTGTACCTACTGGGCATATTTCCTGTCTGGGATTAGGGAACATGAACTGATTTCAGGTTGTTTTTAGGTGACTCTGAGGCTGACCTAATTCCATCTGGCCCACAGCGGTGCGGTAAGCACAATAAAGCAATCAGAGTTCCCCTCCTACACCATCTGATACAGCCCGCAGAGCGAGGAGAAGCGAGTGAGCCAGTGCATCTGGCAGCGTATGTGAAGCCCTTCCAGAGCTCGAGAGGGATGTCAGATCCACACTGAAGGGAAACGAAGTAAAAGGAAAATAATCACAGGAAGGACTGCGACTGTTTGCTGCTCCTGTTATCTGCGGAAGATGAGGATGTTAGACGGAACAAGAAACTGTTTGTCCGTGTCGTTACCATGATAAGAATCACCGTCCATGTATTGTCCTGAAATTATTCATGAATAGAAGCTCCAACCATGGAAACAGGGAACTTCCTTTCATTTTGAACGAGAGCTCTCCACCACACCAAATTCAATCCTTAAGGACGGTGAACATACATGCGGGGGCAGATGGGCACTAGAGGGATGTTGCTGGCCCCCGCCAACAAGCAGGTCTCCTGAGTGAGCCATGCTGGGTAGGCGTGTGGCTCTGCCGTCGGTGATGCTATTCAACATTCTGTCATAATATCTGCGGCTGGGAGGGATCCCCGTTGCCTCTCATTCACAATGAAGTCAGATAGTTAAGACAGTAAGACGTCCAATCAGCTACAGTATATGGTAAAACAACGTTGTCCAATATCTCATTCCAAAACCAGGGTTATTAATATGCAGTTGGTCAGCCCATTGTTGCTATGGGAGCCTCTGCTCTGTTGATAGAGCTTTCCATTAGATATTGAAACATTGCTGGTGGCATATGCTGTCATTCAGTTTGGGTATTAATGTCGGACTACCTGGTCCCTTCGTGTGAGCTTGTGTCGCACCACTTTGCAACTATGACTTGCTCTCAGATGGTTTGACCTTCACAGTCACTTCAGTTGCAGTTGACCAGGGCAGCTCTAGCAGGTCAGAAATCTGGCGTCTTATGACGGTACCCAGTGGAAAGTCACTAACCTCTTCTGTCCAACCACACATTGTGCTGCTAATGCTTTTTGCAGAAAATGGCATGATTGTGTGTGCTTAATTGTAAGTGTGTGCTTAATTGTACATCCGTGTCAGCAATAGGTGCAGCTGAATTAGGCAATTCTTCTAATAAATAGATCTGTTTTGATGTGTGCTGTCACAACAACGGAGCTTTGGAATGTCACAGGAATGCACTTCCAGATTCTCATATTGCAGGTCATAACGTTATATACAGAGCTTCTGGGTTCAGTAGTGACAGTAGTGGAAACTCTAACTACTGTTCTAGGTCTCTCAGTGATCTACAGTAGTCTTTACAGAGGTCCAATAGACCAACTGGTAAGTCTCCCTCACAATGACTAATTTGCTCTGACAGCTAGTTTCACCAAATATTCACGACATCATAAGGACAATCCAAAAGCAACCTTAGCGATTCACTTGTTCATACAGGCAAATTATTCCCATGATGGTATCTAAGTCATTTCAACACTTTCTCAGAAATTTGGGTAGTATGACCTCAGGCATCTTGATGGAATGTGTGGACGTTGGGCTCACATGGCCTCATCTCCTACTACTGCTCTACCACTTCAGAGTACAGAAGTATGGATTCCTCCATTGTGCTACAGAGGGAGACTTCAACACCCAGCTTCAGCACAGTGACGTGACAAGCATTACATTACAGCATTAAATGTTTGTCTGATGTTTTTTTGTCAGTTATTTCCATTTTTTCTGTAAGAAAAGTTTTTAAATCCAGGGCAAGAATTACAGGGGTATGATAAAATGACAAAACTAACCAAAAATTAGCAAAAATATATGTCTTATCATGCAGTAAAGCAGAAAGATTAAGATGTTATGCAGTTTTGGGTTCTTTGATTTTTCGCTACCCATATGGAGAAAATTGTTAAAAAAAATTGTCAGTGACATCAATGACATAATTTTAATAAACCTAAAACGTGAAGCTAATGTCAATTTGTCTACATGAAAACAAATACTGTATTTCATTGTATAAGTTCCTGAGAATGACCCATATTTTAATATTTGATTCATGGTTTAACTTGTGATGTACAGATTATTAATTTCACACGAAGTACCACTTGCAAGGTAGAACAAGCTGAATTTTAATGTTTTCAAAAAGGGTATATGCACAGATGGTAATAAGCATTGTACTGAGTAGGGATGTGTCACGCCCGGCTCCGTACGATCCTCATGTGTGCCACGCCCATCTCGTTAGTACCCCGCGTTTTTACCTGATTGTTCTCACCTGTCTCTTGTTAATGCTCGTTTACCTCAGCTTGTCTAGTGTATTTAGTCCTTGTCAGAGTCAATCTTCCCCAGACTTGACATTATATTGTTACCCGATGTTTGCCGTCGTGCTTCCCCAGTCCTGTCCTTTCCAATAAGTCCCTGGTATACCTGACCCCCTGGTTCCGTTTCCCTGCTTCCCCGGCCGCCGGAAAGCCGCTACGTGACAGAATGACAAGTCTCCCAAACAAGCTCAGCGCTACTGGGGAAAGTCTCCCCATGGAGGAAGAGGTGATCTGGTGGACGAACCTGCAGGAACTCCACCCAGATCCCGTGGCCCGCCGGCTGGTGAGCCACTGTTGGGCGCTCCTACGCAGGAGGTTCCGGTGTGGTGAGGAACAGCGGCTCACAAAGGTGTGTGAGGACCTGCGGCTGCTGAGGGAGAGAGTGGCCGTTTGGCTGCCCCACCTGGGGTGTGACTCCTAGGAGCCGCCCCCCAACTCGCCACCTGCCCCCAGCCCGGTCTTGAGAAGGACTGCCCTGCCTATCTGTCCCGCAAGGGGAGGGGACATAGATGTCGGGCCCAGTTCCCGCCCGCCCTGCCCTATTGCTCGCCCTCGCTCGCCTTGGCTGGGGCTCCGGGGCCGCCTGCGGTTCCTCTGGCTCAGCGGTCGCCTCCGGGTCCCCCCTGGTTCCGCGGTGCCGGTCCTTGGTCACGCCTCCGGCTCCATGTCTGTCACCTCCGGGCCCCCCTGCTTCGGCAGGGCGTCGGACAGCGCCTTCGCCAGCTCCAGTTATGCAGTCGCCTGCTGCGGCTTCCCCCTCCTGCCTGCCTTTGCTGGTGTTCCCTCCTGCTCCCTCCGTGTCTCCTTTGTCTCTCCCTCGTCCCATTCCCTTGGTCCCTGTGTTGTCCCCTGCCTCTCCCTCTCCCCTGCGGCCCCTCCGGCCGCCACCCGTCTGGGTTCCCTTGTGCTCCCCTTATCCTCCTCCGTTCCCGTTTGTTCCTCCTGTCTCTGCTCCTTGTCCCTCTGTCTCTCCAGTGTTCACTCCTCGCCCTGTTCCTCCATTCTCTGTTCCCCCCAGTGTCTCCCTTTTCTGTCTGCCTGTCTGCCTTCCCTGTTCTGTGTCTAGTTTTGTCCTTCTGGTCCCTGTTTCAGTTCTGTGTCTCGGTTTTGTTCCCTGTTCTTCATTGATGGTTTCGTTGTGTTCCTGTTTTCCCGGTCTCGTCTGTCGCCTCTCCAGTGTGCGCGCCTTTGGGGGGGGGGGGGTGTCTCACGCCCGGCTCTGTATGATCCTCGTGTGCCACGCCCACCTCATTACCCCGTGTTTTTACCTGATTGTTCTCACCTGTCTTGTTAATGCTCGTTTACCTCAGCTTGTCTAGTGTATTTAGTCCTTGTCAGTCAGTCTTCCCCAGACTTGTCATTCTATTGTTACCCGATGTTTGCCGTCGTACTTCCCCAGTCCTGCCCTTCCAATAAATCCCTGGTATACCCGACTCCCTGGCTCCGTTTCCCTGCTTCCCCGGTCGCCGGCAAGCTGCTACGTGACAGGATGTTAAGCGAGGTGTGTGTGGGTTTTTTTTTTAAGGGATCTTTATAAAATTCAGGGTGGGGGTGAGGGGGGAAATCTGTGGTTTACTGACCACACACATACTCTTAGTCTATGGTGCTGCAAATATGAATGTACAACATGAGAGCTTTGGGCATTTTACTAATATTTTTTGGAAGAGTGATAGGCCTACAGTGGATACTAGCACTGGTGCCTCACATCTCCAGGGCTGTGGGTTTGAATGCCACCTCTGTTTTGTCCATGGGGAGTTTGCATGTTCTCCCCATATCATGTGGGTTTCCCCCAGCTACTCTGGCTTTCTTCTACAAAGACATACAGTTTAGCTGAGTGATATCTCCCCTGCAATGGCCTGGCTGGCCCATCCAGTGTTACCCCATGGGTAACCCAATAAGCTGGTTTAGTAACTAGCTATGTTAAACCAGGAGGTAAACTGGCAGAAACCTGGGATTTTCCGTCAAAAATACTGGAATTAGTCTAGATCAGTTAGTATTGAAAGTTACCAGCCTTAAGCTAACCTGGTTCACTAAAGTTCTGGATAAAGCGGTGGGTTCTGGTTTGGCTAAAGGGTATTTGGTATTTTCAGTTTGGGAAAGCGGGGCTCGTATTTAACTGCAGTTTTCACAAGGAAGGCGGATTAACACGCGCTTCCGTTTCGGCGCAAAAAAGAAGCTTTAGTCTTTTAAAAAACCGCATAAAAATGTGCCATTGATTTCAGTAAAGACGAGAAATCGCTTATGATAAGAAGAGTGCAAAGATACTTACCAGGTAATAAATCGGTATTTTAACGTTGGAATCAATTCAATTCATCAAATCAGATCGAAAGAAAAGATATTTCCGTATCAATCTGCACATTCCTAATTAAGCCTATATAATAGGTCGCTATTGTATTTTTTTTGCTCATTATTCACCTATTTATGTATCAAAATAACGCGCATAAGTGAACGTGATTAATGGGCTAACGACGCCATACGACCTTAAAGGTGAAACGATGCGTTAACGCAATTATTTTCCCAGTCGTAATAAAAATACATCTGAGCAGTAGATTTGCTTTACATGTTCAGGAGTGTGGTTTCGGTTCCTACCTCAGGGTCTGAGCCTGTGTGCGTCCAGAGTTTGCATGTTTTCCCTGTATTGTTATAGGTGTTTGTGGGATTTGCATGTCTTCTCTGTGTTATGTGTGTGAAGTTAGCATGTCTTCTGTTATGTGTGTGAAGTTAGCATGTTTTCCCTGAGTTGTTCATGCCATACTGTCTATATTTACAGCAAACTACAGTGGTGACTTTATTGTTTGGCAATAACTGGTGTTAAAGGTCAACATTATTGCCTGAATATCCCACATCTGAAATAATAGTTTATATTTCCATCAGTTAAAATTTCCTTTGTGCAGCCACAGTGTGTTCTGGTGTATTTACAGTTTTGGTTCACTCTGAACTGAAAGGACATATATGGGCACCGCACCGCGACTGGGGTAGCTGACGAGACCCATAAACACGCACTCGAGAGTCAGGTGCAGGTGCTGTGCAGAACTTTTATTAAACAGACTGAGAACACACAGGATCAATAAGTGGAATACCTGGCTTACCACCCCATTCTAGGCTGGTGGAGATCGCTCACAAGCAGTACGTAAAATGAACCCGATGTAGTGAAAAGAAATATTAGCGGGATTGAGTTGGGTTGTCAAAAAGTTGAGAAACAAATAGGTACGAATCGGGCACCGTCATAAAATATGCCGTAAAGTGCAATGCTGTGCATGTGCAGACGTGCAAGATCAAACCAGGCATGTACAATCAGGTCACGGTAGGCACCTCTGGAGGTAATAAGACAAATCTATTCAGCCCCCTTAGAAGGAGGCGTCTGACACAACTTTGCAAAAATATAGTTTAACTCAGGATTTAATTATCATTTTGAAAACTGCGTCTTTAGTGAAATATGTTTTAAGTGATGCTAATAGATGAGTCCTTAGGCTTATTGGAGTCTGGGTATTCTTGACAGTACATTTCAAACAAAGATCGCAATTCTGATCATGGATCATGATTGTGTGTTATAAAGATTGCAATATGATCTTTTGGGAGGATCACCTGCCCCTAGTAACAACCATCTTCCTAAGAGTTTGTCGCATGAGTGTCCACTTAGGAAACACTCTGCAGAGGTGGAAATTTCAGGTCCAGAAAGTATAAATCCAGACCGTGATTTAGTTTCAACCAACCAGTTGAGCATAAAG
>JAODLC010000028.1:16798343-16869812 GCA_026781145.1 Hippopotamyrus pictus
TATATACACACATGCAGAGTCATGTCTCTATAAGGAGTTTGTCCACTCAGTTACAGTTTTGGGCTTCATCAGGCTAAGACTGGCTGTTGAATACTCCAAATTAATATTAGCCCAATACACTAAGACTGTTTTCTTCGCTGCTGAGAAGCCACAAAAATAAGTACAAAAACAGTATCATCATTTAGGGCTGCTTTTTTATCATCTTCCTGGCATTCAGGAAGCCGTGAAACTACTTCATATCTTCAAACAGGCTGAGTCATTTCTCGATACCACTCTCCCAGCCGCATATCTGACATTCCAAGATTTCTTGTTGAATATTACTGCAGCATTGACCCGCTGCATGTCTTATCTTGTAGAAAAACAACAAGAAAAAAAATGATCAAATGACCAGGTAAAAACACAAAGGGTTAAGGTATTCTTGGAATGTGTGTCTGCAGTGGAGAAAGAAGAGTCTTATTAAGAGATCTGTCAGCAGTAGCGGTTGACTTGGAGCTCTTCTGAATGAATCAGCTGTCCACAGGAGCTTGCAGACGACTAAAGCTTGAATCGCTTGGCTTTCATCCTTGTCATTGACTTTTGGACTGCACTCAAAAATACAGTTCTTTAAAAGTGTAGATTTTGGAATGAATCCGTTCCACTGCGTATCATTACAGTATAAGGAGGAGATCTATCAATCCAAATAATAAAATGGCATCAGATACAATGAAAAAAACAATAGAATAAACAAAGCCTAATACACAATTCTTATTTACTTCTGTCCTGCTTTTTTTGTGATCGCTAATTTGGGAGTTATTTTAATTTTTGCGATAACAGGAAAATCAAAGTGTGCATAATAGCAGCAAAATTATGGTTACCTCAAAGCCGCTGACGAAAATATGTTACATTACCCACTCACTTTCATTTCAATACATATAAAAATGTACAAAAATTGTCTATAATTAGGTTACAACGTTCCGTGATAGGTCCAAAAAAGTGATAAAGGTACATTACTCAAATATTTTTTTGAAAGGCGTTTATTCATATTTTCAGATCATTACAGTTTTTGTCGCCATCTGGTGTTAGAAACAGTGCCATCCTCCTGGTCTCAACTTCAGAAGTACGCAGGATTTCTTCTCTAATGTAAAAATGTATTCGTTAATAGGCCTATATCATCTTCAGTTTCGTTTATTTAGGCACTGCCTTATGATGAACTCGTTATGTACAGAGAAGAGTAGACAGCAAGGCGGAGCATGTGTTTCACCATTATTTCTAATTAGTATTATAATTTTTAATTCCGCTGCAAAATTTCTGCGCATGTGCGAGCGTGCAGCAGCTTGGTGCAGTTGCTCTCCGAGTTATTAATCAGAGCAACTGTATAACCAAGACAAAGCAATTTCCCTCTGGGATTAATAAAGTTCTTTGAATCTTGAATCTTGAATCTTGAAAATTATTTCCGCTAATATGTATAATACTACATTACCCAGCACGCAATGTTTCCCGGAAGTGCTTGTGTGAGAGTTGAAAGGTTAAGACGCCGAAGGAATACATGCTGTAATTTTTGGACTACCGAACTGTACACTATTATTTAAAATAAGTTTCGTAGCGAAAATGGCAGCGGCGAAAGAATTGTTGCAAATGGATCTTTACGGTTTGCTTGGGGTGGAAGAAGGAGCCACCGAAAAAGAGGTGTGAAATTTTAATAAAGACTTGCTTAGCTTCCAAACATTTATGAAGTTAAATGTTCCGTTACAGTGCGGGCCAGCCTCATAAATGAGCAGCCCAAAAACAGCAACTGAATAAATTCACTTATTTTCTTTGCTTTTATTGGCACGTCAGTCAGTCAGTCAGCTAGTACCACGATAAAAACAGACCATGGTGGATGCTTTTCTAAACGTACACAGTCAATGATTGTCTTATTCCCGCT
Source organism: Hippopotamyrus pictus (assembly GCA_026781145.1). Taxonomy (NCBI): domain Eukaryota; kingdom Metazoa; phylum Chordata; class Actinopteri; order Osteoglossiformes; family Mormyridae; genus Hippopotamyrus; species Hippopotamyrus pictus. Next base: position 16,800,247 of record JAODLC010000028.1, read on the forward strand.
AATTGCTGCTGTGAGTATTTGTGTTTTGGTTAGTTTGGTGTCAGACTGCATAGGCCGCCTTGCAAATTACCTCTCGGCTTATGTAAAATTGCACACACAGGTCTTTACAGAATCATTTAGAAAATCGGAGAAATAAGGATAGGTTGGCATTGAGCGATACACGCAACACACAAATTTTAACGGTATTGATAACATTAAGACTAAGACCCTGGCGAAAATTGTTTATGTTCATTGTATTAGCTGTATTATGTTATTTTAGAAATCGCTTCATCTCTGCCACTTTATAGGTCTCGAAAACACTGTATTTTTCGGTAAACCTGTTGGCCACTATGGGGCGATATTACCCCATTTAGCACATTTGTACCTTTTTTTTGTGGGAATGCTTCGGAACCGCCAAGTGATTGACAGTTCCTACGGTAGCTGCGACGGGATGAGGGAATGAACGTGTCACTAAAGACAATTCTGCATTCCCCCAGCTTCCGGTTATTCTTAGGTCCAACCTGAAAATGGTCTCTTGTCACGTGCTCCCTTGTCACTGGTTAATTCTCAGGTAGGGGCTTGTCAGAATCTCAGTCCTCAGGTAGTGAATCCGTTGCATCTGGATTTCAGTCTTGGGAGGTTGTCTTTTTGTATGAGTGATATGCAGAGCTTGTGAGCTTCCATGTTTGCCTGCTGTCGCTGCAGGCTTTCAGTTGCCCATTTGCAGCTGGAACAGAATGTCTCGTGCATGAGTGTGTGCGGAAATTGGGGGCACCAGGGGGACACCCCCCACCCCAACCCCCTCTCCCACCCTTTGTCCCGCCACCTTCCCTGCTTTTTTTCTGTTCCACCGCCAGACAGATACTTGCGGGCCGCCAACTCAGTACTATTTGTGTTTGTGATCCTGAAAGCAAAGTGGTCATTTTGTGGTAAGGTGGTATTAATTTCTGAGTCACGTCCTTCTAGGTGGGTGTTCTCCCGGGAAGTCTGTGGGTTCGGGGGTTTGGATAGTAGTGAAGCTCTCCAATTTGGGCTGACACCAACTGCAGGTCCATGTTGAGTGGGAGGGGGGAGATTCAGGACCCAGTCGCTTAATCGGCATGTCTGTGAGGCCGCTTCAGCTAAGGTGCAGCCTCGTCACGGCGCTGACGGGCTCTTCCAGGAACTTACTAATCCAGCTTCAGCCACAACTCATTAAGGCCCCTTTAATTGAAGTACTTCCTGCTGCCTGCAGTGTTTCAAATTAGCGTCGTCGTTACTGTGGTATGAGTGCGCTCCCTTTTCGGGCTTAGTCACGCTAACGAATGGGGCCCTGGTGTGTTAGTGGTTTGCGTAGCATGAACAGGCTATGGTTCACTGGTCTGCTTTGCTGAGGTTTGGTTATTATGTATTATTTGCTCCGAGCAGCAGGTGGTCTCGCCGTTAAGGATGTGATCGCTGGCTCATTCTCCAGGAGTCAATCTGCTGTTGTACCCTAGAGCACAGTACATAAATTGAATTGCATTATGTAATATCATTATGTAATTGGATGAAAGCCACTTGTCAAACAAAAATAATCGAGCTTCAGTATCTTTACCAAAGGACACCTGTAAGATCACGTTCATGGGACACCTGGAGGTTCCCTTCGATGTTGGCCTGGTTTTCCTGCTTTTGTTACTGAAGATGAGCACAATCATAGGGAAAAGGCTGGTTCTCTCTAACGCAGCCCAATCAGAGAGCTGCTTATCAGCCAACTACTGAATTCAGTTCAATTTATTTTTATATAGCGCCTTTCACAAAAGAGAATGGTACGAGAGAATGGTACAAAAACAGGGAAAAGGAAAGACAAAAAAATGTAAGAAGCCAGATGACAATGGAGGAGAGGAACCAAAAACTGCCAAGTAAGGAGAAAAAAAAAGCTTCTGAGGGTCGAAGGTCAATTGGCTGCCTCCCCCAGCCCCGGGCATGCTAACATTATTGAAAGCAGAGTGGGCTAGCTTAGAGTGGGCTAGCTTAGAGTGGGCTAGCTTAGAGTGGGCTAGCTTAGAGTGAGCTAACTTATAGTGGGCTAGCTTGCTAAAAGCGACTATAAGTATTTGTGTGAATCATATGGTCCCTTACAAGTTCTTTCTTGAAATGTATCGGTTCTCCCCATGCCTCTGTGTTTGCTGTCCTTACTGATAACTTGTTGCATGTCACATTTGTTGAGGACAGCCTAATTGGCAGGCAGACAGTTGGCAGGCCCTGCTGCCATGTGGACAGCACTCTCACACGTGATCAGTGCTAAGAAGAAGCACAGAGGGCGGTAATGACAGCAAGGTGCAAGCCAGCCCCCTCAAGTCGGTGACAAAGGAGACCCAGGCATTGCTCAGTGTGGTTCCTGGAGCATGCTGTGTTAGCTAGTGTCCACTAGGGGGTGTCTGTGTCATGATTTTTTTTTTTCCCTCATTGTCTCCTGTGGATAATTCAAATTTGCTGTCTTCTAATCAAGTAGGTGTCTTGTTGTAGCCAATGTGCAGTTCCGGGGCCATTAACAAACTTTATACCCGAGGGATTTTGGGCTTATACGTCAACAGGGGGCAGCATGTGGCTCAGTGGGCTAAGCCTCTGTGTTGATCGGAAGGTTGCTGGTTTTAGCCCAGCTTCGGCAGAGTACTCACATCTGTGGCTCCTTAAGCAAGGTCCTTAACCCCCAGCACCAGGGGCGCCGCATGTGGGCAAACCCTGTGCTGTGACCCCCCCCCCCCCCCACCCAAAGCTATGGAGAGCAGGATGGGGTAGACAAGGAGAAGAATTCCAGTGTAACCTTTACCAATACTCGTGCAAAAGGCAAATCAAGGATTTATTTATCAACACAGAATCTGTGTAGTAGCAACAGTGGTAAACTCAGTAGTAGAGTTGGGGGTGGAGGTGAGGAGCAGAGTTGGTTCTTATCCTGCAGCAGCACCATTGTACAAGATGGTTACTACCGCCATGTGATCTGTGGCGCACCCTCCCTGCAGGGGCTGTGGGGGAGCAGGCCGGTCAAAGCGCAGGTGGCGACGGGGCAGTGTGCTTAACCGCCCTCCCTCGGTGTGGCCTGCGTGCCTTTTCCGCCGAGGACCTCGTTTCCAGGTCTCATGTTCGGCCCCTTACCAGCATGCCGACTTCCTGGCCTATTACTTTAGCGGCATGGGCAGAACTCTCTACCGCAAATAAATAGTTATGTGTGCTTTCCTGCAGTTTTATACCTCTTTTCCTGTGCGTTTTGCACGCCCTGGGGTAAGGGGGCGGAGAGTGATAGCTATCGACCCGGCTCTCATCCAGCCTTCCCTCGGTGAGGTAGGATCACAGTGGATGGGCATAGATCGAGGGTCGCCTTCGGGTCAGGCAGACACATGACGTCAGGTTTCATCAGTGCAGCGGTCCCTTTGGGTGAACGCTTGCCCAGGTGAGCTATGATAGCAGCTCAGTTGTTTTAACGTGTGCTTTGTGCAGTTTCGCCCAATAAGAAACGCGTTCACGTTTTCTTTGAGGGCCCGTCGGGGATAGTCGCGGGGAGAGAGGAACAAAACCGAAGAGTGCACGAATGCAGAGGAGAAGTGTTGTGTTTGCGGGTTTTTCCCACCGATTGCAGCATTGACCCCGTGCGATCCTCGGGCCAGACGCTGGAGCAGCCAGGTTCCCATGGGGTCCCTCTGCTCACTGGTGAGTGGCTGTTTATGGCCAGGAAGCATCCAACTGCCACCCTGAAGATCATGTATTTGGGGTGCTGGGGCACATTGGCTCAACAGTCTCTATCCCCGTGATCGGAAAATCGCCTGTTCAAGCCCCAGCCTCCGCGGAACAGTCACATGTTCGCGGGCCCTTGAGTAAGGCGCTTAACCCCCACCTTCAGGCGTGCTGCACATTGGCTAACCCTGTGCTGTGACCCCCCCCAAGCTAGGGAGAGCAAGATGGGGTAGACAAAGAGAGGAATTCCATTGTACCTGCACTCGTGCAAATGCAAATAAAGGATTTATCATTTGATTCGTCATTTATTTTCATTCTTTCATCACACACAGCCCCAGAGTAGCATGAGACTGAACGTGCATCTTTTCTGAGGCATTTTGGCTCGACCCATAGGACTGACGGCCCAGTTTTTTTTCGAGAGCATTCCATTAAATGCGAAAATTCCAGATGCACAAACAAAGCATGTGATTTATATCCGATAGGTTGCACTTTGATTGATTCCTACATGGAACCGGCTCTGAAAATGTACCTATTTTCCTGCCTGCTTTAAAGAGCTTGGGGGGGTGTAAAGAAGTTTGCCGTTTCTTTGCCTCTGTCCATTCGAAAATAATTGTTGTGCGTTGGGAACCAGTTAGGGGTCGTTAATTTATTGGAAGTATGTCATGGTTGACCAGAGTTGGGTGTCATTAAAGATATGAGGTAGACATTCGGCATTCTGCATGTCCATGCAATTGCTCGACCCAAAACTAGAAAATCAGCCAACTAAAGTGCTGGTTTATAGTAGTGCCTTGCTATCTATGTTTTTAGGTGGTGTTCAGCTGTATTTTTTGCCTGTGGGGTGTAATCAGAGGAGCAGGCCTACTAAAATGTGTAGACATTATATGACCCCACTCAAGTAGAGCTGATACCAAGGCAACAGCTGGACGAAGGTAGTGCCCCAGGCCACCAGGCTAACGGCTAGCAAAGGCTAACGGCTAGCAAAGAAGAGCAGTAGTTAGACACGGTGTAGAGTCTAGCTGACATCTTCAGCTTGTCAGCTTTATGAGCCTGAAATCAGCTTGCAGCTTCACTTTTCCGTCCTTAGCCTGGAGTTCAGGCCGATATGTCGTGCCCACGGCCATCCAGCAAATTGTACATTTCCTGTTTTTCATTTTCACGCTTTTAACGTTCCATGTTGTTGTCATAGTCATAAATTTTGTTGTAAAATTTATTTTCTGTAATTATTGTTTACTATTCCCTCAGAGAGAATTGTGGACATCTAGGGATGCATTATTCGAGTGAGAGGATGCATAATTGGAAGGACAGTGGCTTAGAATAAAGTGGAAATACAGAAGTCGCTGGTGCCCCACACTCACAGTAATGCAGGTTAAACTGATTTGTGGAGAAAGTGTGAGGCCTTCAGTCTATTAGATTGGACACGCAGCAGTGGTGGAGACCCGATATTGAGTTTCCTTGGGTTTATCAGCCTTTGGGAACTTTGCCTTGTGTTTCAATAAAAGTCAGCAATGCATGTATTAAACCCCAGCTGACATTCGTAGTCGCTCAGCCTAGCCGGATATAAGCCTGTTTTCATGACTGTCGGTCATGATGATTCCTTGCGGATTATTTATATATTTTTGTTCTCCAGGTCAAGAAGGCGTACAGACAGAAAGCTCTGACCTGTCACCCGGACAAGAATCCCGACAACCCCAAAGCGGGTAAGTGGGGCTGCTGGTTTGCTCTCGCGCGTCCGCAGCGGAGAAGCGGCTAAGCGCCTGTCTTTTCGTCCCTATGAACCTCCCCGCTGAAGGCAGCCATTGTCCAGTCGGTGTCCGAGACCCTACATGGTGTCCTTCTGGGCGCCCCCCTTGGAGGTGTGGTCCCCTAATGGGCCCCTGGTCACAGAGGCCCCCCGGGGCAGCGAGCTGCATCTTTGGCCCCCGAAGGGGACTGAGATGTGGGTCGGTGCTGCAACACCACAGCTTGTATTGTTCTGGTCTCCTGTTTTCCAGAAGGTTGGGGGGAGGGAGGGTGAAGCAGTCTTGGAAATTTAAAATACATTAAAAAAAATATTGTACCTTGGAGGAAAAAACAAAAAAACACCAGCCTGTTTTCGTGCAAGGTTTTTTCCATTTTTCAGTTTTTTTTTGTGGTTACTGGATGTCTTTGACAATTCCTGATTTGAGTATAGAAGGGGAACAAGGGGGTAAATGGCAGAACTGAGCAAAATAAAATGGGTCAGTTTCCCAGAAATGAAAGAACAATGTCAGCTCCAGAGTGGGAGAAAAGCCCATTCTGCATTCAGATGCGGTCCAAAATTATTTCGGTTTCGCGTGTGCTTCATGCGTCGCACGAAAAGGCACACACAACAGGGGACTCGGGGTAGGGGTGAGGCGGGGGTCAGCCTGCATCGCTCGGTACGGGCGGGATACAGACAGACATTTGGACCATTTCCCCAGAGGATGCAGGTTATTCTCCCTTGAATCCCGCCTGTGTGCTTCGTTTACCCTGGATTTGCACAGGCTGCGGTTTGCGTTCCACAGGATGCTGCGGGCAGGCGTTAGGAAACGGGCTCCCTCGAGCAATGCCATTCAAGGCAGGTGGCAGGCATGCATTTTCAGGTGCCAGCAATAGTGACAGGGGCCTCTCTGCTTCCCAGTGGGGCCTGGGGTGACATCGCATGCGTGGCTTGGAGAGGGAAACAGGCTGCCTTAGACGCTCCAACAACGGCTGTCATGAAGTGGATTTGTTCGACTTTCCCTACAGTATTTCCCCCAGTGTTCCATCTTCATAAAGACGGCATACCATGTCACACTTAGTGTACAGTCTGCTGTCATCCTTTGTTTGTTTATGAAATACACCCCGACTCAGATTCAGCAACTCTTTGCTGGAATCTTTTGGAAGCCCCTGTGACATATCATGTTATTTATTTGGTTTAGCAGAAGCCTTAAGGTCCTTTCTGGTCAGTAAAGTCAGTTTGCTTTGTTTTAGCTGCCTCTCCAGGTATTAACAATAAAGTAGTCTGTAAATGAAGAACAGCTTTGTTTGAAGTTCCTCCGCTTTCCGTGGTTAGATAAGAGGCAGATCTTTGAGCTGGCCATGTTCTCTGTCTCTGTTTCGGTCTTCTCAGCTGAGCTCTTCCACCAGCTGTCCCAGGCACTTGAGGTTTTGACGGATGCAGCAGCCAGGGTAAGTCTGCGACCTCCAGCAGGGGGCGTCATGCTCCCCGTGTCGCCGGCGAGCCGGACCCACAGACGTGAATCCATCTCGAGAATCCTCTGTCTCCGGCAGGCCGCGTATGACAAGGTTCGAAAGGCGAAGAAGCAGGCCGAGGAGAGGACACGAAGACTCGACGATAAGAGGAAGAAGATCAAGCTAGGTGAGGATTATTTAGACCTCACGGGGAACGGGCTTAGTTTGGCCGGTGTTGAGGGTGCCCATGGTTACCATGACAGCAGACAGGCGCGGCTCAGCACAGGCTGTCGAAACGCTCGCAGATTTCCTGCCTTTTCCCGCAGCGAATCCCTGTGGCCAGCTGGGCCTGGCCCTGCGATTAACGGCCATCGTGGGTGGCTTATAATGTGTCACCGCTGACTGCACTCTGTGTCACGGGGTCTTTAGAGGGACCAGTAAAACGCTTACGAGGGCGCTGTCCAAGTGCTCCCCATCGTCACCAGGCTGCGGTCCGGTCTGGCCGCTTTCCACAGATCTGGTACCATAGTGTTTTCAGCTGATTTACAACGTGAGAGTGTTTAGAATGGATGGAGTTTTGAGTGTGGCTCAAGGTCTGCTCTTACTGTATTGCATACCCCCCCCCCCCCCCCAAAAACCAGACTTAGAGGCGCGTGAGAGAGAGGCCGAGGCTCACAGCGCGGAGGAGATCAAAGTCGCACGCACTCTGGAAGAGGAGGTAAGCGTCCGTCTCTGGCCACCCAATTCCAGATGCCTCCTTTAGCTGTTAGCTCTTCACAGAGGGCTATATAGAGTCTGTGTTGGGCTACATAGGGCTCTATAGCACAATATAGAGTCCAAGTTTTATGTATAGTGTCATTTTTATGGTGGACATTGCAGGTAAAGGTCACATGACCAAAGGGGGCATGATTGACCAATCCCATAACACGTATGGTGTCTATCAGTAGACTGTCCTCATGATAAAGGAACCCAGCCATGGCGTATCCCAGGGGTGTCAAACTCCAGTCCTGGGGGGCCGGAGCCCTCATAGGGAGTTCTTTCCCTGTTCCACCACAAATGATTCAGCTCAAGAGCTGTGTGGTAATTAGCACAAGGAGGTGTAAGGAGTTTATTCAGGTGTAATAAATCAGGGGAAACCCAAAAACGTGTAGGGCTCCGGCCCCCCAGAACTGCAGTTTGACACCCCTGGCTTTAACCCCTCTACCACATAAGGCATGGTGATGGTTGTGTCATGGTTGATTCGGCATGACCACTAGGAGGCAGTGTTCTATTCCTCCTGTGCTGCTGCAGGTTTGAGAAGTCCTTGCCCGGTGGATCAGCCTCAGGCTGCTCTTTAGGGTGCCATTGCTGTGGCAGATCCTCTGACCACATCCTCTATTCACGTAGTCGGTGCTTTTCTGAGGCCTGCAGTGATGATGTGTGGTTTCCTGCAGTCGCTCATGGGGCCTTACTGTATTAAACATGTCCCTCCCCCATATCCCAGATCACCCGGCTGCGAGAGGAGGGGTCCCGGCAACTACAGGAGGAACAAAGGCTGATCAAGGAGCAGATCCAGAGGGAGAGGGAGGCACAGCTCCAAGGAGTCCCAGCAGCCCCCGGTACTTCATATAACACATGCGATTTAACGCATCTGCTGTGTGTGTTGCTGCCTGCTTCCAGCTAGGCTGGTAAATTCTTAAAGCCTCCTTATCTGTGCCACTCTGACGCAGCTTGGTAATCTCCCAATACAGGACACCTCTATGCCGCAAAATGTCCGGTATGACACTAGTCTAGTACTCGGGTAATGCCCCACGATGTTGTTTTGCTCATGGTAGCAGCTGCAGGCTCCGGAGGCAAGTTGTCCGGTCACAAGACAGCCGAGATGTTTTTTTTTAGCGAACGAGAGCTTGGAGGAGCCAGTTCATGGACGGGCCCCTGACCCCCAACCCCCAGAGCGGGTGTGCTGGGCCGGACAGGGATGGCGGGGCCTAACCACAGACCTCCGGTTTGCACGCTAGTCGAGTCCCCCCCCCCCCATGCTCCTTGGAAGCGCACCACGGCGCAGTTCCCAAGGCTCCGGTTGGGTCAGTTCTTCAGGAGGGTGGGGGGGGGGGTTCGGTTAGGGGAGGTGACCTCAAATGGGTCCATGGTGACTGACTGACCGGAGATGTTGGAGCTGGTCTGGCGATGATGCGTTGGGATCCTTGCCATGACTCCCTCTGAATCCGACAAAGGTGCCCCAGCCCCCTCCCCACCACACATCCCGTTATTTATACGGTTCATTCAAAGGCCTTGGCAGGATGAACATGTCTCTCTCCTTCTCTCTCCCACAGGCCCTCCAAGGGGATCGCCGTCCAACAGCAATGTCACCCCCAAATTAAAAGTGAGACATTAAAATATTGCTTATAGATTGTGCGCGCCCCAGGATCGGACTAGATTTCAGGGAACTGGGAGGTCAAGTCCGCCGCTTGTTGAATTTAACTGTCAGTTCATTCAAATTATGGAGACTACAAATGTTTCCTTGATTAAGGATGTACTCAGTTTTCATCACTCTCAAGTTTGGCCTTCGGGTATAAAATTGGAGAATAATCAGTCTTGTTAGAACAGTGTTTTTGGTAACACTTCAGTTAAAGCAGTCATGTACAAGGCAATATAGATATCTTCATAATGCATTATAATGCAATCATAAAGTATTATAAACATGGCTATAACTATTTATAAAAAGGCATAACACCTGTTTTGAAAATGGTACTATGTTTTTCAACCCAGTTCTTGGGAACCCCAAGACAGTCCGCGTTTGTGCTCTCACCCAGCACACCTGTATCAGGTATTCGGTGTTTGGTTCAGGTGTGCTGAGAGCTGGGAGGAACAAAAACCTGAACTGTTTGGGGTCCTGGAGGACTGGGCTGAGAAACACTGCTCTAGGATAAGGGGGTATAACATGATGCTTGTGCATGTAATTCTGTTAGCCATCCCATGACTCTGTCCTGCCCACGGTTAGTGAAAGTCTTTTTGCCCAGTGAGAGATGTAAGCCTTGGTGATAAATTTATCTGTACTTTTCAAGATACTTTCAGCTTGGCATTAGTGCTGTTTCAGTTCATCTTCATGGTCACAACTGCATAGGCTTTGCCGCTTTTCTCTCCTTATTTGCTCAATCCGGTGCTCTTTATTTCCTCCTTGTTAAATTGCAGTGCATCATGACTTAATACGTTTCCCTGGTTCTTGAAAAGGGTGTGTGATCTGGGTCAGAGGGTTGTTGACACTGCTTGAGGATGTCAGTCCTGTCAAACTGGTTCCTTCACCCCAAGCGGTGATATCTCCAGAGCGACACAAATGGCCCGCAGAAATGCATTGTTGTCTCCACCCGCATGTGAAATGGCATCAACATATGCGTGTGCGTGTCATTCCTGTTGCGCATTGCCGTCAAGGCCTCACTGAGATGACATATCAGTGTCCTCTTAACCCGAGCATGTGACAGTATATGGAATTGAACTCACTCCCTCCTTTTCACACTACCTGGGAGGCCTTTAGCTCTCTTTGTGTGTCTGCTTGCAGGTACTAGCATTCCAATGCCCTGGCTCATGTGTACAGTGGAAGTGGAAAACTATTTATGAAATTATATTTAGACGGCGAGTTCTATTTGGGGTTAGAACAATAGCTAGTTAAAAACCTGCAGCCAGGAAGGGTGCCATTGTACCGTCTTGTTTTGTCAAGCAGTTTACTAACTTCTGCTTCTGCTATCAAGAGACTTAAATGGTCAAAATGGTCTCCTTTTGGGTAGAAGTTTGGCATTTTTTGAAGAACACAATGGTGATTCGTATTTGTGTATTTATTTGGGTGAACGCTACTTTTGCTCCTCAGTTATTTGTGGTCTGTCTTTGGTTTTTAATTTCAGTGAACTATTTCCCGCTCTGGAACCCAGTTCTGCTCTCCCAAAAAGCTTCTATCAGTTGTTTAGACTAAGAGTGCTCCACCAGACCTGCTGGGTTTAACCCAGAGGCCGTTCTGCCTTGTCAGAAGATTAATGGTGTATAAACTTATCATAGAGGAGCAAGTAACTTGGGAAGGGTGGGTTGTGGGGGTATTTGTTTTGTGAATTGACTTTGGTAAATTGAAGCAAAAATTCTTGAGACTGCTTCCAAGAACTGTTTTTTTTTTGACGAGGAACAGAGAGTTTGACTTTGGGGTGTCATCAGCGTTTCTGTTCCTGACGTTGTCCAGGACCATGGGGTCAATGGCGGTAAGGCTCACACCTGGCTCATATTGCATTTGGATTAAACCCATTGCAAAAATGGGCATTAATACCAGTGACTTCACCATCCAGGTGGCATGAGGTTAGACCTCTGACTCTATAGGGTTCTGTGTTGGATGCCATGGTTTTTACTTTAATAACCAGCAAAGTCTGGAATGATACTTTGGTTTTTGGGTTTACCAAGTGCACAAGGTTGGAGCTTGGGTAAGCTGACTGTGGCTGTCAGAGGGTAACAGTCCTACTCATTTTGAATTTCAAAGCCTTATTTTTTCCCCTCACTGGTGGTGATGGAATTGGATCTAGATGAATTGGGTAGAAACCAAAAGTTGACTATGGTCATGCATACATTGAAAGTCCCAAGAAAACTGAGCAGGCTTTAATAAAAATGTGTCATGTTCAATTGTGTGACCGTTGATTAGACAGAGTTCTCTGGACTGCCCTGCTACATTGTTCCCATCAGAGGTGGAAAGTTTCAGGTTCGGAAAGTACAAATCCAACCAAGGTTTTGTCTCAGCCAACCAGCTGAGTATGAAGACTCACATTCACAGAGTCCTCAACTGGTTGGTTGAAGCAAAATCTTTGTCTCAATTTGTACTTTCTTAACCTGAACTTTCCGCCTCTGGTTCCCATCGTATTCACTGGCCATCTTGAGTTCGGCTAAAGATCTTCAGCTTCCCGTAAGCTGAGGCCAATGATGCTTGGAGTCCTGTTCCAACTGGACAGCGTCTCTGCCGCTCGTGAACAGCCGTAACTGGCGCCTTGGTGTGCTGAGGTTCCTGGCCATTTCACACGTGGGTTGTTGTTGGACATATCATCCATGCCTTTTCTCTGTGGTCCAGTCATATTTTAAAGGCGCCATCAACAACAGCGACTGGTGCCATAATTGGGCTCCGGGGCTGAACCGATTTCTCAGAAGATGTAGGTGGAACATAGTTTTCCTCCACTTGGCCATAACTGTCCTTTTGTGATTAATTTCCTTTGGTCCAGTATAAGCCTCAGGGGTTGTAGTATTAAAGGATCTGTCACTGAATCCGTCATTTCCCATCCTTTGTGTAATTCTGTCGTAAAGCTGTTCTGATGTCAGGCAACTTAACTCTGTGGTTTGTGGTTAGCAGGTGAGTCAGTGTGTTGTTAGTCTAGGCCAGTGTTTCCCAATCCGGTCCTCCAGGACCTGCAGACAGTCCACGTTTCTGCTCCCTCCCAGCTTACCGGGAGCTGGCAGGGACCCGGGAGGGAGCAAAAACGTGGACCGGATTAGGGAACACTGGTCCAGACCCCTATCTTAAATTTGCAGCTCCTCCAAATGCGTTGGGTTCAGTGAGAATTAACTACAGGCCCCTGGGTGGTGGGATGATTCCAGGATCTTTTAAACAGCTCCCCTGCAGCATAGCAAATGCGGCTGCGGCGGTACCGTTCCGCGCTAAGCTGTGCGTGCCATCGCATTAGTGCCGTCGTGTTCCGGACATTCCAATAAAACCGGGCCCTGGTTAACTCTCTCCTTTGCATGTCTTTTCTATCTCTCCGCAATGAGTCTCTCTGCCTCAGATTTAATTTCTGCCTCTCTACCTTTCAGCTAAAATGGAAAAGTAAAAAAGAAGATGAAGCTAACGGTGGCTATTCTCGCGACTTCCTCTGCAGCCTCCTACAGAAGGTGAGTGCTGTGATTATTGGGGCTTATTTACGAGAGCTGTTTGTCTTGTGCATGGCCACGAGGGATCACTCCCTGCGTTCTTGCCGAGTGGCGTTCGGGAATATGTCCCCTGTCAATCAGGAGGAATAGATACAGCGGTTATGTAATAACTTGAGTTTTTTTTTACCCTTGATGGAGGGCAGTGGGTTTCTGTAAATCAGAAGAATGGAGTATGGACCATCATTTTGCAGTATAGAATGACAGGCCTCCTGAGGTCTAAAGCCAGGTTTACCGGTGCAGATGCTCTCCTGCTTCCAGCTTTGCGTGTAACGGAGCTCGCCTGCTGTCCAGGGCTACGTGGAGGTCTGCATGACATCACTGTTTAAAGTTGTTTTATTCCCCCCCCCCCATCGCCAGCTCTATTAAGTTTTGTTGCAGCGAAAGTTGCTGAGGGCAGAGTGTTGCCCTCTTAAAGTGGGACACGCCATTGCTGGTGCCCCTACTGCTGGGTGGGTTTAGCAGTGCCTGGGGGCTTGTTAGGAAATGGGCCTTTCTCATGCAACGCCGCGCTGTGTCCGAACCCGTGGCGCTTAAGAGCGGGAGCGGCGGCAGGCCGAAGGGCACACGCAGGAATTCGCACGACTCGGTCCAAGTGCAACTGGTGTGAAGTCTGGGGGGGAAAGAAAAAGGGCACGGTTTCAACCCTTCCTCGCACGCACGTTATCAGCCTGGATCAGTGCCCTGGACATGGGAAGCGGGGTCAAAGAACTGTGGGAAAAGAAGCATGGAGCTGACTTGGCGAAGAGAATGAAAATAGTCATTTTTTTTAAAAAAAAAAAAACAATATTTCTATTAAAAAAAAAAAAGAAACAAGAATCCTCTCATAGGAGCGTGAGGACAAGCTGAGAGACAGGTAGTGCTGAAGACTAAATGAGCAGAACTCCCTCTGGGAACAGGACTTTGTGTACTTTGGATTTCCATCCATGTTTAAAGCAAGCTGTGTCATTTGGAAGCACAACACATGATGGTCTGTACTACTTTTGTCGCTGCTGCCCAGGCTTTGGGTACCGGGTGTCTGTTTGCATTCCCGTCCTGCCCTTTTCCCAGCTGTTGACGGGGGGAGCAGCTTTTCCACGCAGCAGGAAAGCTGGAATCCTCCTCTCCCAATAGAACCCACATAGCTTCCCAGTAGCTGGCCGCATGGTCTGTTCTGTACCAGCTGGGGCCTGTGGGCATGGGGCGAGAGGTAAGCTGCTGCCTGGGAAATGGGAGCTCGCCCATGCGGATCTGTGCAGCTGAAGGCCATCATCTGTAACAGCATCACATCGATCCTAGTCAAGATTTGAACGTCAGCATTAGGACCCCCCCCGCCAAGCTCGAAACTTACATTAGGTCAAAAGCAGAGTGTTTCCCCCCCAACCTTCATGTTCCGGAAATGATTGTTAGAGGTTCAGGAAAGGGTTGCATCTAATCTTGGCACATATTTTACAATTATTTTATGTCTTTTACAGAAGACGAATTCTGTGTTGCGTGACTCAGAGAAGATAAGACGCAGCTCTTCAGGGGAGAGATTTCTTGTCGACGGATTATCTCAGTGTTGACTGGGTCTTTCCCAGTGCATTACAGTAACCTCTGAGTAATTCGGGAAAAATGGATATTGTGTCTTCCAGACAGTGTGTCAGAGGCGTCTGCTGCGGATATAATGGCATATAACTCTTCTGTCACTAGGTGACTAGGTGGACCTTTGCATATGGACTGTTTTTTTGGAATACTGCACTTGATGTTTTTGTCTTATGAGATTCACTCTTACTGGTTTTAAGACTTATTTTCTTGTTGCTTATTGGGAAGGGCTCTATATTGAACCTTTTCAGTTACACTCAGGGGTGGAACTTAAGAATTTTTGCTCTTAGCCAACTGGGGTAATAAAAATGCAGTAGCCCAGGTATATCTCTACTAGTTTACAATGTATTTTTCAGGCAGAAAGGGCAACCAAAGGCCATCACATCTTACAGTAACTAATTACCATTTTCAGTATATCATTCATTAATATCCCTACCAGTCATTCTTGTCTTTTTTAAAGTCTGCATTAAGATGCTTTGGTGAAGTTGGGGATAGTTTTAGAGTTTTGTTTTCCAGTCTAGCTTACTAACTCTCTACTAATCATTTGGAAAATGAAGAATCCGACGTCGAATTCCAGTTGATCATGGCCTTCGAGTTGAATGGCTACCTGGGATGAGTCTGAAACTGGGATTGACGACAAAGACCCTACACATGTACACATTTTCAGACGGGCTGCAGTCTGTGTACCTCTGCTGACAGATGTATATGCAGCATAATATTTTTGTAGTAGTCTGACATACAATTTTTTACTAGCCAGCAGGCTAGTTTTCAGTTTTTTTGTGCTTCGCCCTTTGTCTAAATTACCCGCCTCCGGCAAGTGGGCGAGCTGAATTTCCAGGTCTGGTTACGCTTGTCTTTATTGGAATATGCTCGTTTTCATGCTTTATTTTTCAGTCTCATTCTTTGTCTTGGACACCGTGCTTTTATTGACAAAAGAATGAGAGTTAAATTTCATTTTGAATTCCCCAAGCTTCAGCCTGTGTTTGCATAGATCGTTTTTGTAGTGTTAACTATCATCTGGTCTTGACTTTCTTGCCAATATAATTCACCTTTTTGCCTTCCAGTATGGTGATGTGTTGAACGTTGTGGTGTCGGGCAAGAAGAATGGGAGTGCTGTGGTGGAATTTGCAACTGTCAGAGCAGCTGTAAGTACCTCCTGCTGTTTGTTTATCTCCGGTTCAATGGGCATTGTGCACGTCGCAGGTTGTCATGTCTCTGAGAGCTTGACACACATGCAAAGTCCCATGTGCTCATGTAGCCTGTAAGTTTGGGGTTGCTCAAGTGTTCTAGAAGGCCCACAAACTCTTCCCTAATGGGAACC
Organism: Hippopotamyrus pictus; assembly: GCA_026781145.1. Classification (NCBI taxonomy): domain Eukaryota; kingdom Metazoa; phylum Chordata; class Actinopteri; order Osteoglossiformes; family Mormyridae; genus Hippopotamyrus; species Hippopotamyrus pictus. Next base: position 16,815,890 of record JAODLC010000028.1, read on the forward strand.
AGTGGATTTTTGGCAGAAGGGCCCCATTGTTCGGGTACGTGTGAGAGCCGATTCTTTTTGTTGCGAGGTTCTGTTTGTTGTGGAGTCTGTGTGGTTGCCCTTGAGAGAGCATGCCGGCCCTCCTCAGGGACCTTCTCTCAGATTGCGTCGTTGTCTGGATCCTGGTGGGTCTTGGGGCGACTTGTGAGGCCCAGGGCACTGGCAGGGCGCCCAGGGGACATCAAGCGGTCAGCCGCTACTCTGTCGCACTCCTTCACTCGGTGAAACTCCACGTCTTGCAGTCAGCATCTGATTTAGAGAGAGTTGGCGTGGTCATAAGAAGGTGCTGCTTCATGTGGTTGTTTGTGTCTTTGTCTTCATGAGTTGTTCTGTTTTTAGGAACTTGCGTATAAAAATGAATTGGGCCTGACAGAAAACCCACTGAAGATTTCATGGCTTGAAGGGCAACCTGAGGTCATGGCACCAGCCTCACAGAGCACGGATGGCCCATTCAGACCGGCACAGGTACCGTACCCCGGATGCACCATTGGGATGGATGTGTTTCACTGGGCTGTTTGATCTTTCTGACCATACAGGTATTTTGTCTCTATCTGTCTATCTAACCTCAACACGGTATAAATTCATTGCGAAATACTGGAAGTGGACACCCTTCAGAGCAGAGCCTGGAGCTGAAATAATGTTCCCCTGTAATCTATGCACCTTCCCTGCAAGGAAAGTATGCAATCACTCAGGGGTTTACTTTTGTATCATTGTGCAAATATTGTCCCAATCCTTGCACTCTCCTTGTCTGGATACAGTGAAAGTGTTTGGTTAAATGGATTTAAATTTGTTTGCCTTGGAGTGGGCTTTGCTTTGCCTCTCTCCATGTCTGGGGGGCCCCCCGCTCCATCTTTTATTAGAGAATTCAGGCGGGTTGGCCTGGCGGCTATGGCCGGAATCCCACAAGCCCCCCGGGCGGTTGGTTTGGGGATGCTCAGGCACAGATACCTGTCTTCCATTTGTGCTGTATGATGTCTCGGCACATGGGCGCTCCTGGGGGGGTGAGGGGAGACTCTTCCGAAAGGGATCTCGTGCCTAAACCCGCATTGAGGAATCCCACATGTGCGATTGCTTCAGCAGTGTGGTCGGAATGCGCTATGGATAGGGAGCAGTGCAAGCTGGATGTCGGGAATTGCGGTGGGGCGGGGGGGGGGTGGTGCTTTTCCCAAGTGTAGACCTGTAATTCACTTCATGTGGTTACCAGTCGTGGCCAAGGCCCCCCCGCTCCGTGCTGTAGCCAGCCTAAGCTTAGCCCCACTGTCTGAGTCGTCAGTCACTGCTGTCTGCGGCCTTTATCAGGACTGCATGTGGCGGCTGTATCTTGCATGTAATCATACCGCATTTCTGTCCGGTCCTCTTGATATTAAACCCCTCATCGACTTTATCATTCACATTTGGGTATCGATGTCCTGGGCGATCCTGCAGGGTGCCTTTGTGGTCGCCATCTTGGTGCTCAGAGGTAGGGAAGAAGCTGATCAATACCAGTAGGTCGTTCATACATTAGCCCGTCGTGAGCAAGCCTTCCACAAAGCAGGCCGCACCGCGATGAAAAGCCGAAGGTTCGACTGGGGGACGAAGGAAGCCTGGACGTTGGCATACCCCTCTCCCATGGTGGTCTAAGTCACCGGAGTTCCTGTTTTCCTCTGTGAGGCTGGTGGAGGAAGAGGAAGACATGCACTTTTTAGTCATCCATTTCTTCTCAGAGAAATAAGGAGCAGAAGGAGCAGATTCTCCAGCCATGTTCTCCTTGCCGTACCAGGCAGGTACTTTAGCTGTCACGCTAATGGGGGACTCAATGTCTGCTGGACTTATGTTCTCCAGAGCTGTCAAATAGGACACGTGGGGGCCCACAGCTGCTTGCTCGCAGGTGGGCTTGCGGAAACTGCGTTTCTCGTCAGGTCAGATGATGCCCTGCGATGGTCCTCCTCCTCTGAGCCACTTTCTGATCCACTATATGCTGTGACAGTGAAATATGCGAATACTTTAACTGGTTCAGCCGTAATATTGTTTTAAATCCTCCTGATGTTATTCCTGGCTGTGCCCTCACTGAGTATCAGTATGCTGGACGGGGGAATTTCACTGGTGGCTTCCTGGCACATGTGAGCCGGCCACAGTGTGTGCTGCCTACATCAACAAACATGGCTGAATGATTTACAGTTGTGTTTCTTCCAGTTAATACGTCTGTTCCGCGCTGAGTGGTCCGAGTACACACTGGAAAGATGGAAGTGATAGGCCCACATCGGCCTCGATCGAGGCAATGCTAATAATGATATTGATGGTAACCATGGCACCAGTCATATTACTGATCCATTAAATGATGATGGAAGGGTTAGAGAGTTTAATAAGGCATGTACTGCTTCGTTACTATTAGACCATCCTGATGAATGTGCTTTTTTTTGCCTCTTGAGAATGAATGAGGGTAGCCTGTGTGTCAGATCTCATGGCATCCAAACCCACACTCATAGCTCCCTTGATGCCGGTCCTCACATTTGGCTGCTGGCGTAATGTCTGAGAAATGCTTACAACAATAGATACCCCTTAAGAATGTGGGGCTCCTTCATGCAGCGCTTTGCCCTGAATTCGGAACCTGTTTTTCATCCATTTCTGAGAGCGCTGCCTTTTAGGAATAGTCAGGGAAGAATACCCATTATACCAAGGTACTAAGCCCAGTAGCTTTGTCCAGATTAATGACACACACCAGACTCAACAGGGATTATTCATAGTTTTGGTTTGAAGACCCCCTGACTGTGGAATGTTTTGTTTAGATTTCAGCGCACACTGAAGGGAAATCGCGGATTTGGGCACAGGGGAAAGCTCATGCTGTTCACATCTGTATTGCAGCCATGCTCCTTCTGGGAAGAGATAAGGGATGGCCAAGATCCAGGCTTATAGGAAAGGTAATTAAGAGATTAAAGGAACATGTTGTCCAGGAGGGGGCGAGGGTCCGTTACGGAGACATCTGTTTGTGATGCCTGTCGCTATCGGTTCATTTCACTTAGGTTGTCTTGGCAACCCCGATTTTGAGAGTTGCAGGGCTACGAAATGTAAAAGTGGCCTGAGATCTAACCAAGGGTCTCGGACGGGCGAGTGGTGTGTAGGGGGTTAAATGTGATAATCGGGCGGTTCCTGGGTTTTTCACCATTTGCGGTATGCCGCAGTTTATGCGTATCGTCTCGCGTGTTGTAAATGCACATCGGCGTCCCGCTTTGTCGTATAGGTCGCGTGCGTCTCTTTGCAGGAAAGGACTCGCTCAGAGAGAGCTTGTGGAATGCACTGGGCGGTTCCACTACAGCTGGGAATCCATGTACATTATAACACGAGCATGTTTCTCATCATACTCACTCATCCTTTGTTTTCTCGGTCGCTTTGTTGTGTGATAGCAGGCCGGCGTCTGTAATGGGTGCGACTTTTTCTCATCGTCGATTCCTACGTTCATCGGGACCGACTGCAGACGACGTGGGCTTTGTCATATGTCTCACAGCCACCCAGCTGGAGGGATCTGGTCTGTGGTTGCTGCTGTGACAGTCCCGCAGGCCAGCTGTGTGGCTCATACCCACAGTCCCTTTTCCACCCGCCCTGAAGCGTAAGGCTGGCCTTCAGTTTGTCAGCCAGACGGATAATTGCAGTACCAAGCGGCCTTCTGACCTTGGCGTGACTCGTCTGCGGCTGGGGCCGTATAACGTCAGCCAGTGAGATTCCACTGCGCTGCTGAAGATTCCGTAATGCCGTGGCCTCCAGTTACCCCACAAAAAAAAAAAAAAAAAAAAGTGTGAGGTCATGAAGTAGTGAGGCTGACACGTAAGTACCTTTTCATCTGCCGGCTGCTCACACGTGCTCTTTGGCGAGCGGCTTTGGAAGATGTTTACACGGTACTGTCCTCGAACGGGTTCGGTGGCGATGATGGATTTTCTGAGCTAGTGTGAAAGGTCGTGCCCCTCTTGCCTAACTAGTCTTAAACCCCATCGCGCATTAGATCTGCTGGGGGGAGCTCGGCATGAAAAACAACAAACCGATAATGGTCTGCAACTATTGTTCTTCTCTCTTTTGACTGTCCCACACATGTGAGTTTAAGTTTGCACACTTCCGTTCCATGACAGCGTTATTCAGAATGGTCTTCTGCTGCGCTCTTGTAAAACTGAGATGTGACAGCAGAAGATCTGCAGACTTCCTCCTGATCGCCATCACTGAGGACAGCTCTGGGCAGCTTCCATACAGGTAGAAGGCATCCATATTTTGAGTAGGTCAGGTGTCATTTGAGTAGGTCAGGCGTCATAGGTCAGGCGTCATAGGTCAGGCGTCATAGGTCAGGCGTCATAGGTCGGTCACTATATTGGTGTGGTGCTTTGTTTTTTATTTGTATGAAGAACTTCACAGAATCATCTCAGGCATCAAATATCTGTAACATTTTCCAGCTTCCACCTTTTCCACTGCAGTATTGTTTATTTAATAAGTAAGTGATAGGCTGGTGTGATGCAGCTGCTTATGACCATTCATGCTTATAACAGACAAAACATTCATCTGTTTTTTGCAACAAAAACTAGGGCTGCACTATATATCTTTTCAGCATCTTTGTCGTGATGTGCGTATGCACAAAAATTGCATTGTATTAGTCGGCAATGCAACCAACTTATTTAATAAACTCTGTAGATAACAACAAGGTCTGTTTCCTTATAGTTGATTTTGGGCAATTTCATCTCCTTTTTCATTTTTTTAATTTTACATATCGCAATGTGATTCTATATAGCCTAAAACCAAAACACCAAAAAGACCAGCTATTTTTTTGAAACACTTTTTTTTTTTCTGATAAAGTCAAAGTGTGTATAGAGTGGAATAGTGCTGGTTTATTCATGTACATGGAGGGGCCTGGATGTTTTTACACATCCCATCTTGTCTTGATAGACAGACATCCACATGTACACACAGGTGAGGATCAGAGTGCAGGCTTGGCCAACGTTTATTCTGCCAGTTCGGGGATTTGAACCCACACGCTTCCGGGCATTGATGCTGACACAGTGGCCCATATTGGTGAAAATGAAGCACAGGGTCAAGCGTTTACGAGCTCTTCAGTTCGGTCTGCGTGAGATGTTCATATAGATTGACTGGCTCCCCATCTGACAGTGTTTGGCAGGAAAGGATTTAAAAGATTACAGCTTGATTTAAAGCAGAATGAAAGGGCAGAATAGGAGGTCCTGTTGTGTCTGACATGTGGTTTGGGGGCTTCTGGTCTCTCTGACCTTCAAATGTATAGAATTATCATTCTGTCTGAAGATGTCTAGAGTGTGTCCCACTGGCACTAAATACCTCTTGCCCCCCAGCATTGGGTGGAAGGGGGCAGATCTGTCGGGCAGTGATCACTGTGCCTCCATAGTGTTTCTCTCTGTGTGTATGTTGAGAGTCATATAGATGTAGTTGTCACACAGAATCCAGACCTTCCAGACAGGTGGGATGGCCAGGTGACATAGTTGCTGTTTCTTCAGCGGGTGACGTTTAAGACCCCCCGGTTGTGCTCGGCAAGCCCTCCCCAGGGCACATGTGGAAGTACTGTATCAACCAACCCCCACTCCCACTTCCCCAGGCAGAAGCAGCGGTGCAGCTAAGGCCCAGCTCGGGCTGCAGACTTCTGAGGCTCTGTGACTGCCCTCTGTTTGTTTTTTCTGCCCCGTTGCATGTGGGGAGGTGGGGGGGGGGGCGCTGTATTCGTGCTTGGCTTGAGGGTGTCTGTTGGGATGTGTGCTGGGGGGGATAGGGGAATAGTGCCTTGAATCAATCAAGATGGCAGAATTGCGAGACGACAATACTCCGCACAGCACTATGGCAAATGGGCCCGCTCTGTAAGAATAACTGCCAAACCTCAAATGCCCCCCGGGTCAAGCTTGGTTTCTTTCTCGCTCTCACACACACACACACACACACACACTGCCTACCAGAGGCAGAAGTGCCGCCACAGTCAGGACAGTGTGGGGTGGTAAATATGCTGCCCCCCCAGCCATACAGTGATAACATTTCAGCTCTTATGTCATTTCTGCCCTGTCTTAAACTTATGATTAACTTAATAACTGCTTCTTAATGGCCAAGCTCAGGGACTGTCATTTTAACTGTGCTTTTTGACACAACTAGTTTAGCTTACCTCAACTAGAATTACCTCCGTGTTGCTAAGTTTAGCACTAAAATTCTGGTTAACCTGCCTTGTACCTACAAGTTCCTTTCTCTCTGATGTTGCACAACTTCATTTATACATAGTTTATTGTACCCCTTTGGATTCCATGGCAGTCTGCTTGAATAACCAGTTACAAGCTACCTTTCCTGTTGCCTTTGTTGAACAAACTCAGTTAATGATTGAGTGGTTTATCTCCCGCTTTTCAGAGTAAAAATCAGACTCGTTTTCAAACTGCTTTGATGTTCAAGGCTATTTTATTGGGGCGTGTTACACAGTCCCTCCTTTACTATAAATATGAAGCTTTTGTGTGCGCATTCACAGTGTCACCCAGGGATAAAGGCGTCAGTCTTAACTGTCAGACTGAAGCTTGGAAGGTACAGTGATCTGCAGCTGGGCCAGAAAAGCTTCCATGTCCTCTTGTTTAGCTGTTAGCCTGTGCAGAAATGCGGGTGTGTCATCCCAGAACAGAACAGTGCTTTCTGGTGAAGGAAATGTTCAAAGCGTTGGTAGGTCCTTTACAGCGGGTCACCTGCACGTAAATCCACTGAGAAGGATCATTGTCATTGCGCATTCATGCCTCGTCACATGACAGCACGGCAGACTTTAGCAGAAACCCAACTCGTCGTGGCTTGTGTTAGCATGCTGCTAACAGTGCTCGCGTCAACAGTCATTACTTGTAGGACCCCTGGTGATGGCGGATGAGAAGTTTGGGGATCCTTGACTCATTAGTGGAACCTGTCCATCACCCTGAGGACATCGTCTAGGATGGATGGGCCCAGGTCCAGGGAGAAGATGGAATCGTCCTCTTCTGGCAGAACTTCTTCCATTTTAGCTGGAAATGAGTCTTCGTCCCCCCCAGAGCTGACGCTGCCTTGGCCAGTGCTGTCCCGTCTGGTGCTTTCCTGCCCGGTGCTCCCCCCAACCTCAGCCTCCTCTGATGCTGGCTCTTCCTCTTCCTCACAGTCCAGCAGTGGCAGGGAACTGCACATTTTGCGTCGCTGCGAAGAAAACCGGCGCCTGACGTTCCAGTCGGGGGGGTCTTGTGTTTCGGGAGACTCCAGATTCAGGCGAGGGGGCTTGGGTGGCGGGGCACAGGCCAGGAGCAGGTTCTGCTCACTTTTTGAGGACTTCAGAAGTAGGTTATGACCCGGCCGCAGGAAGGAGAGATCGCCGAAATTGTCCTGGTGGTCCTTGCCCCCGATGTGTGACAGGTGGCGGAAGTCACCCAGCGGCAGGCTGATCATGTTGACGGACAGTGAACCCCGGTGCTTCTGGGACCAAGAGGGCCACCTGTTCACTGAGAGGCCCCGGTCTTGCTGCAGGGCAGGTTTTAGGGGCATCCCGAGACTTCGCTCGTCGAGCCTTTCAGAATGCGGACGTCGCCAGGGAAGCCGTTGATCCTGAGGAGCCATGCAAAAGAAAAACAGGAATTCTGTTTAGGAAGTGGCACGGGGCTGGGGTTAGCGTGCCGGCGGCTCGGCATCAGTGCTCGACACGCTCAGCGCGCTTCATTACGTGTCTAGCCGCCAGCCTGCGGGCCCCTCGCACGCGCCAGGTGCCGTTTGGGGGGGAGAGTGTGAAGGATGTTTAACGAGGGCACCTGCTCCGGCGGTGCCGGGAGGCGATACCATGAGGTCACCGTTCGGAGCTGGGTTGCCGCTCTGACATGTGCGAGGAGGTGCCAGGCAATGAGTCGGAGTCACGTCGGCATCTCACGCCGTCAAACCATTAATGCCAACCCAGCCGGCATAACCCCATAGAGCAAGGCGATGAGTCCTATAAACAGCAAGATGGGCAACACCCTGTATTAATAAGTCTGGTTTCCAAAAGTCTGATCGTTCACTAAGAGCCATCTCGTTTATGGGCTAGGGTTTGGAAGCTTTTGTTAACAGCCTGAATCAGATTATAATTACATAAGGAATATGAAGCTCCCCCGTGCCAAGTACGAATTTTTTGGTGCCTGTTTGTTTCACGTTATTAATTCCCCATTGCCATGCGTTTCCGTTAAAATAAAGGAAGCAGACAGGCATGTGGGCTGTGTTGCAACGCGGGCCTGTTCAAACTGGCTCCCCTCTTCCCTTAAATGACAGAAACCAGTTGTTCGCAACCAGCTATCTGCCGTCTGGTTTCGCCTGAAAAAGACAAACAACCTTTCGGGAGTTTTCTCTCTAATGGGAACGGTGTTTTTCGACGTACAGCTAAAACAAGTTTAAATCTATCAGTGTGACAGATGGGTCTTCTCCATCAAACTGTGATAGTTTGGGATTGTGCATTTTTTTTCCTGCTTATTCCGGTACTTCAGAGCAAACGTAAAAGCGTTAAAAGCATTCTCGGAAATGCACGCCCGTCTCAATCTGCTCCTCAGCACATTACTTCAGTTCAAGCGCAGAATTGTTAATGTGCATTTCCCCACAATTCCCCCATTACAGTAATCAGCATTCTAATTACTCTATTGGGTGACTTGTAGTACAGCTCATTATAAGCACTTTTTAATGAAGAAAGCACTGTTTTTTTGGAAATATAAATTTTTATGGCCGTCTAACGGGCCTTCCTACAGCAAACGGTGTTCGTGACTTGAAGCACTCACTTGTAAAAGTGGTACGTGCTGTAGAAGGCATGTCCCGCGGAGCCGTAAACATTTTATCGCCTCTTTTGTAGCAGCGGGAGATCGCGGGGTGTAGGGACAGCAGCATTCCATTTAAAACATGTAAGTTATATGGGGGGTGGTTGGCGTAACGTTTCCCCCTCCGCTGTGAGGACAGCGCCTTGGAAACCGGTTGCAGTGGCGCTTTGGCTTCCAAGCTTACAGTTTGCAGGCAACCCATTAACACCACCCCGTCCTCAGAGTTTCACTGTAGCCAGAGCTGGAATCCCTACCCATGTTGGTGAAAAGGCCTCGCTCGACTCAAGCACACCTTTCAGTTCTGTTTGCGTGGAGATTATAATAATTGCCTACCTGTGTGAGTCTGACTCTTGCCAGGTTCCTCAGTACCTGTCGAAGCCAGGAACCTTGTTCTTGCCTTGATGGGACTTGTCAAAGTAACCGAAATCTTAGCTCCGCGATTGCGGCGACAGTCCCTTAGAGCAGTCCACTGCAGTGTCCTTCTTCACGCTTGTTGGCCGCTGGAGGCTACGCCTGCTTTGTGCCCTTATGGACTGGCCTGTCCAGTGTACGTCAGTTATTTTTCCCACCCTACATGAAAATTCTGGCTCCTTGCCAGGTACGCAAACTCGCGGAAGTTCAGATGACACGGGCGCAGGTGTGCACAGGTGACACTCGAGCCACCTGAACCAGGTGAGGTTTCCCTTCCCGTTGATTTTAAGCGGACGCCGTGGGGGCGGAGATTGTGCTGTTTGTTTTTTTTTTACTGAAGTCACACCCCAGCGCGGCGGACTCTTACAAGGATTGGCGTCATGTCTGAACTTTCTGTATTCCCGGCAGGCAGCGGGAAATCACCTGCGAGTCACCTCCACTGCCACCACTGAGTCACTTTACCACTCCTGGAAGGGCTTTCGTTTCATAAACCTGCCCGGACTTCATATATCGGGAATCTATATCAGGAGGGGGGGTACTGTTTGTGTTTGAGAGGGGAGGAATAAAATAATACTGATCTTGTCGCTGAAAATAATTTGTGGTTTACGGGTGTTTTTTTAGTGATGTTCAGTATTGCACAAGTCGGCATACCTGTGCAAGGTGCTCAAATAGCAGAGTGTTGGTCCACCATGTGACAGTGTTGTGCTCACACCTCTCATATACTGTTAGAGTTTGTAGCCTCTATTATGTATGTTTGTGAGGTGTGTCTACTTGTCTTTACAAACCATGAAACTCAATTCAAGGAATTCAGTAGATAAGGAATAGACTAAACCACTAGTTTAGCAGATAGAAGATAAGGACTCAGGTGTCTATATATATAGAGGGTCGATAACATAATTGAAATACCGAACAATATATTAATAGCACATAAAAGAAGTAGGACCTCCCTTTACTCTTAAAGAAAGCTCATGTCCTTCTTGGAATATTGTCATACGAGTCCTGAATTGGGTGTAAGAAAATTCTCCAAAAAATGTTCTTCAGGGGTGAAAGAAGTGGAAATCTACTTCACACACTGTGCTCCAGAACTTCCTATAAAGGTTTGGTGTTCAGCTCTGGGGTGTGAGGAAGGCATGTAAGGCTTTTGCCTTCATCCTCATGTTCATTGAACAGCTTTGTCCACCAGAAAGCCACCAGCCAGCCTCTCCCGCCTGTACCCCTAATCTCACGCCACTCATTGTCTGCAGCAGCCTGTGCTTAGAGCTTCCACAGACCTCCTGAGGGCTTCTGGAAGCGGACAGTCTATCTCTGTATCAGACCCCTGGTTTGGATTATGTTCAGCTAGGTGAATTCTGTCTGATTGGATGAGGGAGGAAGATCTCATCCCCGATCGCAGGTTGTTTTGCGCCAAGGATGGAGTTCACCTGCCACCTCCACCCTAAATTCTGGCTCCGGGGTCAAAATCTGACTTTTTTAATGTTTTACTTTGTCTCAAAACTTGGCAAGGTTTCTGAACTTTAAAAGTAACATATCAGTTGATCTCTGAAGTTGTTTTTTTTTTGATGAAGTTCTTTTAAACAATCCTCTCCCTGTTTTTGTAAAACTGAGCCCAATCAAACGATTGATCTGTCATAACATTCATCCAGCCAAAGGGCCCTTTTCTTTTTGGTTGGTGGGTAGTCGAGGCTGTAGAGAGAATCATCAGTGATTATGTATGTGGGAGTCGGTCTATTTCTTGGGCTGTGCTTAGTTTCGTGGCCAGTCCAGCTCTTTCAGAAACCAAGGACACGATACAATACTGCTCTCATTAAAGTGCTTCCAGATAGTGGCTCTTGACCAGCTTGTCCGAAGCCTGAAGTTTCTTCATGAAAACTTGGGTGCTCTTGCCTTCCAGTGACTCCCATTTGTAGAATCATTGTAAGACATTTACAGTATCATCTATAAATAAGATTGTATACGTTAATAAATGTACTTCAGCATGATGTGAGCAAATCTTGGGTGATACAAAGTAACTTGTGTTGTCTGCCTAGAATTGGGCTTCTGTTAATGTCTTAAAATAACTGATTGGCGTCTAAAGCCTAGGGGTTCAGTGCACAAAAAATAGTAAAAACGCACATCAAGATGTTTTAAAGGTCTCCTTAAATGTTGGCAGGTAGCTTATAATTACCTTCAGCATCTTGACCAATGCAGAATAATGGGCCCCAATAAGGTTTCCAGGGCCAGTGGAAAGTGCTCCAATGCGCCGTTAGCCTGGCACAAGCTCCCGGCGCTGTTCCCAAGGTAACGAGGCCTGCTTGTGCCGCTGTGGTTTTGGAACATGCCGCTATAAGTCCAGTACCTTCAAAAGTAGGATTTATGCAAAGCACACAGGCTGTAAGCCGCCCATGAGGCTGTCAGGGTAGGAATATTCATGCTGCATTTTTTTAATTTCTTTAATGTGGTGTCGGGTCCAGGGGAGCACTAAGGGCGTCCCAGGAGTCCCCCCAAAGCAAGGTGGAGGCCCCCCCAACCACCCCACAGTGCCCAAGAGCCTGACGCGGGGACTGCCAATGGCAGACACTGCCCCGCCCCGACCACCCGCCCGGGACACGGGCCCGCAGCCCCAGCCGACAGAGCCCACGCCCCAAACTCACTCATGCCAGTGCAGCGGCGCACTGGGCTCCATCCTGTCTGTCCAACGTACAAGGAGCTCTGATGCTTACCCTGCTAGGTCATTCACACAAGCCGCCACTTTGTCCCAGCTTAGAGTGTTCTCCGAGGATTGGAGGGATTCGCATCCTGCACTTACCACAGTTTGGAAACTGTCATCGGTCCCAGACACAAAGCTGTACTTGGGATGAAGCCATCAAAAAGTCACCTGTCAAAGAGAGAGAGAGAGAGAGAGAGAGAGAGAGAGACTGGCAGGAGGCATGGCTGTTGGACCTGCCAGTTGTATCTGGCTCTAGTGCCGTCGCATAACGCAACACAGATGCCGGAGCTTGCAGCTCAAAGCTGGGATGCATCTGGGAGGGGGAAGCCAAATGCTAAGGGACTCCCAGAATGGGGTGGTATATAGGACCTGCACACGTGGTATTATTATGCAGTAATATAGAGATACTGGTCATTTCTCAATATCAAGGGGGTTCCCCAGTATGTTATGGAAGCTTACTTTAAGTTGAAATAATCCTATTGTCCTCCCCACCCCCACAGCCGCAGAGCCGCCTCTGCTTCTCGGCAGATTGTCATGCTGATATTGAGAAGACGTGACAGATATGCGATACTGCAAGGAAGCCTGACATGTTTTACTTTCACCTGTTTCTCCAAATATCCAGGGCATATTTGAGCACCTTTGGGGACTGATGGCTGTTTAAAATGTATCTACCAGAGGCCTCACTGGGCTCAAGCTTGGGGTCTGAAGCCTCCAGTAAGTCCGAATAAGCCCTGAATGATTTGTTTAGCTCTAACGTGTTAGCAGCCTTGCTCTCAGTGTGCGTGCCGGAGCTTAGCCTTATCCTAGCAACGCAGCTAGTATCCACTGTTCATTCTGATCGGCTCGTGCTCAGAAGTGAACCTTAATCCGCTCTAAAGCTTCAGTGGATTTCCATCTAGAGAGTTTGGGTGTTGACAGAAAGTATCACAAGGTCTGACTCCTTAAAAAGATCTTAGCATGAGAGGTGTGCTGATAACTTAAAACCTGTTTCCAAAGAAAACACATCTGTTTGTTTTGCTGTATGTCTAATGTGTGTTTGTGGACCTGGGGGGTATTTTTTGTACATGGTTTACTCGCTTAGCCGGATGTAATTGTTGACGATTTGGCATGATCCTGGATCTGTTGGTTTTTCGAGACTCTTGCTGGATGTGTTGTCATAGCAGCACATCGAAATCCTCAAACCTTCTCGGAGCAGGTTTGTTCTATGTAAACAAGGATCAGCTCACACACTAAAATCAGCGTCCGTGCATGGAAATCCGTTCAGTCATGGCCTCACCATTCATGGATGAGCGACCAAGTGCCATCAGTGCACAAATAATGGGAAGGGAATTTCAAATTGAGAGGATTTTGCTCGATCGGCAAGATCCTTTATTGCTGCCGGACGATATTCTTTTCAAAAGATACCGCTTCAGCCGAGATGGAATATTATATCTTAAAGATTTATTAGCTCTGTACAGTAGAAGTCCAGCTAGGTGAAGTCGGGCTCACAGCCACACAATGTGCATCGCCTTGAGATATTTTGCAAGCGGCACTTTTTTGTATAATGTAGGCGATGCGGAAAATATATCAAAGAGTGCAGTTTGCCAGGCGATTCGCAATTGTTTTTCCCAGACAGCTGCGAGTGCAGGCAATTAAAGAGGCGTTTTATGCCATTGCAGGTAATTTTACTACAGTTCTGTAAAGGATTTAAAAATCACACTAATATTCTCATAACCCAGAATTTCCAAAGGTTTTCTCTCCCTCCTTCTTATTAGCTTCAAAAGGAATGTTTTGTAAATATGTTTGTGTGTGTGTTAATTTTATGTATGTAAAATGTAGGAAATCTTTAATATTTCCTATGAATGAAATGTTGTGTTTGTACTTTAACTTGTTCCCATGTCCTGCATGATTGTGCTTGTATTTGATCTGTAATTATGACAATAAGATAATAATGAAACACTGGAAATGTAAAACTACATTCAAGTGAAATACAATAACTAAAAACAACCTACACATTTAATTTGTCGGACACTTTTTGCCATCTGTCTTTTCTGGTTCGGGTCGCTTTTATTGTGTTTCCTTTAGTACATATTAAATCTTCGAATTTGCTGTTTAAACCTGTCCAAATACTTGTTATACTACACAACGATTGAACTTAGCTTATATCCTAAGCTTTCTTTAATTGGTTATTCAAAACAATGATCTTTACATTATCAAGTCTCTCGTTTGCTTTTCCTGGGAGATTAAAAATGGATAGTTGTATTTATTTACATTTTGAAAAGTACATTTTCTCTTTCTTGTGAGTTTCATGACTAATATGTGATTCTGATGTGACCCAAATGCAGGTCGAGGAGTTCCTGCGTTTCAGATTTGCCCTCCCCATGTTGGCCCATAAAAGGATTTGCCACAAATGAAAACAAGTTTTAAATTTATATTTACAGTACTCATTTGCTGTTTTTTTTCTTTTTTTGCTGGTTTTTCATCTCACGGCAGGCACGAAATGTGAAAGCCTCAATGCTGAGATATTGAGTTCAACAGACATTCGTATCCAATAGCTGTTGGCCTTTCTCTTCATATTGGATAACTGGCCATATTTTGGCTTGTGGTCTGTGTTAATTGCCTTTGTGAAGTAATTAAATTCCGATGCCATTTGAAAAGCTTCGCATGCATGTTTTGCGTGTGTATGTGCGTGTTGAAGGAATTTGCAGTCTAACTCTGGGAATGTTTACGTCCCGATGGCTCTTGGCTGGATATTTCTTTAGATATTAAATTAAAAGTTTCAGTATTTTGAATCTGCTTTATGAGTAAATATTGACCGTAAGATCCTACATTCCGGAGGCTGCTGGTTTAACACAAGCATTACAAAATGGAACTCTTCCACTGCACCTGCGCCATTTCAGTTTTTCTTTTCTTGGAATTATTTTATAACTGTCGAATGCATATTGACCTTTTAATGAATTTGTTTACTTGTTTTTCTGTCCACCATGTGCGTGTGGCCATCTGGGTCCGTGTGTTTTGTGTGTTGCTGGTTTGAAGTTGCGTTCCTTTAGCCTTGGCTGCTGTTTTTATGTGGACGGATTAAAAGAAGCTTCGTCGACATCATTTGGCAGCGGCAGTGAAAAAGAGGTGGGGTGGGGGCCACGGTGCCAGCAAAGGCCATCTATTTATGCCAAAGAGAGCAGGTGGGAAAGTGGGGGCGCAGAGGTGAAGAAAAGGAGCCCATCGTGGGCCTGAGCTGGGAGGTCGTAGCTCATGGGTGAATTTTTTGTTTTATAAAACAGATTTAAAAACTGACTTAAAGGCAAAGCTGGACAAGGAGATGGACCTTCACCTCCACACGGATGCTTCTGATGGTCATAAAACCGTTGCCTGTTTCAGGAAATAATACACTGACAGCATGGATAGACGTATTTAGAAGATGGATCGAGGGGCATGAGAGAGCCAGAGATCAAACGTGCTTGGGAACCGGCTTTCAGTTTTTTCGCTTCTTTAACAGAAACTTCAAGCAAATACATCAGGATGACAGATGCCAGAACTTCAAAAACACAATCTCTTTCACCATCCGACTTTGCTCTGTTGATTTTTTTTCTTAATGCTTATTGAAGAACAGCCAGAGCTGCTCTGTCCCTGGGTAGTCGTGGACTGCATCGACACCTGTCCCCTTACCTTTCAGCGGCCTTATCAGGTTGGATCCATCATGGAAGAAGCCAAGAGAGGCTTGACAGTCCCCCTCCCCAACCTTCACTTGTCTTTGGCCATCCTTGCCAAAGGTTTTCGAAAATTGCTCTGACTGGTCCAAATGATGACCAATCCTAGAGCTCAGAATCATCTCTGTGACACAGAGGTGATTGATGAAGGAAACTTGCTCTGATTTTGAAATCTGTGTCTATCCTAGACTAGACACGGCCCCACCCTTTCACATAGGCAAGGTGACTGATGTTGCAAAACTGCTAGGTTGTTTTTTTGGCTTTTGTGTATGCGGTTGTGACGTGGTGCCCATTGATCACAATTTTACCTTCTGCTTTATTGTCTCTTGTTGCATGTGGCCGATGACTCACTCAGGCATGATTTACAGCATGATTGAATGAGCTGCTCAGTAAATCGGTCTAAATTGAGTGTGTTAGGACATAATACGCATTACGAATGGCCCCCAAGCGGTCGGGACTCTATTCCTGGTACTTCCCGTGGCCTGAGGCTTGATGTTGGTAGACTCCAGCATTGTGGCTGTCCGGAAATCGATGCATCGGTCAGCTGATTTATCTCTCATTATTCTGAGTACGTAATCATCATGTTTATAAGCAGGGATTGCTTAACTGGTGCACACGTACACGTTTGTATGCACATAAAGTAGGTAGGACTGTTATGACAAGAAATTACTGTGTCCTTTAACCGCTTTCTGGCCAATGCGTACTTCATTTGTAATTTAAAAGTTAAAATGCATGATAATTTCTTGCAATAGCGCAAAATCGTACTTATTTTATGTGCATTTGCGTTATGCCAAGAAGTTGCTGCGCATATCGCCTCATACGCCAAATGTGTACTTGCATACCAGTTACGTACATCCCTGTTTATAAGTGAGGGTCATTTGAAGAATATAGGTCATATGTATGCTGCATTAGAATTGTTGAGCCAGTTTCCCAACCTGTACTTCCACATCTGCTTCAGCTATAAAAGGTGCTGGATCTCCGCCTTTGTAAAGGGTTGGATTTTTCTTTCTAGCTCTCTTTGGATCTGGCGCGTGTGTTCGGCCCTCCACATGTTTATTTGAGTTAGCAAGCGGACATAGGACTGGGCTTGCATGTATCGCACTTCTAATGATCTCTAAATAAGTGTTTGGCCCTCATAAATCACTAGCTCCACATCCTGCTGACACAAATGGCAGAGAAATAGCCTGTGATTAACTTCACCTGCCTAGTAAGAGCTGAAAGTGAGCGCTTTTTGAAAATGGAATAAACACTTTCTTCCGCTCTCATAAGAGGCTTCTCTTTGTCTGTGTCCATGCAGCGTAACCATAGCAGCTTTTCCGGGGCGACCAGTTCTGGTCAAGCCTAGGCCGTCCTGTGTGTCGGATTGTGAAGAGCCATTTTCGTCTCCTGTGGTCGATGCTCGGTTGGAAAAATCAGTCCTGTTTTCTTTCCTTCCTGTCCTATATTTCACGGGGACTTGGAATGATGATGATGAGATGCTTGGTCGTCGCTCTAGGGAGTGCCAAAAGGGGGAATGAGCTGAGAAACAGCACAGCAAACAGGAATCCGGAAATGCGTTTGACTGCAGGCCTGCTGCCTCCGAGCTTGGGCGAGGCCTGCCCGCAAGTTCACAGTTCAGTTACACGATCATGCACAGGCCAAACGCACTGCTGCATGTGCTCCTGCTGCAGCATTCGCAGCCACAGCTTACCTGGTCCTGTGTTTGGAGTGATGCAAGGGTAACCCTACATGTGATTTGCTGCTCCATTGCTGTGTTAAGAAAAAAATAGTTCTGACAGCCACCAGTAGAGGTCATGATAGAGTAGAAGGCAGAGGGGATGCAGCTGATTGGCTCCCTTTACTTGGCAGTGTGCTGTCTCGTTCTGTTTAATTGGAGATAGGTTGTTTGTTTGTTTATTTACTTAATTTGGGTTGCGTGACATTTTCTGTGTGTGTCTGAGAAGTGAGCTCACGTGCGTGGAATGATAATTGCAGCCTTGGGGCTGAAGTTGTTCCTGTTTCCTCATTTAGTCTCTGAGCAGGGAGGCTGGGGTCATCATCCTGTGTCCGCATGCGTCTCCATGCAGGCAAACACCAACCAGCAAAGACACCCATCCCTCCATTATCTGCTGCCTGGCCATTAATGTTCTCTTTCTCTGCCAGACCTCGTATAGATGGTCCTGCCGCAATCTTCCCTGCCCCTCCTCCAGTTGTAGAAACTCTGCAAACACCAGTGCACACATGGGTCTGGACATCGCCTCTTCCAGCGACCTGATTAGACTTTCGGGGATGCCTGGCTGAGCCTGTGTTCCCCTTTTCTTCCGAGCTAAGAGACCCCCGCACTTTCAAAGCTGTCATAAGAAGGAGAGAATGTTGCAAGTGTACATTCTGGGCTTCATTGCAGGGATTACGTAATGACGGTATTTATTTTTATGATGATTTTTGTTTTGCTTTTTGATGCAGATGGGGTACGTTTTTATGAACCTGATTTGGAAGAGAGGCCCGGAGTAACGCAGTAATGATCATCAGATTAATGACGGTGTTAATGGTGTTAACCTGTTTCCAGGCAGCATTAAGGAAACACAGGGTCAGGCTCTCTGTTTTCCCATTAGATCCCAGCCTAGCTAACAAAAACGGCTTAGGCTGATCTCTGTAGAACTTGTCGTAACCGGTCCCGGTTACCTGCAGCTGGCCAACGGTTCTCCCAGGAAACGTTCCAGGACAAACATAACCTGGAGGGTTTCACATGTAACTGTCAGATCGAGTGAATATGATTGGGGACAGCAACGCCATCACCAGGTGTAATACAAGAGGCGAATTATGAATCTGGCACTGACAAAATAATGACCAGCCTCATCCAAGCTGGGTGGGTGGGTGGAGAGGGGATTCCTGATATACTCATGCCCCCCTCCCCCTACCAAACCTCAGTTCACCTACTGGCATGCCAGGAAGCGTGATCCAGTAATAGCAGAGATATGACACTCACTGGGAGTTGAGCAGTGTGTCCCACTCTGTCATCAATTTGTTTTTATCTTCCACTTTCTTCTTGTTCTAGGTTCACTCTTCTGTAGTACTTAAATATTGGTGAAAGGGCCCACACCATAGATATCCTATCTGCCATGTGATTTCGAAGCCTGCCAACTGTCTTGCTCTTTGCTGCCCCCTGCAGGGCTCCCTGAGCAGTGAGCGTGACTACGAGAGCCTGGTGCTGATGAGGCTGAGGCAGGCGGCGGAGAGGCAGCGGCTGATCGAGCAAATGCAGAGGGAGGATGAGGAGGAGGCGGACTAAGCTTGGCATCCTCAGCACCACCGGCATCCCTGACGGACTCTCTCTGGCTGACTTAAGTTTCGTAAAGCCAGCCTTCTGCGACTTTTTTTAAAGAAATGATTTAAACACTTTTGGGTAAATAAACTGGTTTCTGACCGTGAGTCTCTGATCTTTGATGCAATGAAAGATCCTGACCACATCAGGCAAGCTGACAACGGCGTGGACGGTAAATTTCGCCAAAAGTGACCGTGATATGTTCCGTCGATTTGAGTAAAGTCTGTCATAAGATTACAGCCGTGTCCGGATACCGCCTCTCCTCTGGTGCCAGAGACCTCTGTGGGAAAAGCAATATGCAGTGGTACACGAAATCCCCAGACTGCTGCCTTTTAATTACCATCTATCAGCGGAGCTTGGCTCGTCTCCGCATGGGCGATGGCTGCTTTCTGCGCTCACAGCCAAGGCCTGCTGGGTTTGCCTTCCCGTCAGATTCCAGAGCCCCTCTCACTGCATGGATCTGTGGAACGTGTACCATGCTGCCAGATCCGGAGGGCGGATTGGGGAGCATCAGTGGGTGCGTTCTCCCTCAAGCAATGACCATAGGGTAGCAGGTACTAGCTGCCCTCACATACTTACCTTGGATCAGCTGTGTAATGGGTGGGTATGGTACTGCCTCACAACTGGTCCTTAACTTGTTCCAGAGCTGGTTGGGTGATTCATTCATTTTAATCAATGGATTTCACTGGAACAGGAAAGATGTAGTTCCCATGCGTTTGACATGAAAGATCCCTTTAAATTGTGTTGATTATTATTTCTTGAGAGTTGCCATCTTGCTGTACTCATGTAAGGGCTCGCTCTGGTTACCAGGCCGGTATCAGGAAGGTCACACTGCTGGGAAACGGGTCACGGGTCATGTAACACCTGAGCGACTGGTGTGAAACTGCCTGGAGGATGGGCCAGGACGACTTGGTTTATGGATCAGGATGCAAGTTTCCTCTGCAATTGGGATCCAAGGATACCTTGCATTGATTGGAAAGTGATGACAGCATAACAGTGACTCTGGTGGCCATGGGTTGAAAGGTACCAGGATAACATGACTTTGTGCATTTTAGAAATTATGCAAATATTTGTGTTGTAACTACATTGCACATTTATTGGTTTGAATACAGTAGAATACAGTATCTGAAATAAGTTGGGGTAAAACCCCAAAGACAGTAGAAAAGTTAAACTTAAGCAGGAATAGTCATTTCCCAACAATAATTCAAAATAAAAGCTTAATATATCAGTGATGGCATCTAGCCACTAAATTCTATTGGATACAGATTTAGAAGTAGAAAGCATCAAATCCACTTCCAACAACGACTTCTTGTGAATTAGTCAATTGTAAGTCAATTTGTAATTAGATGGAACTGACATTCCAATATCACGTGCAGTCCATGAACCAAAAACAATCTTTACACCAGGGGTGGGGAACCTGTTCCATGGAGGGCTGGTGCGGGTTCGGGTTTTTGGGATGGCCTCTCAATCAGCCAATAATAAAAGCAGTGGTTCTCAACTCCAGTCCTGGAAGACCCACTGTTATTGGCTGATTGAGAGGTCATCCCAAAAACCCGCACCCACACTGGCCCTGCATGGATCAGGTTCCCCACCCCTGATTTACACGGCAGACTCAAATACTCAGAAGACGTACCTCCGCCTCAGGGTCAGAGCAAACTGACCTGGATACTTGAGAATCTGTGATTTTGTATCTTTTGCTGTATTTTCAGAAATGACTTTTCTGTTGAAGGAGAGAGTAAAACAACATTACGGCTGTCAGTGTCTGAGCCATGATGTGGCGAAGTGGTGAGCGAGTGTGAGCCCGTCGTGTCCTAGGAGGCCATGGTGTGTGTGTGTGTATGTGTGTGTGGGGGGGGGGGGTACATATTACATTGTCTGGACTCTGGACCAAATGTGATGGAAACCTGATATTCTGACCTTGCAGGGTCGTTTTTCTTCGTTTGGAACTCAGTTTTACAAAAAATCTCTGACAGCAATCAAAAAAGTAAAAACACCTTCTGACAGGGTGTCGGAAGTCTTGTATTTTGTTTGTAACTTATGGTTAAGGTCAGGGCCGGGTAGGGGTTAAGGCTGCCATAGTTGGAATAAGGATTTTCCTCATAGAATGAATGAAGAATTATTATTAAAGAACAACAGTAATAATGATGCGCGTGCGGGCATGCGTGCGTGTGCGTGTGTGTGGGTCTATGTGTGTGTGTGTGTGTGTGTGTGTGTGGGTCTGTGTGTGTGCATGTTCTCCTGATGTCACGTGGGTTTTCATTGCACTCCAGTGTCTTCTCACACTCCAAAATCACGCAGCTTCTGGCTCCTCAGACATCCTCGTGCCCCTGTGCCACCTGTATTAGGCTTCAGGCCCCCCTACCACCCTGACCAAGACAAGTGGTTAGAAGATGGAGAGACTCCAAATTAGAAAAACCGTGATTTGCAACAATATATACCAGACATTTAATTAACAAACATGTGATTGAGGAAATAATCTGAGAGGCAAAATGAACAGAACAGAGACAATTTCACTAAATGTATCCATATGTCATTTTGTATACACAGTACAGACACAGACTGAACAGAATGCAACCATCTCTCTTCACCGCCATTATCCTCACAGATTTTTATCCCTTTAAGAGAGTCATTGTGCAAAGACTTGGCGGATGATTTTCGAAATGCACAAGAGACCTCGCTAATATATGGCTTCCAGTGAAAGTCGGACAGCTCTAAAATATCAAATTCCCAAGGCTCTTTTTAGTCATAAAGATTAGATAAACATCAAACAACCAAAAACAAAAAAAAAAGTGCAGTCTTGATTACTTGGCCTGCAGAGAGGGCCGATCGAAGCCCATGTGGACAGAGACGATGGGATTGGTGTGCTAAGTCGCCGCCCCCTCAGACAGGGGAGCCCTAGGCGGCCGCCTATGTTTCCATGTGGGTTAACCTGCCCTGCCTGCAGATGACACAGTGAAACAAACAATGACGGAAGAAGCCGTAGTAACCTCAGGTATCTGTCCTCCTGTTGGACACGAATGATAGCGGGAAGACTGCGCCACCATTAAATATACGCCCACCCCCACAGGTGTGTGTAGGATTACTGACTAAATCTAGCTGAAGTCCCTTTCAAGTATTACATATAAATGAGAAAATGATAACATCCATAGCAACGCATTCATCTCCAACAAAAGCAAAACACACAAGATATTAGGTGCATCTGCAATTTTCTCTACAGAATCTCCGTTCGGTTTATTTGTCATATGCAGTTTATGTGTTTGTAGTTTCTTCTTTGATCTGCATAAATTCTTTCAGAACGGAATCAAAGTGAAACGAAAGGGCAATTAAACGAGCAACTGAATGAAGACGAAAGAATCCCACCAAAACAGCCCTCCGAGTTACTTAAAAAGAAGAGAATTTTGCATCTAAAGAAGGAGAACGGCTTTAACGAGAGCTTGTTAAAAAGTAATATTTTGGAAGTATGGACTGGCAATTTACCCATGCAGTTAAGCTCAGGATTTACGGTGTCGGAACAGGGAACACATTATTAGTGCTGATGTGAAATTTCATTTCGACAAAATTCTCTTCAGGGTGAAGCAAGACTCGAGGTCCCAAGCATCCGCTACTTAATAAATACACTTTTCTCCCAGTTCATTTCAAAACGCCATGCTGGACTGGGTATTGCTCCTTGGGAAGACTGAAACAAAATAAATTCATTTACTAGAGAACTGCTAATTGGGCTTAAACAAAGCAGAACTTCCTTATGTTTCTTGCCTCCAGTGCCGGGCCCAGAAACAAAATCACTAAGGGCGCATCTGAAATTAGAGCGGAGACACGATTTCTGCAAACAGGTCACAGTCATGCACTGATTGACTTCCACCTGAGGGTGCATCCTTAGGCATGCTTGTAAAATCAGACATGTCTGTCTTTTTCCATAAGCAGGCTGATTTTTCGAGGCCGGCTGATTCCGGATTTATAAACTATCATTGTGCTTTTCTTTGGTTGCATAACATCACTCAGTCCGGTGCATGACAACCCTTCCTGACAATTCACGTCTAACTGAAACTTCCCCCGTGCCAACGTGAAGCACACAGGCTGACTAATACAAAGTGGGTTTATTGTGACCTTGTTCTTTAATAAAAAAAAAAAAAGGATCCTCTTCTGAATGGAGCACAAAGTGGAATGCAGCTTTTCATCGTCCAGTACGTAGGCCCACTTGCAGTGGGGTTTGGGAGGGGGGAGTATTTCAACCCTCCCAATTCACTCTTTGCTCGCCTCGCCGTGCACACCTGCGACTTCGGTTATACCTAAGAGCGCTTGTTCCCGATTTCAATGACATACTTGGAACGCTAATTAATAACGTAGCCCGGACCGTTGACGAAGGCACCTGTCGTCTATATCAGTCAACGGGTCACCCCAGGGTCATCCCCACGACCGGATAAGCCGAAAGCTACAATGGCATCAACCGCGCCTCATCAGTCAGCCATATTGGAAGGCGCACGATCCCGCTCGGATTATAAATGAAACTGTCGCTCGGACAATTATCCCCGGACACTTTGAGACATGCCCCTTGTCGTGCATCTAAACTGCAAATAAATTCAAGTGCCTGGCTAATGGTCTCGTCGACAGCCATGATGCCGCGGCGCAGGGGGAAGTAAATCAAACGCAGCGAGCGGCATGGTTAATTTCGCCCCGTAGCCTTGGGGTTATGGCGTCAGCAAACTCCACAGCAGTCCGTCCTGACGCCCAACGTGTCTCCATGGGGCCGATTTATAAACGACAAATTGCATTTTTGCTAATCCTTTTGAGGATTCTGTAATGGAAGAGCTACATAAAAAGCACATTAATTAAAAATGCATACATTACTTGTTAGATGCACACGGCATAACCTATTCTTTACTAAATGTTGTTTACTAGACAGTCGATGTACTTTACATATGTATTGAGGAACTATCGACATATATTGTGCAGTTGTTTTATAGATGTTCTTATATTTGCATATCCAATTCATTGTGCTCCATCCAAAGTTAAATGAGGGATAATTTAGGACAGTATTAGATGGTCTAATTACTGCCTTGAAATCTGACTATAAAACCATGGCAGTTGAATAAAAAACTGCTTGTTGACTAAAGGGTTGTGAAGATGTAGTAAGTACACAGTGACATCATGGCTATAAAATATGCTAGCATTGTGTAGTCTTGTTCCTCAAAATATTAATGTAAATGTACAGATTTTTTTTTGTGTGTTTTCTGCTGCAAACCCAAGAGATTCAACACAAGCCTCTTATTTTACAAAGATATCTGGTATCTGCACCTGATGTCTGCAATGCCAATACTTAACCAATATGGGGAAAAGGGCAGCTGAGATTCACAGTCCTCATGGTTTCACTGACGATTAAAAACTCAGAGCTGACAAAATGCTCATACGGAAATGTCTAGATTCTTAAACACGGAGGCTAGATGTAATTGATTTCTGGTAATACTAACAGTGAGTACAGTCGTTAATTACTGTAATGACTTTTCGCTGCTCTTGTTCAAAATTTATGTTAAACTCATACATCAAGCATTGTCACGTAGCTGCCTACCATCCATGCTACTCCATTCTTTATCCAACATTTATTTCACTCGTTAAAGATAACAAATCTTCTATGGTTATTTACTCCACACGGCCATGTCCTCTTTCAGACAGCATTCATTTCTTTAAACTGCAGAAAGTCCTTTTGTTTCCATACACCGGCGGGTATAATATTACAGAGTATTCAGCAGATCACGGCTTCCTTTTTGTTTGCTGCGAAATTTAATTTTTGTCATAATTTTCGGCGGTTTTATTTCACATTGCTGCGTTCAGGCCTTCTCTGTCGCGCTGTAAATAACCCATATTTGGTTTTATTACGATTCGGGAATAGCGTGTGTCCTTGGATACACTGAGAATGTTGTTTGTGTACTTTGGCTCCACTGGAAATACTGGGTAAATGACTTGGCATTGCTGAGGTGACTTCTAGCGGTGCGGTGCGAGGCCGATTGAAAACTGGAAGTGAGACACAGGTGGGGAGGAGGTAAATGCTCCCCAGCCCTTGGTGGTCCCGTCTGCTCAAATTGGACGCATTAGGTTTTTCCCACCGAGTCAGAACTACGCTGATCTCACACAATACGAGGGCCAATTTTTCCCTCCCAGACTGCCTCTTCCAGTTATCCCAGTGTTTTTACGTGTGCTGTAATCCCCTTAAGTCTTACATTTTGTCAGCGTTTCTAGCATCCTCAGATCTCCTCTGTCGCTTGGCTTCGCTTTTCAGGAGCAAACACACTATCGCATATTTTTTGTGTTTGTACAGTTGGTCAAAGTCGGCTTGAGAGGTTTTGCAGGATTAGTGTTAAATGTCCTCCATTGTGTAAGACTTTCTCCACATCGCCGGTTCACATTGAGTCACATGGTCTATTTGTCTGTCATGTGACTTTTATCAAAAAATTTTTCATTGGTCAGTTTTAATCGCCCTTTTTTCAGTGGAACATGGGCATTAACTTAAAAGCTATGTGCAAAACTCTATTCTTATTTTAAAAAGGAGAAATTTGCCACAAGAATCATTTCTTTGGGTCTTGCCTCGTATTTATTAGGTGCATTTTTATCGTCTATAAATGTTAGATTTTTCACTTAAGGTAGGTGGACATATTTATCGTTTTCTTTCACCAGAAAGAAAACACCTTGCTTGAAAGCCTAACTGCCATTTTATCTGCAGTCAAAGACGTCGCTTATTTCAAATTGATTTGTACAGACTAATGTGGTTCATGACTCAGAATCTAATAGGAATGCATCTGCATTGCCAAAGGGTTAAGCAAGCCTTAACAGTTACACGCCGGTGTCGTTACAGCAACGGTACCTTTCGGATTCACTCGCATTAACAGTCCGTGTGGTATTTATCAGCAAGCGCCTCGGTCGAAATTACAAGTACAAGCCCTTTAAGGATACACCGGAGAAACCGCAAATGTAACGTCTAGTTCAGGGTGGAATGAAGAAATCAAGGTCTTTACGACAACCTCCTGGCCACAAAGGCTGGAAATGCCATGATCAATTTGTCATCGTACTCCTTGAAAGAAGAGGCATGTCAGCTGAGGGCCATGCATCCACCCACCTGCCCCTTGGTCTGCTGGCTTAGGGGCAACTTCCAGGCCTCTATATCCCCAGTCTTAACCCTCTTTGAGGTCACGCGAGCAGGCCCCCGGGGGGGATGCAGGCCTCTGAGCCAAAGAGTCGGAAATGCGGCATAAATTTAAACAGCTGCAGCGAGCCGTGGGTTTGCAGAGATATTATTTAAATGTGGGTTTGCAGCAGTATTATTTAAACCCCACCGCTTCTCCAGTTCCCCCTTAAAACTAGCCAAAACTGTTTTATCGTCAGGAGTAATAACCTGTACTTTTCTCTGGGAACGTGAAATCCCTCACGCTGATTAGATTTCAGAAAGACAATTAAGAGTAATGAAAGACAGACATTTATTGACTGTGGTGCCTCGCGAACGGTTTGTTAAGTACAGTAAAACCAAGTGTGCAGAAAATTTCGCCATTTTCTCAAATAATATTTTGCTCCCTGATGATTTCCCTTGAAGAACAATGAGTCTGTGGTTTTACCCACAGCTCAGTCAAGTTATCGCTATGACTAGATCTCTTTATTTTGTCTTTACCACAAATAATTATTGATACAATGCCAGTTTTTAGTCAATTTGAAACATAAGGAAAATCCAACTCATTTTTCAAGAAATACAAATGTCTTGATTGACAATTTTGGATTTTTCCCAAAATGACAGAACATGTAAGAATGAAGTATACCCTTCGGCAAACTGTTATTTTGCAATAATGGAATCCATATTAACGCCTCAATAATTTGATACTGAATAGTCTTGAGCAACGAGGTAATTTGTTTGAGCTACAAATAAAATTAATATTTATTTCTTTCAATTTTTGAAACAGCTGTTTCATTTCACAAGTCTGAAGGACAGCAGGATGTGATAGTTTATCGTTTTTACAATTTTTACATCTCTAAGGTAGCCCTGCAATGTTCAAGCATATCGTTTCATAGTAGCCATTACAAATATAGCAATAGAAGATTTTGGTTATTTTTTTAGTAATTACAGATTCTACAGTCTGCTAGCAGCTCTTTGGAAGAAAAAATACACAGTATAATTAGGGCAATCAAAATACACCTAATACGGGCACTTCACAAAGTTGCCCGATTGAACACAGTAAAGCAGTGATACAACATTGTTAGTTTAGTATCTAAGCTTAAACACCGTAAAAATGTGTCATAATTACACATGTGCTGCACCCAGGACACGGCAAGTTTCATTAGCTTACATCCATCAGACATTCTATTCCGGACCAATGTAATTATATTTTTATATCCTATATTCGGATTCTGTTTATATGTTGAATTTATATAGAGCTATCCATTATTTCTGTCAATTTGCATTGATCTAGCATTTAAAATTAAATTTATGTAATATATTTTTAATGACTTGTTTATGTACTTGCTTTTTAAAATTTTCACCACTATTGCCCTCAGGTGGACTAGAGAGTAATTACGCTGTACTATTTTTTTTTAAAGCTAAACTAAAATAGCATATGTTTGGTTTATGTGCTAATAGTTACGTTGTCAAAACCAAAGCACTGAAATCATAGACGTTTCAGTCCTAGTTGCCTATATATCTGTGTGTATTACTGTAAAAGTACAATTTTTCCTGTGTTTGAAGAAGTCTTGCACTCATTTGAATTGGACAGGCTTCTAGGAGTCTTAATAATGCTTTTATCTAAACATCAATGTTTGAATTGAAGTAGTTTTTTATTTCTTCTAAAAACAGTACTGGGCACATAGATTCTAGGGAGGCTGATTTCACACACTATTAATACAAAATGTGCAGCATTTCCTTGTTTAATTTTCGTAAATTACACTCAAACAATTTTCTCTAATAAAGAAGTCGTAAACGTTCCTTCTAATTAACTTCTGTTGTACCATACACCTTGCCCCTATCAGATTCCCCAAAAAAAGAAATTTCTAGAAATGTCACAAAGGAGTCCATATCCAAACCAAACACTTCCGAAAATAGCTCCTTATTTTGTTATATGGTTAGAGGTGTCATACCGCCACGCCAGATGAGGTTATTAAAAACAGCTGCGCATTTCATAGCTTTATTAATTACCCCGCATTACAGTAAAATTAAGATAGCGATAGATTAACGTTTGGCAACTTGAGTAATACAAAGTCAAACAAACTGCAGAAATTAAGAAATGCATGGGTTAGAGAGTCCAGGTTCTAGATATTTAAGGTTCTAGATATTTAAGGGTATAACCCTGATTTCTCAAGGTAAAAGCATGGCAGACAGGTTTTACTATATGCGACCGCATGCCGCAGGTCATTAAAACCGCCCGTTTGACTGCAATCACACAAGCCGTGTGCGGCTCTGTTCGCCCTCTGAGCAAGCGGCTGCCAGATCGCATCATCTTCACAGCTTTATTGCTTCAAGGATCCTGTAATCATGAACTTAACGTCATGCGTTGCTGAAAAGAAAAACTGTTCCATCCTATCTCAAACTAAACTCCTGGATGCAGAAGAAAAGTTACCCCTGTGAAGTTTGCACAGCACACATGGAATACTCCAGGACTTCCACAGTCTGGCATATATTTACTAACTTCAATCCCTTTAGATTAATGTTACACACATTGGCTTTTACTTTGGCTCCCATTAAATAAATAAAAACAATATATTGCAAAGTAAAATATAACATCAATCATACGGAGCAAGTCTTTGCTTCTAGTCGCGTATCCTGAGTACGGCTGTGGAGAAGCCTGAGGCCTAATGCCAAAGAACATCAAGAGGAAGGCAGGGGGGGTACCCCCTGGACGGGATGCCAGTCCATCACAGGGAACATGCACACACAGACACCACCAAGCCCTGGAGGCAGCTGGGAAATGCCTGGCTGCATGTCTTTGGAAACCGGAGAACGCAGCGGAAACACACGCAATATAGGGAGAACATGCAAACTTCACAGATTCGGAGCTTAGGCGAGATTCAGATTCCCAGCCCTTGGGGTGAGAGATTACCGAGCCTCCCTTTTGAGGTAATTAGTCATAAAGAAGCTATTAGCATTTTTAAATAAAAGCGTTAAACACTAAACAGTTGCATGCTAGGTTAAGATAACGACGGTGTCTTTGTTGAGTCTAAGTGGGGGACTTGCCAACGTGACTGATGAAATTGGCCCTTATGATATACCACAGGGAGATCAGTGTTAGTTCTGGCTCTTCGGCAGAGACAGACCTCCCTCCTGGATCGTGTCTGGGAAGTCCATACCTTTCCATGAATAACAGTAACCTGGAAATTCAACCCTAATTTGCAAGTGCCTTGACCACCATTACATGTCGCAACAAATACACGGCGGCCTAAATCCTTCATACCGTTTTCTCCAACTCAAAATGACCTGCATTCTGAACCTTTGTGTGAAGGGCCAGGACTGCGTCCAGACAAGAACTGCGATATAGCTGCAGACCGTCTCTTTTATCTGCTAGTCCGAGCAAAACTTTAATTGGAAGTTTCCAACATGCCTGCCAAAGTAACCCAACTTATCACCCATCGCTCGTACAACGTTTCTGTTGCGTTTGGCATATGCTTTCCAGCCTTTGTTAATCTTTGTTTCGTGTGTGTCTGACATCAGATACCTGAAGGTGAACTGTATCAGTTCATGGAGATTTGAGTGAACGCAAAGTAAAAAACACTTTGGATGGGGTAAGGTTTTAACTATAACCCGTGCATCCAAGGATATCTACCTCAGTACAGGTTTATTTTACTTAAAACAAAACGGTTGGGAAATTAAGGGGAGTTTATCTGAAATCGCTACCGTATTACTTTTCAGCCTGCACGGTTCATAATAAGGTCCAGGTGTTCCTCTCCTCTTCACTTAAAGTCGAACAGACAAGAACTTTGGGTCTGTATTTAAAGGAATAATGTACGGCTCAGTCTGTAGGTGTTCTAATGATGCTTTGAGACTGTCAACTGGGACACTGACACGGCGCATCTGCTCAGGTCATTAAAGGCGGAAATTCCGTTAATTTTCTTGAAACGCACCAGGGACGCCAACTGTATGTCTTATTTTGTCTTACAGTCACACAGTGCTTCTGTTTATGTTCCAGAACTACACTCGATGGCCAGTTTATATGGTACACCTACTACTTGACGCAAACGGTGAACCGTGCGGATACACAACACACACAGACAGGGTCGAGAGGTTTAGTTACTGGTTAGCTTATGACCGGAATAGTCAAGATGTGCGATCTAAGCTGTTTATGACACAGCGTGACTGCTGGTGCTGGATGTGGTGGGTGTAGGACCTTTCTGGGATTTTCGTACACTACGGCTTCTAGAATTTACAGAGAATGATGTAATAAACACAAAAATAATATTGAGTCTGGGATGCTTCCGTGGGCATAAAACGGCTCGTTAATGAGAGGTCAGAAGAAAATGGTCAGACTCATTAAATCTAACAAGAAGGACACAAATGCAAAATTAACGGCTTGCTGGAACAGCAGAGTACAGAAAGGCTTCTCCGAACATACGAGTCACCCGCCCTTGAAGCTGTTCTGGATGGAAAAGCGGGGTCTTCTCTGTACTAGCTAGGTGCACCCAAGAAACAGCCGGTGAGTGTAATTCTCTATTCTAAAGTATGTTACACTGAATTTGAAAAAGATACAGTGTTACATGTCTTTTATTGTTGTAGTTGGTTTTTTATGGTTGTCCTTTTCAGAAGCAGCTGTAATTTTTCAGTAGGATTTTTCACTATCTATTTAGTCAAAGTAGGAATATCTGGAGCGCAGTGTGTGCGTGTGTGTGTGTGTGTGTGGGTAACATTCATACTTGTAAATAGTACAGTAGCAGATTCTTAAAGTGTGTGAGGACTTACTGCATATTCTACAAGCTTGCTTCCTTAGGGAAGCATTTGGTGTGAAATAATCTCGCCAAGCACATGCCTCTTTAACCTTGCTCATAAACACCTCGCTTCCCCACCCTCCTCTTCAGGCGAGCCCCGCTCTATGGGAATCAGTCCAGCTTTGTGCACCGCCTGACAAAGAGTTGGCATCGGCCGTCGAGTCACGCTTGTTTTCTGCGGCTCCTTGCAGCCACCGCGGACCGGAGTTCCTGCGGGTCG
Source organism: Hippopotamyrus pictus (assembly GCA_026781145.1). Classification (NCBI taxonomy): domain Eukaryota; kingdom Metazoa; phylum Chordata; class Actinopteri; order Osteoglossiformes; family Mormyridae; genus Hippopotamyrus; species Hippopotamyrus pictus. The sequence continues at coordinate 16,846,953 of JAODLC010000028.1, forward strand.
GGCGCCGGCACCCCAGACAACCCGCCCCCGGCCTCGAGAGCCAAATTGCCCCGTCCCCCTGCCACCCACTACCGAGCCGAGTTGGAAAAGTCACATCGACATAGCCGCCGCCCTCCGATGGGACACTTTGACATAAGAAATGAAGTCTCCTCCGCGGCAAAATAATACAATTCCTAACAGAAATGTTATCGGAAGCATGAATTATAACGAGCCGTTTTATGAATTATTAATAGGATGATACAACGGGGACCGTGTGCAATTATATTGACACAAGCTGATTAACAGTTAGTTAAAATTCAAGCTTAATTTTTACATGGTATGATTGTCAGTGGATGTAACTATAAAATAGCTGTTACCATGCGTCATGTAACCACTCAGGACACAAGGCTGGATGTAGGCTAATGCCAGTTGATTGCAGGACCCACACACACCATTCAGGCTTCATTCATAAATCATAATATTTTTTTTATTATTATTTTTATACTGTACTGTTTCAACGGGATCACGAACAGAATCCTAGATCGTCGTTAATATTCTTCATTGATACAAAAGTTAGCATATCTATCAGTCAGACATCTGCTACTCCCGCGATTTCTTGAGAAGGTCATCCACTCGGGGTGCACATGTCCCGCAGCGTAGCTTCCACATCTGCCGCGGCGTTTTAGCGCAGAACTAATTGCGGCGGTCGCGGCGCACCTGGCTGACCTTGCCCTCCATGCCGAAGCTCCTCCACCCCCCCCCCCGGAACGGAAGGTGCCGGTTTTAAGGCTTCGCCACTTCATTAAAAGCACATATCAGCAGCTTCCGAGGATCACCGTGCTGTAACCCCCCCCCCCAGAGCCCCCGACCGTACCGGTGAACAATGGGAACAAAGCAGATGTCGCTCTGTTTCAAGAGGGAAGAACTGTCAGGCTTGGTTTTCAAAAAAAAAAAAAAAACCTGAATCTGAACACTGCAGGATCAAAAAAGTAAAGTTTTTAGAAGAATTTGAAACCAGGGAGGTGTAATCAGTGAATTATGGTTTTTAATCTCCATATCACAGACAACATATGAGATCGATAAAAGACGTGTCCTTTCGTTAGGTTAGAGGTTACATTAAGATTTCGTCAAAGGCAAAAATTAAAAGCCAGATGTAGATCGTAATTATACAGGTAGACCTTTATCATGGGAGATTTTGCTCTCGATGATTGGGGCTGTGATATTTGGAAACAATTTTAAACTTGGGCAGGTATCCTACTTAAGTCTCAAGTTTTGTCTGGAAGTGCACTTTTTATACTGGTAGGCCTGGTTTTAGCAGAAATACGGAGGCCTAGCCAAGGAAAATCTACATGATATGGTAGATGGCAACTAACCCAAAATTTGCTAAACACGGATAAGAAGATAATGTCTGTTTTTCGCCCGTGTCATAGATTTACCAAAAACGATTGCTAACAGTCAATGTAAATAGAGGTTCTCTCTTCATTAAGATGTATAAAACAAGACTAACAAGAATAACAGATGTCCAATCTGCTAAGTACATTATTTGCGCTACTTCCAGGGAGTAACCATTTTTTTACAAGGTAAAAGAAATCTATCTTAATTCTGTTCATGGAAACCCTTGTTTAAATGTGCAAATCATTGGGCAAATTTTTTGGATTTTTTTTTTTTCTGCTGCCTCAAAGGCCGTGTCATTGCAGGTAACAGTTAATGTAAATATTTTTGCTTAATGCGTCGTATCTAAAGACCAGGGTAGATGGCGCCTTCAAACTCTTAAGCTGTTCTTTAAATGCAGCCAACGATGGTATCAGTAAGATTGCTGTCAAAGACATTTTCCACTCCAGTGCACATAAAATATTCGAAAATCTGGAGAGAGTTTCTGAAATACTGCGAGAAAAAAATAATGGCAACTTAACTAGTCAATGGGGACTTGGCATTCGCAATCTTCAGCTGTCATTTCAAAATGCTTCCTTTTTTAACAGTTTTAATAAATTATGTTCTCATTACATATTCTGTCAAGCACGTTCAGCGTTGTTGATAAGTGTACTGATGGCCAATCCAGATACAAGCCATCCTTTAGGGTCTATGAACCACCGTGACAGGACAAGTAACAAGTTATTCAAGTTTGGTTTCTGATTTGGTCTGGTCGTCAACAAATGCCTATGTCTCTGCTGCCCTCTAGTGTTTGGTATGCTCAAGAACACAAAATAAAACCTTAATCAAGCTAAATTATAATCAAGCCCCATGTATTCATGCTAAATGTTTAACAAATAAAATAAAAATAAAAAATACACGCACGCAGGTTTGTAATTTTGTGGGGATTCTCCATTTCTATGTGAAAAATTCTAATCCCAACACGACGACCTTAACCCCTACCCAGTCCTAACCCTAACCGTATTTCACCAAACAAAACACGAGACATTTTTATTCTTTCGTTTGCATTCACTGATCTTTGTGGGGACCTGAAAAATGGTTCCCACAACGTTAAAATAACAGGTTTTCATTATATTGTGGAGAACATTTGGGGACCCCAATGTAAAGTAAACATAATCCACCTCAGCATGTTTGGACTGGGGACCCAGACTACCCACAGGAAACCCCACACTGATAGAGGGAGCGCATGCAAACTCCAGACACATGGAACCCAGGGCCCAGAGATGTGAGGCCACAGTGCTATCCAGAGCGTCACCATGCCACCCCTAAGCGTTCGGATTTACCCGGAATTTATCAAAATGTTTGCCATTGTTTTTATAGCCTGTCTGGGAGATTTTTTTCATTCCTCAGGAGGAAGGTGTTAACCACTTGCTGATTTGCCTGCGTTTTTGCTTGCTGCTTTGTGCAAATCGGTTCCTGAGCATCTCACTTCACACTTCAGCTGCGACGTCCAACTCTGCTCCAGATCGTAACAGGGCCGTGTCGTTTGATGTTTCTGAATATTTCGCTTTGCAAAGACTTTTGTGCTGCAGTAGTCTGGAGAACGGCGAAGGACAGTTCCGTAGGGAGTCAGTACAGCGATAATGCAAAATGGACACAAGGTGGCACTGTAGGAGTGAGTTGAAAAGTTCAATATTGAAATGCTTTGTGCATCCCATCCAGGGTGTACGCTAGTCTTAGGGGCTTATTCTGCCTGAAACAGGCTACGGTCACTCAACCACAACATTGACCAGGATAAGCAGTTACAAAATAGATGGATGGATGGATGGATGGAAACGTATTATAACACCAACAAACATGTATTTACTTTAAAGAATGACTTTCCATTATGTCTTCTACATCTTTCTGTAGCATTCACTGCTTGAAAAGATTTTCCATTTTAGGCGGCACCAAGTTTATGTGTAATATCAGTCTGATATCCAAAGCTTTTCCAGTACGTGGCCTGGTGGTCTGGGATCTACCCCACAAGACACAAGGCAGGGCTACTTGCTGTAAGCCCCACACACCACAGATAATGTACAGACACCAGTTTGCCTATCAGAAGGCCATTGGACTCAGGCGACTGGAAAACTTGATGCAAGATTCCACATAGTAGTCATGGAGCCCCCAATGGACAAGCACCACTGTGCCACCCCCCCCCCCCCCCCCCCCCCCACCTTGTGAAATATGTTACCATGTCATGTACTGAATTCTTACTGTAAATTAAAAATAAAGTTGGCTTCAAAAGAGGGGAGTGTGGTTGTGATTATATGAAAAAAAGAAAGATGTTACCATTTTCGAAATGTTGGTAATGTTGCTTTCATCGCATTGCAAATGGCTGTGAAACCTTCGTAAATAGTCTTTAAAAACTGCAATTGTTACCGTCAGCCAATGTTGGCTTAATAAATTTGTCAACCGTTCAATAAGATACTGAAAGATACGACGAAATGAAGAAAAGCCTTTTCGAGCAAATGTCTGTTCCTTCATTGACGCCGGTATTACAAGGCCATACCTGAAGTATGCGCTCTGATGATCTAGGGGAGGGGGGAGAAAAAGCAGACAGACGTAAAAAGGAACAAAAACTATTCAGTCTTTGAATAGGCAGCCATTGGAAGTCACCTTGATTTCCTCTGGGTCATATTCATCGGTTTGGGTTGGCACTATAGAGGGAGCTCTGTGGTTACTGATTAATAACTGCCGTGTGCAAGGAGTCCGCACTGGCATATTAAACAATAAAAACTGCCTCCCCCGTATCTTAATTTAGGTAGACGCTCAGCATTATTGAGGCTATTACTTTGGCACATTGTTCCGAAGGGCAATGAGAACCAAATTCCAGTGTTAGCTATTTCAAAATACTTGGATTTTACAATGCAGACGCATTGTGAATGAAATGCAGCTGGAATACCACCCGGCGTCTCAAGTATGCGCCTGTCGCTCCTGCACAAAGACGTGAACCTCCATGTGTCTTGATCTTGGAGCGTAGAGGGTGAGCAACATGCTAATTTTAATTCAGAAAAATATCCAACTGTACATATGGGTAAATTTTTGTATTATATTACATAAGAGGGTCATCTGGGGGTGGCACAGTGGCACAATGGTTAGCACTAATGCCTCACACCGGGGTTTGAGTCCCTGCTGCGGTTCCAGGTGTGTGGAGCTTGAATGAATGAATCAGCATTGAGCATTTGTGTGTTCATATAATTACATGCCAGCTCAATTTTTGTTAATTTAAGTAGCTACGAACATGCGACTTGATTAGAGGTGGGCAGTTCAGGTCGAAGAGTCGAAGTCCTGACTAAGATATTGTTTCAACCAACTAGTTGAGTACTCTGTGACTGTGACTCTTTATACTCAACTGGTTGGCTGAAGCAAAATCTCCTAAATGTACACAGAGATGAAGCGTAATGGTCTATAATAGTTTAGTACTGATACTGAGGCAACAGACGGGTACAGAGACATTCAGAGCAGCATGTACAAAAGCACCGTCTGCATCATTTATGGTAAATGATGCTAAAATAGTAGTTAGCCAATCTAAATTGAAATTCCGAACCCTAGAGCAGTGTTTCCCAACCCGGTCCTCAGGGACCCCCGGACAGTTCACGTTTTTGCTCCCTCCCAAACGGTCCACGTTTTTGCTCTCTCCCAGCTCTCTGCCAGACCACAGGTCCACATTATTGCTCGATCGAGGTCCCAGAGGACTGGGTTTGGAGATACTGTTCTAGAAGAGATTTAGCGTTAACAAATGATTTTAAAAAATCTATTTGCATCTCTACTTTAGAGATCTCTAGGTACTCTGATTTCCAGCTACAGTCCAATGGTGTGCAGTTAGGCTAACTGGCGTGTCTGAATCACCCATAGTGTATGACTGTGTATGCCAATGTATGAACTCTGAACTCTGTGTACCTCCCATTCAGGGGGTACTCTTTCCTTGTGCCCTTTGCTGCCTGGAATTGGCTTAAACCCCATTGCAACTTCAGACAAAGTATTTAAGTTCAATTGAATATAATTTTATTTGCACAGTGCATTTTCACAACTTTGCATTGTCTTAAAGAGCTTTACATTATCCCACCCCAATGCCCACAGAAAGCAAACCGGAGGTGACAATGGCAAGGAAAAACTCCCTATCACAGTGTTTCCCAAACCAGTCCTCAGAGCACACTGGTCAGATCTACATTTTTATTTTATCCCAGTTCCCAGAACACCTGACCCAAACAATCAGGAGCTCTAAATACCTTGCACCAGCAGGGTAAGTAAAATGAACAAAGTCTGATTTATATGCTGAAATTTGTTAAGTCTGGGTGTAAATGCAGAATCACTGACTAGAATAAGAGGTTAGAAGATTAATGGATGTATGTATGACGGCTTGGAGTGGAAATGTATCGATGAAGAAAAATCATACAAAGCCACCAATTATCAGCTGAAATCTGGTAAATACTGTATGTGGCCTGGAGGTAGTGTCTCTGTTACCATAGACCACGGGTGGCCGGTGTGCATGCTGGTTTTCGCTGCAACTCCCTAATTAGATTACTAATTAGAGGACTGATTGGCTATAGAGTCCTCACACCTGGGTTTGAACAGCTGAGCTAAAGGTTATCCCAAAAGCCTGCATACACACCGGCCTTTTGCAGATAAGATTGGCCGTTCCTGCCATAGACCCTGCTACAGTTTATGCTGGAGACAAAATAAAATATGTCCTGCATTAGAGGAAAGTATTCATTTATGAGTGAGCTCCATTCGATTAAATATGAATACGACCTGAACAATTTTACTTTTGAATTTAGTAACAAATGTCTCCATGTCTTACAGCTGACATTTCATTATTTAAATACACGTCAAAGACTGAAATAGAACTTTTAAACTGAAACTTTAAAGGTGATTTGCAAACTGAATCTGAAATGAGGTTTTGTTGTGAGATATACACATACGGTATCACACCAATCTCCAGTTACTTTAAACGTATTAATAACTTCTCCAATAGTGGAAATGGGCAATTTTAACTGTTTGCTATGTTTTGTAGCCATTTCCTGATTTTTATAGCAAATTACTGTGTCCTCAGCTCATTCCCATTGTGGTGGATGACTAAGGGAATTTGACTGTGTGTCACGTCATATTTGTACCCCAGTGAAACACAAAGTCATGGCTGACCACTTCAAGTGTTCCTAGTCATGCAGATGAACTCAAAACATAAATATGACTGGCAATATAATTCAGAAAAATATTTGTTTAATGAAAATTTCTTTTACCCTTCAATTATTTGACTTCAATTATTGGTAGGATCCAAAAATACTATGAATGAAAAATCAAGAGTATAAACACTAGATTGTTTTCACAGCCTGTTTTATTTACTTTTATTTACTAAGGGTGCCAATAATTCTAGGGAGCACTGTATGTAAAAACATATATAAATACACTATAAATTGCATAATTAATAAGTTGCATTCATCCCATATAGATTAATCAATCTGTCTTTAGGAATATCTCAGAATTTAATAGGTAATAGTATAAAATTGTTAATTTGGGATTTTGGGACATTTTATGACCTTAAATTTTGAAGATCTTTTTAAAGACGTTTTAGGACTTAAGAATCCATACCTAATAGTAAAAAAAATTGTTAATTTGGGATTTTGGGACATTTTATGACCTTAGATTTTGAAAATCTATTTTAAGATGTTTTAAGACTTTAAGAGTCCGTGGGGAGCTTGGTAATTGTGTTTGACACGTGCTCTAGCTTGACTGAAGTCGCGTTAGCTACCCTGTACGTCGCTGGGGACGAGCTCTTCTGGCATCCCGCTGTGTGAGTGCGCCACGTCCATTCCCCTGGCGTCTTTCTCTCTTTTTTTCTACGTTGTGTTCCCGTTTTTACGTTACTTAACCTGCTAACCTAGTTAGCCCGTCGTGATTGCTTTTTGGCTTCTTTTTGTTTTGCCAGTTTTTACGTTTTATCTTCCCCGTCTGCTTGTCCTGCCTGCCACCGGACCGGACCCAGAGGCACCTCTGCTCTCCACATTTTCAGAATCCTGTCTAACAGGCAGTTTTTCCCCTGTTCTACCTTCCTGATTCTTTCACCCACCTCGTCGGACCTACACTGTTAGAGCTCGACTCCACTCACTTCGGGATGGGACACTAACTCTTATGGTCATAGTTAAGTTTCTACTTGCTCACTCTTGTTGAGGTTCCACCCTTCTTGTTGGTTAATAGGAAGATGTAGTTCTGTGTGAGTCGACCACCCAGGCTATGGAGTTATGGGCCTTTTTGGCCCCCCAGAGCTACTTTTGCACTTAGGTCAGCTTTAAAGAACTGACTGGATTGATCCTGCACTCTTCAAAAAGACCACCTTGCAGTCTACACTGAGGCCTATAAGGAACACCTTCTCCATCACAGAGATGCCCTTTGCCTTTCCAGAACAGCCTTTATTATTCCAGTCTCGTCAACAGCACAAATAGAAACCCTCACACACTTTTCTCTGCTGTGAGAAAAATCTCAGATTAAGTCTTCTTCTTCTGTCTCCTTCATCTGCAACTAGTTTCTTAGATTCTGTTGAGGAAAAAAATTCCACTATCAATAGCTCTGGATCTCCCCTGCACCTCTGATATCACAGTCTGCCTCCTTGCCCCCCCTCCCCCCCAGACATCTCTTAATTTTCCAATATAATCTCTCCTTCTAAGACCACCACATGTTCTTTGACCCCCCCTCCCATCTGACGTCTGTTAGCCTTCTCACCTGACCATCCTCTTCAATCAGTCATTCTCTTCTAGATTGCTTCCCGCCATTCACATGATTGCTGCTGTCGCACCATCCTAAAAAAGACAATCTTGACCCCTCAGTTTTTACCACCTACTGATTCTGATTCTGGTGATGTTTCATGGCCTATGCGACTTGCGACTGATCGAGGAACATTCCGAGACCACAGATATGCAGCTATGACTGTGTAGCCGAGCGTGAGTGTATGACAGTTTCCACCCCAGCTGCCGGCAGCGTGAGCGTCCCCGCGAGACACTCATCCATTCATCCGCCGCTCACAGTACAGTATATATTCATATCCGTTTGTGTAACAACAATGAACTAGGAAAATGGTGATGGAAAGTTTATAACAATAATGAAGAAAATGGTGATAAAAAGGTTAAAAACACCAAAAAATATGACTTCAAGATGATATAATTTTATTATACATTGTACTATATCTATGATTATTTTTGCATATAAAATAAATGGCCGATTTACAACCAAATTGACTTAGGACCTGTCAATAAGTAGACCAACCTTCCTTGTGTGTGTGTGTGTACTAGACAGCTATATTTCTGGCACAATAACCTGCTTGATCCTTTTCAATCGGGAGCGAAGAGAGATTAGTTACAGCGCAGTTTCAGCTTGCTTTGGTTTTCCAGTGCAGAAGGGTCGGCTCGGTAAAAGGCATTGAGGAGACACTTATTTACCGTTCACACGGTGTATATCACGATTTACTATGTGCAATTATTATTTTTTTTTTACTGTGTGCTCATTTCCGTTAGCACGTCTGTGAAAATCACCATATTACGCAAGCACCGAACGGTAGCGGAATTAGCATTCGCTTGCGTAAATTTTCATTACGAATCCATTTTGCTCAGCTGTTTTATAGTACTTTTTTAAGTAGGAGGTTGGCAATTTTCAAGTTCCGAGTTATCGGGAATGCATCAATACATCACAATGTGCGATACTACTAATAATGAATATATAATATAGAGAACATGCCATTTTTCCTTCTGATGATCCATGCACAGAACGCCGATATCTCCGTGCATTTTGGCCAATCAGATGGTGGTGATGCAGCCAGCTCACTTTGGTCACACTGCTAGCATGTCGCGTGGTTGCGACTCCGGCACAGCTTGCATACTTCACAATGGAAACGTGCCAGCTGGCAGTAAGGCTCGGTTCTTGGTGGTACTGGAAAAGCGCCGTATGATGCAGTATCCCACACCATCCTCCTCTCAAGACTTTGTGACCCGTCCGTTAATAGCACCACCTTGGACTGGATTCGTTCCATCTGACAGACAGGAAGCCGTTCATATAGATCTCAAGAATCTCGTCTTCTCATCCTCATCAGAGGTCACGGCTCTTCGTGTTATACCTGGTTCCTCTCGGCCGAATTATTAGACGATTCTCACCTTCAGCTGTTATGTTGATGACACCCAGATTACCTCTAAATCGATGCCCTCGGCACCTCTGTCCCGCGCAGGAGCCTGTTTATCTGCAATCAAGACCTGGACGATCTATAACTTTGTTAAGCACAGTGAATGCATTTATGGTCAATGACCCCAAATCCCTTCTTAATAAAACTGATTTGATTTCACTCCGCATCGACGGTACAGTAGTCCTTCTCTCACCTATAGTTTACAACCTTGGAGTCATTCTGGATCCGTCTCGTTTGTTGGACATGTCTCAGCCATCATGAAAACCTCCTTCTTGCATCTATGAAACATCACCAGAATCAGACCTTTCCCAATCTGCTGTCCCACCCACCATGTGAATTGGTCCAATTGCGAACAAGACTGAATGCATTTGAAAGGTGTGACCTGATGCTCTGGCTGACCCAGGTTAAAAGGCAGAGGTGTGAAATCATTTCATATAGAGATAAAAGAGCACTATTTCCCTCCACACCATGTCACTGTCTCCATTTATTCCACTGTCAGTCTGTCCTACTCAGCTGCAATGCAACATTGGTGTCAGAAGCAGAACCTAAGACCTGCAATCCATAGAGGATCTGGAGCATTTGATTGCTCGGCTCCAAGAAGTAATATCAGGGATGGCATGACTGGGCCAGCTTGAAGAAAATGTGGCCAGAAGACCAACAGAAGGGAGCTGGCCAGCGGCGTGGGAAAGGTGGAGCCGGAACCGTGCAGAGATTGGCGATTGGAGGGAGCTGGCATGGTGGAGTAGCTGGCAAAGACCGCAGCCGAGGGAGCGGATGGGACCCAGCAGGAGCTGAAACAAGGCGAGCCAGTGGACTAACTTCAGAGGTCTGGAGCTCCCAGATTGTAAGGGACCAGGCAGCTGCCCCAGACAGACACAATAGTTTCCGCAGCCTTGCCGCCAACCTGCTCTGCTCATCTAAGAAAGTAGCCAATCAGCTACCCCTTCACTACTCCTGGCTATATGCTGCCCAAGTACAATGAGCAGGACTATGGTAAAATTGTTAAATGGCCAGAAGATACCACAGTGGTACACCTGGGCAGAGCACTCATCAGTGAGTGACCCAGGGAGCGCCACCACCTACTGGCCCAGCAATGAGCCCGCTAGTGTTGGGTTGGGCTACACTGTGCCTTAACACAGCAGCGCAAACTCCTGGCAAACACAAACTAGGAGAAAAGGAAGCCTCTTGATGCCCGAGCCACCAAACTTCCTGCCATCTTGATGCGGAAGAAAAATGATACCTAGTGGTTCTATGTGGACTTCTGTTGCTCAAATGCCCTCACCTGAGCAGACTCTTACCCTCAGCCAGAGATCGACAATGCCCTTAATGCCCTGACTGGTCTAGGTCATTGGATCTCTGCAGCAGGTACTGGCAAATGGCCCTGGCAGCTGAGAAGATGGTGTTCACCCTGCACCAGCGGCTGTGGAACTTCAGCATGATGCCCTTTGGATTACGCAATGCCCCAGTCGCCTTGGCGTGCCTCATAGAATGGCTGCTGGCTGGGGTCCGGTGTTCCGTGTACCTGGATGATTTGCTGATACACATTCTGGACTTCAGCCAGATGCTGGACAAAATATGGGAGTTTTTTGCTGCAATACAGCAGGCTAGTCTGAAGCTGAAGCTCTCCAAGTATCATCTACTCCAGCCACGAGTTATGTTCCTGGGACACGTCATTGAAGGTAGTGGGGTAGTGATGGACCTGGAGTAGGTAGCTGTAGTTCTGAACTGGTCTACTTGCCCCTCCCCCCTCAGTCAGTCCATGAGCTTTGGCGTTTCCTGTTTCCTGAGACTGGCTGCCATTTACTGGTGGTTTGTCTGAGGTTTTGTGACCATCACTGCTTCCCTGCACCAGCTGACTGCCAGAAGAAAAGTGATGAGACCTTCTTAGACCTGAAGGCAGCCCTTGTTTAGCATTAAATGATCCTAGCAGTGAAAGGTCAGAGGTAAAAGAGGAGAATGAAGAAAAACATAGCAAAAAAAAAAACATTCAGTATCCAAGATCAGATATTTGCCAGCTCCCTCCATTATACTTAAAATTTTGCAAAGCTCTCTGGACTTACTGGACTTGAATTGACGAGGGAACCAGTGCAATGAGGTCATATTTTCTACTTCAAGTGAGAAGCCTAGGAGTTTGCTGTAGGGCTGAAAGTGCAGTTCTTGTGATCCCCGAGGATATAGAGATATTGTAATAGTCTCATCTGCTCTAGTTAAAGACATTAATAAATTATTTGTTATAAGCTGTAAGAAATTGCCTTTTTAACTGTTTAAAAATAATGGGCTAAATGCATTTACATTTGGCATACAACTCATTTATATACATTATTGACATTATTTTTTTATGCATTCTCCATTGTTGGCACATTAATGATATTTTCTGAAGTTTTTATGTTGGTTTTAATATAATTTTTGTTTCTTTGTGTAAAATCTTGTTTCACATGGTGCGATGATGGAATTTTACAACAAAATAAAAAGTGCAAAATCTGTACAATTATTGGTAACACGCAAAGAATACAACACAAGTGGTTGGTAAGTTAGTAAGCACAAATGAAAAGATTTCCTTAGATTCGTTTTAGGATAAAGTTAGTAGAATGATTAAGATATATCATTAGCCCCTTAAATTGGAGCAGACATGTTTCTAATCTGCATAGAGGTTTGAAGTCTGAATCTTGTGCCATTTTACAGAGCATTGGCAATTCTAGTCACAAACACATGTGGGTCATGTCAACATTCAACAATTTAATTATGGTTTCCATGGGAACTCTGGCAAATAATCCACCTTTTACCCTAAAAGACAAGAATAAACCTGCCTTCACATTATATTACTGAGACAACCAATTGTGAACAGGTTGTCTTTAAAGGTGTAGAATTTAATGAACGAATGGCTTCAAAGTAGCATTTAATTGAAACCATTTTGAACTCCTGTGTTGCATTTCGTGATGAAGAGCCATATATTTTAAGTTACGATTCAAAATGATTTTTTTATCCGCTGTGCTATGTGAAAAGATGCCTATCTGATTATGAAAACATTCTTCAATATTGGGTTTTTTCTTCCGGAGGAATGTATAATACAAAGTAGCCTCACCATGCACTGACATAAGAAATGTAAATATAACAGTCCATAATTAAACATTTACATTCTGTAGAATGTCCTGGAAAAGTAGGCGATGAAAAGCGGAATGCGGTCCAGAAATAAGTGTGAAAAGTAGCATCTAATCATGCTCTTTATGGTATTTACATTCAGTAGGTTATAGAGAGCCAATCTTTTCTCACCTTGGGGTCTTACACTGCTTTTCTGACAAGTCCACAGAATAGCAGTATAGAAGTGTCACAAGTGTAATATTGCACTGAGTTTTCTCTCATTTGAGACATTTCAGGAAGAGGAATAAATGTACAGTTTACATAACTCAAGACCTGCTCCTGACTATTTTACAGATCGCAATATCCTGGAAAAATATCGGAAAGTAATAGAGAGTAACAGAAGTGTGAGGCTTAATTACCTAGTTTCCAGTTAAGATCTCTGTTAAAACCCATAAACGAAAGTTTCCGGAAGAGGAGAAAAGGAGAGAAATCAGATCTAGCCGAAGATGCAGTGAACTGAAATGAATGTCTACAGGAAATCAGATAATGCTCTACATAATAAAGAAGCGGTAGACCGAATGCAAATGAGTGCCTTTCAGACTTAAACTATCAACAGATAGTTAGGTACAAGGGAGGTGAGCTCACATTATCATTTATCGTGGTGGAGCTGCAACAATACACTGGAGACATTTCAGTCATTGATTTGTAGTCATTGCACTTTATGCAACCTGTATAGAGTCCAGGTTTGAATTTATTTAATGAAATACATAGATATCTCTTATGTTGTTGTATTTCCATATGACTTACACAGCATAAAGTATTGGTTTTCCGAGCTGTGTCCATAGACTTGTTAAATCATAATAAAACGCAGTAGAACTGTGTGCACACAGTGGATCCAGCTCCTTCAGCAAAGCAAACAGTGTCTATGATACGTTTCTGGGCGCTAAAATGGGTTCACAGAATCGTGATACTTGCAGGCATAGTAAGAAACTGAGACCCTGTAACCTTTTTTGCATTGTACTGAGGACTATTTATTTGTGCAGTATTTGTTTGTATAGTATTATCTGACAGGGAGTGATATACATATCTTTTCGGTCCCTACAAGTGGAAACTAAATTTTTTTAAATCTGTGAATTGAATAAAAAACCTAAAAATGCCAAGGTTAGGACTGGGTTAAGGCTGACACAGCTAGGATTAGGGTTTGCTCATAGAAATGAATGGGCGGTAGCCACCCCAACAAAGATATGAATATAAACATGCGTGCGCATGTGTGTGTGTGTGTGTGTGTGTGTGTGTGTGTGTGTGTGTGTGTGTGTGTGTGTGTGTGTGTGGTTTGTAATGTCTGCCTGTGTCTGTGTGGGTTAAGTATTGGTTCTCACTGTAGCCTGAGAGTGTGCAGTTAGGTATAACATGTGTCGCTAAATTAGGCGCAGTGTGTGAATCTGTGACAAACCACTGCCCACTCACTGTGTCCTGTGATTCCTAAGACAAGCTTCGGGCTTATCGCAAGCCTATGGCGGACGAGGAACTATAGAAACCGGGCAGATGGATATTATTTGGCTAAGTTATAGGGAGTTGGATAATATCTGCTGCATTTTTCAAGAACATCCTGGAAGGTTTCATTTTAAAACTCAAAGGTCTCTTTTTATATTTGCTTTGTAACTATATCCTTTATCTGCTGCATTTTTACTGGCACTACAGGAAACTTGTGCTGAATGGCAATAAACAGTCTTTGTGTCTACTTGTCAAGCAACAATCGGCCTTGCAATCTCTGTACATTCTTCTTCTAAACATGCTCAAGGTTTCCTCAATCAAGTCCTACTTTGGCAGCACAACTCAGGCAAACAGCCTGGACAAAGACGGTTCTTACAGTATTTGCTATTGATGATCTCAGGTTGTATTGACTCTCCAATGCAGGGGTGGGTAATCATATAAAGGGCCGGTGTGTATGCAGGCTTTTGGGATAACCTTTAGGTCAGCTGATCAAACCCAGGTGTGAGGACTTTTCAGCCAATCAGTCCTCTAATTAGTAATCTAATTAGGGAGTTGCAGCGAAAACCCACATACACAGCGGCCCTTTGCGGATAAGATTGCCCACTCCTGTTTTAGAGAGTAAGTGCCAAGTGTCACTCGAGCTGGGAATGCTATACACTTATAATCAAAGGTACTGGAACTTAAATGCTTCAGAATAAAACACATTCGGACGGTTTTTCAAACATGATTTGTGAGTTCCACATGGACGACTTACACATACCCCCTTCAAACACTAGGCACATGATACAATTATTTACTGAAGGTTTTCATTCATGCATCTAGTGCAGCGATGGGCAATCTTATCCAGAAATGGCCGCTGTGTATGTGGGTTTTCGCTGCAACTCCCTAATTAGATTACTAATTAGAGGACTGATTGGCTGAAGAGTCCTCACACCTGGGTTTGAACAGCTGACCTAAAGGTTATCCCAAAAGCCTGCATACACTTGCCCTTTGTGGATAAGATTGCCCACCCCTGATTTAGTGCATCGGTGTAGCTCAGTTCAAACAAGCTTCATCCACCAAGGATCTTTTTTACTTGGATATGGATAATTTCAGAATTTTCTTTTTCATCTTCCTGTTCCATGTTTGATTCCCAGGATACATTAGGATATTTTGACTAGGTACAGGTGATGGATCTGACGTACTGGACACGCTCACTCGTCACTTTGTTAGATACAGCTGCCCAAAGTCATGTGGCTGCACCTCGATGCACAGAGTATGCAGAATGGATCAAGAGGTTTGGTTACTGTTCGACAGAGCTTTAGAATGGGCAATATGCATGATCTGAGTGATTAGTATGCCAGATGTGCTGCTTCAGGAACAGCCGCCATCTTGAGATTTTCATAGTAGAGCGTGGAGTTTGCAAATATGCAGTACTGCATAAAAGTCTTAGTCAAGGAAATTGTTTAAAGCTATTTAAGTGTGTGTGTGTGCGTGTGCGTGTGTGTGTATAATTTGCCCAGAAAAAAACACGCAGTTTAACATTAGAGCATATGTAAAAGTTAAACAAGATAAACAAGAAATTTTTCAGTTCTCCAAAAATCTTGTTAGACGGCTGGATGAACACCGCTTCAGTTTCCAAACATCTCCTCAGGGGCGCTGAAGCCATTCCATGTGTTTGTTACATTTCACCATAATTAATTAATTTGATTACAGTCAAATAACTCAGTGAGGTGGAGTAGCAGTTAAACACACACACACACACACACATATATATATATAGGTATGAACAGTTAATATTGGTTTGCCTTTAAAAATGGCTAAGCTGACACACTTTGACAGACTATTATCGTAATTTTACACCAACATGAAGATTTTTTAAACATAATTTTCTTTGACCGCCTAGGACTTTTGCAGGGCACTGTATACTGTATATAAGTAATTATATTATATATGGTTCCTCTTAAAAATCACCTTCAGCAATACTTAACACTACTAATGAAGCGACAGCTGCTTTTGGCCGTGCGTTTGCAGTCCTATCCATACGCAGGACGGGTATGTCAACAGCCGTATTCTGCACCATGCCTTTTCATTCTTCCATGTAAGCTCTGCTCAGTGTCCTATAAAAAAAAAAAAACAGTAGCCAATCAGATTTTAGTATTGTTTTCTGCACTCCCAGATGAAAGATCTGCAAGACCAGTGCACTGGGAATGTAAAGAGCTATTTGCCTCTTGTTTATGATGTTTTCTGGTTTCTATGGTGAAAATTCCTTCTCCTATTCTCTCGCGGCTCCCTAGTTTCTCCGCTAGGTCATGTTCGTACAGGTGAATTCCTCAGATTGTTGCTTCTTGCTTATTATTTCTTCACATCTCCGTTTAGCCATTTCTATCCATGATACATATTTGGGATTCTGTCAGTTTGTGATCACATCTTTGTAGTTTATGTTTCAAGCACATTTTTGGTAGGGTTACCACCAAATCCATGTCAAGAGGGACATTATAAGCTACTTCAGGTTTTACAGACTGCTTTAAAACTGAAAGGCTCCTGTGTTTGGCTAAGTAGTTCAGCTCTCCTTGTGTTTTGACTGTTTTGTTTCCTTGATTGAAAGACTCGTCCAGCTGTTTCACATTAACATTAGTGACACATGCATGATTATAGGAGACTGACCAATCAGTACACAGAAAAAAATCTGTGCATAAGTGAAATCTGGGTCGTTTTAATTGAAATTGAATTTCACAAATCCTGAAGTAGCACAAAGATTCCTCCCTGACATGAAATATCTGGTCGCCCAAATTTTGGAAGCTATGAAATATAATAAAGCTTCTGCACCTTGGTTAAGCACAGGTCACAGACAGCAGAGTGTGTTTCCCAGACTCTCAAAAGACAATGCATGTGTATTGACTCAAAATTTGAAGCTTCTTGAGCTTCTTAGTTATTCTAGTATCAGTAGAGTGGCATCATAGTATTTTATTAACGATTTCATGAGGGATATAATTTCATACCTTATGATGCAAGAATTAAATCTCTTACCTGTTGGTTTTACAATACAAAGAGAATTGCATGTTGGGTCATTGCATTCATTTGTAAACAATGTAAAAATGAAATGCATACTTTTATTTATACAAAGCAACATGCAATTGAGGGATAAGACAGATATATCAGTCAGTAGTTTTAGTTAGAAGCTTTACTCAAAGTCTTCACAATACGATACAATTTCTTTGCTATTCCCAGGATTTGAACCTATGGCCTTCTGGATACAGACACAGACTTAAACCATCAAGCAGAACTTCACCACACATTAATGTTTCTTAAGCCTAGTGCCTGTTACTATTTTCTGGCAACCAATTGACCATTTGTTATATTGAAAATATACACACATGCAGCACAATCAACCGCTGATCCAGCACTAGATTTGTAAAGCATGCTGAGGCAGAAGCAGAATGCATGTATGGAAATAGGAAAAAAAGAAAGTACGCATGGCAACAGCAGGGTGCAAACGTAAAAGCGTGTGCTAATCTAACTGAGGAACAGCTCCACCATTAATGCATGTCTCAGTGGAGTGCAGCAAACAGCCCCTCCCCCGAGTGTTACTGTGCTAACTCCTGGATATTCTGCCCTGCATCAAAGACCTTGGAAAAACCTATTCAGTAAAGTTAAATACAGCACAACATGAACCAAGGTATCATAAAGAATGTAACACATTTCTCTCTGCATTTCATATTATACCATGAATAATTCCTGTTACATAGCAATGCAGCCACCTGACCTGTTTCTCAATTATTTTCTCAGCGAGAAGTGCATTATCAAATTAATGTCTAATGTGGTATTTTCATGAAATGCTGCAGAGTGAGAAAAATCATTCCGATGCTGACCGACGTCAGTTAGTCAAGAAGAACTTAGCATGCAGTTACATCAGAAAACATCCTCGTTTCACCATCCGTATCCTTCGCCGTATAATCATTGTTTGTGGCTCATCGTTACAACACTTTGAAAATTTTATGGTTAAGATTAATATAGAACTTTATTGATCCTTGTTAGGGGCAATCTCTTTGTTCATTCGCACAAAGATGAAACAGCAAAGGATGAGAAATGAATACAACAACAGGTAAACATAAGTAAAAACAAATATGTAAAGGAAAATCAGTAATAGAATAAACGTAATACATTTAAAGAATCAATCAAGAGGACTGTGCAAAAGTATGTACTCCCATTGTACATTTTTATTGCAAAATTGCAGTTGTGCGAATACAATATCATATGTACATTGAATGTCCTCTCAGTAGAGTATGGCTCTTAACAAAGCAGCATTGTTCACACATAGAGCAGCATTGTACACACATAGAGCATTGGGTATAAAGAGCGCCTGAAGCACTCAACTTTGCATTTAGGGGAAATGAAATTGCTCCTCATCCTCATAGTATCAATGAGGAGGGTGTGTTCTTTATTCCCCATGATGGAGAGCTGTCTGCATTCTCACCTTTCACTCCACCGCTGCCTCAGGTCTGTTCTGCTCCAGTCCAACTGCAGGTGTAACAGAAAAACAGACCCGTTTTTAACTACTGGCATTTTTTCTATTTAACCACCAGCATAATATTCTTTGAAGAAAAATTCACACGGTATAAGATGCCAAAGTAAGGCATATTAGCACAGCTGTGTAAAACACCTCTACTGTGCTGAAATCAAGCTTTTTTTAATTCTGCGAAACAGTCTGGAAACGCACCATTAATGACAGAAATAATTATTGGCGTTCATTTAGCTGTTGATGAAGAGTTCGCTGACAGACAGACAGACAGACAGACAGACTAACATACCTGAATTCTGAAGGATACCATTGCAGAAATGCAGTATGAAATGTCAAGGTTGAGGTCCATAAATATAATTGATGTTTTTTTTTTTCTTTTTTTTTTCTTTTTTTTTTAAATCTCACTTCATTAGTCCTGCCCTCTGCAATGTTTCACAACTCTGATCACACATCATTTATGGCTTTGACCCTTTGTGCAAAGTTCACTAGGGCAGGTTTTTGAGATGGGTTGGAGATGGGACTAAAAAAGTGAAGTGCTCTTCAGTTCTGAAACCCTACTAAAAATGGCACAAAACAGCACTGTTTCTGTTCCGGGTGTCTTTGCGATATTAACCTTGATAATTAAAGAGCATGTACAAAGTTCTTCAGTGTACAGTATAATTATATTTAATGGTAGTTAATTATCACTGTGTTTGAACCATCTATGCTATTCTGTCGTTTTTTATTGTTTCAGTTTTTGTTTTTTTTTTTATTAAAGTTGCATAATGAATAAAAAATAAAGTGAACTGAACTTTGGAAATAACTATGAATTTAAACCCCTTCTAAATATATAATCTGCTCTTTCACTGAGTAATGAAGAGCACCATTAATTTAGCCAAATTTCTAAATAGCTTAGAACTCAAGGCTGCCGCTTCCACACAAGCAAACAAAAATGCAGTTAAATATGCAGCTGTTGGATAATATTATGTTACTGTTTTTTTCCCTCCCAGAAAATTTTCAGAAGTAGGGCTGCTTTTTATTAAAGTCTGTCTGACTTGGACAGCTCAGGGAAAGCTTCAGATGGCTCCTGCAGTTTAATTCCTTTATTTTGTTAGGTTATTTTAGGTTTTATGGTCGAATCTCAGGCTGCTGTTTTGCTGGGTTGTAGGGAGCTTGTGGCAAGTGAGAATAATAATACATTTTATTTATGACGCAATTTATATTTTCTGAGAAAATCTCTAAGTGCTACAGAACCTCAACAATCTAAAAATGTAAAAAAGAACATGGTATCCATGTCCCTCTGTCGGTACAGATAAATAAAGACCTTTTGCAGTTTTTGTATATGTCTGTGTATATTTTACTCTGCTTGGAACATGCTTTATTCTGTATGAACCATTTGCCATCTTTTATTACTGTTTTTATTAACAAAATAACATTATGATTTCATAAGTCATCGAATGGTTTACATAAATGATTAACTTTTTGCATTTTGATATTGATTGTTATGATTCGAGAATGTAAGCAAGTAATCAGATTGATTGTTTGAGGCTTTTGCCCAGTTTTACAGTCTGGGTGACACGTATGTCTCCATGTGCTCCAGATCAGAAAAGAGGGAAATGGAAATGATCTTCTTACATTTGTAGAGCATGCGGTACCGACGTATCTTCCGAATTACCTCGACAGAAAGGTGGGATGGGGAGCTGACAGGCGTGCCCTTATTATGGAAGGGAAGGTTGTCTGTGGGTTGTCACCATTTTCCTACATAATAAACACCCCCCGCATCAGAAGAGAGGCTTAATATATTTGTAAAGATTTGTAGAGAGAGAGAGAGAGAGAGAGAATGAGAGAGAGAGAGAGAGAGAGAGAGAGAGAGAAGGAAAGAAAGAACCAATTAATAATAGCAGTATTAAGTTAGAGGATAGTTCTTGGGAGAAAAAAAATTTTGAAATTCATTAGCTGTGATCCCTTGTTTTAAAAAAAATACCTCATTAGGTTTTTTTTTTTTTTTTAAAGGTTTTGATAAGATTATTATTATGTGGGCATAATTAAAATAACAGCATGTGAATATGGCAGTATTCTATAATAGCCCTCAATGATAAGAAGCGTAACATTACAGTTTTGTGTGTGGTACAGTTCGCAACTGACTGGTTTAAATTGTATAAGTAAAATACATTTCCATCACTCAAATTAACCCATTGCCCAGACAACAGGGAATATGTGATGAGTTTTTTTTCTTCCTATGGCACTCTGACTTTTATTTACATCTCTTTCAATATAATTATTTGCACGGCTCTTTTTCCTGGTTTTGATTGATTTGTTTTTGGAAGACTTCACAATATCTGGTCTGTGTTTATTTTAAATTTGAATATGTATGCCCATCAGTCAATGGCACATGTAAGCGCATGAATATTTATATAGGCTTACAGTATACCCAGGATAATTAGCATAAGTTTGAGATCTCCGTGTATTTTTTTACATTGGTCTGTATAATGCACTGCTTCCCCAATGTAAGACCAGATTCATATGCAACCTTGAAGACAAGGTTGACTTGAAGACAGTCAATTGTTGGGGATTATTGTGCAATATTGTGTTTCTGTTTTCATAAACTATAGCCATTTGCAATGCTGAGCAGTCTGGTCTTATTAGTACATACAGTGTCTGTTTGTATAATGTTCATATTACTGTTTTGTATATACACTGTCCAGCGATTTAATGAAAAACAATAAAGAACACCAAAGGGAAGGGGTGGACAGTTATTCGTTTATGTCAACAGGAAACATCTGGCAGTTGTAGAGGAACTGAATTTAGCCATTAGTAATTCAACTGGTTACAGTTCACACTCCTATCGGAACATATATCTCAGGATGCCTCTCAAAAGTATGTTTAACAATCATAAAAACTAAAAAATTGCATTTATGGGTTATTAATATGTTGTAAGTAAATATACTGTTGCTATATTAAAAATTTAATCTACTATGAGTGTTACTGTAAAGATGATTTAGTTATTTAATATTAAATTCAATAGCATATCAGTACAATTAAAGACTGAGATGCATTTCATTGTCAGTAATTGCATTGTCACGTACAAGATCTGTTGTGTAATGAGAGGTTTGTGCAATTGTCCCAGTACATCCTTTTTTTAGGTACATGCAGACTGCGGAGCGCTGTCAGTGTGGAATGACTTTGCCCCTGATGACCAAACAAAGTGAAACATTGACATGAGAGGCGTTAAGACAGACATTGTTGTATTCGCCTGTAACGTTTTACACGGAGAAGCTGTTCCGTCACCTTCGCGGCATGATAGTGGAAAAGGGGAAGTATTTTAAACGATGAGACTCAAGCCATAATGAAATCAACAAAAATCAAATGTGTTTATACTTTCAAGATCCCCAGTACCCTGCACTATTGCTCAGAGTTAATGTTGAAGCTCGTTTCTCTGCTTGTCTGAAGGAGACCAGGAAGCTCGCGGCGCATTAGTGGAGAACAGCATGGTCTGACATTGTATAATAAGATGATTATAATTCTAGGTCAGTGAGGCTAAAAGTACTTCTCCCCCATCTGTTTGTGGAACATATAATTTTCAGTGACTGGATAATTAATTAATAGATAGATAGATAGATAGATAGATAGATAGATAGATAGATAGATAGATAGATAGATAGATAGATAGATAGATAGACTGATTTGTCAAAATTATACTATTAGGAAATGTTAACGCAAAACATGAAGGATGTTAATATTGAAAATGTGCACAGATAATTGTGCGTAGCTAAAAAATATAAAGAGTAGGTCTGTCTGCAGCTGGAATACAATAAACCATTATACCAAGGCCATAATTATAATATATATTGGGGGCGGCACAGACCCCCTCCCCCCCCAATAGTCAGATGTGCTCACAATGTCCACCTATATATATTATAATTACGGCCTTGGTCCCTCCCCCAGTGACTCCATGACTGTGGTCTTGCATTATACTATAACTGAAGTTTAACTATTGTTATCGTTGTTATTGTTGATATTCATATATAAGCAAAGCTTACTTTCGTTTTAGCTTAAGAAAATAATACATAACGACGGTAAATGTGATTTTTTTATTTTATTTTATATATCTCTGTACTGTGGGTGGATTTGAAGCAGTTCCACGCTAATCTGTTTTGATTACCAGGAGTTATGTGTTAAACAATTAAAAGACAACCACAAACCACAACTTTTTTTTTTTTTTAAGGGGGTGGGGGGGGGGGGGGGGGGGGGG
>JAODLC010000028.1:16869912-16900639 GCA_026781145.1 Hippopotamyrus pictus
GGGGGGGGGGGGGGGGGGGGGGCGGGGGGGGGTTTCTGTGGGTGTAGGGGCACTGACAAGACCCAGGACAAGTCCTAAGGTACCCTAAAGTGTGGATAGAAAAGGAAAGGTTCATTAAAGGTGCTAATATGAAATAATTATTTTACTCATAATTGCTTTTAAATGTAGAAAAATGCATTCAAATTCATGTTAGTTACACTAAAGGTTACATATACAACATTCACTCTGGTCCTGAATAGGATAAATGGTTACAGAAGATGGATGGATGGATGGATTTACACACTGGCCCTTAGTGCATGATGCTTGACCTTATTCCTCACTTGCATAAAAGATACATCAAGGCAACGACACTCCTCAGGAAGTGCGTCCTCTCCCTCAGCCGCTGTCAGCTCGGCACCTTGTCTGGATTCGCTGTTGCTCCTGAGCACAGCTGTTGTGTTAATGACAGTCATTCCCCACAACATTTTCCCCTGAGGTCAGTCCTGAAAAGAAGCTGAAGAGGTTATTTGGACTAAATGAGTCGATTAGGCCTCCGCTGTCAGTGTGTGATTGAGATTATTAGTTTTCCTCTGGTTTGGACTAGAACATTCCAACGCCGGGCCCTCGTGTGATGGCCAGGGCTCCGTTACACAATGCCCCCCCACCACGTGCCGTGTGGATCCATCTGCTGCTCCCAGCCCATCTAATGCTCTCATCAGCTGGTTCTGTTTATGTGTTGATGGCCCGACTTTCATATCCTTGAAAAAGCTAAACACACGGAGCCCTTTCCAAATTACAACAGAGGAAATACAATTACACCCCCCCCTCCTTCCAGAGACACATCCTGATTGCGGCCCACGCCAGCGGCCTGTAGTGCGTGCCAGCAAGATGGAGCGGAAGAGCTGCCCTGAAACGATACTCCAGCAACAAAGGGGCCCCCAGGTCGCGCCCCCCCCCAGACCTGGCAGGGATGCTGGTAACCTACACGCTGAATAGTCCATCTCTGCCAACCTTCTCCTCCTCTTACCTAACAAATCTAGCACCTGCCCTTTGAGGTGTCCCTGAGGCAGGTTGCCGGGATGGAGGCGAGTGCCAGGCGGGATCTGGCTCAGGGGACCTGGTCTCTGTTCGCTCAGTTAGCCCCCCCCCCCCCCCCCGACAGCAGCATTTACACCTGAACCTGTGAGGAACCTGTCTGAAGCAGCTGGTTCCCCCTAGGATGCCCCACTGCTGGGCTTCCCCTTCACTGGCCTGCAGGAGGGCACATGGTTCTCCATGCCTGCCAGATGTTCTATAATCAGTCCAGGGCCTTGTCTTTAAAGTTCTGTTTTCTTGTACTGTATCAGGCCCCAGTTTGGTGCGGTGGCTGGGAGCAAGTTCACCGACACAGATACTGATCAGAGGAAAACTAGAATAGCTTCTTTGGCTTGTGAGCTTATTAGTAGGTCCTTCTGCATCTCCTGTCCCTTGACAGCCACAGTAAACTATGTCTGGAGCTAAACGAGGGGAACACAGACAGGGAAACCTTTTGCCATCTTTATTTTCTGTATGCTGCCTCTTGTTACACACAATTGGCATGTTTATGCAGAACTCTCATCTGCACACAAACGAGCGTAGTATCGGCAGAAGGAACGGCGACGGCGGACTGCTGCTGCTGCATGCTGGGAAGGAGGAGTTCAGCTGAGCCGCCTCGCCCCGCCCCCTTCAGCTCCTCCTCACGGCCCCCCCAGGGGGGCACATCCATTCTGTGTATATTTAGCCGTCTTTCAGGACACTCTGTAAATATGACCCAGAGCCTCTTTGTGTCTCACACCCCCCCCCCCCAGCATGACTGCATTGCACGCTGGGGGTGGGAGCTCAGCAAGGGGGGGTTTAATCCTTCCTAGAATGGATAGAAGAGTCTGAATTTACCCCTGGAAGTCCAAAACCACACGGTCCGGGCAGGTTGAGGACATATTTCTTCATCACCCCCTAACAAAAGAAATACTTTACACTCACAAATAGGATTATATGTCATTCCTGCTGTCAGTGGCACATGACAGACTGTGATCAGACACACAAACAGAAAACACATTTTTGGTGCATGTAAACACTTCTCTGGCTAGACTTAATTGCATTAAGCTTAGTACTGAATAAAAACAAGGCCAGCACCATTATTAAAAAAACAATTAATAACAATACATGAACAGGGAATACTGCCCAGAATGGTTTAGATTCGACATTTGACGTAAGACAGATGAAGATTATGATTTCCAAAAATTAAAGAAAACCCTGACCACCCACATCACTCTATTCACATGGAGAGACCCGTGGCCCGTCTGGGACCCTACTGGTGGGGTCTGCGTCGACCCACTCGTGTGCAGGCGCTGGTCCGACCCGGCTGACTGTGTCTCTGTGCAGACACCACACCAGCGTCTGGCCCACGCCAGTCATGGTCACCAGTCGGAACCCAATGTTCTCCAGCTTGTCCAGAACAACCCGAGGCGGTTCGTCCACGTGGTATTCTGAGCTGCAAGACAGGCAGACGTGGAGGAACGTATATTAGTCAGAGGGGCCCTTATAAATTCACCCCCTCCCCATGAGTAGTCTTGTAAGCTCTTGCTCATTGGGCTACACAGCGTGACATTCCCACAATGCACCACTGGTTCTGTTTCGTTTGGCTTCCAGGCTCAAAAGTGGCCTCTTTTTCAGTATTACACATAATTCCATTTTCTCTTTCTTTGTCGATTGACATGAATTCCCCATCTCCCCCTAACTGTCCCTCTGAAAGATGGGGAGGGGGGGCGAACCCGCTGAAGACGGCGCAGAAGGAAGAGCCCCGCATGCTACCCAGCTAACGTTGCAGCGCCCCAACGAAGTGCCAATAGCTGTGGCGATCAGATTTAACAAAGTATTTAACTCTGGAGTTATGTTACGTAATGTTTCTGGTTGAACTGGGGCAGGTTTTTGGCAGTACCAGCAGATGCCTCAATGTCCCTGACCTCCCTTCGGCAAATATCAGTGGTCAAACAAACGGTGGAGCCTTTTCAGAAAGACTGCAGTTTGGGTTCCCCCATGACAGCGTGACTCTGATATGATGTGTCTATGATATAACTGATTCAAAGCCCTCCTTTTCCTTTCACAAAAACTGCAAGGTGAGTCCGTGATATCATGGCTGTGTAAGTGCCCTATTAAAATGTACAAGAATGTGCAATATGTCCTAAAAGCTTTCATCTCTCCTTCAGGTCTAGATATTATTTTCTTAATTTAAACATTAGCCACTTGTGTGATGGATTCCCCCTCCCTTACACTTTACCCTTTTTCAAATCATCTTCATACAACCATTGACTTTCTTCTGACAATCAATACCTACAAGTTGTTACCCAGCATCGTTGACTTCCTGGCCCCCAGGTAGTTCATTATGACTGGATCTGAATGTTCATCGCCCACCATTGTGGGTCCAGTCTCCTGAAACCAACAGCAGGAGGACAGAGTAAGACCGCAGCCTCAAATTCTCAAATTAATAGACACTGAACAAGTCCAGTAAGCTATATAAGCCTATATGTATATATAAGTCATAAGGCCTCATTTTTTCAGATAAATTTGGTGATCCTAATCCCATTAGGTGGCTACAACGTAACACATTCTTAGGATTAAAGGAAAAGCAGGTACTCCCTGGCTCTAAGATACATGCTGAAACAGACGTTGATCTTTGCTGAAGCACACAGTTGTATTACATCTAGTTTTCATCTTTGAGACATAAGGCTTTTGGCTCTGTTCCAGGGGTACCACGTCTTGGCCCTGGTACTGATGTATGGATACAGGTTTTCAATGCATAATACCCTGAGGATACGTTAAAGTCAGCCTGCAGAGATAATATTTGGCACCACTGTATCTTTGCATACGACAGACTTTACTGATAAATATTTTGGAATACAAAGCCTTTATCAGCCAGTATTCCATCACTTCCCAGGTTGCAACACCTGTTGCTTATTGTTGTATCGTTTGCTTGTGGTGATCAAAATACAATCACTGGAATGCATAAAAATGAGCCATACTGTGAACCGTACTGGTCTCCATCTCCTTGGGTTTTTCAAAATGAACCGACTTCATGGGATGATCATTATACGGGCCAACTGCATAATTACATCTTAAAGTCGTTATGTTCATTCGTCTAAACAATTCCTACATTTACTGCGTTGCCTGTTTTTATATTATCTTATTAATGGTTTTTTTTTTGGGGGGGGGGGGGGTGCGGTCATTGATTTCTTAGTGTAAACTAATCTTCAGATTATTATTTTTGCAGATAATTTAGTTTATTATTTACCGCAATAATTTGGCGTCTATTCGTTTGCCCAGTTGATTTTTTTAACCACGTGTTAAAATTGGATTAGGAGGAGTGACGTTATAAATTTCTGAGCCGCCAGTGGCTTCGTAATTCCAGTGCGCATTGTGTTTTTGTCACGAAGAACTTAACAACTATGTAAAACACGCATCGCATTGTTTAAATAATGAAAAAGCCATTTGCCAAGTAATACTTGCGGCTGCTGAAAAGCCAGTTAATTACCATTTGTCGACATCATGTTTATTTGCTATTCGAAGCATTCTCCAGTAGACCATTGACGGACAATACAAGAATACTTATAACCAATTATTATATAAAATCGGAATCTTGTCAGCGATCGATGCTAACAAGGAACTCGCGTCCATTAAAAAAACAACTAATAATTTATGTGCATGAATGCTGCACAAAATCCTTTAACCAGCTCGACTATTAAGGGCGAGTGCGCCAGGATGGTATCACAGTCCTTACAAGAAGACGAGATACGAACCAGACGGATCTGAGTGCTGATGAGAATATAAGGCATCCCGGACTTGGAGGCGTGCGAAGTGCGGTCCCCGGGGATGGTCTTTGGCTCGGGTCCGTGGAAGCTACTTCAGGAACAATCCGCTTTCCTGCCTCCTGAGCTCACGATGAGTTTAACACGGAATGCGGAAACGCCCATCGCAGCTAACCAATCAAATGCCGGAGTACTTTGTGATTAACACTGCTTGTAAGCAGTGAAAGAAGCGCACTTACTATGTTTTTTTTGGGAAGCTGAATTCTCCAGTTTGCCAAATAAAAATAACCCACTCAAGTAACCCGTTAAAACACGAATAATCAATGTCGCCTTATAGATGTCCATAATTATTGTTTTCAAGCATTTAAGAGAAAATAACAGAATAGAACAGAATAGAATAGAATGCTTTTATTGTTATTGTACATTTCCAGTCCAACGAAATTTGTAACAGTTATGCAACTGTACCAGGTGGCCATAATAATGTAATAAATGTTTGCATTTCATTACAAAAATATCGGAGGAAATTTCAAAACGATGCAATCCGATCCAGACTTCCCTAACTGATTCGTTTTGAGATTGCTATCCTTCATGGTTTTCCTGGTTTCGCCTTGGATTTCCCATATAAATCTGTGGCTTGGATAAAGTATGGGTACCTACTGTGTTTAAGTCGAAACATGGAACATGGATATAGTGTGTATGCGTGTGTGTGTGTGGATCAGGTTTATATTACTTTGTGGGAACCAAATGTCCCACACAATGTAATAAAAACCTGTTTTTGACGTTGTGAGGTCCATTTTCAGGTCCCCACTAAGATCTGTGAATGTGTCGTATTTTCCCGTATTTTGTTTGATTACTTATGATTAAGGATAGGGCAAGGGTAGGGATGATCGAAGGTCACCATTTTGGGATTAAAGTTTTCCCCTTAAAAAATGAATGAAAAGTCCACAAAGATATAATAACAGTTCTCTCTCTCTCTCCGTGTGTGTGTGTGTGTGTGTGTGTGTGTGTGTGTGTGTGTGTGAGAGAGAGAGAGAGAGAGAGAGAGAGAGAGAGAGAGAGCGAGCGTGTGTGTGGGTGCGCCCGCGCGCACATTCACCCATACACTATAATAACTTTGGTGATATTAATCTAAATATGTTTCTATAGATATAAAGTTTTTACATATCAATGTTTATAAAGAAAACCTTGACAATTTTCTCTAGGCTGCTTTGAAACAATTAGTTTGTTATAAATTGTAAAATTAACATTATCTTTCATTAACTGGACTTAAGTGATGTAAATGATTAACTTAATTGAAGGCTTTGATTTATGCATGTGCATTCAGGGTTTTTTTTTTGTTTATAATTTTACACTAATGATTTCGTTGTTTGCTTAGGTTTTAATATCAGTATTAAAATCACAGAAACGGTGTTTTGAACTACGTAGATGCACAGTTCAGTTTCTGACGTACTGGAACTTTAATTTCCGTTTTTCAGGCAATGATACAATCTTTAATTTGAAGGTCTGTCTTGGAGGGTACTATGGGAAAAATAAAACGATTTCCAAACGGCAGAAAATAAAAAGTAACCATAATAAATACAATCAATCACTGCTACACGTACTATTGTGCCTAATTTATTGGAAAACTTACCAAATGAATAAATGCGTACTTTAAATGCGGGATGTTAAATAATAAAACCTCCGTGTACAATGGGGCGCGTTCTAGACTATGCACGTGTTTCCCATCGGAATCATTATGCTGTGACCACGGCTCCTCAGCGGCGGTGTCACCGTGGTGATTTCCCCCTTCACCCAACGAAAACGAAATCAAGCTGAACTTGCGCATGTCGTTGTTCTTAATATGATGCTAATGTAATATATAGACAGGAACATTTAAATATTTAATATTATCATATTTCGAGACAGGTGTGGACAACGTCCCAATACAGATATACGGACGCTAGATATTATGAAGGAGGAACATAAAAAACTTTAACTTGCAGTAGGTATACGCACACATTTCAAAATAAACTCTCGCAACTAGACAGGTAATAGACAATAACTCATGTACATTTTAGCGCACCAAAGCTACATTATTACATAGCTACGAGAATATACTTCCAGGTTTGTTACGCGAATTACGTAATTTACCATGGATAAGCTCGGAAGGGGTACCTGGATTAGTGTGGGCGTGGGAGCCGCGGCGGGGACGGTACTGGTCATATTTATGATTTTCAAGGAAAGGAAAAGGAGAAGAGAAGAAAGGGGGAAAATACCTCAGAGGGAGCGGTCGGCTCCGCGCGTGCCGGGCGTCGCCGCCATTGTGAGCGCGGGAGCGCGTGAGGGGTCAGGTAAGGGATGGACTGGATAAACACACGAAAATGGCATCGCCAGAATAAATGGTTTTATTTTGTTGAGGAGAATCTTTTCGTTACAGCTTTGAAATCGAAAGACGGTAATTTTACTCTTCAAAATTTGTATAGTTTCATTTGAATCTGCTCTTAAGTCAAATCTAGACGTAACCGCACATGAACTTTTCTGGGATGGGTGGGAAGCCGCCCCCTGCTGGTGAACATGAACAACGGTCTTGCACCTCTATCTCATGTTCATTATAAAGGCCTTCGCTACGTCTACGTTTAAATAAACCTTTGCTGAACCACTAGGCAGCTTATTCTGTATTTTACAAATTGTTTGTTTAATTGTCAGCCATGGTCTCTCTCATGTGGTATCCTGGTACCTGGGTGTGTCAGTCTGTGACAGTGCTGCTGGGGGAGCAGCGCTGGTGCTGCCCAGTCAGCAGGGGGAGCTGAGACATTGGCTGGATGAGGTGCTCCACTGTGTGGCTGACCTGCAGGGAGAGGTGGCCGAACTGAGGGGCAGCCTCCAGGGCATCGCAGTGCAAATTGTCCAGGATGTCAAGTGAGTATGTGGGTAGCTTTGCTCTAGGGCAAGGCTATTCAAATCACGGTTCTCAAGATCCATGCACTGCTGATTTATCAGCCTTCCTTTACCTGCGAGTCAGATGTGAAGCCTCTGACCAATCAGAATCAGTAATTATTAAGATAACTACCTGGAAGAACTGAAAACAAGGCCTGGATTTGGAATCGAGGTCCAGATTTGAAGAGCTTGCTTTAGGGCCAAGTCAAGGGTGTAGCATCTTAATTATTTAATCTGAGGACATTCTTATCTGTCAGATTCCATTGGTATGTTGAGAGAAGCCAGTCCCTGCTGTTTGACAGACTTACCATTTCTGCCAAAATGTTGATTGCGTAAAAGAAACAGCTGTTTGTATCTTTGATGTGGCATGGAGTTTCTCTGCTGCTCCTCATAGCTAAACACCAGTGCATTTACCCACAGTTCTGCTCTGCTGTTTTTCCCCCAGGGCCAGCCTGGAGGAGAGCCAGAAGGCTGCTCGCCGCCGTAGGCACCTCCTTCCACGGGAGCGTACTGAGTCCATGAGCTCCAGCTCCATCTACTTTACCGCTAGTGGGGTCAGCATGTACGATGGCGAGAGTGAAGGCGGGTATGTACCAGGCCCCGTATGATGCCTCATGCAGATTTCTCAAGTCCTAAGCTAAGGCTTTGTTTTGTATAGTGGAACAGCAGGGGTGGTGGTTCACTGGGTAGGACTGCTGCATCTGCATTTCTGTCACCGCTGTCTTTGTGCAAGTTATATGAATTTAATCAGAAATAAGCAATTCAGGTGCAGAATGAAAAGCTTAACCTCATGGACTCATGGTTTTATCTCCATACGCAAAATAATTTCCTAAAATAGTTTTCGGTGACACTAGGCCAACAGTGTGATGTTTTAGGAAAAGGAGCCATTAAAAACAAATGAGGTTAGAGGTTAGATTTGGCTAGTTAAAGGGAGGGCGGTTTACTTCATGTGGTTTTATTTTAGTTTTGTCTCTAAAGGGCAGAAGACATCTTCTACGGGAAGGAAAACAGGATGCCAGTGGGAGCAAGGGCTAGAATCAGTGCACATATGTGCTAAGAGAACACAGTTTTAGACTGCTTTCCGTTAGGTTTTTGGTAACTTCCTGTTGGAACCTTTGTGACTTCCTATTCCGGGTTCTCTGACACATTTAGCCATTAGCCAGTGTTACTTCCAGTGTGAGCTTGTCCAAGATGAGGCCATTTCCCATGAGATGGAAAAAGGAAATAAATGAGTGCTTCGAAGGTCTTCCTCACCCTCTACATCAAGAAATGCCACCATCCATAGGTGTAGTGGGTGTTAGTTTGAATCATTAAAAACTTCCCTCCTTCCTGCCTCATTTTGGAAAATGCAGAGGGGCACCAAACAATAATGGGAAATAGGATGATTGTCCCTGGAAGGGCTTGAGTCAGATCTTGCTGTGTAATGTCTCTCCAGGGAGCAATGTGCAAGTTATTTCTGTGAAGTGCAGACTCATAAGGAGAGCCAGAAGAAAACCGCAAAAGCTCTGTGTTATGTGCAACCTCATTTCTTTATTTATTTGCTTACCAGACACTTTGATCCAGAATTTCTTGTATAAGCAAGCCATTCCAAAATTTATAGATGGAAAACTGAGGCAATTATAAATATAAAACTATGAACTTTTACAGACAGAAAAGAGAGGCAAAGGGAAAGTAATGGCTTTTAGCTTCATAAGTGGGTTTCATGCTTTGTGGTAACTGCATGCGTGACGCGTCTTATGGGTACCTTGTTTAGCACCAGCCAATGACCAGTCATCTGCCATCCCACTTGCAGGTACACCACTGCCAACCCGGAATCTGATTACAATGCAGACACAGATCGGGAGACAGACAAAGAGATGGAAAGAGAGAGTGAGGACGAGGAAGAGCAGAGCTGTGCGACAGTGAGAACATTGAGAAAGGACTCCTGCGCGGAAGAAGAGGAGATGGGGCTCACGCCGCCACTGGAGCCTGAGTTGCCTGGTGGGGAGCTGGCACAGCTTCTCTCCCAGAGCGATGCCCTGCATGCTGGAAGTGCTCAGGAGAAGGCCAAGGGCTACCAGCTGCTGCGGGCAAGCCAACCTCAGGTAAGGCCTTTGGACATTCCTGGGAAAATGTAGGAGGACAGTCTACAACCGCAGGCAGTCTCAACAAAGAAGCATTTATTACCATACCATATGCTAGTACAGTAGAGAATTCTTTTCCAGCTTTACAGAGACATTACTGTCAAATTTGTACTGTAATCATTAGAACAAGTCAGAGAAAACTTCTCTATTAACAATAATATTAATAATTCGTTTTTAATAATTTTGTAAATGTGAGCTTCCATAGTGCGTTAAGTAAACGCATATTACATGACTGGTCTGTTTTTTTCCCACTTGATGGCGGGGGTGTCCTCCATCTCAGACACTGGTATGCCCTAACTGAGGTTGCAAGAAGAAGCCTGCGATATGTAGCTCCCCTCTAATCATGACGCCAAGGGTGGGACCCTTTAATTCAGCTATTCGTCTACCTGTTTGAGAGCTTTCCTGCTTTTCTCTTGGCTGCAGCACGTGTTTGTGCAGAGGAAGCGTTCCCTCCTCGTTTCACCTCAAGTTGTCGCGTGTCTTTTTGATTGAGTATAAGTTTATTTTCTGTCAAAGTTTGCTCATTCTGTCTCCTTAAGGCTGTGCTTTTTTGGACACTCTGGTCCATTGGCAGAGTGAAGATACTGGCTGTTTCAACTATAGCAATGTCTATTGTCATGCTGTTTTTTTTGGAATTTGGTGTTATATCTGTCCTCAGATCAGGGAGAAAACAGACCCTTCATAATGTAATAATCAAATTCAAGGGGTGCCGGTTTTCCAAGGTGGTGAGGACTGGGAGACAGGCAAGGTGGTAGAACTGACCGTAACCCTGCAGACAGCCAAAGGTTTTCCATCTCACATCAGGGCAGGTTAATTAAATGGCAGTTAAGTGACCAGGACATGTGGAAAACAAGTGGATTAAGGCCATGGAGAGCATTTTTTAAAGTTATCTGCAGGGCTTCAGAGGAAGTGATATTTTACACACCTAAAGACAGGAAATCCCACGATCCTGCTTCAAGCTGGACCATTGTTCTCTGGGTTATTCTGATACTTTCCGGGTAGGAATATTTCTGAAGCTCATGTTGTTACATAATAGGTTTCTTCAAACCGGCAAAGCACCATGTGCATTGACCAGGCATCTGGTTCCCCTCTAGAGCTTTGGAGATGTTCTTGTGTTGGCTGGGTTTGCTTCAGATGAGTCCATCACTGCCCTTTCATTTTACAGCAGTTGTCATTATTTTTCCTCTTCAGTTTGGAGAAGATGCAGAGTTCTTGTGGCGGCTGGCCCGTGCTTACAGTGACATGTACGAGACCACAGACGATGCGGAGGAGAAGAAGGCCTACATGGAACAAGGTATCATACCTCCTTTCCTGCTTTCTCAAACTTCTTGGGTCTGTGGGGCTCCAGTTCATCTGCTGTCTTTGTAAACAAGAAGGCCTTTCAGGATTGTTCGCGCAAGACAGATCACATGTTTTTATTTTCCTCCAGTGCAATATGTGGATACGGAAACAAACTTGAAAGACATGGGGAAAAAAGCTTGGGAATCACCTTCAACTTCAGCCAAAAAGGCTGTTTATCATGTAGGGTCAACATAGGCGTAAGATCTTTAATCCTTAAGTTTAAAATAGTCACGGACCCAACAGGGGCCACCTGGACCATCTTGCCTAGTATTGGTGCACACATCAACCTTGGGTTGTGAGATTTCTGTTTCCCAGACAACAGTGCTTCGGCGGACTAATGGCTGAGGACACGTGCGTGACTGTGTTCGATTTATGTACTGAGAACACCAGTAGGTAACTCGGGAATTACAAACAGGCCATCCTGCAGGGAAAAGATTAGCTTAACTCCACTAATCTGGGTGCCGGACCGATTAATTATTTGGCCCTATCAAAGGGTTCTGTATAGGGGAAGAAGAATGAAATGGATGGTGAGCCAAGAGGGGAAAGTTTTGATGCATAAGGGCAGATAAAGACCAGGAATTCCTCTGGCCGCTAGAGGTGTAATAGATCAGAACTGTTACATGCTGTCATCTTTCTAGATTCTCCTCAGGAAGCTCGTACTGTAGGTCACTGTGTGATGTGGTCAGAGGTGGACATTTCAGGTCCAGAAAGTAAAAATCCAAACCAGGATTTTATTTCAACCAAATAATTCACTACTCTATGACTGCGACTCTTTATGCTCAACTGGTTGGTTGAAACAAAATCCTGGTTTGGATTTTTACTTTCTGGACCTGAAATGTCCGCCTCTGGATGTGGTCATGGTTTGAGCTGGGATTAAGCGGTTTATGTTTAAAATAATGAGCTGTTGGACAATGGATCCAAAGAATTCTTCACTACGTCCATGTTTGCAACCTTCTGCCCACAAGCACAGAGGTGAACGGGAACAGAATCATTCTTATACATGCCTGGGAACTGCCTTCTCACCTATTCCAAGATGCACCTGTATTTCTGTTACTTTGCCATTCATGAAGGTTTGGTTTGGGATTCTTATTCAGACACACTGTTGGGAACATATAGTGCTGGCTTTGGACCTGCAATGCAGGCTGATGTGACTGTAGGAACTTCAAGACCTTTTCCATAATTAGGACTGCATCAGTTCATTCATTTGCATGATTGGCCGTGAGCTTGGTGTGGTTAATGCCCATGCTTTTGATAACAAAGCTAACAGTAACTTACTACCAGGTTTGCAACAAGAGGTGCAGAGGTACCTTCCTAGGGCCCATTCAGGGTGAGGCCCAGCTATTGTGTCGGACCAAAGCCTCGTCTGCATCCACTTTGACTAATCACCAA
Organism: Hippopotamyrus pictus; assembly: GCA_026781145.1. NCBI lineage: Eukaryota > Metazoa > Chordata > Actinopteri > Osteoglossiformes > Mormyridae > Hippopotamyrus > Hippopotamyrus pictus. The sequence goes on from JAODLC010000028.1 coordinate 16,882,481, forward strand.
CAGTCTGCTGGAGCTGGTGGTTGCTATGGATGCAGAGGAAACCAGAAACCCTGTTCCGGAGCCTTCAGGGCCAGAACTTCCAGTTCAGCTGGGCTCTGGTTGTCACCCTGACAAGTTCCCTAATTTGAATTTACCCAGAAAAAAATGAATGACTTTTCAAAGCCCTGGCATTAATGAAAAGAGCTGTGTCATTAAACAAGGCGAGCCTTTCGTGATGGTTTGAAAGGGGAAGATACAAACAAAGGGAAGTGAAGTAATTATTTACAAATAAGCATTTCCTTTTTTATTTATAGTCTTTTAGATACTTAAATGTTTTATTCAAATTGTTCATTAGCTACAGCAGGCTGATTTTAGGTCTGAGAGGCTCAAGAAAACAGCTGTTTTTAGGAAGAGCTAGTTGCTTTTTAAGACTTGCTTCTTTGGAATGATGTGCCCCTTCAGTCGGAGTGCTTTTGCTTTCAGACAACATGCCCTGCAAACTCTTGTAGGTAAAGGCTTCATGCGTTGCCCCTTTGTTGTTCTGAGCATTCCTTCTTTGTCAAGCCATAGATGCTCATGCGCTCATTTCCTGCTTTAGACTGTCCTAAAAGCAAGTCATCTACCACTTAGGTCCCTCCTTAGGGGAGATGGCAAATGGTCGGGGCCTGTGAGTTGGGAAGGTGGCTGTAGTATTGACGAAACCAGAGACTGAACATTATACTTGCTTTGGCAGGCTTCAGTTTGGTACTCATTTGACTCTAGCACTCTCTCTTCCTTTCTTTCTCTCCTCCACAGGACGGGACGAGGCCGAAGCAGCTCTGCAGAGAGATGGCCTCAGCGCAGAGGGCCACAAATGGCGAGTTGGCAGCTTCCCATAATGCCTTGGGTTTAACAACATGATGTTTATTATGCTGTAGCATGAGTTTGTTGTTTATGAACATGCCTGTGAAGCTAATCTGTTCAGTGTATCACTGCTGGACAGGAAACGGACGCTTGGGGAAAAGAAGCAAAAGAAAACCAGGCAGCTTGAGTTTGTTAAATAGATGGCAAGAGCAACACTGCAAACTCGTGGGTCATGTGTGGTAACATTACCATGAATGCTAGGTTCCCTGGATGTGTAAAACCAGCAAAACGCACAGGTATATGAAAGAGCGGTTGGTGGTCAGACCTCAGAAAGAAATTAAAGATTTGCTGGTGGACACATGTCACTGCTTACTTGGGGGTAGCATCTCACTTGCATCATTTTTGTAAGGACATCGTGGTGGCAGGGGGTCCATTTCAGGGGTCTTTCCAGAAGCAGTCTTTTTTTCCCCAAAATTTAACACCGTCGGTTTGAGTTGGACTCATTAAACCAAGTCATACCTCTTCCCTTTGGTGAAACACATCCATTCTTTCTTGACGAGAAGTGCAGTGAGATGGGGTCAGGCATGACAAAGAGCTAGGCAGCTTTTTGAAGGCTGATCGCCCTTGTTGCATCTCAGAACAAGTGCCACTTAGGAAGCAAGCGGGGTGGGGGGCAGCGTAAGGAGGAAACTCAGTTGCGTGATGATGATGTCATTGGACTACCGTGTTTAATGAGGCCCATATGTTTGCTGGGTTTTCTCTGATTCTCAAAATGAAAAACACTTGCAGTTCCATTGTCTGAAGGAAGAAGTGAAAGGACCTGACAAGGAGGCTGTTCCACTGGCCTGCAGCTTCCCTGCTCAGTGGAGTCTGCATCCGTGTTCCCACGGGGAATGCAGTCCTGGCATTTAGGCAAGGAGCCGTGTTCAGGCCAAATGTTTTTATTTTACTATTTTTTTTTTCCTGTGCTTCCATCACCATCACATTTTAGCAGTGTCTATGTGTGAACCTCCTGTTATTCTACACTGTTCTTTGGGTAGATCTGTTTCCCTCACAAGGGATAATTAAATGATAGTTTTTAAAAATACTTTTTACGGACCAAATCGTCCAATCACCTGACAGCTGTTCTGTGAACAGGCTGATCCACAGGATTGTGCTTGGAGACAAATGTGCCCTTTGTAGGATTAGATTGCATGGGATTCTGCTATCTTCTGGCGGTCCAGCCAAATCCCCAGGCTTCCACCCTCATGCAGCTGAGCATTGACTCCTTTAGATTTAGCCAGAGTTTTCTGCCTCTGTCTTTGTGAACTTTTGCTCCAGACAGCTGGGACAGGTGCATTAAAGATGTTGCTGAGAAGTCACCGTTGGCATTCTGTATGCAGCTGCAGACTCAGTGCCGCTGATGCTGACTCATTTGGCATGACCAGGGCTGACCTGACTGAAAGTGGAGCCACATTGTGTAGCCCCCATTTAGATGAATCTCCACTATCAGGTTTCATGCATCTCCAGCCTCTTGAACTCTACTTGCGAGATCAAGTGCTTTTCAAAGAGATGTTCTCAAATGAAAGCACAAACAAATGCCACCATAGCATTTGACAGTGGTGCTTCTTTCCTGATCTAGCAGTATCTCTCAAAAGTAAGATCCACCTTAGTCAACAATGAAAGTTCCCAAAAAAACTTTAAAGTGGACAGTCAGATGGCTTTTTTCCCCTTGTCTTCCAGTCTCAATATTTGACACGTGTCCATTGTTCTGTTTCTTGTGGATGTCTGAACCATTTCTGCAACCTTATACTGGGTCTCACATTCAGAAACAGTTTGTTTAAAAGTTCTCTAGATCCTTTACCTTGTGTGACACTAGGGTCTCAGCCGGATTCAGGCCTGACCAGACTGTCAGTGAATTATGACAGCTGTTATGACAAAGTATTTTTTTTGAGTTTATACAGAAACACAGAGGTTGGGGGGGTGTACCACCTCTGTGTATCAGTGTTCCACCCTCCCAAAAAGAAAAAAATGTATCCTTCTGGGGTCCTCTGGTTGCAGAATATAGAGTAATATGGTCTCACGGCACATTGCCTAAATGTTAGACTGTAATAATAACAAGCTGGCAGTGTGTATGTGTGTTGCTTTTGGAGGAAATGTTGCATTCAGGAATTGCATAATGGTTGATATTTCTTAAATATTACTCAGTTTGCCAACAAGCTGGATTTATTTGCTTTGTAAGGTACACTTACTGCATATTTGTTACTGTTACTTCTTTTAGTTGATAATAGTGCCCTGTATTCAGATGGGGTATTTTGTCCAAATTCAGTGCTGCTTTGATGCCAGAGGGTCCTTTGATGTACAGTTGTGGAAAAAAAGTTTGCACGCCCTTTGAAATTATTGGGATTTCTGCATAAATTGTTACCTAAATGTGAATCCGATCTTCATTTAATCTATAACAATAGATTTATTTAACAAACACAACATTTTGCCTTTTGCTTTCATTGTCTTTATTGAATGAATGGCTTATAGAACATGGTTTATAGAACAAATACAATCTCTAGGATAATGACCTCTTGAAAAGAGGGTAATTGGATTCAGGTGTTCTAATCAGTTCAGAAGTGGGTGTGAATTGCCTGTTTTACAAAACACACACAAACAAACACACACACACATACACACACACACACACAGAAACAACTTTGATTACCTGTCCTTCGCAAGAGAATTCAGACAACAATACAATATGACCTTATCATTTGATATTTTAGAGGACCTAATGACCTATTTTGAAAAATATGATATCTAAAAACTTTGGTTTCCCTAGGAGTGGACTTCCTGCAAAGATTAGGACAAGGGCTTGCAATGAAATCCTCAAACAAGTGACAGAGATCCCTAGGGTGACAGATAAGGATGATCTGGCACTTTTATTCTATTTACATGTGTCTACTCTGGTGTTCATGGTGGTAACAACAGCAGAATCCACAGCTCTCATAAGAACATTGCTACCTGTCTCAGGTTTTCTGAAGACCAGCTTGAGATTATATGGCACTAATAAGTGTTCTTTAAGATGATGATATCAAAGCTGAACTTTTTGGTAAATGTTCATTGCATTATGTTTGGAGAAGACATGCATGGAGAAAACAAGACCGTGAAGAGAGTGTAATGGTGTGTGGCTGTAACTCTGCTCTTCGGGCCTGGATGGCTTGCAGTTATTGAGGGACCAGTGAATTCTAAGTTGCACCAGAAAATTCTACAGCATAATGTCTGGGCATCTGAGTTAACATTCAAAAGAAGTTTGGTCGTAGCATGACAATGATCCAAAACACAGAAGTAAATCAGCAACAGAATGGCTTTTAACAATGAATTTTTGTACTTTACAATGGCCAAGTCAGATTTCTGACCTCAGACCCACTGAAATGATCAGATCGGAAGCAGCCTTTTCATGGAAGACACTCTAAAGATATATGAATGTTTTATAGAGAGGAATGGGCCAAAATAGCTCATAACCTCTGTGCAGGTTTCAGCAACAGCTACAGAACATGGGGTAACGCTTTACATTAAGTGCACCTTCATAATGCATTCATTATGCATTCATAGAACATTCAGTGCACCTTCATAATGCGTTCATAGAACATTCGTTAGCAGCATGCAAGTACACCTTAACATCCTAACATCCCTTAACAGCTTTAATATATATTAATAACAAACATTACATGACAATACAATTATAATGTTTATTATTATATAATTGTCATTAATTTATATTACAGCTCTTAAGGGATGTTAGGAGGTTAAGGTATACATACATGATGTTTATGAATGTTTTATGAGTACTTAATGAATACGTTATGAAGGTGCACTGAACGTTTTATGAATGCAATATGAAAGCATTAAGAAGGTGCAGTTAATGTAAAGTGTTACCAAACATATTTGATTGGTATTATTGCCTGTTAAGGAGGTTTCACTACTTATTAAATATACTTTTTCCATCAGTGACAGTCCTTAAAACATTTGTTTAATTATTATAACTTAGATGAAGATTTGATCACATTTTAGGATCCATTCATTTAGCAGCCGTGATTCCAAAGGGTGGGGGGAAATTTCATTTTAAAATGGGGTGCGTGTGTAGGACGTGCTTTGTTTACCTTCCTCTTTCACATAGAGGGATTGACACAAAACCTTCCAAATTGTACTTGAGCAGAATAAACATATATTCATCCTGTTTAGAGAGCTGGCCTGCGAAAATGTTCTAGAAGTTCCCAAAGTCATCACTGAGATATTAACATTCTGCTGTAATCTACTACAATTGTGGCCATTGACATGTGACCACCTCTTCACCCCTTCCGCATGGCCCCTTTCGAATAGAATAGGATTGAACAGAAAAAGACCCCAGTTTCCTGCCAAAGCCCAATCTAAGAATGCTGAAATGGTTTTCTGACAGGGAGGATGAGTTCAGTTAAGACTGGGCTTTGGGAGAAGACGGCGGCCTAAGAGCAACATTGGGAGTGTTTCTAGAAGCTTAGGGTCAGGGCTGGCCAGCAAGGTTGTTTACTCTTTTGTGCTCGCAGTGCCCCCTCCACCCTTCATCAAGCCAAGGCTGAAAGGCTGCTTCTTATTTAGCGTAATGAGACTCCAAATCGCTCCCTTGCCCCTTTTTGTTGGGCCACACGTTAATGCACCATTTCCTTTGGTGTGCAGTGAGAAAATGGCTCCCAGAGTTGTCAGTGTGGGGTTGTGAGGTCACCTCCAGGGAGCAACTCTACAGCAACACACACTGCTGCTTCTCAATGGACCTGAATCTTCTCTGCCCCACTGGTCACTTCTTCTTTGAGATGATGGTAGCCTCAGTTTATGGACTGGTCATTCATTTTGCTTGATGATATTTGTCCATTTAGCCTTTGGCCTTTGGTCATCATGGGCATAATGGTGCGATTGTTATCCCTCATTTACTGTGTCATGTCTCCTTGAGTCGTCCATAGGCTCACCCAGAAGCAAAGATCATCTAGATACTATTCACTGTGCTTCTAAGAATTATGTGCCCAATCTTTCTTTGTATACTTCTTTTCATACCCACCCTCAGATAAGAAATTCAACGTCCAATTATAGTGGGTCCGGTAACACCGCCCCCCCCATCCACTGCCTGTTTAGCTACCCCCTTCCTTTAGCAAGCCACTGGCCTGCTTTTAGTCACGTACTGCTCTCCCTCCAGCTTCTGGACCTTCATGCTCAAGCTATTTGGCTTGGCAGCAGTCTTGGTTGCATAGCACATGGGAGGTCATCCTGACCAGGGAGTGAATGGAGGGGGGTTAAGGAGCCAGATGCTTGTTACACAGGTACCTTGACATAAGCATGTAACCAGAGTCAGTCCCGGGTCTTGCAGGGGTACCATCCATTCATTAATATTACTTTCTCATTTTGCATGTTCTTATTATGTTTCAAGTTGTCTTACAGAGCCCTTCTTCATGGCCAGTGTAAATATTCTTATTTCCGGAGCCTTCCCCAGGCATAGCCGCTGGTGGGCCTGCCCTTAGATATTTCTTTTGGCAACCTGCCTTGATGTTTGGAGCATCTTTTGCCAGCTAGCCGCTGATGCTGCTGTTGATGTTCTGCAGATATCCCCCCACCCACGATAACCTAATGTAGGAATGGGCTTTTCTCATTTCCTTTTGAAGTTCTCTCAAAGCCTAGGGATCCGTCATCATCTTCAGCCGTCTAGTCCAGGCTAATGCAGCACCTTGAGCACACTTCTGAAGTTTGTTGTAATGATACATATGACAAGTAAATTGAAATTTGAAACTTGAACAGCATATTCTTAGAATGCTGGCCTGCTGTGTCCTTTCCATACGAGGAATCCGGTTGACCGTGTTCTTATGTAAAGCTAAGCGGGTCTCCATTCATGCCCAATCCTCTGCCTATCCAGCTTGATGTTTAACCCACCATTTTTGATCTACTATTGCATGCAGTGTCCAGCAGATCGAGGCCGACAGACGAGCTAAGCCAGGCATCTCATTAGCTCGGTCATATTTTGAGGGCATAAGGAGCTCTCATGGATATATACCTCTGTGCGCCATACATTGATAGATTTTTCCACCTCCACATAGCCAACAATGAGCCTGCATAGCGAATGGTCTTTCATTGTTCTTGGAAGCACAGATAATATAGCTAAGGAACCATCCAAAATGCTGGGCTCCTTCTATCACCGATTTTGTTTGTAAAACTGCCTTCAGTGTAAGTGTAATTCAGTGTTATTCACATTGGTTTAGAGCAGGGATGGGGATCCTGTTCCATGGAGGCCCGGTGTGGGTGCGGGTTTTTGGGATCACCTCTCAATCAGCCAGTAACAGTGGGTCCCCAGGACTTGAGAACCACTGTTTTATTATTGGCTGATTGAGAGGTCATCCCAAAAACCCACACCCACACCGGCCCTCCATGGAACAGGTTCCCCACCCCTGGTGTAGAGTATCTTGCATAATGGCTTAATGTAACTGGGTTCACTGTTTTGACCATATGCATGCCTTATGTGGTGGGGGAAGCTGTGGGGAGGTTATTGGATTACAAAAAAAAGAACCTCAGACTGGTTAACACCCAGAATGGTGTGGGTACCAGTTCCACATTCTCCATTTTGTTGTTTAAAAATAAATCCAGGACATTTGATCTCTTTCAATTCACGGGAATCTGTTTTCAGTAGTCTTCACAGTGCAGCACATGGGGGAAGAAACTCATCAAATGGCTGACTTTCCCTAGAAGTGAGGTTCTCAGAGCTGCCGGAAAAGCTCCTCACTGCCGTGTCGAATTGTGCTAATAAGCTCCATAGGTATAATCCTGAAGTTCTGATCTTCTGAAAAATGTCTGTATGCAGGTTCTGTTTTTTGAGGTTTACATCTCAGATGGCATGTAGAAAACACTCCTACATTACCTTCTGGTTTTCTTTGGTGTTGGACTTCTCTTGATCTTAAAGCAGCTGCTTTCATTCCTCTTCATCTTGCTCTGAGCCTGTCATGGTGTGCCAGTGGAAAGCCGCATGGTGGTGGTTCCTTTGCTCTGCTCTCATGCCAGCATTTCAATGGCATCGTCTCATTTGTCCCATCAAGTACCCACTTACACAGTACCACAGCCGGAAGGCGCGTTCACACGCTTAACACAAGTATGAAAGGGTGTCTTGTCCCTCAAATTAGCCAAGTGCAGTCTTTATCCATACTTAGACAAATACTGCATGGAAGCAATTGTTGGCTAGGTATATAGACCACAATGCACCACATTAGTTACGGCAAATGTTTACATTGGATACAAGGAAGTCTGTCAGCGTGTTAGAGTGCAACATGCCTCATAAGTACTTTCAGGTGAAGTGCACAAAGTTGTATAATGGGGGTGACATGATGGCAAAGTGGTTAGCACTGTTGTCTCAGACTTCTGGGACCAGGGTTCAAGTCTCCATTATTGCTCCGTGTGTGAAGTTTGCATGTTGTCGTCATGAGGCTTCCTTCAGATACTTCTCACAGCCCAAAAACATGCTGAGATAAACTGGAGTTACGAAATTTCCTGTAGGTGCTTGTGTGACTGTGCTCTGTGATGGGTTGGCACCCCATCCTGCATCAGTTATGCCCCTGGGGGCCATGTATGGCGCAACAGGTTAGGAGGCTGTGATCAGAGGGTCTCTAGTTCAAATCCCATGGTTGCAGTGATATCACCATTGGGCCCTTGAGCTAGGCTGTTAACCCCTAGTCACTCCAGGGACTATCTGATCCTGCTCTCTCAAAATGTACGTCGCTCTGGATAAATGAATCTTTGAGGAATATACTGGGAGTGTGGGCCTTCTTTTCCCACAGTAGAAAGTTATTTTTGCAATCTGTACATTTCTTACTCTGGACCACTGCTTGACGTCAGCCGGCTGCAGGGACTGGACTTCCTCCAGGTCTAGAGCACTGAGCGGCACTCAGTGAAAGTGTGTGTTTCTTTCTCCAGAGAGTAATGGTGACCGCATCGGAAGAAGCTGAGAAAACGAAGGGTTCCAGTCTTTCTTCTGTTTATAATTTCAGTCCTTTGTTTCCATCTCGATAAAGCTGTGCCTCTTTGAACCTCAGAGGAGCAGCGGTCAGCTTGCGTTGTGCTGCCATATGGATGGGCTCTGTGTGGCAGCCATGCCGGGCTGCTGTCGTCAGCGGGACCGGAGCACACGCGAGCTCGCCACGGACGACAGAGCGGCGGGTCCCAGCTGGCTGTACTTGGAGCACTCGGGCAAGCATGAGGGTGACATCACATGGAATTGGTGGTGGGGGGGGTCCTAACATCATGACACAACCGGGGTCTTGAATAAACAATCTCTTCACGTTTTCCTCTGCTGTAATGCCTCCCCATTATCTTAGCCATTATTATTTAATGCCTTGTAATTGAGCCCAAGTTGGGAACTGCTGCTCAAACAGAATGTTTGGGCTTTTTCTGAGCTGGGTTTCTATCGAGGGGTTCACCCCGTGTTTCTCTAATGTTGCGTAAGAGCCTTCCTCCAGGGCCTGCGATTACATCAGCCTGAGGCACCTTTGCTGCCAGACCACAGTCCCTGTCATTTACATTGGACTGGGAATTGGCTGATTGTGTAATTTCCCGAAAAATTAATTTTCTTTACTTCTCGTTCGTTTTGTAACATTTCTCGGCAAAGAACAACTCGCTGTGCGACACCTGCAGAGATGACAGGGGACTTGTGTAAGACTGAGATCTGATTACTGAGTGGTACATGGGAGAATATTGTGCTGAGGGGCTGTATGGCTTCTGTGATTGGCAGAGCCGGTTGCTGGCGCAGGTATCAGCGACACCTCTGCAGGAAGAAGAGAAACTCAGAGATAACACAGTCATCTCTGTGTCCCATCCAGTCCTGACGCCGCTGTCCCTTTGCTTGAAGCCAGACAAATTTTACCATTGCTGTTACTTCTAAACGGCCGTGCCTCCTCTCTACACCCCTGGCAAACTTCTAGGCTTTAATTGGTTCAGTGCCTAGTGGTATTTTTCCTTGTATTAATGGTGTGTTCGCAGCAGTGAGAGGGTTTTTTTTTATTGAGATGGTGGTTTCCTTTTAACGATTCCAAAGTCGGTATTTATGTTCTCCGTTTATCTCGTTAATGTTTGTTTATTCAGCCCCAGCCGGCGGCTTGCTCTTTTGACCTCAGTCGGCAGTAAAATATAGCCACACATGGCATAATCAATTACCCCGCTAAACAGAATTATATCGCTGGATATCCGGAAGCAGTTCTGCAGGCAGGAGCCGCGCTTCAAAAAATCCGAAGTCTGTAAAATTTGCAGCTACTAAAAATCACATGAGCACGGATTCTGAGGATTGGGGGGAGGGGGAGTAAACAACAGCGCTCTGAGTGCCGCTTAACTCCCTCTTCAGGACATGGCAACTTGTTTTGTTTGTTTGGTTATTTATTAGGGTTTTTTTGTTGCTAATGGAAAAAATGATAATGAGAGTAGGGTTGCCATTAACGACTCTTTTTCCAACAGTTAATCTTTCAACTATTTTACCAATTGGTTGATTAACCTAAAGGATTCGTTTTCCTCCAGAGATTTGAAGTGACTGTTTCATTTAAGTTAATTTTAGTTTGACAGCAACAAACTGCATGTCACTGCAGGGCTATAGATACAGACGACGGCTTTTTTGGCGCTATATTGACATTACATGCGGCAACGATAAGCATATTAGTATGCCTAAAATAATAATGAGAGGCATACTGTGATGCCCAAAACTTAGTAATCTGTATAAATTCAGTTAGCAGAGCACACCACGTGCGACCGTTTTGGTGTACCATGGAAGCAGTAAGCACTGGAGTCGTGGTGAACAATGGGACAGCTCAGCAGCCACAACATGTTGTAAAACAGGAGATATTGTGGTTAAACAAGGTAAAAAGGCGTTGATGGGTAAAGGTACTGGTTACACCGCTTTTTGGTAAATATTGTTTTCATTTTTATTTCATTTCACAAATAATTTTTAAAAATCTAGTGTCCATTTTGGTTTCGTTTTTAATTTACGATAACACTGGTCCCAACAGGCCCAATGTGCACAAACGCCACACTGGTAGCAACAGTCCATGCAGAATAAGCCCAGGTTCTAGCTTAAACATTTTCTCAAACACTTATTAAGTGGACATTTATGGCTTTAGTAATGAGTGTATTTAGCAGATACAGGGACAAAAGATATTAAAAAGGCCGCCATACTAATTGTACTTTAATAAACGTGAAAAAACAACACCTATGGTGGTTTTGCCCATTCTGGCTATCATCCTTAATAGCACATATGTATTTTCTCTTCAGGTGCTCATGCATAGTGCTAGTGCCCCTGTAGCATGCCATCAAACTTTGCACAGCGCACAAACCACCTTTTTGTTTTGTGATAGTTTGAACTACTCCCATAATTATGTAGTGATATTGAAGGAAAACATTGATCATAATGAATTGAAGTGTCAGATATAAAAAGGGTGATTTCATTAAAATCATTTAAAAAAAAAAGATGCATCGATTTAAAATATTGATGTTGATGCGTTTTCAGCATCGACGTCATCGATTGTGTCAACTAATCCTGGCAGCTTTAAGTGAGAGAGGCTTTGATGGAGAATATTTAGGAGGGAAGTCTTGTCTTGCATGTCTTAATGTCAGTAAGCCTGTAACCTCATAAGTGAAAGGGTATGATTGCAGTCATACTGTAGGACTGAGTCTTATGAGACATAGTCTGGCACACTGGGGTTTCCATAGATTTGACACCGAACTGTGTTTTTTTTTTATTGGTGTAAATTTTGCTTGTTTACATCTGCGTTGTTGCCATGACTACTAATGTTACCACGGTGGCAAGTGGTTATATACCTCCATGACTTTCCACATTGGGTGCTTAGGAGAGCTTTTGTGTTCTGATGAAGTCAGTTTCATTCTGTCCGGTGGGGAGGTGGGAAGAGCATAGTGTTTTATCTCTGGATGGACCTCTTCGTTCCTTCCAGACCCATGTGTGAGCTTGATACCTTGTTTGTTAAGCTAAATACCCTATAAAAGTACACTCTGACTTCTAGAATGTGTTGAAGACCACAGTAGCACTGTTGACTGTTATAGTAAAAGACTGTTACTTTTATCTTGCCTGCTGCCTCCAGTACTTGCTTGTGTTGCTCCCCAGTTTTGTCCCCATGCATGGCGAAGAGCTGTGACCCCCAGCCGCCACCTCTGTGCAGTCACACAGTTTCAACTCAAGACCCACTGTTGGCCCCCGTCTCATGGTTGCTCATTTATTTTCTTTTCAAGAAACTGTCTGCTCGCTCACCACGTACAGTTGCTTCAGCTTTGTAATCAGCTCTTTTCAAAGGAACAAAATCTTTCTTCACAAAATAGGAAGAGCAATGGTGTAGCTGTTGGCAGTGCTCACTGGTCTTCTGTGATGTAGAATGACTCTGGCCAGGCACAAGGGAGTCGGAGGAGAGCCCGGTTTGTTTTCACTGGCAGCCCAGAGAAGAGCTACCTCAGAGTTGGTGGGCTGTCAGGGCCTATACATCTAGCCTCCTGGCAGTCTGGCTGGGGGGTAGGATTGGCAGAAGGGGCTGTGGGACTACGAAGGGGGGTGTGTGCAGGGGGAACAGGGGCCTTTGATGCCGAGGAGTCAGCCAAAGTGCAGGCCTGTCTCAGATGGGCTATCTGCTGAACCTGGCTTGGAGGACTGCAGGAGACTTGGTCACTCAAGGTTATGCAGTTTCCACTAGTGGAAACAGGAAGACATGCTGTGAGATTCACCTGGGCATTGCAGAGCTGCTCTCACATGTACTCTTAAGCCGGTCTGATGCCGTGGCCCTTTGGCTTCTGGGGAGACAGCGGGCTGCTTTACTGACAGATCTAAATTCATCTGCATACTATTAGCAGTCCTTTATTGCTAAATTAGACTGTTCCAGCAGCAGGATACTTACTGGTGAACATCAGAATGAACATCAGAAGTGTATAAGAATATCCTTATTATAGATACCTCTTTACTGCTCGTTCCTTTAACAGCCCCCCAGTTAATTTTACTCTTGTTCATGGACTTGATATCACGCTGCCCCAGTGTGTTTGACAAAGACCAGTGACACTCCACTGCTATTTACGTGACTGGAAACATTGTAAGAGTTTTATAAATTCCTCATAAATGGTTTCCACTCTCCGCCAATGTGGTCTCTGGGCCCTCTCTACATGTATTGGGTTTCCGTTGGTGACTGGATTTGTTATTTTATTTTCCAAAAATATCAATTTCCTTTTATTTTAACATTGAATGTCTATTGCTAATGAAGGGGAAAAAAATCATAATTTATTTTTTGTTTCTTTCTCGGAAGCTTTCTTAGTCGTTTGTCTTAATTAATTAGACATCTGTTTAATTTGAGGCATTATAAGTCATTCTTAGGTCTCCCCTTGGATGGGGCCCTTATTTGCATGTACATGAAATTGCTGTTGAAGCCGCCTCCCATTATTTTATAACGGGGGTGGGGAACCTGATCCATGGAGCTTAAAATGTGATTAGAGAAATAAACCCCCCGCACCATACATGATCAGGTAGAGAAATTAGTTGACGGGTGTGTGGTTTGACCTGGATGGCAGCACACGGTACATAGCTGTCTAGGTATAACTAGAAGCTACTTGGTTCTCTGTTTCTTTGGTGGCACCACCATCCTGGAGAGCCAGTCCATCACCGAATCACTCTGGACCTCCTGCAGGTTTGATCTAGTTTGTCTAGGGCCAAGGCTTTCTGAAGCAGGAAGAGGCAGTGGAGTAATCTGACTGCCCCTGTGTCTTGCAGGTTTGCAGTTCTCGCCAGCATGACATCCCGCCATGAGACCATGCACAGTAAACTCAAAAGCAGCCTCATACTCAAGGTAGCGACGCCCAGGCCAGGTCAGTCCAGCCAGCGCATCGTAGCCTCTGCCACCATCCAGTCACTGGGTCTGTCTTTCACATTTTTCAGGAACATGTGGACCGGGCAATGGCGTTGAACCGTGAAGATGCACAGTGCTTCTACCTACTGGGGAAGTGGTGCTATGAGGTAAGCCAGGGGTCCTTCAGTCCATTGCTGAGAGCTACAAAAGCCTTGGCCCTCCTGGGGGGGGGCAGCGGTTTGTGGGCAATGCCTGTTCTTTGGGTGCTTTGAATGTCTTTGTGGTAAATATTGGTATAACCCACAATTAATGACACTCAGCTAACTGTTGCTAAAACACAGTTGGGTCTTGGCCCCTACCCTCCCACACCATGCATGTCTTTTCCATTCAAGTCTGATACTGGGAGAATTGATGAAGTCTGTTTTTCATGCATGAATTCTGGCACTGACTAAAAATGATTTTGTTGGCAGTGCTGGTCAAAATTTTTCCAAGTTAACTAACGACCCTTTCCGGAAAACTAAATCAGGAATAACAGTTTGCCTTCTCAGTGTCCAGTTTGGATAGGATCTGTAGGACTGGCATTTAGTTATGAGTTACATCTTTCCTTTTGGTCTAACAAGGGAGCAGTCAAGAGCCAGTGGTTACCAGTACACACAGGTCAGCAAAGATCTTAGTCCAGTCTGAGGGACCCAGAGCTAGGAGAAGGACAAACGACCCATCCCTCTAAACCCACAGCAGCTGGCAGTGTTTCTTATTTCTCTTGCTGAAGTGTCTGTATTCACAGCAGATCCATCGCATCCTGAAGTCGATTACACCCCATTTTCGCTCATTAAACGGGTTTCCCGCAAATTTGAGTTCAAAGCCCAAGGGATTATATGCAACAAACATTTCTTCAAAACGGAACAGTTTTCTGAGGCCTCATGCCCTAAACCCCAAACACTAACCATGACTGAGTACACCATGTCCGCGGAACCTCTAATCGCCCTTCATTCTTTGCTGTTCTTTCCAACTGGCACCCATGCCTTGGCCTGAGCCTGGTTCTGCTGGCTCTCTGCTTCAGAGCAGCTCGCCCAGTGTATTTCATCACATGAGCTCCGCGTGTGTACTCCTGGAAGCGGAGGCCATGGAGCAAAGCCGCACGGCCAAACTCTTAGATCCGAGCTTAATCCACAGTCGGCTGTAAGATCCTCCTCAGCTGGTTAGTGGACTGCAGAGCCATGACCTTTGTCCCGCTTCTACTCAGTTTCATTTGTATTAATCCACCTGCGTAAACACAACCTCGACCGTGTGCTTGTGTATAGTTATGGGAATATTTCTAGATTTGAACATCCTACGCCCATGTCTCAAATTAAGCACAATCTGTATTGTTCTATGAAAGCACAGCTATCTTTTTTTTATTTAAATAACTGAGTACATTTTTGTTGTGTCTCTTAGTGTGTTTGGACCAGTCAAGACCCACCTCTCCTGACTGGCAGATTAGCATTCATACTAATTTGATACACATTCATCATATACCTTTCGGTACATTGTTTTTGGTCGGGTATGCACAATGAAATACGTTTGAATACATGAATACATTTATTGACGTAGGAGGTACCTAAATTCACAACTACAGTAGATGTTCAATGCAGAAAACATGCTAATTGTGGCTGAGTTGGTTGCGGCTAATGCTGGTTATAGTCAGTCATAATGGGTGGTTTGGGAACATTTCAGTTTCCCAATAAATTACACCAACACTGGTGACAGAGAGCAATTGATAAGACCAAGACTGTCTGTCTGCTTTGTTATACTGAACTCTTAATATGTTGCTAGAAACACATCCAACGTGCTAACTCATTTGAGAGGACATCATCTGAGCATGTGTGTGACCGAACCAAGGCAGAAAGAGTCTCTGCAAGTTAGTCTCCCCGTGGTATTTAAGGTGCCAGGAAAATCAGACCAGGCTAAAATAATACAGCTATAGTCTGTCTTACCCGACCTCGGATAAGCGGGAGAAAATGGATGGATGGATGGAGTACAGTAAAGTACAGCTGTAGTGTTTATTGCTGCAGATATGTGACCATACTCTGTAGCAGAGAACAGAATTTAGTTCATTATGATTATTACAGTTTTTGCATTTATTATGCATATTTATTTTTACGGTGTGCAGATAAGCATCTCTTAGGCTTTATTTACAGATACATTGACAGATCCGTTGCCTTTGGTTTACAACTGTTCCTAATTGTGCTTGTTCGCAGTTTTAATGATAACTAATAACAAATTCTGTTTTCTCCACTATATCAAAATTGCACCAAACTGTAAACTCAAAAACAAGATTTGTATTGTGAACCATTGATTTAACACCTTTAAAACAAATCATCTTTTTAAAAAAGATCTCAGATGGAGGAGTCAAACTGTCATTGTCATGCACCATGTAAGATAAAATAACATGAACTTCCCTGCAAAGGGAAATTTGTACATCAAGTAATAAACAGAATTTGACAATACACAGAACAAAAAAGTACAATACGAAGGGACATAAATATATATATGTATAAACAATGTACTGAATACAAACAAATAGCAACCGAAGTACAAGACCTGATATTGTACTATTATTATCAGGGATTGACATAACTGGTATGCAAGTACGCATTCACCTTTAAAAAGGATACATGCAACAATCGATTGTTTGTAAAGCCGCAAACGAATACTTATTTTATGTGCATTTGCGCTGATATGAAAACAAAATATAATGCATTTTAACCTGTATACCGCAAATGAAGTAGAGTTAGCATATAAAGATGCTTTATATTTTTTCATATCAGCGCAAATGCACATAAAATAAGTACGCATTTACACTGTTACCACAATTGAATGTCGCATGTGTCGTTTTTAAAGGTGAATGCGTACTTGCGTACCAGTTATGTCCATCTCTGATTATTATTTTATATTAAAACCATCATGATTTGAAAGTGGCTTCAAAATTTGCTCACCAGACATGTGTGACTCATTGCCTTTCTGCCGCTGAGCTGATATGATAGTCTGTCCACTGGACACTGCATCTTTGTCCAGTGCACTGGGGTGCTTTCTGCGTCGTGCTTTGTGTAGGAGACAACCACAACTGCAGTTTGAGGGCTTGGCCCTTATGCTCTGTTTAATTATAGTCAAGGAAGGGCAACATGCAGCTCTGTCACTTAAGTCTTCGCTGAGTGTTTGTGCGTGTGCCTGATGGATCCTTTGGAGGGGTTGTCAGTCTGTCAGTGTAAGAGGAATGATGGGAGATGGCTGCTGAAGTGGAGCGCTCCATCTTTTTGAGGCTCTTCTTGGAAGACTCTTCTGTGCACCTGACATCATCTGTCACCTGTTGCTAGATCTCCACCCTGGGTTGGCTTGAGAAGAAGGCTGCTGCTGCTCTGTATGAGACCCCACCCACCGCTACCATGCAGGATGCCCTGGAGAACTTCCTGAAGGTACAGCAGACCCAGCTCTCAAAATAAATCCTTCTGGGCCTTTTTCTAGAAGCCAGTAGCATGATACTGGGTCAACCTTAGAGGTGTCTGGCCTCCACAACATGGTTGGCAGCTGCAGACTAGCTGTCGCCGTGGTGATCTTGACCCGTGTCTTGCATGTTTGGTTGTTTTGCTGATTTGTACACCACCAGCCCACTTGAATGACTTTATGATGTCACTCCAAAGACTGGAGAAGGCGGCAAATTAAAATGTGCCTGTACTCTTCTTTAAGTGTCTTAATGACCCGTGCTGCCTTCTTCCCGGTGTTGTTTACATGGGTGTGGTTTTGGCGTACCAGGCTCCTGCAGATTTCTGTGCTGTGACTGAATGAGCTGCTGTGCAAGATTTCAACCAGGGCCTAAAATACATCAGACACTTTAACGTTTGCTTTCTAAAAACTTGTATTATTTTCCTCTCTGCCCAGGCCGAAGAGTTGTGCCCAAGCTTCTCCAAAACACTGAGGGTTTATATTGCCAAGGTAACAGAAAACTCCCCCTTTGTGTGAGTGAACGGCACGTGTATGGATGGGATAAACGGTTAGGGCGGCTGGCGGGTTTGGCACCTCGGGCTAGAGCAGTTTTGGCTGCAGGCGTGTGCCAGCTTTCCTCGCCTGTGGGCAGAATCGGCTCAGTAGGTAGCCAACATGGCTCTCCTGCCTCTTTCCCAGCTGCCTCCAAGCACCTTTAAACAACCTCTGGATGGCATAATCTCTGAATTACTCTGCTGAAAGTACCAGGCTAGCTGCTGCCTGCCCATGGTACCTGACCTCTTTCTGTTCTTACACGGGGTGGTCTTAGGTTAGTTTGATACTCCCTGTCTCCCAGAACCAAGGCGTAGACCAGTTTTTTATATCCACTCTCTGTTTGTTTGGGCAGCCATCTTTTTTTGTTTTTACTCCAATACTCCTTTGGGAATGTGCTGCACAGCTATGGAATCAGATTTGTGCCAAAATTTTCAAACTAAACTTTCCTAATATCAAACAAAATTCATTCAATATTCATTCT
>JAODLC010000028.1:16923002-16945627 GCA_026781145.1 Hippopotamyrus pictus
TATATATTATATTGATACTTGATCATTTTCATCCCCAATTTTATAACTCTTCATTACTGGAATAAGTGTCTCCCCAGTACTGTTTAACTCTGCTACCTATATGGACTGGCTTTCACTTGCTCATCAGGCTGATCACGCAGCCTATAACCGTTTACACGCGATGAGCGGTCTGCCTTCCCTCTCATCGGTCCAACTTCATTAAAGTCCAGCACTCCCTCCCCCGAGCTACGCGCCCTCGGGAGAACCAGAAGAGGGGGGGTTGGCATTTGCGCCAGCCACATTCCTCTCCGCTTGCTCACGTCCGATGCGAAACCACACAAAGGTTGCCAGCAGTACATACATGAATTATTGACCAGTCTTTGTTATTTATTTGTCTATTCCCTGCAAGCTTTTGGCCAGATTTCTGAGGACTGCAGCACCACGAACTCTGCCTGACTTCAGTTTTCAGGGGCTTGGACTTGTAAGGGTGGTATCTCCAGCAACCGTGCAACAGAAACGGAGCTGCCGGATCCGCTGGGCACAGACATAATCACATACCTTTGTAACGGAACATGACCTGACATTTTTAGTAAAGTCAAACTGCTTGGACAACATGATATGTTCTTGGGTGACTGTGGATGTCTTCCTATTATCAGCCAAGAACATACTGCACTGAAATGCGAAATTTACGATTTGGCATGAACCTGGGGTTTCTAAACGACCATTATAGTTGTTAAATATATGAGATTCCGGATATTTGCTGATATAGTTCGCTTTAAATCAGTTATTTTTACTGGGAGACGATGATTGTGGTGCTGCGATATAGGATGTTTATCTTATGAAAATGGAAATAAGCGCTCTAAAATATCCGTCAAAATGTTTCCAAATATTTTTTTTTCTGCATTTATGTAAAATAGATGTTGGCTAAACCTAAATTAAGTTGCATGAATGTTACATTTATATTAAACGACATTCATGGTATATGCGGAGAATATCAAATAGATGGCTTTTAAGTGATTTATTTTTGTTAAGTTAAGCTTCTGGGCTGCGTACTATTTCTGCTGCGTTTGTTATGTCTACGCTTTGATTAAGATCGCCGCACAGCAAGCGCGCTTCTGGTCGGGGGGGGGGGGGGGTTGCGTTAGATTCCCGGCTGTCCCGCTTCGCGCGGATCTCTGCGCCGAGCCTGTTTGCCTAACCTGCTGAACTGTTCATTGGAGCGCAAATCAAAGCTTGAACACAACGCCATTAAATCAAATAAACTTGGTCTTGCGGGGCAAATGATCTAGTTTATTTGCTTCGTTTAATACATTTTAGTACCGTATCACGAAATGCCTTCTGCTGGTGGGGCTGGGGGACGGTCTGCTAGAGTGTGTTATATGAGGTATGACATTCGTCTCTCAGACATAATAGACCTACGTATCGTAATAATAACACTGATGTCTTTTGCGTCTTCCTAAAGCTTGAATACTTTTGAATACTTACTATAGGCTACCACTATTTATCCTATATAACTTCCGCGTGATTATATTTTAGGTAACATTTTGATTTATTGGCCAATTTGATTTTTATAGCTTTTAGCAATTCTGCACGTTTAATTGTAAAACGGGCGTGAATGTTTAATTTTCTTTACATTAAGGGAGCACTTTCCTTTGAACTCCCGAATACACGATAGGCGCACATTTACGTGCAAAATAATTGTAAAGTGACTTGTTATCGTGCAAGTCTCAATCTGTTTATCAGATTAATCGGCCCCACAGAGATGGCAACCTGGGAAATTAGGCCTAATGTTGCATTGAAGAATAAACAGTCTCGTCTAGTACTATTTTTTTGCATGTTGTGAATGGCAAAAGATTAAACCGTTTTCATTTTGAACGGAAAAAAATAATTCATTGTACAGGCTTAATGCTTCAATATTGACATTCTACCTTGCATTACATTATTTTTTTACTGATAATTTTTCTTGAAAGTATTTTGAACAATAAATCAAACAAAAACAACGAACGGGGACTATTAAAAATGTCCTGATTTAACAACAAATGCGAAGCTCCTCATTTATTACGTAAGGGTGGAATTGTTAAAAGTGGTCATAAAATTAAATTAACGATGGAATTTTAGTTCTCACATTCAGATTTTGAACATAAAATTTTAAAAAACACACGCTTGACACGAAACAAAATGAAAAGATAACGCAGTTGTGGAGACTAGTTTTATTTTAAAATATTTATCTACAAAGATTACTTAGTAATTATTTTTATATATATTATGTATAATGTATAATTCTGTACTTATGAATAACTTTATTTTTAGTTCAGAAATTTAACTTAGAATTTCAGAAATCGCCGTTTCGGGAAAAGGTGCAATTCTTAATCGCACACATCCTTAAAATATCTACATGCCACATTTTGGCTATACACACGTTAAATAAGACGGTACATACATTACAAACTGCTTTTATTTCCTTTCCTATTATTTCATTTTTGCGTGCTAAGCAGTGAACCTGGGATGAGCTTGCGTGCCATTGGAGCTTCGCGTGCGTGGATCTTGGTCACCGAGGTCTGGCTTCCCCAGGGAGTGGGGGTGGAGATTGTACTAAGAGATTAAAATGTGAAGGAGCAGGGGAAAAAAACTAGTAGAAATGGCTTCCAGATGACCCCGATTTCATTTTAGTTGGCTCATCTGGAGCTGGCTGACGGACCAATTTGGGCACACTTAGTTACGCGCTCTCCACCTCGGGAGCCTTCCTCGCGTAACGGTATTCTGTGTCGTACTCTATACTCGGCGTTCACTGGCCATCCATCCATCCATCCAGGTTCACGTAAATTACCCCTGAAGCACAGAGAATAGCACAAGCCATTTGAAACCACTGTTTACCGTGGATGAATTCGCTTTGTATTTATTAGTAAGCAATTGCTTCGTGACTAAATGCTATCTTTTGTAGAAAAAAAAACAATCTATACGATTAATTTGAATTGTTATATAAACGGCTTGGTAAAGGTGTTACCTTTTTAACGTTTTAAGCGCAAATTGCATAAAATGTAACATTTTTGTCTGTATTTACCAACAGGCTATACACGCACACAAACACACATAACAGCAAAATGCACAATCAAAATAGCTTGAGTATGTGGAGATCACACATCTGTAAATGTTTTATTTATATAATTCTTATTATTATTATAACATAAACACACACACGTACATATGTAGACCTAATATATGTTTATATGTTTGAGTGTGTGTATAGCCTACATATACATTTTAAGCTTATCGTAGGCCTATAAAACGTAGTTTTACAAAAAGGGAGCATACGCGATATTCTGCCTTTTGGGACTGATATTTGAAATGTAATTATGAAGTTATTGCGTGATTATAAATTAAATAGGTTGGTGGTGGTTTCATTTTTTAGTTAAAAGTGCACTTTTTAAGTGGATTTATTCTGTGTAGATGAGGCAGAGCAAGAAATATCTTTAAAATCTGACTTGAGTTTTAATTAAAACAGTTAAAAATGTGTGCGTGAGGTGTATTTACTGGAGTTCCCACAGGGACGATATATCTTCCTGGCAAAGATAGATGTCCGTCTGTTCAGTGACGAAAATCGCGTGCAAAAGTTAAGGGCATGACTAGGTTAATAACGGGTTAGTTTTGGTTTCATGCCATTGCGATTTCCTCAGTTGCCAACTTTCATTCAACCTGCAATGTATCACTTATAAATTAGCGTTAGGTCAAACTCTGCAAACAGCAGAATTCGGGGATGACTGTGTTCAGTCTCTATAACTAACATACTACGTTTCCTACGGACTTGCTGCAGCCCACGATACAGCAGTGAAGCTTTTTTTCCACCGTCTAAAATATAACGAACACACGCCAGCATAAATCCAAGAGCGCGTCAGAAAATCTAATGCACCATCCATTCACGCCGATCTACTATCTATTCTACTATATAGGAACATCGAAACACGAAACGAAAGGCTTTGGGTTTAAGAGAAATTTATACGGTCTTGTATGTCAGCGCTTGTCCTTTCAGTACTGCTCTTCAGTCTATCGGTCCCTGCAGGTGGGAGACTGCAGAAGACCACCTTTGACAGTGCGAACTCACTAGCCATTAAGTGATGAAAATGTAATGATAATGTTCCTTGAGTCTCTCCAGCTTGCACCTTCGTGCGATAGGTGTCATTCTGTAACCTAAAAGTGAAACCGGGTCAAAAATCGGTCGGACAGTACTTTCCATTTGTCATTGCCGGGGAAGGCTTATTTGTAGATGTTGCAGAGAGTTTATCTGTTTTTAACACAATAATGCTTAAAGGAAACCCGCCCTTATATTCACAGTGGCGGTGCTTGCTTACTTGTTTAGTGTGATAAACATTTGAATTATAACTGAATTCTTAGCATTAAGAAACAGTTTTCCGGGTAGGTCAGTTCACAGAATCCTTTTCTGGAAAAAATATCAAATGTTTCCTCTGTTTGTTTTTCACGGGGAAAATGTTCATTGATGTCTGGTGTTTTGTCTCGCCTGATGTTCTAAGCCTGCTCACAATCTGCTTGACTCGTCTGTCTTATGTGCGTGATGAGGGGTGGGAGGCGCGGGGAGTCGCGTGCGTGCCGGGGTTTCGCTTTGATAGTGTCTCTTAGGTCGTGCTTTTAAGTCATTACATGAAAAACCAGTGCTCACTTTGAGAAATATCATGCTCATCAGATGCTGTCTTTAATCTCCCTGATACTTCACGCCAAACAGTGGCCATCTGGGCATATATTTTGGCATTAGCGAAACAGGGAGTGATGCAGACCACTTGTATCCTCGCTCTACTTTCAGGACAGGACGTTTTTTTCTGCCAGTTTCCTGTAAGATTTCAGGCTGGCAGACATATGACTGATTGCTGGTTCCTTGCACTCCATCACGACCTCAAAGGAAGCCCTGCTTATAGACACCAAATCCCCCTATATTCCTCTGTGTTGAGTCGTGTTTGAAATAAATTCCAGCCATTGACTGATTCCTTTTCATCCTCAGACACCCTGCCTCATATCCCGTGGAAATTCTGCTTTGAATAAACCAGGCCTTCCTTTTTTTGACCTGACTTCACACCATGGAATGGCCCTTAGTTACCGGTCTGCACTGGAAGTCGTGAAAAGCTCTGCCAGGTACTCCCGACGATGTCCTGCCAAACAAGGCATCTCTCTTTAATACTGGAGCAGAGGGGCACCCCGACACCTGTCCTCATCAGTCATCAGCATTGACCTAGACAGCCACCTAGACAATAATGTGACAGTATTCAAAACTGCCACATACCGAGATCCTGATTCAGAGAAGAGAAAATGACCCTTCATTTCTTGTTGTGTGGTTTTGGTGTTTGGGCATCCTATGCCACAATGCATCCTATGCATCCTATGCCACAATGCATCCTATGCATCCTATGCCACAAACACCAAGAGTGATATTTTTCGCATGAGCTGTTGCTGGAATCTTCTTTTCTGGCATGTTGTGTGAGAGCATGTTCTCCCCTGATTGCGCTCTCTGACTCTGGTCGTGCTGGAAGGCATGGCGTTCTGTGTCTGACGCAGGCCTGTAACTGGATTCTCTCCGACTGCACTCGCCTCTGCTCTGGCAGCAGCACTCAGGGGTGTGTTTGTTCGGAGATGAGATTTGATAGATCATTTCCCTTAATTTCCTAATTTGCTTCTTCCTTGATCAGGAGTATCAGCCCTGCTCTTTGTTTCCCATCTTTATTGCGGTGGAGGCATCTCTGCACCGACGCAACGATAATTCATTTGCTGAATCTCTTTCCCTCGTAGGTGTTTCGGCGTGGGCTTAGAGTCTGTCTCATCTAAGCAAGTGGAGAGGCTCATAAATTATAAAGGTATGTGTGCCTCTTTCATGGTTTTTATTTTCGTTCCAGCAGCTCCTCCAGGTCAGCTGATAAATCACATCTGAATCATTTTAGAAACAACGACAGATTATTTTTTTTTTTCCAGAAGCGAACGCATGCGGAAATCTGGGTTGGGAAGGGGATCCGATCGCGTGAGAAATGGCATGTGAGTGGCCGGTTCACAGAAGACATCTTGCCTTGAAACATGTGAGATGTGGTCTGAGCCTGGGGCTGTCAAAGAATTGTGAAACCCGTTGCCATGTCACACAACAACGGGAGGGGGTTGATGATGGAGGACTGAACATGGAGAGGCTCAGTGACAGAGTGAGAAAGCTTGGAAAAACAGGAGCTGTTGCATTTCAGTATTAGCTGAGGTAGTAACATGGTGTTGAAGAGCCACTCCATGGGATTTTCTTCGGGGGGATGGGCGTGACCCCAGCTAAACTGGGAGGGCCAGATGCTAATCGCCCTTGTTATGGGACCTGCCACTAGGGGCAGATTACCATAAATGAACTGAGCTAGCCAAAATGGCTGAAACTAGTCCCCCTCCAAGCACTTCTCTTGCCCCTGCTAGGTGAATAAATAGCTCGCTTTGGAAAATACCATCAAAATACCATATACTACTATGGTATGACGTATGGACTGTATGATGGTATGGGAAATGAAATGCAGTCTTGCGTGCCATAATGACATTTCAGGTAAAGACAGACTGCGTATACGACGGTGGTCCAATAAGATTATAATGGAGCTGAAAAATTCCTATCATCTATGACGTCATAGTGCAGTGATGCTGGTGTTTGTGGTGATGCTGGTGTAAACAAACCTACTGTGCTGCCAGTTGTATAAAAGTATAGCAGATGCAGTATTTTACAGTACATGATACTTCATAATGATAATAAACAACTACGTTACTGGTTTATGTGCATGACTGTACTGCCCCAGCATAGTTAGATGTAGCCTAAACTAAAGGCAGCATTTGATGGCATGATGTTGTCTACGTTTTAAGCTATTTTATGCACGTGTCAGGGTCAGCGCCTGTCCAGCCCTGCGCTTCATGTCCCCTCCCAGTTCGGCCAGCAGGTGCTGCTGGCCATCCTGTCCTCCACCCTGTCTCTTGTCCTTCAGTCCCAGTGTGCTCTCCCTATTCACCGGCCCGCTGCATGGCTCAGTGTGTCGTTTCTGTGGCTTAGGGACTGCAGTCCCCAGTCATGGGTTTGAGGCTGGCTAATGATTGTATTTGAGTTTCTGTTCCCCAGTGTTTTGTTTCGTTTGAGTTCCCCGTTTTAGGTTTGCATTCCTTGTGTTCTGTTCTAGTTTTATGTTGCACTTTGTTTCCTTGTTTATTTTCCTAGTGTAATATTTCCCTGTTTCTTTAGTTTCAGGTGTTTAGTTGTGTTCATTAGTGTTAGTTGTGTCACCTGTGTCTTGTTGCCCCGTGCAGCTGATGATTGGTTGTTTGGCCCGTTGTTAGTCTTGTTATCAGTGTATTTATGTGCCTGCCTTTGTTCATTTCCTAGTCAGTCATTGTGCCCATGTTACTGTGTATGGTCTCTCTTCTTGTTTTTTTTTTTGTCCCTGCTCCCTTTGTTGCCTGGTTTCCTGTTTTATTTTATGGTTCCCTGTTGTTATTTTGCCCATTTAGTTCTGATTCCTTGTGATCCCTTTATTTTGGTGGTTTTCCCTTTGTTGTTTCTGTTAATTAATAAATTCCTTGTCTCGTGAGCCTCTAAGTGGATCGTCGCCTTTTCCCCGCCACGCGGTAAGAGCAGGTAAGCCTGTGTCAGCTGTCTAATGGCAATTGTCTGATAGTTTAATTTCATGCCACATTTTAGACAAATATTGTTGTTGCTGCTGGTGTCACTAAATAAAATGTTATTGACTTGTCATTTTCCTCACTGAAGACAGTAGTGTTTCACGTTTTGCGGTCCGTTATACAGACCTGGCTCAGGCTACTGTGCGATGATGTGCTGGGTCAGTAGTGTAAATGTAACTAATATTTGAATTTCTTAGAATGATGCATGTATTATGAAAATTCTAATGCCCACGGAGTTTTCCAGTCCTAATGTATTTCATATGCCTTACTTTCTCTGCTGAATGTGTGAATTGCTGTGTTTCTGCTTTGTTTGGGTCATGGAATCCCAGAGTGATGCCTGAAACATCAGTCCCGTTTCTTTATTTATTTTTTTCTCCTCCTCCAGCTGCTGCACTTAGTGTTTACGGGTGTCGTGTCGGCCCCAGGCCAGCCCTCCCCGTCTTCGTCATAAACATGTCCTGACGAAGTCCTTTCATTATCTTCTGAGGGCGGAAGAGTAACATCTATCAATATCCCAAAGATTATTAACTGAGCTTTGTGCTGAACGAAGATTAGGTGAGACTGTATAAAATAGCCAAAACCATGCTTGTCTTGGATTATATTGTTGTTAGTAATTAGTAATATAATGATAATTTGGACTTTCTATTCTCTGAACAAATGACCAATACTGGCCGCTAACATTCACATTAAAGTAGTGCCTTTAAGTTCCCTGGGGATATGCAATGACAGACAATGTGCTCAGCTTTTAGTGTGCTGATTTGTGACAGGTGAACATTCCCAGTAAATACAACCTTCTAGAAAGTTCATTGACTACCTGTTAATCATAGGTACGATTGCTGCCCTGTCAGTTCCGGTCTCTGAGGTGAACCCCCACAGAAAGCTCCGCCTGTGGTGAACATGAATGCATGAGTGACGCCCCCCCCCCCACCCCCAGCTTACCGCTCCAGGGCTTGTGCCTCTGCCTCTTTTCAGGCTGACGTTCCAGCAAAGCTGACGTTGGCTAGACACAGTTAGCAGGTAACATGGCTTCCAGCATCCCAGAGCGTGCCGACAGCTCTGCCTCAGATCGTACTCTGGAGCCAGGAAAAGCAGTGTGATGTGGAAGGATGGAATGCGGGCCTGCTGCCTCGCTGGACGAAATGATGACCAGGAATCTCATCTGTGCGCAGACGTATCTCACGGCGCCCCCTCCAGGCTGATATTCACACAGAATATCAGCCTCTTACTCTGTTTGGATTTAGGCACCTTGGTGAGAAGAGTCTGGATACCCAGGGGAGTCCGATGGGCATGGATGGCAGATTCAGGGGGCCCACATTATACATGAAATTGGGCAAGGGGACCCAAGTTGACGTTTTGTCAGGGGACCCAGAATTTCTAGGTACCCCCCCCTCCTTCCTTGCCCTGCCCCAAAGGGCACATGCACTGGAGGCAGAGTCCCAGCAAACATGCAGACTGTGCTTCTCTGAGGGCCCGGTCCATATTCTCATTTTGTTGTGCCTCTGTTGCCATTTCCTCCCCCCCCGCCATGCTTGCCTGTGTGGGGGATGTGCTGATGGGGGGGGGGGGGGCACAGTGTAACCCTCTCATGTTCTCTATACTGGGTCATACATCCACAGAAAGCTGCTGATCTTGGGTGGTTTTCTGGCCGGAAGCCCATTGGCTGTGCGTGCATCCTTCATCCTGTGGTCCCTGAAGCTTTAGGTGTAACACTGTAGTCAACCCAGCCAATGAAATGTCTTTGAGCTCTCCATGCTAAAGGGAAGCAGAGGAGGGGTAATGACAGTTAATGTCCCGACCACTTAGTGGATATAAATAGTGCAGGAGCCTGCTTTACACATCACTGGCTTTCCCGCTCTGGCATCATGTTTCTCAGCGCAGAAAATGAAAAGGAATTAAAGGGTTTTCCTTTTTCCAGCATGAGGGCAATCTCAGCTCAGAGCTTGGCCCGTGTCTCCAGGGGTCCAGTAGGAACGTAAATCCGCCCTGAGTGGCAGGGCTGAGATGATTAGCAACAGGGTAATTGGTGGGGGGTCGGAAGACAGCTATTCTCTGGTCTGCTGTGGATGTTACAGGTAAAAGCTCATGGGAGACAAGAACCACCCCCACGTGACCCCCTTCCTGCATGAGCTATATGAGAAAAACAGGCGTGTCCATGGTGACGCCAAAGGCCCTGAACTGGTCCTTAGGTGCCGAGACTTGCTGTGGGGGGGGTACCTCAGTGTCACCAGTTGAACACCCCCGGACCTGCGGCTCTGCAGGTATGTTGGAGCCCTGGCTGTCTGCTTGCCGATTTAATGCTTCTGGTCTGCAGCGTGGAGCTCATTGCCCTCCTCCTGTGGGGGGGGGTAATGAGTCACAGAGCAGAAACCAGAGAAAACATCATTAAGCGAGGGAACAATGGGCCCCTTTTTCCCCACAGAGCAAAGGCGACCCCCGCTCAGGTGTCACTTTGGGAGCCGTCTTATCGCACACGTGAACGTAATTTGCATTTTGGACGTTCTATAAACAGGATTTTATTTTCCCTCTGCATTAAATATGTGTGTGCAACTTAAACATTACGTGTAAAAGGTCACAGGGCTCAGGGCAGGATGTGCAGAAGAATAAAAAAATGCTCTGAGCACAAAACTGTAATGAGACCAACGGAGGCAAATGGGATGTGCAGGAAGAGGAAGTCGTGAGAGACCAAGTGTTTGACCCTCGGTGGGGGCACCCGGAGCAGGGTTTCGGCAGGTGGGGGCACCTGGAGCAGGGTTTCGGCAGGAAAACACCCTCGTATGATTTTTTTCCCTTCTTTCACCAGTACCAAGAAGAGATGACTATGACCTCGTCGTCACACCCCCAAAGTCTGCAACCAGAAAAAAACCCTGCCTGATACGAAGGCATGTACGTTTCCCAGTCTTATTCCCAGAGAGAAAGGGGCTGCAGTACCAGTTATATTTGGCCCCCATGCTCCCTCTGGGGTCCCGCTTGCTAAATGCCTTCCATATGCTCACATCTGCTGCTGCAGACCACCTGCACTAAACCCCAGACCTCCCTAAACCACCCCTTCCATGCTTTGTTGGTTCCCTTCCTGTGCCTGTTATTCTGTGCCTGTGCGGTTTCCTAGATTGCCGTGTGGAACGTTGTGCATATGCACAAAGACATCACTGCTCTGTAACAGTAGCAGGTGACAATATCTGGATTAGTGACATGGAAGTCCCTGCCAGTTGGCCGGGGGAGTGTGTTGTGGCTTCTTTAATGCAGAGACACAGGCCTGATATATCCCTGGGGGTTAATTTAGCTAATCCATGTCCACAAGGAGGATGCTGACGACCTCTGCGCTGGCAGTACTGGCATGACAGAGGAGTTACCCCAGACGGTGGCCCGAGTGTGTATGAGCGCCACTGTCTGGCCTGGAGGGAACACTGCGCCTGCAGACTGCCTCAGAGAAGAACACCCATGTCAGGTCACTGGGAGTTTAAAGGCGAAGTCCACAGGCTGCTTGAATCTCTCTCAGCACCCCAAGTACAGCGCCCCCTCCACGCTGGTGGAGAGGCACCACCGCACAAACACTCCGTCCCCGTTTATATGTTCCATCTGTGCCTGGGGGTGGACTGGAGGGAGCGCAGCACAGGCACAAGGCAGACTGCATAGCAGGCCTGGCCAAACCAGGGGGGGGGGGCTGCTGATGCATTAAATCACCAGCTCAGGACTGGTGGACTTGGCGGGGGACAGACAGACCCCAAACAGGACACAACATGGGCCCTGGAAGAGTTCCCTGCAGTGGGTGAAGCCCGGCGGAGATGTGTATCTACATCTCCGCTGCACATTTGTCCCTCCCCAAGCAAACAAGCATTGTCTGGGAGGCCTGGGTGAGTGAAGACTGACCCACATATTGGGGGGAGGGGGTTTCAGGCTTGGCCCCACATCCAGAGGCCACATGGCAGTCAGTCAGGGACACACTTTACCCAAAGATCCCTTTTCCTTTGAATTTAATTTTTAATGCTTTTCTTTGTTTCTAAGGCAGCTGGTCATCACATGTAGGCAGGCAGCATTTCCAGCGACATACACCACCACCCCCCCCCACAAACAACCCAACCATTCAATTTACATACATACAGGAACTGCCATTTAATTTCTTTATTAATGGACCCCCCCTTTAGTATATTACAATTAAAACACAACGTGCGGGGGCAAGAATAATTCAGTGATATAGGACACAGACACAGATAAAGTAGAGAGTATAGCAGCCACCCAGACAGAAGTAGATGAAACGGAAAGAGGGCAGCCTGCAGAGCGCAGCACAAATCAAAGAGCTCAGCCGGGGGGTTGGAGAGCTGCACTCAGTACAACATAAAAACCCACAGACACACGCGGTTCTTTGGGCCAGCCTGGTGCACGGGGGGGCGGGATGTTCCCGTCAGTTTACGACACCGAGCCAGACCCGAGCCAACTTCCCTTCAAATGAGGGCGACCGCAGATTTACTTTGCGGGAATCCCTTCCTTCCCTGTGCAAATTACTACCTGCAGTCGTCGTATATTACATTTCTATCAAAGTTCGTAGTTATTTTATGTTTCGCCATCTGAGACGTCAGGTCTCCTTGAGCGCGGTCGCCGTGACGCTTCTTAAGGCCGTGGGGACGGGTGGCCCTCAATCCTTGGCATCGCCCACACCATCTGCGTTGATGGCGAACATGGCCTCGGCCTCTGGGAGACACGGAGAGTCATAGATCTTGCAGATCCTGGTCTCTCCTCTGCCCTTGCGCAGATACAACCTGTTAGGAATGAGAGAAGGGACTATGGGTAAATGTACGCGTGTTGTGAATGTCTCCATGTTCCCCAGGAGCAGACAGGGCTACACACCTGGTGGTGGAGGCGTGAGCCAGGATGTTGCCCCCAATGGGTTTCTTGGGGTCCGCGGAGAACATTGCGGCCCCGTCCACCTGGGCGACCACCTGGTTGGTTATCACCACGGCGACGCCAAACTGCAAGGAATCAGACACACGCACACACAGGAAACTTCAACACGGCTCTGCGGGACAGCAGCCTGGCCGCGCCGTGTGCCTAAGCGGAAAAGCAGGCGTGCGGAGGAGTACGTGAGAAGAAGGGATGAAAGCGGAGAGCAGGAGAGACGGGAGCTGAGGGCAGTAAATCAGCTGGGGGAGCCCGGAGATGTGCCGGCTGACGTTCTCACGAAACCGGCCGCTCGCCTCCCCGGGACGGGGGGTGGGGGGGACCCCGGACTGCTAATGCGATCGCTCAGCTAGGGGGTGGGAGCCGCTCTGATGGGCTGAGGCCTGCGCTTCCGAGGTCGACGGGCCACGGCTCTTTCTGAGAAAGGACATTTCGCCGAACACGGCTAATGGAACGGCTGGTAATAATCCTGCGCCGCGGTCACACATGTGGCCCTAGAAGAACCTCGGGGCGTTCCAAGCTCCGCGACGTCCTGCAGGAGGAGGAGGAGGAGCCACGAGGGGCCTTTTTGGGAGGCGGCTCTGTCTTTCTGAGAAATGCAACTTGTTTAAAGCAGACATTTATATGAGTGGTATTAACAGGCTGCCTTATTTGTTATCGTAGGTCCTGGGGCCCTTCGGAGAAGGGGCTTGCTTATTTGTCGATGACAGAGCCCTTGCACTTCGAGCCTGTCTGCAGGAACGCCACATGCGAGCAGCGGTTAAGCAGTCCTGCGCCTCAGCACGCCACATCCTGCTCCCGGAACGAGGCGTCCATCTGGTCTCCGGCCCACTTCCCCTCTCAGAGGACCCCTAAATCCATCGCCCAGGCTGTTATAGTCCAACTGCTTTGTCACCTCGCCGGATAGGGAAAGATTTGCTCTCGCGACAGCAGAACGGAGCCCGGCGGCGTTCCACGCGTCAGCAGGTGCCGACGGCCGCTCACCTCATCTGCCAGCCGCAGGAGCATGCGCAGGAACCTGCCCAGGTGGCCCTGCCTGGCGGAGAGCTCACCCCTGCCGGAATAATCGGTCCTGTAGAGGGCGGTGGCGCTATCCACAATCAGCAGGGCATACCTGGGGAGGAAATAAAAAACGAGGCGGGAATGTGACACGCTCTGTGCGGCCAGAAATCGCACATTCACCCTCACGGTATCGTCCCAGAGACCTTCTGTAGCCAGGGACGCGGTGGCGACAGAAGTTCCCAGATGGGGTGGCCCCCAGCTGCCCTCCCCCACATGCCACTCACCTGGACTCAGCCATCATGGCAGAGGCCTGGTACAGCAGCTGTGTCTGGTGGTCTGTGTTGAATGCCCGGGCGTAGGCGACGTTGTCGAGGACGTCGCTCCCCACCAATCCATACCTAATAGGGAAAAAGGACAAAACCAACCACCGTGGTCAGTTTTACACATTTAGCATTCTAGGCAGTGCCAGTGACCATGCGAGCCAGTGACCATGCGAGCCAGTGACCATGCGAGCCAGTGACCATGCGAGCCAGTGACCATGCGAGCCAGTGTCGTCTGCAGGCTCCTACAGCAAGCTGCCCTAAACCCCTATGATTTGAAGTTAGCGAAAAGCTGGGCAGGCAACTGGAACCCAGAAATCACTGCTGATGAAATGCCCTGAAAAGCTTCGTGGCGGGAAAATCGTTGTTACACACGAGGCAACATGCGGACGCGGCAGTCAGAAAACCGCCATGCTGAGATCAAGCGGCGGCTGTCTGGTATGGAGAGACACGCTATTAAAAACCGAGTGTAGATTTTAAAGGGGTAGTGACACCCAGGCTAGAGGAAGGAGACCCGTGACTGTTACTGAGGCTAAAGTGGGAATTAGCAGGTCAGCATTAATCCACAAGCTCAGATGAGAGAGGTGGCTGCTTTTGGGATGATTTTAAAAAGGAAAACAACTACAAAAACAAAAGAGACCACCAAAAGGCCGGGGAAGAGAGGAGATGGGCAGATAGTCTTAAGGATGAGAGAGCAGAGTGTCAGATTACAGGCAGGGAGGTGGATGCCTGCGGTGAAAAGCCACAAGCAGTGCGGTGCAGTGCCCGTTTTATCCTGCACGGATCGCACTGCATGACACTCAAACGCTACACACGCCCCCCCCCCCCCACCAGGCATTATTATTCTACGTGCTCCGCTTCTCGTAAGAGCAGGAAATATTTCGGGAGGCGAACATTAACCGGGAAAATAAATGAAAGTGGTGAAAAGGCCAGGACGGAATTCCTTCGTGGATCAGTGTGAGGCCTGCACGCTCGGAGCCAAAGCATGGAGTTTCCACCGTTACTGGCTGAGCCCAGCTGGTCTGCAGCCAGCGAGTGGTGCTGGAGCCTTTGGATCACACCAGCATGCCGTGAGATGGGGGGCCTTCAGCATGGGGGGGAGGACTGTGAAATGGTAGGTCATGCTTACCGTCTAATCCGTTATGTGGCCCCCCACCCTACCCACCCCCACACAGTCCTTTTCTTTTTTTATCCTGACGACCGAGATGCTTAATGAGCACCGGACCCGCACACACACACACACGCATGCACGCACGCGCAGCTCCATTTGGATCCTGTGCATGCATCTCCTCAAGCCTTTCCTGCAGCAGCCAGCATAGCACGTTTGCTGAGGGATTTTTGTAGCTTTATAGCCTTTTAACTGGAGCCGACTTCGCTGTGCTGTACGTCTCTCTTGCACTGGACAGAGCGGTCTCTTATCAACGCTAACACAGAAACTAGCGTTGCGACTGGTCCGACCGGCGGCCCATAAATCCACAGGTTTAATGAACACCCCTGTATTTGTCCAACCAACCGATCTGGGGGTCAGCGCAGTGAAACATACCCCCATTTAAAACATATGGCCGCCCCTCCCCCTCATTGCTGTCACGCAACCACTGCCCTGCCTGTTGCCCTGGGTCGGATTTTACTGCAGCCAGTGGCCCACATCGACCCCCCCCACAAATAACTTGGAAATAATTGACATGAAGGAGAGTTGAAATGGGGGTAAGGCCTGAAGGACATAAAGGGGGAGAAAATTCCCGTCTGGGCGTCCGCCGCTGTAATTCCTTCTTTGTGTAGGAAGGGAAAATGTTCAAAGTGTCATCACTGATCAGCGACAGTGCTGTTGTATCCTCCTGCTTAGCGCCATATATCAGTCTTACCCATGAATAAATGTTCTGCACACATCAACACCCCACCCCTCCCATGGAACAAATCAAGGGACCTTTTTTTTTTTTTTTACTGTTAATTCTATTAGACTAATCAGATTTATCCCAGATGCATGTGCTTTCAGGAACAGGGGATCTGAACTCCACAGGTCACAGGAGCAATTTCTGTTTCACTGGGCCAAGGCTAACCCACCTGGGGAGTGGCGCGCCCCCCCGTTTGCCACTCTGGTCTGCAATGCAAACATCACACGAGTGCCCTCAAGGTACCAGTCAGATGAAACCACTGACAATGACCAGAAGTGGAGTATTAAATAGCGAGGTAGGTGATTCAAACCTGCCCCCTCCCTCAGTATAATGATTCAAGTCACTTGCCCTGCGTTTTGGACTATTTAAAGGAAACGGGGTTCATCAGTTGGAGACCCTTATCTGCATTTCTAACAGCTAAACATCGATCCCTGGAGTCACAATCGCTTCTTGAAGGAGCTCTTCAAAAGGCAGGGGGGTGATTTGGGGCAGGAAGGGGGGCAATGGAAGGGGGGCGACCACAGACACGACATCCAAGGTGGGTGGGGGGTGGATGGGCTTTTCACAAACAAGGCATCAGCAATACTTCAGAGGTCAATGCCGGACTGCTTCCTGCCAACATCCAGACCACTACTGTACAATTATGGTTGCATACAGCAGGTCGGAAGCAATTACTATTCGCATTATATCTCAAATTTAATTATTTCTCCTTACACCCTCCTGCCTCAGGGAAATGTATCTGCTCGGCGTGCTAAGCTTCATTCTGGTGGATTCCAGTAGCAATGGAATCAAGCTGAATATACGGAACACAGATCAAAGGTAGGCTCATATCACTGTTTTGAAATGGCTTTCCTGGGATGTAAGCGATATTGCTTCAGCCAAAGATACAGATTTGAAACCTGAGGTGCATGAGTGGCATTTTGGGGCTAACGTAGAGCGACAGGCACTGAGGAGGAGAGACAGCTTACAGCTACATCAGTAATACAGTGACACGAGTGTTATCAGTTGGAATCCTGTCCCAGAGTATTACTCACCATGTAACAGCTAAGTGAGGAATAATACCATGGTAGCCACTGGGCATTTGTACCATGTACAATATCATGTACATATCTAGTGACGCTCTAGGAAAACCACACTTACCTTTCTGCCACTGCGAGGAGTCTCTCCGGCCTGAAGGTGCCCTCAGTGTCGATGTACATGGCCTTCCCCTCCCCCCCGCCTTGGTCGACAGGCAGCTGGGGACAGACAGCAGCGTTGAGCTTCAAAGCTAATGGTTTCTGGGTCAAATCCCAGAAGTGATTCAGCTCTAGCACCCTGAAGCAGGTACAATAATGCATCACTTAACGACCTTCCGCATAACATCTAATCACACATACGTCCGAAGTTCCAAAAGATCAGAGCTGAAAAATCCTGATCGGCTAACAGACGCAGCAGACGTAAGTGGTCGCAGTGCACCACATGTAGCTGCTGTAAATAAAACGACTGCCCCACCAGCTGTATAACAGTACAGGACATATCTAACTTATAATACCCATAATGCACCATGTGCAGCTGGTGTAAAGCGACCTCCGTGCCAGCTGTATAATGGTACAATGCATGTCTAACTTATAACAATAACCATAATAGTTGATAACAATAATAAACGTTAAGTGATTATGTATTTTCTGTAATTTATCATTAACGTGTACTCTCTCTCGTATATGAAGTATCTTGGCCGTTTAAGCATATACAGTGTAAATGATATTCGCATAGCACCCAAGTTGCCTGACATCTTATTGGACAGAATGTAACCCGAATTATACGTGACGCATACCTAACAAGCAAAGATGTTAAAGTGCAACTGCTAAAAAATGTCAAAGAAAGGAAAATGTTTCATTGTTTATTCATTGTTATTATAATGCTTTATGTAGCCAGGGCTACAGATGGCATCTGAGAGCTGAGGCTGGCAGCAAAATTGACATACCTGACAAGTCACCGCCAAAGTGTGGCAGAGCTGCGTCTTCCCTGTGCGAAACTCGCCGAACATCTCTGTGATGGAGCCCGTCTCGATCCCACCTGAGTAGAACACACACCTTAGCAGAGGTGTGGGCTACCGCAGGCAGCCGACACCAAAACAATCCCATTCACCAACGTACCTTTACTACAAACTAATAGATGCTATATTATTTCCTAATTCCGCATGTTGTAAGTACAAGATTCATCCATTGCAATATATATCAAGTTTTATTTTGTATTACGCAATACCTCATAACATTGAGAACCTGATACGAACAATATATCCTGTGCAACATCTGGTTTACTGCTGAAATAGACTCCATAGTGACAGCCCATTTCATTGTTACACAACATATTTACAGTTTTGGCAGACTTTACATAATATTTTTCTAGTTAGGTGGTTACGTGAAGACAGATGACAAAAGCTTTGTTTGTGTTGCCCAGATTCCTGGGCAGCCCTAAACGTGGTTGTGGAAAGGGGGATTCTGGGATGTAAGTCACGATCAAGGAGTGACGAACCAGGCAGAGCGTCGAAGACCTGACAAGAGAGCTGTGCGACATGCAGACTCCCCTCTAAGCTTCCGGGGACCGAATCCCTATGCAACCTCTCTGAGATGACATCCTGACATGGCATGCCAGTGATTATCTCACCACAAATTATTTTTAAGCTGAAGAACCCCACCAAGGCATAAACATGGGTTTGTCCTTGGATCGTACCCAGACAACATCCTGTTTTTTTCCCTCTTTCCTAGAGCTGAGTTTTATATATATATATATAAAAAAAAATCCAGACTGCACGGAAGAACACAAATTGCAAGATGTGTCACCACTCCGAGATCCACATCAATGCCCGCGGGATAGGATGACTTGTGCCATTGTCCTGTCACACGCAAAAATCTCAATCCGACATCAGCAGATGGTTAACATGATGGCAAATGAGAGAGCGAGGCGTTTCACAGAAAACAGGTGCGAGTGACGGCTGTGGGGGCCACAGGAAGAGAAGTGACAGCCAGTCCCAGACTGGGGCCTCAGCCCTCATGACTGGACTCACATAAATAAATTTAAAGCTGCTCAGCAGTTTACCAATACTTGCAGCAAACTGTTGCTGATTTATATTTTAAATTCGTACATTCATCCACCCTCTACCACAGCTGGCCAGATGGGTTTGACTGAGACCTCCTGTCTTTCTGGGTGGCCGTGTGAGCAGAGGGACCTGATTCCCATATTCACCTTGCAGCAGCTTGTCCAGCTCTTTGGAGCCTGTGGAGATCTGAATGATTTCAGCTCTGCGCTGGTGGAACTCCGTGGCTGTGGTGAAGCCCATGGGCACCAGCCTTGCTGCCTCTGCCTTGGGTCAGCCCATCGGGGGGGGGGGGGGGGTGGGGGGTAGGGTTAGAAAAAAAAGCATGGCAGGTGGGTAGAGATGCACCAAAAAATCAGCCATTTTTCAGCATACTTGGCCTGGACTGGAGACCGGCCGGTCCGTTTCACGCATGCTCCACACGTCATATGCACAGCGGCGCAGGCAATAGCCTCACAGCTGCATGCACACTCACAGACAATATTGTTAGCGTGGAAGTTGTTCACTGTGAGTGAACGTGACACAAAGCTTGCAATTTGTAATACATGTGAAGCCAAAGGTCTCCGCATGGGGAACCACCACGAAAATGTGGTGAAACATCAGAGAAAACTTTAAAGTGATTATTAAATATATATTAGGTAATCATAAAAAGGAATAATCATTAAAACTGCAAAGCTAGTTAAGGTTACTTGCGAATTGGTGCATAACCAGTGTTGGTATTAATAATATTACCCTGCAGCTATTATTATTTGGAAGAGTACAGTACACTTCAGTTTTATTTGGAGGTTTGTAACCTATGAACTTTTTTAAGACCAGTAAAAAAAAGAGAAAAACAATGTCATGCTATCAAGGTGAATTTAAACATACTGGAAAATGATAACTGAAATTTATTTAGTTATTTAAATTTGTTGTACCTGCTCTTGTTTGGTAAAGTAAAATACATCAGATAAAGTTGGATATATAGCAACTCATTTTCAGTTAAGTGTTATGTGTACCTCTTTCCGGTCACTGAGCACTTTATTTTGAGACTTAAGTGAGACAAGATCCTATAACACAGTGTATCTGGGGGAAATTTTAAAGTTTAGCAATTTCTTTCGTAATTAATATAGTTCTGCATTGAATAAAAGTTGATTTTAGTTCTTAGAAAGAAAATCATTATCGGCAAGTCATACTTGCAAAAAAAAAAAAAAAAGGGAATTGGCCAAGAAAACTGCAATTGGTGCAACTCAACAGGTTGACATGCAGGAGCAGAGGAGGCACGGGGCTCTGCATTCAGGAGCAGAGGAGGCACGGGGCTCTGCATGCAGGAGCAGAGGAGGCACGGTTCTGCATTCAGGCACCGCTACCCCAGCCCATCCCGCTCACCAGGACTTTCTCTGCCTTGGCTTCACTGATTCCCTTGATGTTGAGCAGCTCCTTCTTGGGGGCGTACGCCACAGCCTCCACCGTGTGGAATCCGGCATCCTCCAGCTTCTTGATGTCACTGGCGCTGATTCCGCATTGCTGAGTGGGAGAAAGGGGAGAGGTTCATGTAAACTGGGTGGATGTGGGGATGGACTCAGACAGGGACCTAGTGACCAGAAATCAGGGATGGTACCTCAAGTCGGCTAAGAGGCTGAGGCCCAAAATTCTCCTCCTCTTCAGCCTCTGCTTCAACTCTGGTCTCGCACCGCATTGCCATCCTGGACGAAAGGGCTCCGCAGGTCTGACCAATGACCTAAAGTGAAGCTGTGCCTCAAAATAGAGAAGTTGCATTAATTTCAACTGAATACAAAGAGACATCACACCAGCGCATAAGGGAAGGGCCCTCTAGTGTACGAAAAAGTCACTGCTCTCGATGTAAAACCGTGTCCTTCTAAGATTTTCTGAAACAATGAGAATATTAGAGCTCCGGATGTAAGAACGGTTAGCGGTTTCCCTCCCAACAGGTCAATATCTTCTGATCAAATAAATTACTGACCGTAATCGTCTGACACCCTAATTCACCAAGGACTAAAGCACTACGTTTTTAGTCGAATAAATATTTAGATTTGAGGTAGAGGTAGACAAACTGGCGTTTCAAATATCTAAATGGCATAACCTATTAATCAGTGTAATCGCCTTTACGATGCTGCATAACCACATCTAAGCAGTTTTCGTTAGCCAGCGCGCTACACGCTACAAAATCACCTTAACCGGCAACGCGCTTATCTGTCAGTTGTGTGTAATTCGAGAATACACATCCTAAAATCTTTCTTAGTCTATTTTTCGTGGATGTGAAGAACGTCGCCGTTTAAAGATATTGTTGCGATACAAACCTCACTTCTAAGTTTCAGTCTCCGACAACGAACTTCCCGCCTGATGGCGTATATAGAAACGTCGTGACGTCGGCAGCGTCTTAAAGGTGCAGTGGCATAATTTTCGGCTCTCAAGGCCTGCGCCGTTCTGTTGCTCGCTATCATCGGAGCGACGATATTCCGTGTGTTTGGATTCAGGTTTCTTAAAGTTGCATAACCACTTAAGTGTTTCTCAGGGCCAATGTATTTTGTGAATTTCATTATTTTTTAACTTTACAACACACAATTTAAAAGTAAATTATTAGTCCTTTAATAGCGCACTTAATCTTCTAACAGCTCGAAATAGATTTTAAGCGGAACAAAAAGTAAATATCCACAACAGATAGAGTATACTCCACTGGAGATTAATGAAAATCGAGACATAAACTGCAGGGTACTTTGCAACAAACTCACATTACGCTATAACACTTCAAACTCATATGTAATTTCTTTTTAAATACGTTTCACATTAAATACACGGCCTGGAATTTTTTGAAAATCCTTGTGATGTAATACCTTTAAAATGAATAGGGATACATGGGATGCTCTTGTTGTACGAAGTGTCAATTTATTAGACAATAACAATCTAAGTGGCGTGATTTAAACAGTAAAAAAACAAATTCTCTTAAAAAGACCTTTTACACATGAATAAGAATTTACAGTTTACAGAAATGCAAATGATGCAACTATTGAAACATTTTTAAATTAATGCTTTATCACACTGCCAGGTTCATTGGCACATGAGTTTCACGATGCATTCATCACCAGTGGTCCTACGCTGCCCTCTAGCGTCTGAACGAGCCCCTGCTCCTACTGTAAAACCTTTTAAACTTTTCTTTGCATTCTAAAGTGGTGACTTGTCTATAAAGAGAAATAATGACA
Organism: Hippopotamyrus pictus; assembly: GCA_026781145.1. Classification (NCBI taxonomy): domain Eukaryota; kingdom Metazoa; phylum Chordata; class Actinopteri; order Osteoglossiformes; family Mormyridae; genus Hippopotamyrus; species Hippopotamyrus pictus. Next base: position 16,945,039 of record JAODLC010000028.1, read on the forward strand.
AAAGTAACAAATATGAAAACACTTTTTTTTAATTATAAGCAATTATAATATAGCAATGCCATAAAAGAAAAACAAACAAACAAAATGTATGTTTAAATATAGTACAGAATTATGCACCTCCTTGAGAGAAGGGCGGTTAACGTTCACACGCTTCAGTGCAGGATCACGTCATGGATCCTCTTAACAATCCTCGTCAGGTAATTTCTGGCTGGCGTGACTGTGGACACAATTTCTTCCAGCTGCTCAAGCCTTGAGGAGGGGAATGACGTAGCGTTAGGCTGAGTACCTGGTTAATGATATGTCAGGATAGAACGGCTCAAAGCAAGGGCAAGGATCCAGCTTTCACACTTTGAGATCTCTTACCTCGTATTTCCAATGTAATTTTTGAAGGTAAGCACTTCCAGATGAGAAGCTGGGTAAGCAAGATCAATAGCCAGCGTGACTTCAAACTTAGCAAAAGCCTTAAGACTTGAGAATAGAATGCTGATCCTGAAATAAAAATAAAAAGGTAGCAACTCATAAGCACGGGGAAGAACCTGGATATGTTGGAACGCTTCTACTCCAGTAACCCTAGTTAGAGAGATTACAT
>JAODLC010000028.1:16945727-16961215 GCA_026781145.1 Hippopotamyrus pictus
CACACACACACACACACACACACACACACACACACACACACACACACACTTTCCAAGACAATAAGCACAATATCCCAAATTTAAAGGGCAGGACATGACATTCATGCTGCTATGCTGACCCCAGAACACACTCACTGTGTCTCCTGGCATCCAATCTGCAATATATCAAATTTCAGGGAGCCCCACTTCCACAACTGGTGGATCTCCTCCCCCAGGACACGGCAGCGGCTCACCACCAATGCGGCATTGTGTAGGAGCTAAGGAGGTGGGTCAGAGGAGAAGGTACGAATATTTATCAAGATTCTGAACTGTTTTGCATTAAAAATACTCCCACATTGACCAGACTACTACTTGCCAGTGGGATGTTAGGCCTGGTAGGATACTTTTCTATCCAGTTGCTTTCGGTTTTAATGAACTGGCTGATCAGTTTGTGAACGAGGCGGGCATAACACATCGAGTTCTCTTCTGCAAGACATACAAGTTCAAATTAATTCCAATCTCTAGACACTGCATAATCACACCCGTAGGTTAGACAACCATTACATTGCTCAGCTCCACTCACCATCCAGCAGTAAATGAAATCTGATGTCATTAACCTTCTGGTCATTCTGCCCTGTTGTATCTGTGTGTGAGAGGAAATTACTTAATTTTCAGATGCAAGAGAGACCCAGGTTCATCCTGCATATTTTATTTAAACTCTAAAGCAGTGTTTCCCAGCCAGGCCCTCAGGGAGCCCAAGACAGTCCACATTTCTGCGCCTTCCTAGCTCTCTGCCAGAGAGCTAACATTCTGAAAATCAATGAGACCCGGGTTGGGAAACACTGCTTCAAAGTCGTCTGATTTTACTGTGTAACACAGGCCAACAATGAGAGCAGCATCAGTGAAATATTGCTGCTCCAGAAAGGCATTTAACTTAACTCTGTAGAACATCTCAATTTCCACTGATAAACATCTGATAAATGAAGGGCTCCATTCAATTGCAGCAGTCATGTTTCTAATTATGCTGAGGACTACTCACTGGCACATGGTTCAAACAGCACCTCCAGCTCCACGGATCCATTCAGAAAGGTGTAAAGCGCTCTGCTCTCTGACTCCTCAGACAGCGTCCATTCGATCACTCTGAGAATGCAAGCAAGTGTGGGACAGTTTCTGCTTCTGATTTAAGTATGACACTAACAAATATGATACTGATACTAATCAAACTGCTAGCTAGCAGGATGGAGCCAGGAAGCATTTTTATAGGCTGAACCTATAGGGAATAAATATTCATTCAGATTATTCAGATTCAGTGATAATAAATAAACTAATTGCCACACCTGTCTAGGACTGTAATATTCTTTTCAAACTCCTTGGTTTCTTCCTGAATTCTGCAGATTTTGTCCTCAATGCTGTTCTTCTCCATTACAAGAAAACTTATACGCCTTGGAAGGAAGACAAAACACTTGCAATTGAAATGGTACAGAGTGTAATGCCTGCTAGCACATTAAAATATACAAACTTACTATAAACATTAGCTCACAGGGTGCTAAGTAGTCTACTAAAGCTTGAAACTGACCTTTCATTTTCAGTGACAGCCACATTGAGACTTTCCAGTTCTGTACAAAGACAATTACGAGTTAATCTGAAAAAGCATTTAGTTCACAGAGTCTTTGGCAGTGGGCAAAAACTATGTAATATTAAAATAAGTTAAAGGCCCAGAATGTTTTTCACTATATAACAGCCATTCACTCCACCTTGTTGCTTAACCTCCAATGTGTGCATCAACTCAGAATTCGCTCCAACTTCTTCCAACCCTTCCTTGTCCATTAAGTCCAATTCTACAAAAAAAAAAAAGGCTCTTCACTGATGACAACTGTTATTCAAAAAATCCAATCAAATGTAGAACCAGCTAATCATAACCAGCTACTCATGAGGAAGGACGGAGAAGCAACCAGTTCGGGCAAAAATCCCAGTTGTGTTAACCAAAGTCCCTCCTACCAGCTTGCAAGTCCTGCAGACAATCATCAAGGTTTTTCAGGAACTCATCTGCCTCGTTAATCTTCTCTGTCAAGTTTTGCTGCGCCAGCTAAGAAGAGAGGGTGTAGCTGGTGTCAAAATGTAATTCAAGGTCTAAGCCAAGCTGAGAAAGAGCTGTGTGGGGTGCAGCTGAAAGGAGGTGCCTGTCTTGAATCACACATTGAATAAACTTACCTGAGTGGTTTGCACCAGGCTGCCGTATAGCCCAATCTTCATCTCATGTGAGAACCCTTTGCTCTTCTTTCGGAAGTATACCTTCCTCTCTCTGAGCTTCGACCTCAAACTCTGTAACTAAGGTATAAGACAGGTGTTGGTTAACTGTGCAATATACATAATGGGTAGGTCTGCTGCAGTGAGGAAAAAAAAAACTGGTAATAAAAATACCTGCTCATCAGAATAGGTTTTCACCACTTCCCAAAAGGACTGATTAATCATTTTAAGAGGTTTGTTTTGATCCCACATTCGTGTTTTCAGTCTGAAAGAATCAAAGGGGAAAAATAATGCAGCCTCTTTTGCGTCGTGAAATTGTCACAAGTACAACAGTTCTCTGATCTGCACTGGTTTTCGGTCTATGAAAAGAACAGGGAAACTTTTTGGAGACCAGTTTTCCGTTATGCACAGATAGTTATATCGACTTACTTCTCAACAATCCTGGAGAGTTCCCGATTGTCGTCTTCATAAACCCGCTGCTTGGGACGGTTGACGTATTTCTCCATAAGCAGGTCCTGTGGCTCATGAGCTAATGCAAACTGGAGGGAATTTTGCAGATCATAAATCAGTCAAGGCAGTACACATGCAGTGGCTAATGGCAGCAGGTTAGCTGTAGTAATCTTTATTAGAAGAAAAATAAAAACAGCAGCATACGAGCTTATCAATCATTCTGCAAAGCATACAGTACCATTCAAAAGACTGGACACGCAAGGCGCTTACAAAGGAGAGTGATTTGGGTGTCCAAATTTTTTACTGGTACTGTACATGCCCAAATACACGAGTAAAAACACCTGAAAACTACAACTGCATATACACTCAGTTATAATGCATGATGAAGAAATAAGAGCCTATGGTTTCTGCAGCACTGAGTTCCTGAGAGTTGGTCATTACGTTATCTGGAAGAACACTCTGCCGTGGTTTGTGAATGACAAAGTCAATGCCCAGGAAATTCAGGAACTCCTTCAGCGTAATGCTGCCATCATCCAGTTTCTGAAACACCAAAACGCATCTGAATGAACAGCAACATCCAATATGACGGTAAACGTCAGATATGCAAGAAAAAAGGCCACTCAAATACCTTTTGAAGGTCAATCTCATATCCTGTTGCTTCATCAAAGTCAGTTTCATACTGACTACATCTCTGAGCTGGAAAGGCAGTGAAATATTTAGCATATAGAGTAAAAAACAATAATTTAAAAATTTAATAAAAATACCAAGAATGAGACCAACTAAGATACAAAGCACTGTCTGGAACACTTACCACTAGTGTCAAAAGTACCTTCTGCCCTTAAGTAGGTGGAGTTATTACTGGAGTTGGTCGTGTCCAAAGTCTTGACCATTGTACTTGATGGATTCTCCTCAGCAGCATCTGCCACATTTCTATTCAACTGAGATGTTAACTTGGAGGAGCCCTAAAAAAAGTTTAGACTTTAAATAATTTGGAATCACTTTATAACCCATTCACTGATGAAAAAACAAGTTGGAGAGCTCACCTCTGAATCTAGGTTTTTCTTGGTCTTCCTTTCCTCTGTACTGTCTTCATGGCCATCCATTGGTGAAGACCTTTTCAGGCCTTGTGCTACATTTTGGATTGGTGCCTCCACTAATGGCTCATCTACAGCATCCTGGCCTAACTCTCCTTTTGAAGTGTCTTCCTGGATGCGGCTGCTTACATGCCCCCTACCTTCAATGGTTTCTGATAGATCTTCCTCACTGCTGATCTCAGGAAGAATCTCATCATCTATATTTTCAACTGGGCCACTACCTGAATGATGGAAAGCACCATGTGACACTCTCTTCGTTAAGAGGCTCTCCAAATGACCGCCTTTGGTTATTTCAGGAAGGTTTTTGCTCAGTGGTTTGTTCTTTTGAGGGAGCTTGGGCAGAAAGCCGCCAAAAGACATCCTCCCTATTTTGGGCTTACTTTTCAAGAAAGGGATAGGAGCTGTCATGTTAGTTTGCGTCTTGCAAACAAAATCATCTTTCCATTGGTCATCCTCATCTTCCTTAGAGATATTTAGTGGACTATGCAGTGCTGGTTGGTAGTTTTTGCAGTCTTCATTAGAAGGACAATTCCTAGACTCAGAGACTGAATCTTTAACTTCTAATGAAAGCTGGGGGACAGGAGCTGTGAGACATCCATTTGCTGTGTCTGCTGGTTCAATGATAATATCCCTCATAGTATTAAGCTTTGACTGAAGATCTGTCAGACTCATTCTTCTGGAAATTTTCTTAGAGGCTCTGACAGATTTCTTTTCATTTTGGTTTAATAACGGATGAACTGTGAAAACAGAGTCCTTTTTGTTGACCAAATCATCACTTTCTTTGCATGTTGCATCTGTACAATCCATGACAAAAACGTTATTTTTGTTGCAGTAATCCTTCAGCTCAGAATGTTCCGGGAAGCCGCTCTGCCCCATTGATGCTAAATTCCTTTCGGTTTCTTTCAACGTGTTTCTTTTTGCTACAGTTTCTGCATTTTTTCCCATGTTCAGGTGAATATCAGAATTAGAAACTGTTGTTTGAATACCTTGTTTAGCAACCCCATTATTACAGGGCCCAGAATATTCTGTTTGGCTGCTTGTCATTCCAGTATTGGGCAGATCAAAACATGAAACAGCTGCAGTTTCTTTGATGTAGGCATTTTCATCAATTTCCACAGTAAAAGCTGTTGTCATCTCCATACCATTATCATTTTCTTCTGCAAACACAGTGATATCCTGAGGAGGAGCAACTTTGCTTGTGTCTGATGCAGTACCAAGTACTTCATCACTTTTCATTCCCATATCAGAGACAAAGGCTGGAGAGGTCAATGAAAGAATTTCATCATTAGAAGTTGACTGATTTACCATTCTTGTGCCAAAGGACTCATCTGATGAAATCTTTGCTGTTTCTCTACATGCCTTTGGGAGATTGCATTGGCTGCTTTCCGTAATAGGCATGCCAAGAGCTGTAATCATCTCTCCATCACTTCTGATGTCCACCTCTGAAGACAACGTTTTGTTCACAGGCATATATGACAAACTTTTCCTTCCAGTCAAACATAAGGAGTTGGCCATCCCAAAACCAGAAGTTTTATAGTCAATAACAGTTTTGATCCCAGTAACATCCACATCATCTGAGTTTGAGGGCTCAGTTGTGAACAGACTGTGACTAACAGATCCTATCTGATCACTTAGTAATTCCATATGGTGAGATGGACCAGAATGAGCAGTAGATTTTTTACCTGGGAACCTGAATGATGCTTTACCAGCATTTGTGAGAACATGCCTGCTCTCCTCCAAAGGCACAGTGTGAGCTGTAGTCATCTCCATATCAAAATCATCCTCTGAAAACATCACTGTTTTGTCAGTAGGTCTGCATGTAATACTTTTTCTTCTGAATGGAGATGAGGGATAAGGCATTCCAACAGCACATGACTTGGAATCAAAAGTTTGGCTCTTAGTAATTTCCATGTCATCTGCGTCAAAACTGCCCAAAGCTGCTGAGCCAGTGCGATTACCAGGTACTTTCTGACTATTTCTTGGCTCTATATTGTTAGCCTTTTCATAGAGATGAGCAGATTTTGCCAAAGGAATTTCTTCACACATATTATTTGTAATAACAGGAGAATGGTTTTCCTCAATAGGCACAGCTATGGCTGTTGTCATTTCCATACCGACATCCTCATCTGAAAACATAATTGTTCCATTAGCGGGCATACATGAGAAACTTTTCCTTCTGGTGGCATGAAAGCTATTAGCCATTCCAACACCACAGGTTTTAGAGTCAATAGCAACAGTTTGGCTCCTAGTAATTTCCATGTCAGAAACGAAGTGCTCAGCCGCTAAAACATTTTGACTAACAGAACCCATTTGATTTCTGGTCATTTCCATACCATCAACTTGTCCAGATTCACCAATGCAATTTGTACTGGGGAAGCTGATTGCTGCTTTACCTTCACTTGTGGGAACAAGTGTATGTTCCTCAACAGGCACGATTAGGGCTGTAGTCATCTCCATACCACAGTCGTCTTCAATTCTGTTGACAGGCACATGTGACCAGCTTCTCCTTCCTGCAGCATGTGAAGGATTAACCATTCCAACACCATCAATAATAGTTTGGGTCCCAGTAATTTCCATATCATCAGAGCCAAAATACTGCATGGCTGTTGGTCCTCCGCACTTACCAGGCCCTTTCTGATTACTTGATGGTCCTGTCATATTAGTCTGCTCATAATGAACAACAGCTTTTGTAGGAGGAATCTGTCTGTTTGTTTCTTTATCTGTAATTACAGGAGGACGGTTTTCCTCAATAGGCATAGTAAGTGCTGTAGTCATTTCCATGCCAAAGTCATCATCTGAAAATATGACCGTTTTATTTGTGGGCATACATGACAAACTTTTCCTTCCAGTGGCAAGTGAAGCATTAGCATGTCCAACACCACAGGTTTTGGAGTGAGTAAAAACTGTTTGGCTCCTAGTAATTTCCATGTCATCAGAGTCTGAGGGCTCAGCTGCCAAAACATTGGGACTAATGGCATCTGTTTGGTGACTTGTCATTCCTATATCAGCAAACACATAAGAACCTGGTTTTACTTTAGGTGATTTGAAAACTTTTTTCTGCTCACTCATTGCTGGGTGATTTATTTCTTCAATAGGAGTTGTGAGAACTGTAGTCATATCCATACCATAGTCATCCTCTGAGAAGATAACAGTCTTATCTGAAGCAGTTGTGCTGTATATATTCCTCCTTGAAGAGGCAAGTGAAGGATTAGCATGTCCAACACCACAGGTTTTGGAGTGAGTAAAAACAGTTTGGCTCCTAGTAATTTCCATGTCATCAGAGTCTGAGGGCTCAGCTGCCAACAAATTGGGACTAATGGCATCTGTTTGGTGACTTGTCATTCCTATATCTGCAAACACATAAGACCCTGGTTTTACTTTAGCTTTACCACTTATAGCTGGATGATTTATTTCTTCAATAGGTGTTGTCAGAGCTGCAGTCATATCCATACCATAGTCATCTTCTGAGAAGATAATGGTCTTATCTTTAGCAGTTGTGCTGCATATACTCCTCCTTGAAGAGGGAAGTGGCGGATTTAACATTCCATGCATTTTCTGAGAATCAATGAGAACAGTGTGGTTCCTTGTCATTTCCATATCATCTGAACCCATGAATTCATTTGTCACCTTCAGATTCTCTTGATCTGTAGATTGTTTCTGAACCCACAGGTCCTTTCCATCCATCAAAACTGCCTGATTTTTTGTCAGATCCATGTCATCTCCATCTGCTTCTGTTACAATTTGCTCATTAAGCTGAAGGCTGTGCTTTGGGGTTGGAAATGTGGTTGTTGACATTACATCATTTTTGCTTGCCATTTTTGTCACATATGGTGCTAGGTTTACTTTATCAGCTCCTAATTTATATGAACTAAGGCTAGACAAGAAGGCTTTCGTGTTGACTTTTGGACACAGAGCTGAATCACTACACTGAATGAATGAAGTGCCCATTGCTGTGGTTTTTGGACTTTGACTAGAAGTCCCTGAACAGCTATTTCCAGCGATTTCTGTAAGACTTGCAAGAAAGTCATCCATATCAGATTCCTTTATTTGAGCTGCCGTTGAAGTATCTGGGCCTTTAAAGGAGTTACCAGGTTTCCACAAATTCTCATAGTTTGAATTCTTTTCACGCTTCTCTTCAGAGGCAAAGGCAAGGATTTCACTGCTTGGGACTGTCTTGTTAAAGTCAACTGCATCATTGTCAGTGTGGCAGTGGGTCATCTCCATGCATGCGGTGTCCTCTCCAGAAAAGAAGATTGTCTTATCGCTGTTGCCATCCTGGTAATCCATGTAAAACATGTTTTCCTGCATGAAAAAAATATATAATCACTGACAATCCCTGAGCCATTGTTTATAGAAATCAGACAGCACGGGTTTGGGTAACATCATTGCTGATTTCTATTGAGAGAATTGGATACTAGGAGCAGGATAAGTGGTTAGAAGATGGATGGATAGATGGACGCAAGGAAATTGGATACTATTATCAGAAAACAATCCAGAATTTACTACAATTCATTACTATGTTTTTTCCTCATGACTGATTTTGTGTATAGTTAGCCTTAAATGCCATTTTTCAATATTTTTTTTTCTCAGCAAGAACTAAAAACAGACATTTTACTTCGTACTGGCAGCTTCTAGATCTTAGACAATACATGTACCTTGTTATGTTGGTGTGAAACATGAAGGGGGGCATTCAGCAATGTCTCCATCCCTAAAGCACAAATATATCTTCAGGTAACTATTTTACGTTAAAAATAAGTCAAGTATATTAAAATGAGTTTTAAAGTAACTGTCCTTACCGAGAATTTGCTGTACTGTGTTGTAAGTACCATAAATCCTGTGTGTACATGGGAAAAATAAAGTTTATTCGATTTTATTGAAAAATATCACTACTACAGAAAAAAAAATTACGATGACACTTCAGAGCTCATTTTAAACAAGGATGACCTTGTAAATTAATAAACACCGAAAACATACCTCTCGTTCTGTTGTTCTGTTCCTATTAACACAAAACAACATAATTACAATAGAAATGTAGTGGTGCTGCTTCTGAAAAATAACTTCTCATAATTGCAGACTGTGTATTAGAGACAATCAGTATTGTCAGTGGAACAAAATGAACTTAATATCATTTTTGGATATAAATACTACTAGTGAGATTAAAAGATTTAATCATCACTAAGCCTCCTAGGTTTTGAAAGGGTAGCCAAATCTACCTCTCCAGTGCCTAATCCACACTGAAAATATTCTGAACACTGACCTGTGATGTCAAGGTCCTCACAGAGACCCATCCCCGGAGAACTGTTTTTTGTGTCACTAAAAATGTAAACAACAAAAGACATTAGATATTGTGTCACATTATGTTGCTGCATGTGACTATGGCAGTAACCACCAGCAATTCAGTGTCACATGGTGCCCTGTTCATACCTGATGTACTTTATATCGTTTGTTGTTGCAAAACTGACTCTTCTGGACTTCCTTTTCTTTTCAACTGGTTCAGTTGGTTCATCCTTCAAGGAAAATAAAACAAAATGGAACAGGACTGCTGCAGAACCTAGACGCACGATTCTGATCCTCATTAATAGAATGTGCCATCCAGAATACCTGATAGTCCTCATTGTCTACGTCAACAGATTTCAGTGGAGTGCGAGGTGCTTTCAAAATCTTAATAAATACAAATAAATAAACATAAAACACCATACATACAAGCAAACAAATGCATAAACAAACTGCACAGGTTAATGAGAGCCATGTGACCAGTTGTCATTTGGCAGCGTTATTTCAGGTTTCCACAACCAAAGGTATAAACAAATGCAAGAAGCGTAAAACTACCACGACTCTGTTATAAAGATTATATATTAAATGTTTAACAAAAACACACTAACCGATGAAATCCTCCTTGCACCAGGTTTGCTTGGGTTATTTCTGCATAAGGAAAATGTAAATTAAAGTAATGCATAGATATATATTCAGTATATAACATTCCACTCCATAGTAATGTATGGTTAAATCTTCCTGAATATCACCTAAACGTTTAAGCATACTTCAAATATTAAAAGTACTGTTCATTAAAAGCAGCTCATTTTTTCTGTGAAGCTATAATACACAAATAAATATATTTTAAACAATGCTTCGGTGTCATATTCAGTGTATATAGTGAATTATGTAATACAGGCAATTCTCCATATATTGTTACCTAATGCACCTATACAATTCTTAAAACGAAAATACGCCGTTGTTAACTAAGTTACACTTACAATAGTAAAAATACGAATCAGTAAAACAGTTATACATTGACAATTATGGCTACTACTAATTCACACAGATTCGGTCTTGACAGCTGCAATATAACCCCCGCACCTCCGCCAAAACTCACCGGTTCCTAGCCGCCTCCGCATTGTCCATGTTCGTGATTACTGTTCAGCCGACTGCATATTTAATATAAAGCCAAACGAAGAACATGTAACCGAACCCTATATATCCTCCTTACATGAACATTTAATGAATGTTTTATACATCAGATTTGGCTACTGTTAACTAAACTAAGGCTAACCACAAGCTAGCCGATTAAAATACCATATACAGATTAAGTTTTGAACCTAACAAATAGCTCGATTGCTAATTGCACATATGTGATAATAAAAATTTCTGTACGACTGATATATAATTGCTTTAATATCAATATTTTAAACTAGGTGCTTTATATTTGAAGGCTTGCTAGCCAGCTAACACTTAGCTACTATAAAAACAGCATAACAAAATAAAACATACTGCGAAGTAGTATAACTATTACATTTGATAGCACGTGCGCGTATAAGACATACCGTAATATTAATTTATGTAATCCTCCAGTTTAAACGTTTTGTGTACTTTTTTGATTATTTCCAGCTCGGCATTCATTCCATTTCATTTTTGTTTTTGAATTTAACCGCTTTCTCTCCGAGCATGCGCCGTAGCCCGGCCGATGTCAGAAGTCGGAGGGACGGTTGAGGCGGAACGGAAGTGATGTATGAGAATTTCAAATTGTGCCCCGCTAGGGAAACGTGATTGTGGCGTGTGAGCGGAGCGGCATATTTGAAAAACACTTCCGCATGTCGCTTAAACTTTATAATTTGTAAATATTTCGCATATCTTGGATTTCAGGATTTACACGTGCATAAACTAGTGTTATTAGTATTAATGTCCAGAGTTGCTGTGTGTCTATTTTAGCAGGGGGAGCCCTATATTTTAGGCTTAATATAATTGTGTTCTTCCTTCATATCTATGCACAAACGTATTATTGATGGCTGAAAACGTGATTCAGCTACGCATTTCCATGCAAACAGATTTGTCTCACCACTTTGGTGTCCTGTAATTTCTGTATCTGTGTGTTAGCATAACAAACCATGCATCAAGATGTTTTAATAGAAATGGATTATGTCTGAATGCTTAAAGGACATTGTGAACAGTAGTTGATAAATGTAACAAGTTGCTACAATTAAGTTATCAGAATAAACAATATCAGATCGATCGTCACGCATAATATAGGTTAAGTCCTACAAGCAATACTACAGTTTTCTGTGTTTTCCCAGAAGGCATCTAGTACAAGTGATTTAAGTAATTTTAGTTATCTTTAAAAAACACAGAAACATCGAAAAGACATGAGTTGTTTTCGCATATATGGCTTGTTTACCTCAACACTTTTGTATACATTAAAACGATAGAGAAACCGTCTACTAAAGTAGCGGGTAACGTCATGATTTCAAATCAGCGCACAACAATGGGAACATGGGGAGCTGAATCAACACCTGTTCACTCTCCGGTACCTGTTCCGTTCACACAGTGCATTTGAAGCCTGACTGACCCATAATTTATCAGTGTATTATTAGGCTAATTGTTCGGTCAGAGCCGCACCCATATGTCAGGAGTTTTTTGGAGCGAGAGGTGAGCGATTTAATTGGAGCGGGGCGAACAGTGACCGGAGCTTGGAGCGATAATGAGCGGAGCGGTCTGCAGTGACAGGACCGCGTAGCGATAATGAGCGGAGCGGTCTGCAGCCATGAGCGGGGAACGACGAGCGGAAATTCTCATAGTTCCCCTCACATCCTCTGGTCTGGTTATTTTTCTGACAGACTGGCACTTTGAAAGGTAGTTTTGTCCCTTTTTCTGCGTATCACATATTTGGGACCTAAGAAAGAGTTTTTTTTTTTTTTGCAGCTGCATTGTCTCATAGGACAGAGAAAAATGTGTTATTTGAAGGTTTCTGAGAAACCTTTGCGGTACATTAAAGTTATTCTGGTCATTTTAGTGTTAATTTAAATTTGCACTAGCGGTAACCTGAAACACGCAGTTTTTTCACTTAGGCCTACTTGTAATTGTATTATTAAGTATGTTAATTGATGTCATTTGAAATATTCATACGGCTTTTAAGACGAGGCAGATTAGTGAGATGTGTTTTCAGCGTTACAAAACAACAGGTAAATAAAAGTTTCTGTTCATGTGGGGACGTTTAACGGTTTTCGTTTCTCGAATATAACTTGGTTGAAGTGGTTTTAGGAACGTTACGTTTCACAGACGAAGTGCTCCGGTGGCCTGTACTACGAAGGGGGTTTAACCAAATCAGACTTAACCTAGACGTTAACCTCGAGGCAATTTGGGAACGCGAGGTTGACAAAATCGGGACGGTCAGCACATAGCAGAGGTAAATAATTAGATAGGAGCCCCCTTAATTGTTTCACGTTTATTGCTTCAATACCTCCACTGACTTTAACACTTTTCAATTTACAAAATTCAACATGCATCGCCTGACACGTCAGTAGAAAAAACCTTTTATTAGAAAAATCAAGTTTTTCATTTACAAAGGCCAAGATCATGAAATAAAAATAACAAACCCGTCTGCGAAAACCAGTCTCATGTCATTTTTTTAAATGAGAAATCAGAACTATATCAGAACTATACAGATATGGAACGTAACATTACAATGAAATGCGTAATAAATTGGTTTAATCCATCGAATTAATATTTAATCTATTCTATAAAAGTTATTAATACATCACAAATTATACAATACACATCTAGACATACTCGTGCATATTTTTGTAATCTGTACCCAGGGCACAGATGGACTGGACAGCTCATTGACTATAGACAATTTTTTTGCTGATTGTAGAAATGTTGGTATTTGAAACTGTGCTTGTGCTGTTGATACTTGAAGCTGTTGACTTCCTGCTTTCTCCATCGTTCTTGTTTATCATGCAATAGTATACAAACAGGAAGAAGCCTGGTGAATAGAAAGGAGATAATTAGTCACCCTAAACGATCCCCTAATATAACAATACCCTTTTACTCAGAGTCGAACAAAACTTGTATTCTTAGGCTAATTTAAAGCCACTTAAGCAAGCACTAATTTTATCTTTCTTTGCAATAAGGACCTGCATCTTTAGTCATGCCCACGACAATGGATCCTCAAGTTGATGAATTCCTTTACCACGGTATGTAGATTTGCTAAACAGACAGACCTAGCTTAGCTTCTGTGACACAAACCTTGAAAAGAGTTGAGAATGGTGAAAATGTAGTAAGATGGAATCAGCAGAGGGCCACTGCTGAAGAAGGCAAAACCCCAGGTGATCCCTAACAGGCCACACAAGGCTGCTACCATGAATATGTCCTTTGAGACCGAGCGTTGCTTGGGTTGTCCTACGTTTGCCTTTCTCAGGTATACAATCTTCCGCACTACCATTATGAAGACAACTGAAGTGAAGATGAATACGGCCACGTAGTAGCCGATATTCACAATGTAACTAACAGAACTGTCAGTAATCCAGCACCTGTCACAAAGAAAAGAGGATTATGTCAACCTATGTGTTAGCGCATGCTAATTTGTTCGTTTAGGTTTAGCAGAAGCTGCATGTTTTCTCAGCCATGACTTTTTAATTGTTATTACATACGTAAGTTTAAGAGAAAAAAGAATATGAGCTTACATGTACACTGTCTTGTCATCAGAGGTGTTTATGGCAAAATTACCATATTTTCCTAGTCCACCAATCACAGAGGGAACCAGAAGAGGAAACGCTAAGGGATAATAAAAGGCCCAGTAAGAACTAGTGGCTGAAAACCATATCCCATAACCCTTTTAGTCTCTCAAACTCTGCTTTTATATGATTTTAAATGTAAAAACCCATATTTCAAACCATACCTTGATGTCAGGAGTTGTACAATATAAGTACTTTATAATTATTCTGTTTGTGAACTTACCCCAGCCTACAACAAATGTCTTCACCATGTAGTAACGGATATTGATGTTGAACACTTTTATCAACTGTAAGTAGAGGTGAAACGCCTCAATGGCAAACCAGGTAAATGTGGATAGCAAGAAGTAGTGGATGGCTCCAGCAATGAATTTGCATAGGGGATCATTTTTGAGGCTGGTGATTGAGTCATTCAAGAGGAAGGTGAGGTTCAGCATGAACATAGAAACGAAGAGGTTCATGAGGATCTTGGTGGTTTTGGTGGACTTTGATCTCCTGATGGAAGATTTGATTTGGTTATGATGTTGTGTTGAAGGTTAATTTAGCCTAAAACAGTTGTCAAGAAACCAGTAAGGATGAACATGCAAAGTACCTCAGAGTGACATGCCTAAACAGTGCGATGCCCAAGAAGAATGTGGACACTCCACAGCCAATGTATGTGATATAGGTCAATTTTTTCACATCGGAGCTACTTATACCCACAGGGTTGCTCTAGGAGATTCCAAAAAACATCTGTTTAGGACCATGGCCACAGGCAATTAAAATATAATGATAACATGCATAAAATATCATAACAGCTTAGCTTTTTTTTCTTTGTTTTTTTTTTTGCGCATTATAGATGTACAGAAGCATTGGCAAGATGCAGCTAGAATGTAGAATATACTGCTATACTGTGGCAACAGGTAATGCAGTGATTAATTTGCTAAATCTGAGGCACTAGGGCAGGGGTACTCAATTATTTTTCTCTGAGGGCTGCGTGGTCCGGATTACATTGTGTTTCTTTTGAGTACCCCTGCTTTAGGGTGTAGGATTAAGTCCCTTGGCAAGCTTAAACTGTGCTTCACTAACCAAGCTGTAAAAACAGGTTAATATTTTAACGAAAGATATCAGAGATATATAAAGTGGCACAACACATTACGGGTTGCATATGTGTTAGTGGTACAATAGTAGTTTCTTAATATTAAAATGAACTCACCATTAGTACAGCAAAAAATGTCAAGTGCGTGCATCTGCATATTAGTGTGTTGTTTATTTCTTGACTGTCACAGTCGTCCGTTTTCCAACTTGGTTGTCCTGTTATACAAAGCACACTAATCTATGGTGTATGAATTTTAGGCAGGAACACGTTTATTATTACAACTGGCAAATCTATGGTAGCATTACAAAAATATCTTTTTTTTCTAGTTATTCTGTTAAATAAAATTGTGCGGCTCTGACTGTTAAATAAAAAATATTTATTTAGCAGTTTTTTTTATTATTCAAAGTCATGTACTATTGCGAAAGTAAGGTCAGCCGCAGAGGTGTAAAGTACTTGAGTAATTTTACTTGATTACTGTACTGTAAGTATTATTTTTGGGGATTTTTACTTTACTTGAGTACAATTAAAAATTAATACTTTTACTTTTACTTAATTACAATTTTAAAGAAAAAAAGTACTTTTTACTCCTTACAATTTTATTTACAGTCAAAAAGTAAATCATTTTAAAATACTAAT
>JAODLC010000028.1:16985977-16996878 GCA_026781145.1 Hippopotamyrus pictus
CCCCCCCCCCCCCCCCCAATTACACGCACACGCCGCGATGCTCTCATATTCGCTCTCTTTGTGCACGTCAGAGCGGGCCTCCGCCGTGCGTTCGTGTTCGCCATCCTGTTTCAGCACGGTGACATTTAGAGGCGCCGGCCTCCTTTAAGGCATGCCGCCGTCAGCTCCGCTCCCCCTGTTCTGGAAGAGCCCAGCCGGGGTGACGGCGAATTTACGTCGAATTTACAGGAAGCCGGCTGCTGAAAGGTCACGTAACCCGAGCGGGTGGCAGAACCGCAAACAAACAGAAAAAAGTGACATTTTCCACATTGGCTGCTTCCACGCCACTTCGCTATGATGCTCCTAAGGACTGTGAAAAAAAGACCCTTTAACGCCAGGGAAAGGGATTAGGGTTATGGAGGGACACATGCTCACGTTCAGGACTGAGGACCTTCCTAACTGGTATGGTTGGCAGATCCCAGCATTCGCCGGTGACGACACGGCAGGCCTTCAGCATGCAAATGAAAGCATCGGTTGGTGCCACCAGACCTGAAATATTTACTGCGATGGAGCAATCTAGGGAATTTGAAACTCAGACAGGCGGAGTGCATAAGCAGCATATGGCGCTCTGGCTAAGTGTGGCCCCTCTTCATCTTTTGATGATGGAAGAGAGCCAATAAGATTCAGCGGTGGAGGGAGCCATGACAGTACACGTGGGTCAGGAAAGCAGTGTGCCAATCAGGCCGTGCTGGGGTAGATCTGGGAGGGGGGTGGGTGATTTGCGTTATCGATTCTGTACGGCTGACTGGTGTAAGAGTTCAACCGCAAATGGGAACCATCTCCCAAGGAACTGGACCTGTGAAGGTTTGAGGAAGTTCTGAAAGAAGCGTGGGCCTCTGAAGCAAGCCCGGGGCAAAAAAATTTGTAAAGTCATGGGGGGGCTGGGGAGGGGGTGTGCCCAGAATGGAGCATGACCTGGTTGATGTGGATACCCCGCTGGGATGTCGTCTGTGCTCATGTCACCGAACGATTGTGCCCCACCAAGCGTGCACACTGCACTTCTTGGTGTTTATATGATACAGTGCCAGAGTAGGACTGGTCACGGTCTGTGAAACACCAGCCAAACATGCACTGTGATTGGACCCCGAGGTCCTGCTTGGCTCTTACTGAGCTTACTTAAAGAGACTTACAGTCGATTAAAAGATATTCTGTGAGTACAATCTGAGAAATCAAAGAAAGAATGTGAATTAGGCAACATGTTGAACGTATGAGGATTAATAATAGGGTTCTTCCAGAGCTGTAAAGCAGCTTTTAAGTGAAAGACTACAGTTTCCTTTTTCATCAATGCCATCTATTGATTTCCCCGCATACAGAATGTCTCTGAGAGGCGCGGCTGGTCACTTAATGCCGCAGGAATGTGGCGATATGCAGGTCGGCGCCCCCCCCCCTTCCCCTACAGCCCCCTGCCGTTCCTCCCGCCATCTGGGCAGGGTCCTTCCTGTGTAACATCTGCAGGTGTCTCCCCGGGACCCAAGGGAGCCTGGCTGCTTTTGGTATGACATCATCGACGTACAGGCCCCTCGCGGCGCCCCGCTCGAGCCCGAATCCCGCCCCGGCTAGCAGGAAGCGGAATGCACTTCAAGAAGCGGCTCCCTGTGGTCGTCACGTCTCAGGTGGCGAATAAACAAGGACTTCCTCAGTGAGGTCGTTCTCGAAAACGGCTTCCTTTTTTTAAAAATAAAAACAGCAGCAGCATTAAAAAAACACCACCCACGCCCTTGAAGAAACAACGACAGTGCCTGTGTTTGAAGATCAGAGGGAGGTGGCTGCCTTCAGAGAGAGACCAGGGTGCTCCATGTAATTACTCTTCCTTGCATCGGTGGGTGTTCTGCAGCCATGGTGTGTGCAAGGCACTGCCCAGCTCTTCCCGTGCCATGGATATCTGTGGTCACCATGCCGACAGTCACCGGGGAGGGGGTTGCTCTGTGTTCAATCAGGTGACAGACATAATGGCCTGTAAACTAGCCACCTGCCACTGTGTGGTTTATATCTGTACCTGTGTGTGTTTGTGTCTGTATATCTGTGTCTGTATGTGTGTGTGTGTGTTTGTATGTGTCTGTATATCTGTACCTGTGTGTGTGTGTTTGTGTGTGTCTGTATATCTGTGTTGGTGTGTGCGTGTGTGTTTATATCTGTACCTGTGTGTGTTTGTGTCTGTATATCTGTACCTGTGTGTGTGTGTGTGTGCGTGCACACGCGTGCTGTGCATTCTTGAGTGGCAATGCAACTCCCTGTGATCCCAGTTGCACAGATACCTGTCATCAGTGAGTTTACCCCTTTTCTCTGATAAGCAGAACTTTCCGGAATCACCGGCATGTGACACCTTCAGCCTGCATGTTGCCACGCTGCTGCCAGCCTTTATTTGATTGTTTATTTTGCAAACAGCGTGCGGCTGTACATAAACACAGACAGCACATTAGACAACACTGAGAAGCATAAAAAAATGCACTTTCAAGGCAACAGGGGATAAAGACATCATTTATTGCATAGATGGGATGCATATAGACACCCCCTGGTCAGCCCCAGACCGCCATCCACTGAAGCGTAATGATTATGTCATCGGTCATGTGACACAGTTCAGCAGAGATGTTATGAGGTGCTTTAGAAGTCTACTGGAAATCCCCTGTGATTCTGACGCCTGTGGCGAGTGATTGACAGCACATTGTTTTTCTCTCATTAGAAAATCTGACTTCATCCTGGCCCATGGGGAGGGGGGGTGGTCATGTGACCTCGCCTCGAAGGTCACTGGACGCAAGTGGTCTCTGCCCCCACCAGCACTGTGCCCCAATGGCAAAGAGCCACATCCCGCATGGGGGAGGTCAGTTTAACAAGCCAGAGAACAAAATACCGCCAAGCTGTTTGGGGGCCCAGGGGAAGATGTTTGCATCTGGACTGGTGAGGTGTAAATGTTTAATGGAATGTACATTAAGAGGTATTCTCACGCTGACTTATGGGCATTTTGAGATGCTCTGGTTTCACTGGACTCCGCCACAACATTGAATGAGGGCACTTGATCAAATAGGGATTGACTGATTGATTTTTCGATCTCTTTTTTTTTAGGGCTCTGCCTCGATAAATAATTGAACAATACACCTCGGAGCAGTGTGGGAGGTGTTCATTAAGGTGGGGGCTGAGTCTGTGTTTCTGTGGCTGTTCAGCTGTGGGGGTGTTGAGAATGAAGTCATGTTTATGGAAACCTAGGGAAATAAATGCATGTCAACCACATACAGACTCTTATGTCATAGCGGTGGATGTTTAGTGCATGTGTGGCTGCATGTATATTGTGTGTGAGTGTGTGTGTGTGTGTGTGCGTGTGTGTGTGTGCGGCTGTGCTGGTCCTTGGTCACCCTGCCCGCAGCACCTGCGTCGCCTGGGCTGGATGGCGCCGCCGCGTGAAACGGGAGATGTCCGTCTCTGAGGTCACGCCCTGGTTACCAGTCTTCTCGTGGGGTCAGGTGACCTTCACTTGAGTTGTTTACCCTTGCTTATCTTTGATAAGGGGCTTTTGAATGGCATTAACACTGGAAGGACCAGTCTCTGCATAACTAATCATCAGCCCACTCATCGAAAAACCATAATGTGATACGTATTAAGCTATTAATCTGTTCTGTAGATCAGAATGGTATATTACTACAATACTGTCAATCTTCTTATGAAATATGATTTGCATGTGTATGGGTTGGGGTAAATTATATGAATGCAAAAGTATATACATATATATAAACAGGTTATGGAGTTTTTGTGAAATATAAAAAATATGTTTGCCTGTGAAACTAAATTAAAATACTGCTGAAACTTTAAATATGGCCGAACAGTTATCTCTTGTTTTAGAATCATTTTGGGGCTCGCAAAATCGTTAGTCCGATGTCCCAGGGCAATCAAGTTTTCCTGTTGGGCTACCAAAATGTAGCAACACCTTGTCCAGCGGTCTATCAGAAATTATACCCTAAGTAAAATAAATTCTGTCCTTTATTTGCCTTTTCTTCTCTTTAGACTTGCTGTCTGGAAGAAATACTTTGGAATACTTTGATAAGTTGTTGATCATAATGATTGTTTGTCCCCTAGGAAGTGCACTCTCAAAGCCTTGATATATAGGAGGGTTTATTTATTGTGCAATCGCCTCATTCCGCCATCTTGCCGCATTGACGGTCATGGTAATAGAGTACTCCGAGCACATTAAAGCAAGCAAGTCAAGTCAAGTAAGGCTACATTATCACACTAGTCATATTTAGTACACTACATCTGAAGACTGCTTGTTTGGATGGCAAGCAGGGATTTACAGATTTTGCGATCCCTGCATCCAGAGAGCATAGCATCTTTGAGTACAACAGCACCACGCTTGGACAGAACAGGGAGCAATGTGGGTGGTGTGTACCTGGGACGGATGCTGGCAAGTCAGGTGTGGACGTCAGCACTGTCTCAGTATGTCAGTGTATAAACCGATCCAAAACATTAAACCAGAGTGACAGTGGCCTGTAGATGAAACCAAAAATGAATATATTAGAAATAACAACTATAAAAATGTGAAGTAAAAGAACTTGGATCACACTTGGTTGCTGGGTAGGGGAAGCCCAATATGTGATGTCAGGATTCACCATGGTGCTCATCACCCTACGGCCAAACAAGAATTTTGAACAGGAATGCTGTCCCCCCAGGGCTGCTTGAAATGGTTCAGTCCGTCAGCTAATGAATCTTTCCTTAATGCATCTTTAAGTGCATTACTAGCCATCATAGTACTATGCAAGATGTAATTCCCAGGTAGGAGAGCATCCACTCAGTGTTTATGGCTGTGTTGTGGACAGACATGCTCTTATACCTCACATATTCATCAGTTACTGTGATTTCTTGTTACATTAAGGACATCCAAGTGAATTCTGAGAATTCAATCCATACATCAATGAACATGAAAAAAAGAATGCTACTAAGTTTAAAATAGAAGTGTTTTTTAATGTCATTTATCCAAAAACTTCCACACCCGTTATGTTGAGTTCATTGTTTTGTTTGGAAGTTTTCCAGTACTCGTATTGCTGATTTTAAAGTTGAGTTGATATTACCTGTGTGCAAATACAAAATGCCATTTAAACGAGTCTGTTATCACTTTGGCTAGTGGTACAAAGGAGCAGCTTTATCCTCTACTCTGTTTTCAAGAGTTTTCTGAAAGACGGAAGCTGTGAAACTAAATTTTTGAGACATGCACCTTAAAAAATACCCTGAATCATATCTTTACCAAAGATTTTTTTCAGGTTTACTCATTTGTGTGGTTATTTGAATGAAACAAAGCAGCGTGTCTTAAATTTGGCAGAACCATCTTCCATCACCACAGAGGAAATATCCTCATTGTTACCCAGCAACAGTACAATCAATGACTTCCTGTGGGCTGTCATACTTTACTTCAGTGTGTAGGCGTGCTTCACGATGAGTCATAGCAGGAGAGCAACGACAAACACTGACACGTCCTGTAACCAGTAAGATAACTGTAATATTTTTAAAGTGAATGTGTTTTGTTGGTCATCAGATGTATAGTCTTGGTGGCTCAGTGGATAGCATTGTTGGGTCGCACTGCAGGGCTTGGGGGAGTTGGATTCCGTCTCCGCTCTGTATGGAGTTTGATTTCACTGGAGCATTTAAATGCAATAAGTTCAAGCAGGACTGAACAGCAGGAGTCTCCTCTGGTTTAGAGCCCAGGTGGTTAGTCATGGCATGGGAAACAAAATTAAATCACTATAAATATCACAGGGCTGAAATGTGACACACGTAATCTCCAAATCCTTGCTCTCTCTTTTCTGAAATGAGGACTGGGTTCATCCAAGGGTTATTCATCTGCTTGGGGTACCAGGATGCTGTATGTTCTTGGTTCCTGCACAGCGCTGCCATATGCAGATCATCAGGGCATCGACGGTGACGATGCAGGGCGGATGCAGGAGAACCAGAGCTACCACAGGCTGAGCTCCCCCGTGGCCGTCGGGATGTGGAGCCCCTCTTGGGTCGCTCACTCACGTCGCATGTGCCGTACGCGGTACCGCCGTCCCGTTGTTTCAGCAGGGCTCGGCCCGTTTGCTGGTACTGACAGGTCCAGCAAGGCGGAGTGAGCGATCGCTAATCCGAGGCTGGGGATTCGCTTAGAAAATGCCGATCAAAGAGCGACCGCCGAGTTTCATGCTAAAGAGAAGGCTAGCGCTTGGAGCAGCCGCCACACTTAAAGGCTGGTTCAGATCCTTCATACACTATTCCACTGTGGTACAAACCCAGATCGAACAGAGTTAACTTCACGAGACACCAGAGAAGTTCTCATTTCCAGCACTTCTGCTCACAGTCGGTCACTGGTCGTCACAACCCCCATACATAACAGCAGAGGATCATGGGAACGTGTGCTGGCAACCTGACAGCGGTTGGGAGGACTTCTCATTTAATGTAAATATCATGACATTGAACCGTTAAAAGGATTTAAAAAGCTGGAAACATGTCAGATGTAGTGTGTGTTAAAATGCTGATGATGTGCAGGGCCTTTAAATCCATCCATCCATCCATCTTTCATAAGCACTTATCCGCAGAGCATCATGCATCATGCAGCGTGGGCCGTCTCCAAGGACATGAGGCAGGGGACCCCGGCGCTGTGATACAAATGAGGAAAAAAACGAGGAATGTCTCCTAGTGGTAAAGGTGGCTTTCCTTAGGACATGAAGAACATTGCTTGCTGCAAAATGACTTTTTCTGGGATCGGCCCTGTACTCCATCCCAGCGTTTAAATGCTTCTCTCGGTTGGGGTCGTTGGGCGACCTGGATCCTGTCCTGGGCCTCATAGGGCACCAGGCTGAGGTAGATCCTAAACAGCATGAAGCTCTGTCTTAAAATAAGGAGAATACACTGGGCAGGCCGTGTTCATGCTCTTCTGATCTTGATTGTAATTTACGTTATGTTGACATCACTCTTATTCGAAGAGATACTAATGTTTAATTAAAATTTAAACTCGTCATGTTATGGAACTGAAAGTTTACTGAAGTAATTCAGGGTAAGATCCTCATTCAAGGTTTGTGTGCATGTGGGAAATGTGCTGTATGGGAAATGTGCTGTATGGGAAATGTGTTGTATGGGAAATGTGCTGTATGGGAAATGTGCTGTACGTAAATGTATGTGAGGCTAAGGGACTCCTGGGGCGCGGCAGTCCCGCAATATTACCTAAGGGCTCTCGGCCAACATGGACTCACACTGTGACCTTTCGGAGGCACGCTTTAGGCATTCTGAGCACTCGGCTCCCAGAGCCAAGGGGCCTGGTACGCAGCTCTATCCGAGACACCAGAGCCGCACGGGGAAGCTGCTAGTGGAATGAAGTGGAGAGCTTTGAGGGCAGGCGTTTACAGAGACGGGGAACAGCTGCGCTGCCCGGGGTCTGTGTGGCCCGCATTCCCCGGCTAATTCTGCACTGCGCTGGGCTGACACACTGCTACCAACACAAAGCATTCTGGGCTACTGCTATTATGGTTTGGTTGCTTAGCAATGGTTTACCCATCACCCCTTTGGATTTCTGAACTAACGCGGTCCAAGTTGACCCTCCCAGTCAAGGGGTGTATGAGCAGGGCCTCCTACCAGTATGTCCTCGTTCTCAAATGCTGCTTAACTGGCTGCCCCCTCGCTGGGTAAAACTGTGGTTTGTGCATTATTACCCCAAAGACGATGAGAAAGCACCTTCCAGAAGATTCTTAGATTTGGATTAACATGCGAGGTACTATTAGCAGGTAACAGGCTCTGGGTTGTACTTTTGCATCATCTGTAAAGCTTTGAGCAAAGGTTTCCACTGCCTTGGTGCAGTGTAGGCTGACACATTGTTCCTAAATGACAGCCATTACAATTTCACAAAAACCCTGTGGTGAATAGGCTGGCTAGCTGAAAGCGTGTACCTAAAAATAGATTTGTCAGTCCCTCCACACTAGGCACCTGTATGTCAGGGACACTCTGACTGGGACCAGTTGGAGTTTGCCTCCCAGGCACGGTGTGCACGTTCGCTCGTGTCACGTGACCGCCTGGCATTGTCTGCGACTTTGGGGATGGGGGACTACCTGTAAAAAGGAGGAAGGCACGCCGTCGGACCCTGGACCCTCTCCTCTTGCACTTTAGCGCAGATGGAACGAGTGCGGAAGAGAGGAAGGCGTGATGAGCGAGTGGCGGGCTGAGGGATGCATCTCCGTACTCCCGTTTAACGGCTCCTGCATCTTTCAGGACCGGCTAAGGTTACCGCTGGCCCCTGTCCTGGGCTGGCAGCGTGAAGCTAGGGATAATTGTTCCGGCCGGTGTAAGTACAAATTGCCCGGCCTGGGTCTTGAATGGACCTGCCGATGCGTGTCTGTGAGGTTCAGGTAGTGGACTGAAGCCAGCCATGCCTTGGGGGGGCTTCCATTCCTCCCAAATAAACACTCTCTGTCTTGCCCTCACCTGCTAACTGAGATCACACCGTTCCCCCCCCATGCTACATTGAACGCGCGTGTATAAGGGCGCACAGAGACACGCACACGCCCGAGAGCCGCCCACACGCGAAAGCCGCCAGCTGTCACCCTGCGTGTCTCTCTCCCGTGTCACACGGAGGGGGCTGAAGCGCACAAAGCGCGGCCCCAGCCCAAAAATCGGAATGTGGGGCGGCTGGCTCTTTTTCTGTCCCGTCAGGGGATTTTCGCAGGCCGCTCAGATGTGGTACACTCCAGGATGACGCACCCACCCGTGACTGAGGTGCTGGGGAATGAGCACCCCCCCACCCCGGAATGGGTGGTCTTGGCCGCAGTCGTGTTTGTGTTCCTCCCTGTCTGGAAAGAGGACCACCCGTGCCCCCTTTGAGTGCGGGGGAGTTTATTCAGGGCTCGAGCCCTCACATAGCAGACGCGCTTCTCCGGGGCGTGAACAGTGCCAGGGGCCATCGCATTGCATCATGCAGGCGGCCCCCGTGACCTGTGCTGAACTGTAAGAGTGCATGGGCATGTGCGCGCCTCGGTCCACACGTGTGTGGCACGTGTGTGCCCCCGTGTGTACGTGCGCAGGTCCCCACAAACCAGCGTACGGCTCGCCGTGTGTTTGTCTGTGTTTGTTCGCCATGGCTGGTGTCAGGTGAGGGTCTGTCTGTCTGCTTCCTACATTGTAGTGAGATAATGGGCTGTAATTAAATATGAATAGTGGCAGATAAATGGTCGGTAGCTGGAGCAGGGGCAGAAACTGGATCCATTGGAGCCGGCTGGAATAATTAGCAGCCGATGAGAGATGATAGCGGTAGCGCTAATGCGCTGTGTGGCGCTCTGCTCACCTGGGCTTCCAGGTAACCCTGCCCGGCGCGCTGGCCTGTCAGCGGGCTCACACCGCGCCCCAGGTGGCCGGCCGCAGCTCCTGGGGATCCCGCGGAAAGACGGAAGAGGAAGGATAAACGCGGAACTCCTCCATCGTTCGAGGGAAGCGGGAAGCTGGCCGATTATCCTCCTCGTACCTCCATGGGTCCCGTCGGAAAATGGGGAGAAAAACGGCAGAGGTGACCAGCGGCGGATTAAGGTGTACAGAGGCCCCTAGCCTACAGTAGTCTGTGGGCCCCCCAACCCCGCCCCCCTATATTTTTTACTGGCCAATGGGGCCCTCCTTGCAGGCTGGCACACGTGGGGCCCCTAGGCTTAAGCCATACCTAGCCTGTGCGTTAATCCGCCCCTGGAGGTGACAGTCGGCGTGTGTCAGGCTCACGGCCGAATTCGGCGGGAAGCTCAGACTACCGACAGGATGCCAAGAGGCGAGAGCAACAGCGGGTGGCAGGGAGACTCAGGCCGGATGCAAAGGCAGACGGTCCGGAGTGCAGTGCAGACAGTTCACAGATAGATCCTGCTGTTTCGAATGCGTTTCATACCATTAACTGCTGAATGGCAGCACGAAAAAAAAAAAAAACAACCAATTTCTGGCCTGGGACTCAAAACTGCAACCCCTTGGTTGCAGTTCCAGGTGGGCTTTTCAGCACCGCCCCCTCTAGGTTAGCTGCACAGTGCCTCCCCACCGCCTCCCGCACCCCAGACGGAGTGACCGGTGACCTCCCTCCCCTCCTCCTGAGCGTCAGATCTTCACAGGACGCAGCGTGGATCAGAGCCCGCCAACACGCCACTGGGGGTCTCATTAGGCAGCACGCGGCGTCTTCAAATCCGCTCGACCCCCCCACGGGAAGCACACGCCTCTGTTCAGAGTAACCTGCATGAACCATTTTAAATATTAATTAGACTGTCTAATTGATTTTGGAACCGTAATACCAAAACATAACCTTGGGTGTGAGGCATCTTTATTAAGTGTGTCTGCAGGTTCTCCTCCAATAAAAAAGTATGAAATGTAAAGTGAATTTTAAAGGAGAACATCATTTGGAGCAGTTCAAACAAGGACTGTACCTTCTAACGTTTCCCTGATGCATAATCATTCATGCTGCTTTTCTTTCTAGGCTGTGCTGATGCTGTACAGAGCTTTTTAAAACTGATTTGTAGTGGATGTTTATTTCCAAACCAGGCTTACGTTTGCCGTTTTCAACGCCAGATTAAACCACGATGTTATTTCATTTCCCCGAACGACGTCCAGAGACTTTCCCTGGAGCCGCACAGCAAATGCAATTAGATTCATGGAAAGCCAGAGCGTCCCGCTTCAATCAGGTGTAAGAGTGCAGCGGGTCAGCGTGGGGACAGGAGCGGCCCGCTCCGCGTCACCGCCAAGCTGGGGAACTGTATGTAAATCCCTCTTTTGGATATGATGTAACACAAGCATCGCTAAATCATCTGTGCTTTCATCCCTGATAAGTAGCGAGGGGAGGCACAGGGCCAAATTTCCCCAGATGGACATGGACCCCCACCCCCTCACCCCCTCCCCACCCC
>JAODLC010000028.1:16996978-17023899 GCA_026781145.1 Hippopotamyrus pictus
GATATACTGTAGTACAGTGAGATGAGCAGCTTTCCTCTGATAAAAGAGGAAGTAAAGTAAAGGAAGTCATTCTCCTGGTGAATTCTGAGGTCGTTAATAAGCTCTGGAGGAATGCTTCAGACCCTCGCAGCTGCAGGTGGAGAGCAAACATCAGGAATCTGTGGCCAGGGAAGGCAACCCTATACCCATCTGGGCATCGACAGCGTGAAAACCCAAACGGAGACGGCGACCGGGAGGTTTATGGGGTCCACACTGCCTCTGTAGGTAGACGATTTAACTTCAGTAAGTCATCAAAGGCAAGCAACAAACGTCCCCAGTCAGTGCTTTGGGGCGGCCATGTTGGCGGAGCGCATTCCACAAAAAAACGGAAAGGCGACTCTGATTTTTCAGGTCACGTGTTTACCAGACAGAGTGGGTAAGACGCGGACGCTGCCGTCTGGGCTCTCGGTTACCGTCGGCGATCGGGTGTCACTGCCTAATAATCGGAGTCTCTCCACCGGCTTTCCATCTCAAGGAGGCTGGGGTCAGACCGAAATTACCTCCCCCGCCGCCTGTTTAATTATTCACACCGGCTTCACCTGAGCCGACCCGCAGGGTCTGCTGACCGTCTCTCACCTTGTCATTTTTCTCTTTCCTTGTGCGCTCCTGTTTTTACTATGACTTGGTGAGGAACGCCGACACGTGACCTGGTGTACCTCCCAGCCTCTGAGTTCAGCTAAGTCTTCATTATTCCAAGCGAGAGTGCACCTTGATTGACACACGGTAGCCTAAATACCAGCTAGGGGCCAGATATCCCAACAAAAATTTCTCGTGCAACTAAGAGACAGTGAACGCCTGCACACCGTGTGCCCATCTAAGGCTAGGACCGGATGAGAAAATAGATTAAATAGATCTGAATGTTTTGCCGCTAGCAGAGATTCAGATCAATGAGTCTCCTTCCTGTCAGCCTCGCTCCTCCAGCGCACCCTGCTTGTGCGATACTGTGGGATTACTGCCGTGTGGCTGAAGGCTAAGCAGCCGACGTTGTGCGGGGAAGGGGGTGCCTGGGGGGGGGTCCTTGCTTTGATGTGGAGCACCGGATTTATTCAGACCGCCTTGATTAGTCTTACTGGATGACATTTCTGTGGAGTTCGGTAGTGAACTTTCTACTTGTATGTGAGACCAGCGGTAACATGCAGGAAATCAACTTCTCATATATGACAAAATAAGGAACACGTGATAACATGTGACTTTGGGTATCTGATACGCTAGTCATTATTTCTTCTGTGTGTCCTATACGGCGACTTACAGATGTACGAGGAAGTCTGCTGGTGCCCATTTTGCATGTAAACCCCAACACAGAGCTAATCTGCTCTCTCACTGCCATTATATTAATGGAGATTTGCCTTTTGTTTACTGGGGTGCGCTAACCTTCGAGATACGCAGAGCCAGGAGAAATTCATAAGGCAGATCAGCTGTCATTAGACAAATCAGGCAAATTAATCTCTCAACTCGAGGGATGGGTGTAAATTTAGGGGGAAGGCGTTGGGGGTGAGGAGCGTTCCCCTCAGTGCCCTGAGATCGTTAAAGTTCAAACACATGGGGTGGAGATGAAGCAGTCATGACCTTGCCGCTGTGATTCCGTGATTGTCCTCAGGCCTGGGAGACGTCTTTAAGCACAAAGTGATGTTAACTCTTTCAGAACTTCCCCCATTGGGATTAGCCCCCACCAGCCACCTGCCACTGCTCTCTTCTCAGCCGCTGCGGGTGCAAGTAGAATCCAGCTCACCTCTGCATGCCTCCCTGAGGAGAGTTAATAGGTACAGACCGTGAAAGCGCAGAGAGACGACGATAGTTTTTTTTGCTGTAACAAGTAAATTTCCCCGGTGTGGGAACAATAAAGTCTTGACTTGTCTTGTCCCTTATCTTACCTTCTTATCTTATCTTTCTTATTTGCCCACCCCCCAGTGTTATAAAAACCAGCAATTTTGACTTTCTGGGGATCATTTTTTCAGGTCCCCACAAAGATCTGTGAATGCAATCAAAAAACTAAAAATGCTGAAAGTCTCATATTTTGTTTGGTTGCTTATTATTAAAGTTAGGGCTGGATAGGGGTTAAAGTCATCATGTTGGGATTAGAGTTTTAGAAATGAATGGAGAGTCCCCACAAAGATATCATTACAGACCTGTGTGTGTGTGTGTGTGTGTGTGTGTGCGGCCCTCAGATGGACACCATCCCTCTTCCGAAGGGGCAAATGCCCCCCAAATCACACAGCTCTGCATTTTTGGCAGGGAGCAGGGAAACAGCCTAGTCCTGCACTTTTAAATACCTGAGGGCAACATGGAGACCAACAAAACAACACACCATGTCAGTTCAAAAGCACGACCAGGGATGTGGGCGGGGGCTCATGCTGTGGTAGGCTTATGCAGAGTGGAGTGATCTGCCCAAGTCATCCTACTGTGTCTTGTTACTAGGAAGCTCGTTTCTGTTTAGGTTCCGCCTGGACCAATCGGGGCTTGTTGACATCGTGCGCTCCTGACCTTGAGGGATGGCTGTCCTTCTGTGCAGAATAAGCTTTGTTTTGCTGAGAGAAGTTGGGGGGGGATTGAAGTCAAATGAATGAATGGTGAGATGGCTGAATGGATTCACAGAAGGGTAAACAAGTGCCGGCAAGAGGCAGACAGACATGCTGGTAAGACAGCAACAGGCCAATGACGTGAGGTCAGGGCGGGACATGTAGTGGAGGTGGGGGTGGTGATGGTGATGGTGGTAGTGGGGGGGGGGTCGGCCTTGCCGGCCGGCCGGCGTCCCACAGCTGTCTGTTACCAGGTCACTGTGACTACCCTGCTGCATGCTGGATCCCTGCCATTGGGTCAGTGCACCTCACGGGCCGCGTCTGACTGGCTGGCTGAGCATACGCGGTTGCTAGGGAGCTCGGCCAATCGGAGCAGCCTGTGTTCCAACCCCTGGTCTCCAGGCAGGATTCACGTGCCGGGGATGTTTTTTTTTTTTGTGTGTGTGCGGCAGAGAGGGTGAGCGAGAGTGCAAGGGGGAGAGAGAGAGACGTGATGGAACCGCTGCGAGAAGTGGAGCGTGTGATGGTGCAGCCATGTGTGAGCTTCACGAAGTTCACGTCCTCCTACTTCTGATGCAACAGGGGCCAGTGGAGGAATCTTCCTTTTGCTCCTCCACCTTACTGGGGACCTTGCTAATTTATTATTATTTTTTGCATCCCCCCCCCCTCCCTCCGACATGAATGTCAGCCAATGGCGATGCTGTTGCCATCGGAGCTGAGGGGGGGCCATAAAGAACCATTTGTCTCCCCTCGCATCCCTGGCACCTCCCCGTCTACAGTTACCATAGAAACAAGGCAACTCAGACTCTCTATTTAAACCATCCTCCTGTCTATTTTTATAAATGATTCATCCCTAACCCCCCCTTACGCACAAGACTTGTATCAGCACATAAACTAATGGTAGGAACTGTGGCGAAGAAAAGCAATTTGCAAGTTACACGCTGTGACTAAAATGTGAAATTCAGGGAGGCGTCCGAGGCAGCGCAGCATAACCATGCACATTATGCCTGTTAGCGTCCCCCCACTCGCTCAGTGGCAAGATTAGCCCCCACCCCACGCTGTTATCGCAGATTAATGACTCTTTTCAGACCTCCCAGATTGTCACCCCCACTGAGCTGGATGCACCCTGAGTGTGCTCTGCTTTAAACCGTGTCTCTAGTCACTACTGTCATGATCGTCTGTTAACGCCCACCCCACCCCCCCCAGCCTGAGTCTCGCCTACCGAAGGCTTATTTGGTGTTTACCCATTCATCATTTTTATCTTGCTATTATTTTACCGCTTCAGTCATCCGAATGGAATAATCTTATTTCTTATTGATATTTTCCGGGAGCCAAGCCCCTCCCTCGACGGGGGGGGGGGGGGGGGGGCCTGAAGCAGTAGCGCCCTTCGTCAGCCGCTGCCCCATTCTGACACGGAGCCAGGTGAGAGGCCCATTTCTCAGGAACCAATCAGTGAAGAGCATAGCGTGTGCCTTCATGCATGTGCGCCAGCAAGCAAAGCACCGCTACTCATGTGTGAACTCGGGACCACAGAGGGAGCTGACAGCAGGTCTGGATTAGCATGTGCACACAGATAAACACACACACACCCTTCTGAATGCTGACCCCCCCCCCCCAATCCAACTCAGTTATACTGTATGCGTTGCCTGTACAGGAACCTGGGACAGTGGGGAAAGCAGATCTGTGATGCGGCGATCTCCCACCCAGCAGCTGCACCCCTCCCTTCAGCGATGACTGGGGGAAACAGGCACAGAGACCAGTTAGCGAGTCGGGTTTCAAATCAGCTGATTATCAGGGACTGGCAAGGGAGGTGCGTGCGGGAAAGGGGGGCTTCAGGAGCGGCTTGGGGACCCAGTCAGGATAGACATCTGCTGAGTAAATGTACGTATTCAGGAACACATTTCAGGAAAAAACACAGCGTATCTGTAACCCATAACACAATATATGGTTAAAATCTCTAAGCATGAATGTGCGTTTTTCCAAGACTGAGTGAGGAGGGTCAGCAGGATTCTCATTGCGTAAGTCCATGAGCCACTTTATCTGCACAATAAGCACTGTGACATTTACACAGTAACATCCCAAAGCTTTGCTGACCGAAAAGCAGACTGCTGTCATAACACGGAAAACCCTGGACATGCTCTTACGACATATGCCAGTTCCAAAAACACTAACTCAATAATCTCTTAATTACATTTGTTATGTAACTACAGCTTCATCGTCGTCATTTGAGTAGATCTCATGGAATGAAGAATCAAAAACAATCATATAATAGCAGACCTTTGGAGAGGGTAAAGGTTAAATACTGAATTAAGAAAGCCAGTGAAACAGTTGACTGCTGGTTATCACTGCAGTAAGGCCACTGCTGGTATATCCTACACCCATAATAAATGGATCCAGGGACCGGAGCATTAAACGCCTGTCTCTGCAGAAATTGCTTTCTTTGACCTGCTTCCTTTTTCCTCTCCTCTCCTCTCTTCTCCTCTCCTCTCCCTTTCTGGTATCCACACACTCTTGAACATCTGTTGAACTTTTTTGCAAATCATGACAATCCCTTCATCTATCTTCCCATTCAGTCACCGCTGCAGAACCGAAAGCATCTCCGTAATGAGCTGCCTCATTTTTAATTCCTCTACTCCATCTACTGTTTGTTGTGATGGCTTTTTCACCTTCTTTCCGGAATCATTTACTAAACACAGCGGAGCCTTTGTGCAGCCAGAGGGAACGCAGTACAGTGCTCGCCCGACGGGCACTGTCAATAGTGATGAGATATTAATTAGGCCGAGTTCCTTAAAAACAGACAGTTTGATTTAGGTGCTCACTTTCAAAAGAACTACGTTAAAAAAGGCTGGAATTCAGACCCCAGTGGACTCATTAGTGTCCATGCACCACCAAAGATGAGGAGATACAAATTGTTTCTCTTGAATATTTAATCACTGAGGCGGACGTTTCCCCATTCAGCATCTCTATGGATTTTGGAAGCAGGTTCACACAGAGTGGAAAGACGTTCTTCTCTGAAATGTTGTAAACATGATTCCATACAGTATCACACACTGCAGGAACTGAAGCAAGAGCCACAATCAGGTTTATCTCAGCAGCAAAATAGCTCCAAAACTACAGGCATGGCACAGCCTCGGAGGGGTGGCGTGCGTTTGAACGGTCGTCCAGCAAACCACGGAGCTACGAACTGCAGTGATGGGCTTAGCCGTTAGCAGGCTGTGACTCACACTTCTTAAAAGGGAATGCTGACTTCATGAGTGGTGAGGGTTAGGACACCCTGTAACAGCTGTAATCAGCCGCATGGACCGTGTGAGGTGGATGTGTTAAAAACACCCATTTCATAAGGTGAGCTGGGATTAGGTCCCTCTTGCCTTCCATCTGTGTCATCAGTGGAAGCTAATTGGCTTATCTTGGGCCCCCTTGTTGGAGTCAACACAGATACCTGGTTTGCTTTCAGTACT
Organism: Hippopotamyrus pictus; assembly: GCA_026781145.1. Taxonomy (NCBI): domain Eukaryota; kingdom Metazoa; phylum Chordata; class Actinopteri; order Osteoglossiformes; family Mormyridae; genus Hippopotamyrus; species Hippopotamyrus pictus. The sequence goes on from JAODLC010000028.1 coordinate 17,002,992, forward strand.
GAACCTTAAAGGGTGAAGTGTACGGTTTTGTGTTCTGGTGTGTTATAGAGAGGGGAAGATTCTTTAAGCTTTGCTCCCTCCATGCTTGACGTGGCTAGTAGAATGTTTTTTTTTTTGTGGTTTTTCATGTGTTTGGTTCTCCTTTAAAGGTTCTCTCTCGGTGAGGCTCCCCCCACCTGCACTCACGGCCCCCCTGAAACCACAGTTTGGACACATTTATTAGACCTGTCACACACACACACACACACACAATCTCACACACGTGTTTGTATTCATATCTTTGTGGAGACCGTCCATTCATTTCTATGGAAAAAAAAAACATAGTTCCAACAATGACAACCATGAGTAACCAAACAGAATAAAAGACTTGTGGCATTTTTAGTCTTTTGATTAGTCACAGATGTTTATAAAATTGATTTTCCCCTGTGAAATAACTGGTTTTTATCACATTGTGGATACATTTGTTCCCCAAAATGTAATATACATATAACACACACACACACAGACACACACACACACACACACACAAACAGCTGGGCCACTCTCCTAGCTGCACTGAGGAAGGCCAGGTCCCAGTAGGGGGTCGGGGTTGGGTATTGTATTGTGTGGGGGAATGAAGGTTCACTCCTCACCCCAGCTGTCCCAGTGTTTATTGATTAGTCCTACTGGGGGGCAGGGAAGAAGATGACAATAAACACCTGCCCTGCCCTGTCCCCCTAACCCATACTGACGGGGTCTCAATCTAAGGCTTCACCGAAACTCGTCAAGAGACCGGGAAAAGAATTTGTCTATTTGCTTGTTTAAGGGGTCTGTCGAGCTAAAAATAAAGCAGTTGAGCGCGCACACGAGCGGATGTGACCTTCTGCGGGAGCAGCGCCTGGCGGGAGGCTGGTGGTTTGCCCGCCGGCGGGTTTATCACGTCTGTGAAGACAGCTGCAACTGAGCTCACTGGAAGAAAAGGTATGTCTGGACAGGGAAACGGGAGGCGAGATGCAGTGCCACCAGGGGTCATAAAGACCAAACAGCTGCTGGTGGGAGAATTCCAGAGCAGGACACAGTTAGCTTACCCTGAGAGAAGCAGCTTAATCAATACGCAAGGCGAGACTTGCCCAAGGAATGACAGTGGGCCGATTCTGCGTGACCAATCATTGTTTATTCATGCTATATATAAATATTAATCAACCATCCAATGAGTGAAGGACAGTAGAACTCCCAGGGATGTTAATTTAATGTAAATGCTAATTTTGCACTGAATGTGTACCAAAAAAAAAAAAAGAGCGAAAATAACTTAAGAGTAGCTCTATTTTTACTTTATAGTGAAACATACCATAGTCTGCACAAGGCAAACCCAAGCTGATGGAGAGACAGGAACCACACAGCAAATCTGAGTTTCATGCGCACATTGCAATCAAGGAGCATTTGCACAGGCGACTTTTGTTTGAGGTCGTTGTCAAACAGCGATAACAGAAGCGAAGAGGCTGTGGGCCTCGGCCTGCTGTGTTTGGCAGGCTAATCCCCCAGGGCTGCGTTTGCCCTTTCCATTGAAGCCTCCCTAGGTCTTCACAGTGGCCCTGACTAAGCACTTTTAGGCTGACCTGGATATCTTCTCTGTAATGCGTTTGCCCGTTCTGGAGAAAAGCCCTTGCACTGCTCCCCTCTCACGTGACCGCTGTCACAGCATTGACTCGGGCATCTTTAAATTATGTAAGGTCATAATCCATCCACACTGCAAGGCATTCTTTTTGGGCACTGAACCTACAACCGGCTGCTTATGGGCTCAGCTCCTAACCCGCCCAGCTCACAGCACCCCGGTGGTCCCACACCTCCCATGCAGCGGGTGCCTGCTGGTCCTCTTATCCCGCCCTTGTCAGGGTGCTTTTATCAATGGTGCCCAACCTGACTGGTTGCCTATTCAATCCCGAGCCCACACTACAGCCCACTTCTCCCGATGTCAAAACCCAACTCAGAGCATGTCTTGGGTGTCTGGCCCTCCGTTGCATACAGCAGGAACACACAGAACATACACTAGGAAACCTACCTGACTTAGAACACATGACCAAGTAACCAGAACAAGGAAGATCAGAAGACCGAAACACATTTCATTACAGATTTATTGAGTATATTATCGGTATATCAATGCACAGGTCATATCATACCAGCGTAACAGCAATGAAGGCTTGTTAAATTAAGATACATAAATTAGCTTGTGTGCTGACAGATATTACACAGTATTAAACAAATCAAAGAAGAAACAGGAAATCTATTAAGTAAATAGGGCCCAATTTACTAAAACATCAAGTAATCCTGAGACACTTAATCCCCATTAGATTAGATTAGATTAAACTTCATTGTCCCCATGAGATTTGGCTTGGGTATAGTGCATGGTAGCTTTGTATTACAGATACATTACAGAACATCCCAACATACAAAAAAGAAAAAGACAAAAAAAAAAAAAAAAAAAATGACAACCATTTGAACATCGACGTCGACAACCTGATGCTTCATAGTCTGGAATAAAGCGCCGTTTGAAGGTGTCCGTATAAAGTGCCGAGTGCTAAAATGCCGGCGTATGTGTTACACATTGTTCTAATGCACAATATCCATCAGCTTAATAAAGCCTGGGACAAATAATAGTTGTAGACGATTCACTTTGCTCGCGTTATCTTCTTCCTGGTGGCAGGGATTCGGATTCAGGGAAGAGGAGGTGTTGGGAGTCAGAAAGAATATTTTTATATAATATTCTTCTATAATAATCTTTATTTGTGTTGTGTAGTTTAATGTGCTTCCACTTAGGATACATTTTATATTAAAAAAAGAGTGATAAAGCATGGCATACTTAAAAAATAGGCCTATTGCACCCAGAAACATTGCACCTACATGCAACTTATTTTTTATCATTATAATTGTCATACTTGGTGTCTGGTGTACTTAATCAGTTGATTATAACACTACGTGATAAGTTAAAAATTACTAATGTTACGACTGTTTAGTAATGGTATTATATGTCATTGAAATCAAGCATTGTATATAAGACGAGAGGGAACGGATATAATTAGGCAACATCTGATTTTTTGTATAATATTCTTATTCTGAAAGTAACGCATATGATTGAAGTACTTACGTCGGCATAGATCGACTTATACTGTCACATGATTTTACATGTCAGCTGATCAAGCGCGGCAAAACGAAGGTAGTTCTGTTTTTTTAATAAAACTTGACTATGGGGAATTTCCCATCCACGTGTCAAAATACAGCACACAGAACGCCGGGTCAAAACAAACAATGCGATTGGCTTAGACCGCACAGTGCTCGCCCTATACTGTGAGAAATTCGATTCTCTTAAAGGCACACAACATCGTTATTGTTCTTACTCCAAAATGAAAAGCAAAATGTTATTTTCTCCGCACAGATGATATATAACAACTTAAAATCTGAACAATAAATGAAATAAGTTATTAGAAAAGTACCTCATTCAATATACTTGATAAGCCAAATTATGAAAATTTAACACTGTAGGCCTATGTGTACTAAAATTCCTTCAAATTTTAATTCTTAATTCAATAAGCACAGAACATCAGTGTTTTTTTAGGAATACAGTCAACAGGACGAACACTGAGTAAACTGTACCACAAGGACTCAATAATGCATAAAGTTTTTAAGGAAGTACTGGCACTTTAAGGACTCTATTTACTTTCTTTAGGGGTTTTTTTTTCTAAAGGGGGCGGTACACTGACGTTTCTGAAATACGCGCGTAGCAGACTATCAGCATGAAAACTGTGGTGGAGGGTTACGGAGAAGTTTTGCTTGTCAAGACAGAGAATCCATCAACTACGTCGGACCTCAACTGGCGGTGGGCACTTTACCGTTGTTTCTACCGGCTCTGAAATGACATATTATCAGCTACGTGCTTGGCTTGTTATCTTTATTAACAGGTGTCATTTGTAAGCAAACTGTCGCAAAGTGTGATCAGCAAAAAGAAGACTTGTAGCTAAGTCAGTTACGTTACATCGCAAAATACGTCTTCGCTCATCTGCTTCTTCTGAAGTCCGGCGCGTGTCGTCTAAGTATATATTTAAAATGTCTCCATCGGATTACATTATATATCGTCGCTATGTGCTACTGCAGCGGGTGACCGATTGGTTATTAGGTACAATTTGACTACACGTGTTCAATGTATCGAATTATTGCTCGCGGCTCGCCAGCAAAGACACGTGAAAAGTTGGAATAGTCTGTTAGTCGGCTTTTGCTCTGTACGCAGTGTACATTTTTTAAATTAACATTTCTATAATGTTCTCATCGACAAGGGAGTTTAGCCAGGTAAAATTTAAGCCCCAATGGTAGCCGTGGACCGTAACGAAAGTTGAGTAAATGTTTTTCTTACATTTTTATTTATTTTTTTAAAATTACATCTCTTCCATTTACTTCGAAGGGCAGTATTTACCTCGTCAGCTGTTTGCGATTCAGGTGCGATCTGTTTCTTGTACATTTCGTCAACTATGACTGTTAAATTGAGTTATGTACCGTCTACTACTCTAGATTGATATATAGATGTATTGTATTGAGTTACAGTACCGTCTACTCTAGATTGAGTCGTTTGTTTTGTTTTGGTTTACAAGCACGCTTCCGGATGTTGCCGAAAGAAAATGATACATTGTTTAAAGCAAGAACAAAGGCTGTTTTAGACAAAATCAGCTGTCGCGTGTCAGTTGTAACAGTTTATCCGCCGCTTAAAATCCTAGGAGGCGTTTTTCAGTGTTGCTGTGGTGCATAGCTACCGTTTAGTGTAATGCGATGAACTTTCATGAACATGTCAGCGCAGACATTTAAGTTATGTACTTGACCGACCATAGATAATCTTGTATTTGCGTATCACCGCTACTTGCCGAGGAAGAAAAAGGGCACGCAGGGTTTCCGCTTGGAATTGGGGCACAATAGTTAAAATACCGGCCGGGGCGACTCTCTTGGTGTTTCGACGTTAAACGAGGACGCGTTCAGATGGGAGCGCAAAGTTCGCTTCGCGAAGCCGAAGGACGGAAGACTGGCGGCGGTTATGGAATATTGGAATATTAATACTATTTCGAACAAGACTGTGGGTGTTATTTTATACAACTGCGCATGTTTGAAAATCCAAATAGTAGCCCACAGTTAGTAAAAAACAAAGCTCCGATTAACTTAAAATTGAATACTTTCATGGTTCGTTAAATGTTGGGCAATGTTATTAATTTGGAATTGTAGGTGAATGTAATTTTACTTGCTAATTTTTGTCTTTAAAGCACCGCGTAGCTTTAAAACCATTATATTGTTAAAGGCTATCGGGATATAAGGATTTACATGTCATTGAATATATTTTTAATTATCTGATGACCGTTCCGTCGTTGCCAATCTGAACGCTTTCAAGCGTTAGCCTGTATCTCTCGATCTTTGTTACTCTTACTCCTCTCTTACTGTCAGAAGAAAGATTAATCGATTTACCCGAAGGATTAACTCCATGATTAAATACTGTAATACTAGGCCTAATTAAATGTATGACCGTATCAAAACGGATGTTACAAAACATTACGATTTTATTAAAATCATACAAAAGCATCTGTCAGAGTTTCCAATCGAATAAGAAGTATTAAATATAAGTATTTTTTTGTTGCGTTAAAAAGGGAAAAGCTGATTTATTTTTTCGTGATTGGTCGGACGCAAACCTACCCCATTCTGCAGAAGCGGTCTCGCCCTGGTGTCGCGCTTGGCTGACAGCACATATTCACAAAAAACTACCGCCCTCTACCAGGACGAATGTAAGACGCAGGGGTGTTTTTCCCCCGCGCATCAGAAACTACCGAATAGCCTCGGACGGTACCGTCACCGATCGACCCAAATTAACCCGTTGGATTCTCTTTATTTTATTGGGTGAACGAAACAAAATAGTTTACGCCTGTTTCGGACAGTGTTGGTTAGAGCGACTAAGCTGCGGTCACCCTGAACTAGTAAGAATGTAAACATCCTTTTTGCTCGTGTTATAAGTTGGCAAACACGGGGAAACGGCTCGAACCCCTCGTAATTAGGAAGTGTTCTGTAGTATGTCGTGCTAGTTGGATGTTGGGGGCGGTCATCTTTGGGCATGCTGGGGTATAACAATGATGCAACCGAGCTCTTCAGTTGAGTGAGTCAGGGAGAAGCCCTTCACCCGTCTCTCCTGGGTCCTAAGCAAACATGTTTCCACAGGAATGCCTGATCGCTTTAATGCACTGTTTGACAGAGATAATCTCTATTGAAGAGTACGTTTGCCTGCAAACCCTGCGGTGTCACTCTCACCTACACTTAAGGAATTAATTTAATTTAATTTTCATCCTTCGGGGCAAATATTTGTTCTCCTTACACTCAATACACCTACTGGTTTGCATTTGACAGACAGCAGCAAGGTGCTTAAGGAGAGAGGGCAAATACTTATGCGGGATGATGCTGTCGCATCATTGAAAATGGTACTTGAGGGTGCACACATAAAGGGGCGTGTTTTTTGAGCCTCCTGAAATTACTAGACCTTGTACTCAAATGCATCCATTCCTGGGCCTCGGAGGAGCATCCTACGGCGGGTCGGGTTAAGCTGGTGTCCGGGGCTCCACGCGGCAGACGCCAGGACATCACGCCCCGGCAAGACTGTGCCAGAGGGGGAGCGTAAACGGCCACACAAACACTGTGCAATGCGCACAGTTAAGCAGTTAAGTGCTGCTTCGGTTCACATAACTAACCTAATCGGGTCGCAGCGGGTGAGTTTGAATGGTTACTAGGTAAAGCGGCGCGTGCTGTAGGAGGAGTCTTGTGAAAAATACAGGAAGTAGAATGAAATCTGGGTTTGTCTGTCAAATGATAGTGGAGAACTTTGATTAAAAAAAAAAATCACTGAGTGTGTGTAACCTGCGTTAGTGGTATGGTACAGTACGTAAATAAATAAGCCTGTACAGACGGCTAGCCTGCTAAGCCACTTCCTCTCCAGCGCGGCACGAAGGCTCCCTTTGCCCTGTCTGCTTTGCCCCTGGCGCTGCTTTCCTGCCCGTGCCACCGCCGGCTGGTGTTGGGATGCGATGTGGTTTTGGCACGACCGGACCACCGGGGGTTCATGCCCCCCCGGGTGGTCCTAGGCGTCAACAAGCTGCTTTGGCCGGAACATGCGGTGGGAGAGTGAGGGAATGAGAAGGTGGGGAGGATATGAGAGAGAGAGAGCGAAAGAGAGAGAGAGCGAAAGAGAGAGAGAGCGAAAGAGAGAGAGAGAGAGCGGCAGCTGAAGCGTGTCGCGGGCTGGTGCGCCAGAGGGAGCTGTGCTCTGGTTCTGCTGTCACCACTCTGCCTCCTGGCCGTCTGCAGTGGGAGCCTGTGCTGCTGTCTCCAGGCTCGGGGGCTCACAGCCACCAAGAGCTGGGGGGCTGCACTGAGCACCTATACTGACATGGAGGCTTTTCACGGAAGGGAGGCCCCTCTTTCGTGGGGGTTACGGGCAGGTCACCGAGCAGCATGGCCTTGGCTGACTGACGCTCACTGGTTATTTTATTCTGTTTTAATGATGCATAACGGGACCCCTCACTGGCATGAGCCTGACCGCACTGTATTACAGATCCAGACCTCTTCTTTGGGGTAGGTGCTGGGGGGGGGGGGGGACATTGTATCAGCTGGCAATTAAGACAAAGAACGGAGACGGAGAGTTGGAAAAAGGGGCTCTTGTTAGAGCTGACACGTTAGCAGGTGTGATGGGACTGTGGCTACAGCTATAGGGATTGTGTGTGTTGTATAGGGGTGGTGGGGGGCGGTAGCCATCACTGGTCTATTCTCTACCCGGGGGCACGATTCTGTGTCCATGCTCCGGTGCACTGGAGCTTTTGTCAGCCACTGCTCTGCGCGGGCGAGACGGCCGCTTGCATTATTAAAAGGTAAACGTAAGATTTTCGGGAGGGGGGGGGTGTGGCGCTCCTCGCTTCCCATTTTCTGCAGCGTGCTGCCGTGGCTGTACTCCCACCCCTGGGGTGAGCCCGTGCACGGCCATCTGCCCGCCAGGACCTGCCAACAGGTCGCGTGAGCGAGCGGGCGCCTCGGTCCAGACCCGTGCGGGCGAGAGGCCACTCCGCGCCTCGGAGAGTCTCCTGTTATTCCGGCTGGAGGATCCCCAGGAGCCGCTGGAAGGCCGCTGATCAGCCCCAGCGACATGGCCGGCATCGAGGGAGAGCCTCTCTCTGGCGGACGCGTTTCGTTTAGCGCGGCAGGCCGGCGCGTATAGACGGAGCAGAGCGAGCCGCCGGCGAGCAGGGCGCCCCCCTCTCCCCCTCCCCCCGCCCCGCCCCGCCCCGCCCCGCCCCACACGTGCGTCTGTGTGTGTCTCCATGTGCTCTCCAAGGTGCTAACCGATCTGACGGTAACCCGGCGCGCTGACGGCGCCGCGGCCGTCCGAGGGGGGTGCTGAGGCTAGCCGCCCTGCAGCGAGCTCACGCCGTGATCCGGCGAAACCACCGCCGGCAAGAGGTGGGACGGGTCGCCATGGAAACGGGTGCCGCAGCAGGGACGAGAACGAGGTGTCGTTATAATGGGCAGCAGTCTGGCTCGCCGCCAGCCAATGACGTCTCAGCCTGCAGCCTGATTGACAGGTGGGCGGGGACTGATGCACTGCTACGCCAATGCTCATGCACTGCTTTGTTTTCTGTTTTATTTTTGTTTTGTCATTTTGTTTGTATTCATTATGTTATGGGGAAGAATGTATTTCTCAAGCAGATACTAGTCTTAGCACAGATCTGATTACTCAGTCTGACAATGCAGACCTAATTTACCCGTTAGAGCTGTCTTAATAGGCTATTTGACTCTCCGCACAGATTTAATTTCAGATATGTTAAATTTAGTTCGGTTCAGTGCTTGAATTCAGCTTGAAGGTGAGATGTCATTTAATAGCTGATACAGCAAACAGATTTTCAGCCATTATATAAAATAACAGCAAATGTTTTATTTACATCTCAATCTGCATATGGTTAAAGTAAATCAAGTCTAGAGAAGTTTTTAAAAGGCATGACAGCGGTGTACATATTCTTCAAAAATAAAATACTCCAAGATTAGAAATAAAAATTCTTTCTTTTTTTGCTGAAAACAAACTAAAGAGGAGAACTGCTTCGATGGGATTGAAGGACTCGGATGTGCTTTGAAAGATATGCAAATGAATGTTCCCTTTCTTGGCAAGACTGCGGGCTTTATGCGAAACCCCAGATGTGTGTTTCCTCGCACTTTGAGTTAACCAGAAGCACTTAAACTTCAAATACCCGGCCCCTACCCACGTGCCTCTCAAAACTCGACCCTGCCAAACGCGCCGCCGAGATAATTACGCTCCAGATGGCCTCGTTTTTCCTCGCCCGATCTGACGCGGCACCTGAAATGCGGAGCTATGCTGACGTCGCATTTACATTCGCCCGTGTGGCAGCGATGGAGTTGCCAGGCTGGACCCAGACGGGGTCAGAACCACACCGGCATTTTGTTGTGATCCCCCCCCCCCCCCCCAAACGCACCTTCAACCTCCAGCAACAGTGTGGCCTCTTGGAGACTGGAGACATTCAGATCCCAGGTGATCGCCCTTCATCATGCCGTCCTTAGACCCGAGGTGCAGATGACTCAGAGCAGATTCCCTGGATGAAATCTTGGGGGTGTGGTGGGGGAATCTGGAAACCATTATCTCATGCACCAACGCGCCTGACTCATTTCCATTGTTTGTAATCATTCTCCATGTAGGACCAGAATCTGTTCTGCAGTGGCCCTGTTGGCTGGGTCCATTCCTGAACATATGCTGAACGTTACCACAGATACGGGACAGGACCAAGCTGTCCTATCGTAATGCTGAACCTCGCGGTCTGTCTCGCACCTGCGGCCGTCTGTCAGATTCACTGCGTTTTATCTGCTGCCTTGTATCTTTGTTCTCTCTTTTGTCCCCTTGATCTTCACGGGCTGAATTTCCACCCCTGTGGTGCACAGAGCTCCGTTTCACTCTGAAAAGCTGAACTGTGTAGCACTCTTCCGGAACACTGATGTATGCTGTCATTTACCTAATTAAAGTAATATATCAGTCTCCTTCACTGCTCTGAGCTGTAAAACCTTCACAGTATCAGCACCTAGACCTGTGAGTGGAGGACTGTGGCATAACCCAGACCTAGCTACAAAAAACCTGGGCATTCAATCACCTTACATTTTATTTATTTACAAGAAGCTAGTGACATATTCTTGAAAGGAAGCAGAGTTAGATACTTCCTGGAGTGATCAGGGATTATGTGTTTTGCTTAGAGACACAGCGGTGAAATCACTGTACCTATCCTGGGACTGAACCAGCAACCTTCCAATCAAAGGCACGGTGGCTGAGCTCCATACTGGCCAAACACAGCCCTTTACTGGCATGCAGTTAGTCTTTCTCATCCAGGACTGAATCTGTATCTACATTGTTCATATTCTCCAGAAGAAAATTAATTCAAGCACACAGTGCAGTAATCTTTAAGCATCTGCACAGACAAAGATTACATTTTAACCCTGTACTTCTACAATGTAGGAGAAAGCATGTGTGGATGTTTGCAAAGTAATCAACGCGCCAGCATGTGGCAGCATCTGTTTGTGTGCGAGAGGATGAGGAAACGAGGGACATGTTCATCACCATCCCGAGATGCCACAGACGGCCATAAACGACGGGGTCCTAATGGGCCCCGAGGAGCCTGAGCCACGGGTTAATGGTGTCAGGCCCTGGTAGGTCAGCCAAGGACGTTTGCTGCCAGGACGGCTGGGTGTGTCTGTCTGTCAGAAACAGGACTGCTGCCTGGTCATTGGTGGGCCTGGTCTCTTGCTGATTGGCTGATAAAATTGAGGTATTGCCTGGGACCCAAAAAAGGTTACAGAGGTTTCCTGGGCAACCTGGGTCTCATTTAAAAAGAAAAACAAATAAAATGACAGTTACAGGGGAGATCAAGACAGGCTGTATATATTTTCATCACTGATGGGGATTCTGCTATCAATGATATGCACTGTGATCCAAGACTGACGTTGTTAAAATTTATTATTAACTTGATTCATCTGCATCGCAGACATACTATCACTACTTCAGGTTTTTATTTATGCCAGAAACATCTTTCCTGAATAGGAGTAATCCTGATTGATGGTGTTATTTGCCCGGTGGAGGACTTCTCTGTCGTTCCACTCTTCCCTGGCTCTGGCAGAGATACTCAAACGCCCCTGCTCCACACCCCCGACCCGGGTGGGCCGGGCAACGCAGCTACAGTAATTAAAATTCATGGTGATAATTACCGAGTTCTAAAATGCAAGAGACGAGAAGGACCCGCGTATTATCCATTAGCACTTCAATGAGCCTCGACGTTTAGCGCGTTTCTAATAGGAACCACGTTACAGCGGAGACTCGTACTTTGATGCGACGGGTCGGGCTTCCTTCCCTGAGCCCGATGCGCTTTAATGCACCATTTGAAAAAGCCCCGTATTCGACAAGAGCAAGCACGTCATCGGGGAAAAGTGTTGCTTAAAACTGACATGCACTCATTTTTCACATCCACTTATCCAGGTGAGGATGACAGAAACTGTGAAATCCATTTTTCAAAATGGATGAATCACCGTTAAATCCTATACAATCCAAAACTGGGAAGTGGAAAGTTATTGTGGTGTAATACTCAAATCATTCCTTTATTATGTTTGCGCCGTTATGCGCGAGCATTGACGTATTTCTGTGATTGAACAGGAAGTTCAATTTGACAGCTATTGTGACAAATTGAATTTATTTACATTTTTGCTTTTGTTGATTAGACTTAAATAAAAGAGGGTTTTATTTCGATTTTCTGATAGACGCAAGGACATTGTTGTCCACTGTTTTTTATTAGAATATAAAGAACGTGAAAACATAGTATCAAGCCGAGAGCACGATCACTCTAACATACGCAATTACAAGTTGCAATACTACTGTTTATCACACATCTTGCCTATTGCTGAATTTCGTTTGAGATTGCCCCATCACTTTACAATAACCTAGTACATTTAACGTACATCCATCCATCCAATTATAAACATTTGCACCCTGGTCTGAATTGCGGAGAGGGATGGCAGTCCACCGCAGGGCACATACACGCGCAATTTCACACGCACAATCAAACCTATCGCGCAAATTAAAGACATTAACCTGACTGCATGTCTTTGAATTGCGGAAGGAAACCGGCGTACCCGCAAAAAAAACAATGGATCAATAAATCACGGCAAATAGTGGTATTGCACTCAAAATCTCAATGTATCCCTGTAAGGATTCGCCAGTTGCATAATACGTGTAGGCGGATTTCCACGAAGATAGTTTGGCTCCGGCACAGAATCCCTGAAGTAGAATTGCCCACCTTCCATCAAGTTAAACGTGCTGATCTTTTTTTCCGACAGATGTCGCTATAAGATCCGAAACGTGGATATTGCGATTGCGAAAAGCTAATTGATGGACATTTTCCTAATTATACTATTTCATATTCCTAATAAAGCGGCAGGGTTAGTCACAGACTAGACGTTCGTACTCTTTGAAAGCCATTTCCACTCCGTTTCCAGGAAACATTAATTTCCCGAAGAATAGTTTTTTTCTTGTTGCTTATTTTTAGAATAGACACTTTGCTGCAGCAAAGAGAACAATTAGCTCCCTTCAAATCAGAATAAACTAAAATTCAATTAACCTTCAGCGTCGGGGATCATTCTCGTGCGGCAAACAAACCGCTGCTTTAAAAAAATAAAACTAAATGCCCGAGAAGCCCATGCCATACCTAAAAGCATCAAGCTCTGTGTTTATTCTCACAATTAATATTATTTGCGCATAACATTATCGACCGCATGGCTCGCGCCTTTGCCAAAACTGCACTAGTCCAGGTCACGTTGTCTCTCGGAAGATGGGAAAGCAGGAGATACTTGGCCGGCAACCTGGAGATGTAGCTGCCTCATTCCAGGTTATTTACACCATGGACTCAAGGGCACAAAAGCACTAACACAAACGTATCTTGGCTGCCAAGCCCTTTTTATGGTATTCACCCTTCTGCGTCTATATAGAATAAACAGCTTTCCAGTACAAAGCAAGCTCATGTCCAGTCTCCGAGTTTATTGTCTGCATTCAGGTAAAGGGTGCAGGCATGCCAGGATTTGTGCAATACGAGTAGCTGTATGTTCGTCCATAGCAGTCAAAATTAGAATAATTGCAATTTATGTAATATAACATGCTTAGCATAATCATCTCGTGGCTGAGGAAAAACACATATTTTAACCGTTGCACAAATAATGTATGTGTGCCGCAGAAAAAGCTGTACTCTGTAAAAAAAAAAAAAAAAAAAAAAATCAGTAAATGCAAATGAATGTAATTTATAATTATTTTACATACCTTAAAGGTACTAAATGGAATATAGATATAGATAGATAGATGGATGGATAGATAGATAGATAGATAGAGATACTTTATTTATCCAGAAGGAAATTTAGGACAAGCTGTTTGCATAGCATTATGAAATATTCCAGACAGCAATAAAATCATTTTAACGTGCCAATGTTATGTCGAGCAATTAATATTTTGTGACAAGCAAGGCTTTGTGTAAAGATTACTAATAACAGCTGTTTCACGATATGTGCACAGAATACGAAATATATATAAAAAAAACTGCTAGCCAAAAACACAGTAACTTGTGTCGCTAGCAAGTTTGGTGAAAACTAAACTTTTAATATGTTTTTCTGAAATTTCATATTCCTATAGAAGTTGTAACTGATCTACATTTGTAGGCGCTTGATCCGCCCGACCTGGTATATTGTACTGCAAGCCCCGCGCCGGAGCGCTTCTCCGCGGCTGTAGCCTAAGCATGGGCGTGCTCATTCCCGTGGTTCCGAGAGGGGGCGTTGAAGTTTTTCTTCCCCCTCTACGGAGCGTGTGAACAGGAATAGTACGCTCCAGAGACAGCATTGAGCTGATTGAGCCTTTCACCTCTGGTATTATCATCAGCACCATCTATGTACGACAGTCTCCGCAAAACATCCACCTCTTTTTAAAAGGTTTTCTGACCCTGGCCATGAAACAAACCCTCGTGGAATTGATGAGGATGAGCAGAATATGCCGGATGATACTTGCCACTTGTTTGGGATCTTTTATTCTGGTCATCTTTTATTTCCAAAGTATGTTCCAGCCAGGTAGGTCTTGTCTTTCAGCCTTTCGTGACATAGTAAGGCCATTTATTATTGATGTTTACGGGACTGTTTGTAATGCCAACGAGGTGAATTTTTCACGTGCCCTGATTAAATGCCTCCGTTCAGAGGCGTGCGATCGTTTAAATAATCGCCGCCGTTTAAGAGACCCGGCTAGTTATACGGCGCATGGTAGCTTATACTTGTGTTGTAGCGCGTTTCGACGGGCGATTATTATCGGTAACTGTGGATTCGCATGTATCATTTATATGACTGTTAGCACATTGCACGATCAGATACAACTTTGTATGTGTTATGTGTTATTTTCTCTTGATCAAAGCACGAAATCCAACAATAGTATTTATGTATACCTTGCTGCCACGGTCATTGTTTCCATTCATTGCTTGTGGAGGATTCCTTCGCTTCGCCTGTGAAGTTATTTTGCACGGAAGAGTCCGTCTGCGTCTAAACGGCCCGTCACGCTTCAACACATCGACTTGCAATAAGGACCGACAATAGCAACTGGCAAAAGAAGTATTCATGGTGTCGAGAAAAGGAATCAAATAATTACAAAAAGCTTACAACGTGGGGATTTTCACAGGTTTAAAACGGACACCTCAGGTTGAAAAATTAACCGAATTAGTTTATTAACGAGCACCGTGGACATGGGGCTATAAGTCTTTATCTGTATTTGTATCTTTAATGGTATGTTAATAATAATAATAATAATAATAATAATTATTATTATTATTATTATTATTATTATTAATAATACCATTATCTTAATGAGATCTGTCGATAGATATTTACATGAGAATACATTTCGTTACACCACCAGAAAAATAAATATACGCCTTAATTCTGGATACATTTAAATGTTGCTGTTCAAAGCCAGAAAACAATGTGAAATACCGGTTTCCTGTGTTTCGTTATTTAAGAAGTTACGAGAATAACTGGCGACATTCGTGATGTTCTGCATTCGTATTATGCGAGGCCGATTAGATTGGGCTGAAAATATATTTTCATTTTGATAAAACGTTTAAGTCGATGTTGCCGTGTTCATTTTGTCATAGGTAAGCTAGATTTTATCTCAGACAGAAAGAGTAGCATTTCTGTAAAATATTCTGTCGTTCAACTTAGCAGATTTGTAGTTATTTTCATTTCAAGTTTTGTATCACCTCAGGGAAAGGATTACATTTAATCAGCTGTTCTAAGACTAACACGACTTCTGCTAAATTTCACCTATTGACATATAACGTTACAATTCAGGTCGTATAACTTTACTTATACGTTAGAAAAAAAATCTAACAAGAAAGTATAATTGAATGCGAGTGCTTCCTTAAAATCACATTGCTTTGCGTGTCTGTATTGGTGTGATTGTGCCTTCGAAAATACACGCACAGCTAGGTCAATCGGCGCAACACCGAACATACATCTCTTTCAGATGACTTATGATTTAAAAATGTACAATAAAATCAAACATCAGACACATCTAAGTGCTTCCCTAACTTTATAAAAGACATTTCATGTAGTATCAAGTTTAGACAGGCTTAAGTGATACATAACATAATATAAATTGAAATTCGGGACTTTGAATCAGAACTGCCGGTCCCTCCGAAATGTTTCTCTATGGTGAAACGGTCATTTGGCTGCTTGGCACTCTGATGGAGCCTAGGATGATGAGCAGGTGGTCCAACCAATGGGAGGCACGGAGTGTGTGGTGGGCGGGATAATACTGTGACACATGGCTATATCAGCCAATGGGGATGTATCTTATCCTTTGTTGGTAAGCTCCAGGGCCTGAAGTAATAGATTTCAGTAGGTGTAAAGAAAAGGTCTTTGTTGTTCTGGGAGATGCATCAGGATTGGGGAGGTGCTTCAGCATCGTGGTGGTAGCAGACCTTTTGTGTCATATGTAATTTTTGAGATTCGTGGTGGGATAACGTCAGCAATTTTGCAAGACGATCTGAAGCAGAGATGTTTCTTCTGGTTGGTGTAACCAGTCATGGGTTTGGACAGGATCTGGTTAAGAAGTGGCTTGGTCTTCCAGATAGATCTGGATGGTGGATTTGAAGCCAGTGGCGATTGGGCAAAGAGCACAAAGATGCTCTCCAGCACCGATGGTGTTCAAACCCAATCCAGTCTGCACTCTCTTGCTGACATCATTCTCTCACGCTGACATCATTCTCTCACGTTGACATCATTCCCCACAATGCCAGTTTAGCATTTTACCATGTCTCTATATAGATCGCTTAAGGTTTTCGGTCAGATTCCCTATGTGTCCAGAGAGAAACGAGCAGTTATCAAATGAGTTAGTTATCTCACTTCAAGTGACCTGGTAAAATGCAAATGGGTTAATCTATGAAGCATCTCCTGTAAACCTGACTCCTGGGTTGTCATCTGATCTGCTACAGCATCATTCACCCACATAAACATGGCTGTCCTTATTTGCGTTCGAAATACAGGTGAAGCGAATCTGTTGAGACACTGTCAAGGACAAGAAGCAAGAAATCTGGTGTGGAAAAAACACGCATTCAGACCGCAGACCTGAGGGTGTGCACGCTAGCAACCACACGCTCTCCCTGGTCACTACTCTTGTTGCAACACACACGCACACACACGTACGCTGACACAGTCGGACACCACGATGCCGTTATAGGGCTGTCAGCAAGATTCTTCCTGATGCTGCAGTGCATGACTGGAACTGCATGACAGCAGGGCCCATATAATGTATGTTTTATAGAGATTCCAGGGTGTGGGAAGGCCACGCAGAACTCAAGGGGATGGAATATTCTGGGCTGAGGGACTTTGGAAATTTTAGAATTGAGGGGTGGGGGGGTCCTGGTTGGCTGTCCGGAAGCTGTTACTTCCCGTAAATGAGATGCAGGAAGACTGAGATTCATGTTATTTTAGCTCCCGAGCTCTTGCGTGTCTGACTGAACGTGTTATTGTCAGACTCTCCCTTGTCCAAAGCTTCTTCTTGCTGAGATTTGCTCTTTTACACACACTGGGGTCCATCCTTAACAGTGGCTGCCACAATCCCCCCCCCCCCACACAATATTGTGAGGTGCTCATCTTCTGCAGGAAATGTGTTTTCAATGCATTCGCATATGGAAAAAAAAGCTTTCATAAAATAATGACAGTGAATTTAACAGTTTTTAAATGGTTCTTTGGGTTGTTGCTCTGTTCTGATGATTTAACATTTGTCAGAAGAGGTTGTCTTCATTTTTTATTTTCTAAATAATGTCATGTGGTTGTGACATCAGGAGCTGTTTGTAATTTTTGGAAATCATTCCCTTTTGTATAATCTCTGTGGTAGAAAGATTATAAATCAACCTCTCTGATAACTCTAGTTGAGCCACTTAGAATAAAATTCTGGACCTCTCAGTTGGTGAGCAAAGTTCTCTCTTTTATTCGAGCAATCCAGCAAAGCGCTGGCACCAGGTACCCCGAGCACAAAGAGCAACCAGTTGATAAACCATAACTCCCAATTCCCTATAAGCACTTCTAAGTCCTGATTGGTCACAAAACACCAACAAACCGAGCTCAGACGTATGACAAACACAATTCTCCCGCTCCATTGGTTCACCTTGACTGCAAGGTAAAATCCACCCATTTTGCTCATTTTACCGGAATCTGTCTCGACTGCTAGACTCTACTTGAGATATGGATATAGATATTGATTATATGACATTGAATTACTGTTAATGTTTGGGTGTTCCATTGATGAATGATTAACACATTGACATATTGTCATTGAATCACTGGAAATACATGGTTAACATATGATTAGTATGATGAATGCATCTATTACTTATACATTTGCACTACCGTGTAACATATTGTATATTGTCGACTGCGACTATTTTATAAAGCTGTAACACTTTGTGCACCAGTTGGGGCGGCTTCGAGTCTCTTCCTGCAGGTGGTTTCTCCCCCCCTTTGCTCCACTGTCCGCCTCTCCAAGGTCCAAGCTTTCTTCAGGGTCTGCGGAACTAACCGCAGGCAGCTATCACGAAGCGAGGTCACACAGTATTCAAAACAATCTCTTCTTGCCTAAGGCCTAAGACATAACAGACCAAATATGCCTCCCCTCCCGGGCCTACCAAATATCAGGAGTCTGTACCTACATCCAGAAGGTTGCTGGTTCGATTCCCATGGCTGGCCGAGTGATCCGATCACCGTTGGGATCTTCAGCGTGGCTCTTTTTCCCCAAACACTGACCCCAAGCTCAACCTGTCTGCTTGTATGTAAATGGGATGTGTGAATATTAAAAATTCCCATGTACTCGTACTTGTACAATTGGCAAAAAAAGCTTCATCATAGAATGTATGACTTAGAAATGTATGCTGGGTATTTCCTTAAAGATAATACTGTCAGTTATGACGCAGACAGGAAAGGGAACAGGCAGAAAGAAAACTCAGAGATACACGTCACAATCTTTAACATAAAAAGGGAAATGGGTCTGCTGTTCATTCCAGCCACTGTGAAAATGAGGAACGGCATAAAAGTCCCCTATTTTAGTGTGCTTCCCCTTTAAGAGGCATGGTGTGGTAGAGGGATGATTGGAAGGTCCCTGCATGACTGCCACACGCTGGTGTCCCCTTTCACTCTGCCAGTCATTCACCGTGCACTAAAAAAGGGGGTTTGCCTCACCAAATACCCAGAATGCATCTTGGGCATCCAGCATTGCCACTTGCTACTGGAGAGGGACTGATGTCCTTGTTTTGGGGTGGGAGGGTGGGGGTTGAAGCATAAAAGAATGAGCTTCTGGTTCATGGCACCACACTAAAAGCTTGTGAAAGAATCGCTTGGCCCGTGACTGGAATTTCTTTGGGAAACTCTAAATTCCTTAGTGTCAGTGGTCAAAACTGCGTATAGGGGTGATACCGTATGTCAGCGGAGAGCCGCTCGATTGTCGAGTTCGTGTCGCAGCTGCATTCTCTGTTGACAGGCAGCGCTCTGTGTTTCCCCCTGTTTCTCTAAACTTTTTGGTTGATTTTTTTTTTTTTTGTTTGCCCGAATGGCGAAAAATAAGCCCCCCTCATTCAGGGTCCAATTATTTCCTGCCTCCAGCCAGCTCTGAGTTTGTTCGCTATGCCAGTTCCCAGTCACCCGGGCCTTCCACATCCATGGCTCCCGTCTTCACTCCGGGCCCGATCCGTGGTGATTTCCAACTGCTGTGGCAAACAAAACCGCCCGGGGGTGTAGTCGGTCACCTTGGATGACCTTGGGAGACCTTTTTGATGTGGGCGAGCTGATATTCCGTAACCGTGCTCCGCCGTGAAGTAGAAGGTTCGGCGTTTGACAGGAAAGGCCGGATTTCTCGTGCCCCGCCCCGTGAGACTGGGGAGGGTTGCATGCCTGAAGGCCGCGGTTGTGCAAATTGGGCTGATAACCATCCGCTGAATCTGACTGAGCTTCAGATTCAGACGGTGAGGGCTGGTCGGTCCTGCGTGATATTCCCCCGAATTTCCCAGCATTTCCCTTTGATCTGATTGGCAGCCGGAGGAGTGTGGAGGTGCCGAATCTCGCCGGGCTGTGCTAAAAGACGCAGCCGTGAGGCATGCGCCTGTCGAATGCCGGTCTGCGAGTGGGACCCGCGTTCCTGGCCCATTACAAAGTCTGCCATGTGCTTGGCGCTTCTCTGGGGGGGGCGGTAAATGTGTGTGTGTGAGGGGGGGTGTGACAGGTGGCAGATCTGTGCAGCGTTTTGTCATTTTATACCCCAAGCCGCTGAACACTACATTAAGTGAGAGTTACCCCCCAGCTGCCGGTGTCTTCTCCGATCACTTGTTACGTTTGGTCCACTGCTCCATCACCGTTTATTCTTTCTGGGTATTTCTGCTTTATTATGGACCACCGGCTGATCATCTCCTCTTTTTGGGAGCTCCCCAAAGATCCTTGGAAGGAGTTTAAGTGGAAGGAGTTTAACGGCCCTGTATTCCGCGGCGAACTGATCATCACCAAGAGGTTACTGAGGCATTAGGCTCTGAGCAAATGCCGCTGGGCTCCACCTGTGCGTGGAGTCACGCGAAGAGCGACCGAGACGTCTTTTCAAGGTCCATGTAAGAGTGATATTGCCTTAGTGAAAGGAAACATAATCTGGTTTGAATCCGCCCATCCACATGTCTGTCAGGACCTTGTCAGGACCCAGACCGTCGTGCTGTGGGTGTTTATAAGGTGCAGCTGTGAAACCTTTTGCCTGCTCCTCCCAAGGGCCTTGTCAGGGTCTGTAGAACAATGTGGGCACTCAAAGCAGATTCTTCTGGTCGTCAAGGGCTTGGGGTGCAGTTAGGTCAGGTCGTGGAGTTGATGGAGTTTTCTGGAAGCCGTCGGTCGTGATCTTGCACCTCCAACAAAAATGGATCAAAATTGTTTTGGTGCTTTTTTAGTTTTGTTAAAAAGAGCAGATAGTCATCAAAAGGTGTCGTGTTGTTTTTCAGGAGTGCAAAACTTGCATAACCGGTTTGCACACACAATATCGTGTGACTTGTCTTTAGCTATATCTGTCAGACATGTCCAGAGCAAACAAAATCTCACACAAAATGCTGTCAGAGGTTCGACAGACGTTTTTGAATCTTTCGGCTGCCTTGTGATGTGTCACCTCCTCACCCGCCAGCCAGTGTGGAAAAAGCAAAATGCTTGTTAACTCAGTGCCTGTTAAGCGTCCTTGCAAATCCCGTTCGTCCCAGATGTCTTTAAAATTTACGTCAGCTGTGGGGTGGGGGGG
>JAODLC010000028.1:17026393-17041254 GCA_026781145.1 Hippopotamyrus pictus
CAGTTTCACCAAGACCAACTCCAGTTGGTAAGGAGCTAGACCCCCGAATGCCGGGACAGAGCTTGATATAGGAGCGGACGGGAGTGCCATGCCCGGGCAAGTACCGTGGGCCTCAGCAGGCGGCTGATGCGCCGCCGCACGGCGCGGTCGGGGGCGCAGTTGGGGCATGTCTGCAGCATGTCAGTCGCCTGCGCATGCTGCGTGTTAGACTCTCACAGGATCGTGGAGGTGTTCTGTGAATCACAGTCTGTATGCTTGGCAGCGGACGGCCTCTGGGCGAAAAGTTACTGCAAGGACACGTGTGTGTGTTTCTTTTTTGCGTTTTTTTTTTTTAAGGAAAAAAAGAAAAGGGAAGACCATGCAGAGGCTTAAAGGGAAAGCAGAAGTGGCCAAACGAGATAAACATGTTGTAACCCAAAGCCTGGTGTGTGAGTGACTGCGGTTGGGGAGTCTCCAGCGAGTCCTGCCAGCTGCCGGGGGGGGGCCGCGACGGAGACACCCAAATAAGAGGGCTGGGGCGCTGTGGGGTTAGTGGGAGGCGTGGCCTGCCATCCCTGAGGGGCTCGCTGTGGGGTGAGGGGTGGGGGGAGACTCTCACACCCAAACTCCCCTGACGGTCCAGAGATCGTCTCCTGGTTCTCGGCAAACAAACCGCCCCCCCCCCCCTCCCAATATTTCTCCCTCGCAACCAGCCAGAAATAGGCCTCCTAAAAATATTTAGTGGGTCATACAAGCCGTTTTCTGGTGCCTATTTTGGGCAGCGAATCTGCTGCTCCGATCTGCTGAGCGGCTGCTGCTCTGGGACCCCCGCTGCCTCGGGTTCGATTACCAGGGAGCGCTTTTGGGAGGCCTCCTGACCCCGGCGGCAGGGGGATCCGTGTTTATCGATCCTGTGCGTACAGCCCCGTGCTCATCTGCCTGGCGTGACGCGTCGCGTTGTCCCGGGGGGGGCACGGGGGTCTTTCCCAGACTCGGTTCAGGTCCACCCCGACGGGAAGGCCGAGGGTAGATAAGCACGTCCACGCGGATGGCTGTCCTCAGCTGTGGTTCCTTGCATGATGACAACAGGGGACCACACCCCAACCCCCCCCCAGACAGTGAGCACTGTCTTATCCCCGCTTTGCGATCATTATCTCCTATCTTGTTGCTGGCAAGGTGCTGTGCACGGCTGCCTGTGGACAATGGGCCCTCACGGTGAGCCCGGCGGAACAGCACGGGGACCGTGTCCTCTCATCCCTGCGGTTTCCGGCAGTACGGTGCCCCCCTCCCGTATCGCTGCGGGAATCCTGAGAGGAGTTGTTCCTGGTCGCTGCTGAGGGGAGCATCCCCTGCCACTGTCCCCCCCATATTAGTGGGCGTTTGTCTGTCCTAGGGGAGAGATCAGCAGAGGCTTGGTGTGGGCTTGTAGGAACGCACACCGTCTCAGTTCAGACAGCAGTGCTGGGGTGACGGAGTGGGGACGGGGGGGGGTTGCTTGGGCCTGCCTGGGTGACAGTTATGGGACATCGGCCGCGATGTGCAGGGAGGAAGCACAGAGCGAGTGGAGTCAGGTTACAGTTTATCAGGGCATGAAACAGAACCCCCCCCCCCCCACAGTGCTTTAGCTGGGAGCCTGCAGGTGCTGAAAGCTGGCCGGGTAGCTCACGCGTCGGCCGGCTGCGGTTTCAGACCCAGAGTGGGGTGGGGGGTGGGTGAGGGGGACAGCTTTGTCTGCTTACAAGGGTGGTTTTCATGTTGAGGGGAAACTCAAAAAACAGCAGCAGCAAAAAAAAAAACAAAAAAAAAAATAGAACAATGTGGTGGGGGGGGGGGGTGTGCTTTCAGCATCGGGTTCCACTGGGGCGTCGCGCTCGCTGCCAGTGACCAGTGCCAGTGCCGCTGTCCGCCTTGGGATCTCGCGGGAGTAGCGGAAGGACAGAACACAGACAGTGGCATAAATACCACGTCGATGGTGGTAAATTACGGCTCTCGCTGCTGCTGCTGATGGTATGTTTTTGTTTGTAGTTTTTTTTTGTGCATGTAATAAACCACTAAAAGTGGCACAAAGTGGACTCAGATCTGCAGATTTTACTGAGGGCCTTGAAGATGTTAACAAACTGGGTGTGGTGATCTGATAATGAGAGAGAGAGAGAGAGAGAGAGCGCGCGCGAGTGCGATGGCGTGCTCACAAGAGCTTCAGCACACTGTGTCTGAAGATGAGTTCTGCCCTCTGCTTATATCTGTATCTATATTTAGCTCCTGAGTCACATTCAGCAGCCAGTAACGTGACTCTTACCCATAATCCCCTGCTCACCTGACACGCTCCCGCCCAAGGGACAGTGGGAAGAGCTTGCTTAAAGGTCACTGCCGGGGAGTTTGTGGTGTCGCTCTCACAGCTCGTCGGGGAGGAGCTTAGCGAGCACCCTGCAGCGACGCGTCAGGCGCCGTGCGACGGAGCCGCGCTGACTGTGCTGAATCACAGCGGGGCCCCGTGGCCTTACAGTGATGGCGGCTCTGTGCAGTGATGGCGGCTCTGTGCAGTGATGGTGGCTCCATGTCGCTCTGTGCAGTGATGGCGGCTCTGTGCAGTGATGACGGCTCCATGTCGCTCTGTGCAGTGATGCATCTGTGCAGTGATGGCGGCTCCGTGTCGCTCTGTGCAGTGATGGCGGCTCCGTGTCGCTCTGTGCAGTGACGGCGGCTCCGTGTCCCGCACGAACCACTGCTGTCTCTGCTTCAGCCCCCACATGCACCTCTTCTGAGCTGCGGTTTTGGTCACTGAGCGCATGTGGCTTTTTAAAATTGGTTGCCAGGGCAATGGCGGCTAATATTTGCCGTCTGGCTTTTATCAGTTCGGTGGAGGTGCTGGGGTCGTTACTGAGGGCCGTCGCCGAAGGGGACACTTGTGGAGTGAGCAGCTCGGCGGACGCTCTGGGCGAGCCATGCCATCGTCTGGCCCCGATCCCTCTCCGTTTGGTCATCCTGTATAATTAAACGCCCCCTTTGAGGAAGGAAGGGGGGGGGGTTAATTAGAGAACGTAAAAGAGGACTTTTGTTAAAACTCCCCCAGGCACCATTGAAAAAATGCTACAAACATAAACTGGTGCCATCGGGGGCCCATCAGTGGTACGCTGCATGTCTGACAGCAGCTCCTGGGTGGGGGGGGGGTTCAGTGCAGGCCACTCTGCGGGGAGGAGCGGCCGACGGCCCAGAGCCCACTGCGGGGCTTATGCAATGAACTGCAACTTGTCCCATTTAATTTTTGCTTATTATCGACCCCTTCTCAAGACTTTTGAAGGGGGGGGCGGAGGGGTACACAGGACTTTGATGGTGTTTTCATCTGCCTGGCCCTAGGAGACAGACCGTCTGAATAACAGAGCGTGTCCTACCATCCCGTCTCAAACTCATCTTTATAAACATGGCTACGTGAACGTGGCTGCAGTGTGGGTATGACTCCCCCCCCCCAGTCCCACCCCGAGACATATTCCTTCGGACAAGCGAGTCTTTACTCTCATGAATCTTATTCAGGTCCAGCCTGGACTCTCTCAGCTCAGCTGCATAATCCTATTTAGTGCAATTACCTTATCTGCCTGTCTCAACGGGCCTGATTTCATTACCCCACTCTGGCTGCCATCCCACTGAGTAATGCAGCATCAGCCGCCACACTTATGAAGCCCTGAGGAGCTTTGCTGAGATGCTCCAGAGCTGGATGGGGGGGTGTGTGGGGGGCTGAGTCTGCCCGATGCAGAGCTACCCTCTGATCTGGGTGACTGCTCCTCTCAGGGGGCACGCTGCCCGGCCTGTACCCCCCCCTCGGTCTGCCCGCGTGCTTGGAGTCGCTGCCTGCCAGCTCACTTGAGAAAGAAATGCCCTCCAGGCGACCTCCCAGTTTCCGTCTGCCCCCACCCCACACGTCCGGGCAACCGAGGAGCATGAGAGCGAGAGAGTGAGAGCGAGAGAGTGAGAATAGCTGAGCTGCTGTGGCACATGGCTTTGCTTTTTCCTGTTCAGTTAAGAGAACAAGAACGATCTTCCGTGAGAATGTCTGAACGCGCCCGTCTGTGTGCGACCTGGATGACAGGAAGGATCCCATGAGGCCGCTGCTGTTTGTTTGCCTCCTGCCACACATTACCCCCCCGCGCTGCCCCCCTCGGGATCAAACGGCCCCCTCGCGTGACTGAGACAGGGTGGCGTTTTAACGCCATCGGCTCTGTGGGATCTCATAATCCCTGCCGTTTTTCGATGACGTCCGCTTAGTCTTCCGGTAGCTGGTCGGTCGCTTAATCGCTAAACCAAATTAGGGGCTTGGGGGGTGGCGGCAACAGCTGATGTTCTGTTAGTGTAATCTCTGTTCCCCGCAGCCTGCATAATGCGATTTTCTGTTTGTCTCTCGTCGCAGTACCACAGAAACCAAAGGAATCAGCAGCCGGTGTGGTGGCGGCTTGTGATGGCGCTGTGTGGCCTTCTCTTCGAGAGGCGCCAGAGAGCAGAGCAGAGATGAGGCATCCGCCCCCACACCCCCACCCCCGAAGGAGGGGCCGGACTTCAGATGGCACTGTAAGATTGAACACGGGTCTGTAAGAAGGAGAAAGTCACCGCGGGCCGGAGGCTTCGACACTTTCTTTTTTTCTTTTTTTTGGTCCCCCCCCACCCCAAGAAGAAGCCATGTTCTCCAAGTTCTACAGGAGTTGCTGTTTTCATGACTGTGTAATATAGTATTTTGTACAGTTTGTTCTTAATTCATTTTTAATTTTTTGCACTTCCATATTTGTACACCTAGAACAACCTCCGTCTGCCCTAGGATTGCTTTATCTCCTCTTGCCATAATGGAGCGTGGACATGCGTGTGCTCCTACACGTGTGGAAGCGTGTTTTAGTCTGATGGAGAAGTGTGGGTAAGGGGAAAAAGTACAGAGGGGGCAAAATCCTCATCTCAGCTTTGGTTCAGGAGTCCGAAGCGTTTGCAGGTTAAACTGATCCACTTGACGTCAGACTTTCCAAAGATCCAGTTTTTCAGAACAAACATTTTTGGACTATTTCAGAGTTTTTTTTTTTTTCCTTTTAAACAACATCATATTCTGAATTGTTAAATATTCTTTGCTCTTCCAGTGCGTGCTTCACGATTTTTTTTGTTGCATTTCTAAAAATGAGTTTTTGTAAGAGACACACACACACACACACACACGCACACTGTCTGCCATTGACTTCGAGCGCCTTGCCTTGGACGCCCAGCAGAGCCTCTGTCCGCCTGCACGCTGGGAGCTGAGCTTCCTGCCGCCGGACAGACTCGCGCGGCTGCGTGCTCGAGTGGGCGTCTTCTGCGGCAGGCGGAGCCCTGATATGCAGTCCTTAATGCCATATATTTGCACTATTGAGAGTCGGCTGTGGAGGAGCGCAGAGCACAGGCCCCCGTCCCGGGGGAGGCGGAAGGGATCACGCAGAGACGGCAGTTAGGAGCAGCGGGACGACCCGGCTGGGGGTCTCCACAAAGGCGACCTGACCCGGGGGGATCCTCTATTAACGGACGTCGAAACTGACGGGCATTGTGTCGCCGTGGATGAGGACCGACCTAGAGCAGCTGCGATATCTGTGACGGGTCACCGTTTGCGATGAGCCCATTTGGACCCTCTTCTGGATCGCCCTGCAGTCTCAGTATTCTGCAGGCCCCACATAAAGTGTACTTTTTAAACACCCACTGCCAATACTTTTACCTGCAGATGTTTGTTTTTTTTTTTTGATTTTTTTTTTTTACTAGGACAGCAATACTGTACTGAGAAAAGTAAAGCTGTGAAATGACCACAACTCTAATCTCTCAGGATCACAGTCTGGGTTTCAGAACCTTTTCAAATATCAAACCTTTTTTTTCCCCCAGGTAATACAGAGTACTTCATCGGAGTACTTCATCAGAGTACTTGGTAGTGTGGTGTTTTAATAAAAATGACCACTACTTTTCTACTTTAGATTTTGTATAGGACAAATGGGGGGGAAAGTAGAGTTTTTTTTAAAGAGGATGGACAGGAGATAAATAGAGACTGTAATCATTTGTTAAATGGATATATTAAAATGTCCGAAGACACTGATGTGTTTCTGTTGCCTTTGATGTCTCTTCAGTTCCTTCCACTACGGTCCTACTGCTTTTTCAGGGAGCAGCACAGTGACGCTCGACTTGACTTCGGACTGTAAAATGACGCCTCTCTGTACTGTACTGTAGGGCCCGTCTTTAGTCTGGCTTTCTATTGATTCTGCTCGTTGGCTTTATGCAAAACCCTGGAGCCACGAGGCTCCTGGCTGGTGTGGAGGAGGGTGTGTGGCCGGCTGGATGAGCTCATCGTGTGACATCGTGTGACCTCGCCGGCAGCGAGGCAGGACGCCACTGCACGCACGTGTGACTTTGCTGTGAGATGCACCGAAAGTTTCCTGCAAATCCTGAACGCTGAGCCAGTTAAGGTGTTTCGTACCCCCCCCCCCCCAGCTCTCACCCAGCTTATGTCATCAGCCTCACTGTGCCTGTTGTCTGCTTCTCTTTATAAATAAGGACAGTATTCTCTTTTTAGTGTAGTATTTTTTTTTGTAATTTATTCCTTTTAATTTATTTTTTTTGTATATTTGCCCATTTCTACTGTATAGATATCTCTGTGTGCAATTTGTCTCAGTGTACCCTTAGCGACTTTGCGCTGAGCGGTGGGACCAGAGCCGGGTACGGTATCCCCGAAAGGCAGGAGTCGCCCTCCTGAATCCCAAAATCATTCCCGTTCTGAGACCACCCCGTGGTCTGTAGGAGGACCCGCTTTTACTGTGTGCCATGACGACGTCTGTAACCGGCCCCACGGTAGGCCTAAAAGCCAATCACGGCGGTCGGCTGTCCGACGCGACTAGCAGCGGGTGCCGCGATCGTGTCTGAGAGAGAACGTCGGGCCCGTGGATCCGGTGCGGCTCTGGTTCCGTCCGCCTTCAGCTCAGAACCCATGACCCATGTGCACAGCCAGCTCTCTTTAACCGGGTGGAAGGCAGGGTCAACATCTGAGCAGATATCTGGGGCAGCTGCCCAGCAGAAGTTGCTGGGCGTCACGTTTATTTGTTTTTTTTTTTGAGTTGGAGCCTCTTATGTGCATTTTTTTCCTTTTAAACCAAAAACGTTGTCAAAGGCTGTCTGTTATCTTATCATGCACTGGAAATGAAACTGTATTGGTATATTGTGTGCACTCCCTGAGTTTCCTGGTGCTCCAGACTTATCTGGACTGTCCTCACTCTCTTTTTAGTTGGACTAGCTAACTGCTACTGGAATTTGGTACTTGCCAGCATCTTCAAGAAGGTCCTCACAAGATCTTCTGTTGGTAACACAGGGGTGGCAATGAGACCTTGG
Source organism: Hippopotamyrus pictus (assembly GCA_026781145.1). Taxonomy (NCBI): domain Eukaryota; kingdom Metazoa; phylum Chordata; class Actinopteri; order Osteoglossiformes; family Mormyridae; genus Hippopotamyrus; species Hippopotamyrus pictus. Next base: position 17,033,735 of record JAODLC010000028.1, read on the forward strand.
TGTTGGGAGGGGAGGGCTATACAGGGATGAAAGGGCTTTGCACCCTAGATAGCCTGACCCTCTGGGGTATTACCTCTCAGCAGTGGACCTTTGTGTAAACCATCAGTGTCTTCAATATTTTGCCGGAAAAATTTCATTTGGTTTGAATTTCTATGAAAGGATTCGTCTTAACCATTTACTACTGTTTACTGTTTTTAATAATATTTTTTTCTCTTTTTAAATATTTAATCAAAATTTTCTTGTGGAAAGGTCACTTTTGTAAGGACATCTGCTTAGGCTAAGAGAAACTTTTTTTTTTTTTTCCATTGTCTCATGAAATTTTTATATGAAGTCCAACTGTCTCAGATCAAGGGCTTTTCTATGTTGAATCGAAAATGCAACATTCCTGGAATTTCTGTACTGTGTTAAATGTACACAAACCCAAGTGAGTAAATCAACCCATAAAGCACGGCTGCACATAGTGTGCAACTGGAAATGAAACTGGTCGTTAAAGCGGCCCGTATCACACACACCCACGTCTTGAGGATCACACACTCTCTGTATCCCATGAAATGAGACCCAGCGAAAATGTAGCATTTTTGTAAACATTGACTGTGTGTCTTCGAGACTGTACTGTGCACTCCTAACCCTTTCCACATTTAATAAAAACAGTATGGAAGTAGGGGGCGATTTGTTTTTTAGTGCAATACGCTGTACATAAGAGCTTGGCTCTACAAATCTTGTTTTCTTTTTTTGTTAAATTGGTACATTTTTTCAATAAAATTTTAAGAAAGTGTAACCTCTTGGATTTCTGTTCTCTGTTGAGGCTTTGAATAAATACGCTGGGTGGGTTAAGGCATGAAGACACTCCAGAAGAGTCCGTGGACCTGAGGATGGCAGCGTCCTGGCCTGAATGTTCACCCTCCATCAGTACCAGAGTAACCCTGGATCCTGAACTCTCACTGATACCTTACCACAATAGTAACGAATAGTAACAGTAGTACAAACTCATCTTATACAGCTTATATTTCTGAAAGCTCGTGGGAGTTTAACTTGCACAAAAATGTTCTGAGGGCAAAAGGAAAAATAGTTGGTTCAGAGAGATAACCAATCAGACTGTAGAGGAAACAGGTCCAACCAGATACCTTGGTCCCATCTCCTTTAGTTGCTTGGACCCACCTCCTCTACTATCTACTTGGTTATCTCTCTAAACCAATCATTTCTCCTTCTGCCCTCAGAACATTTTTGTGTAAATAAAATTCCCACAAGCTTTCTGATATGTCCCCTCTACATATCATTTATGTAGTATGTATTTACATATTATTTATGTAGGGCAGTGGTGACCTCATGGTTAGGGAAGGGCACTGAAAGGTTGCAGGTTTACTAAATCCCTGACCAGGAAGGTACCGCCCCCAAGTGCTGCTCCCCAGGTGCTGAAATAGCTGACCAATATCACATATGGCTTAAATGCAGAAGACGTGTTGCTTTGTTATGTGCTGTGGTGTGTCAGCGATGACGATCACTATGCTCCTTATTAATCTTATTCCAAATGTCAGAATTGCATGTTAGGACAAGACAAGCAATACAATGAAACTGTCATGTTTTAATTAAAAGTTAAAAAAGACCAATTATCAGTGCAAAACTACAACCCTACATAAGTGTGTGGATTATTTTCATTGAATCTGCATAATTGGGTTATACGTTCATACAGGCTGTCCATTAGCTGACTGACAAAATCCCATGTTGTATCCCATTACAGCACGAGCCTCCTTAGTTAAAGTGAAAGCTGCTTGTTTTTTCAAATTCGTCCTGGGTTGGGGGGGTGATGGGGGGGGAGAGACAAATGAGAAGCTGACTGTCTGACTGTCCCGGCCCCCACCCCAGTGAGGGTCGACCTCCGCTGGGTGGGGGGGAGGGGGGGCTTTTCGTACATAGAGACTCCTTTTGAAATGAAGCAATTTGAAACCAGCCAGCCACTCCCACCCCCATACCCACCCCACCAAATTCCCAGGTGGCATGTCTGCAGCCTGGACCCCTGGAGATGACTGGGGACCAGCGTGGAGTGGGGTGGGGGGTTGCCTACGTCAACTTCCACTGGGTCGGCCCTGGCGCCAGGACTCGCTGCTGGCGCTGCCGCCTTCCTCAGATTAGATCGAGCCGTCGTGGTGTTGCCCTTTTCACTGCGCGCCCGTAAAGGTTAAGCGCCAGGCCAGAGCACCTAGAGACGGCGCAGGGCATCAGACAGGCGGCTGTCATCATGCCTTAAATGAGGACGCGAGTGGGGACATACTCAGCCCACAGAGGACTATCCTTTAATGTTTGGTGGGGGTGTGGCACACAAAAGGCATGATGAAGGCTCAATTTTAAGGTCTGCGAAGCTGCAGGAATGAAAAAGGCTTTCCAAATGACAGCGGGGATGTCCTCTCGACCCCCACGACATATGCAGGTTGAGTGCAGACAGTTAAGCGACGGTCTATAGACCAGAAATGGGTCACAATCTTGGCAAATGTGCCTGTGAGACAGCAGAGTAAACGAGGGTCTGCTAACATAGTGACTGACCAGCAAACATTTTGACAGCTGTGTGTCCACAGAAATTGCCTCGTTGTTTGGCCAAGTAAATGGACAGATTTCCACACTGTTAAATTAACCCATTTTTTTATTATTAGCTGGCCAGACGCACAATTGCTTAATGACTGTAAATGTATTTACCCTTCATATTTGTGGTTTGCTGCAGTGTTATTATCAAATTTTGAACCTGTTTTCCTGCATACACAACAAACACGTACCTGTAATAAGCCCGGCCCGTCATTGACGCAAGGAGGGTTCGCCGATCCTTTATACTGAAATTGCATGTGCTGACTTCATTCAAACGAGTCAACCAGCAAGTATTTAAAAATCCACAACATCTCATGTTTATACGTTTACACCGTTACCACCTACCACACGAAACACTGTTAAAACTCGTGTTTTCAGTAGGGTAATAACCTGTTACGTTGGCATATATAATTTTTACGCATGCATAATACAGTCATAATGAACTACTAACCAGACAGGTCTAAGTCGTTGGGATGCAGCAGTAAAATCTGCGCTGGCTTTTCCATTAAGATTGGGCTGTGGTTCAGGTTTTACTCAAAGATCATCTGTTTTCGGCTTTTGGCCAGCTCACATGTGGGGGTGGGGTGGTTCCTAAATTGTTTTGTTGACTCTTTCCTATTTCTCAATGTAAAAGTCGTCTTAGTTGTAAATATATTCGGGCAATAACAATATATCGCTGGATGTTTCGCATTCGCAGTGAAAAGTGAGCCTGACTGTCTAATTGTAATCTCCGTATATTTAGTAATTACCGTTTTCAAAGACAGACCGATTGCACTCGACATTTCCGCTGTAATAAGCAGCTTTTTCTCTTATAGCCAGCAAGTCTCTGTGTGTATGATTAATAGTTCGCCGCTTTGATTACACCGGGTTGTAGTACGTAGGGAGAGTCTCGGCGAATACGTGATTTAACGAAAGATCAAATTTGGTTGTGCGCCTAAATCAACTGCTACGTCTATTCTTGCACAAATACTACAGTGACGTATATTGTTTATAAAGAGAACCCGCTGTGAATATGCATTTAAACAGGTTATGGGTGCTATCGTATGTAAAGGATTTAGTGTAAGTGCTTGGTGATTAAAATCGCCGTTACACCGCGTGAATGTGTGAAGCTCCGTAGTGTTTTATAAATCGTATACAACTTTAACATAAACACAATGTAAGTTGGGAAGATCTCTTTAATGCTACCTTTCCTTCACTGTCAGACTGGTGCCCTGAGGTGAGACAGCCCAAGCAGGGGAGGGGTAGGGGTGGGGGTTGTAATGTAGCTGGTGTCACAGTTCCTACCCAGGGCCAAGTTGCTGCATGGACTGCTTGGCTCAAGCAGAACAATGGGGCCACTGTTTCTATGTTGCTGGCTGAAAGAGACACCCATTAAGGGGCTGGTCTGTCTCTAAGGTCAGGCTCCCTGGCCACCTAGAACCTGGGGGTGGGGGTGGTTAGCTTGTGCTTGACTGAGGTCCTGGATATGTCTAGGTGAGAGGTGTGTATGTCAAACGTGTGGCAAGATGCTCTTATCACGCGAGGGAATGTTTTGGCCAGTCGTCAGGGGAGATTTTCATAAACATTGTCACCTCCTCTGGAGTTTTCTCCCGCATACAAAAGGCAAACCCCCCTCCCCCAAACCGCCCCACATTGCCTTCTGTTAAATCTGCTCTAAGCCAGGCTACACCCTGACAATTGTCACGGAAACATCAGTCATTGTCACGTAAATGTGCCAGTGTGGCCTCACCGCTGCGGTTACTGGCCTGGCATGCTGGCTCTTCCGTCCTGATGGGGAACCGGCTGGTTGTTTGATTTACGGGACTGTTTGTTTTTCCTCTGTAAGCACACGTGCTGTCTGCCCGCCTGTCTCCTGTCTACTGTTGTCCATGGGGAGGAACAGTTTACTGGCAAATTGTCTCAAAGAACAATGTGGGGATGGAAATATTTGTCAGTGTCTGTTCTGCGTAGTAGCTGGTTAAAAAGAGGGATGTCAGTAATTAATCTGTGTTGATAATTTAGTGTTTTTTTTTAAGCTCTTCATCCTGTGTTGTAGCTTGTTTAATTTTGGCTCTGAAGTGAGCTGGGAGTAACTGTATTGGAAAATTTGTAAAATGTGTTTCTGCCTCAGCGACCAGGCAGATTAGCGTTGATGCAGCTTGTTATTGCCTGTACTCTCTCACCCGCAGAACATCCCCCCCTAGTTTCCCACAAAGCACTGGGGCAGGAAGCCGATTACTCATCACCTTCCACAAGAACCCATCTGTGGCACTAATTAGAGGTTTTATCTTCCCTGAGACCGCAGCTTATTAATTGCCATGCTCTAAGTCTGGGGCACACCTGAGCAGTACCATAACTCCACTCGATGCATTGTAGGAGCCCGGTCAACACCTGAGCAGTACCGTAACTCCACCTGATGCATCGTGGGAACCCGGGGCACCCCTGAGCGGTACCGTAACTCTACCTGATGCATCGTGGGAACCCGGGGCACACGTGAGTGATATCATTTCGCCACTTTATGCATCATGGGAAACTGTATTTCAGTGTCTTGATGCTTTGGTGATGCCGCTGTGTCTCGTGATGAGCTGCCCCTACTGGCCAGTGTGACATTGTGACTGGTGAGGAGCCAGACCAAGGCAGCTCCATAAGTCGTGCGGGGCCTCGGGGGGTGGCCGGGCGAAACTCCAGGCTGGAGCATTATAACCCGGCGTTACGAGGACGACCAGACTGATATGGCTCCCGTCTGCCTCCCTGAGTCAGAGCCCCCACTCCCCCCCCTCACTGATTGGGCAGGCAGCTTCAACGGAGCCATAAAGCTTAAACACATTTGGCTCCATTGCTGGATGTGCCCGGGGCCCCAACACTCTCAGGCTGGGATGTTTGGGAATCCTGCTCATTTTTTACTGGCACGGGAAACTCAGACAAGATGTGAGCACATCAGGATAGAGGTGCCCGTTTATTAATTGCACGTGGGCAATAAGGACCGGTGTTCACAACTGGTTTTCAGGTGCTGGTCGTTAATTTCCAGTGCCCCATTTAATTCCCAGCGCTCCGTTTGCAGGGTCTGACAATGCAGCTCATTGGCTGAAAGGAGGAAGTACATCTCCTTTGTTATTATTTCTCAGCACGTGTCTGTTTCCTGTCACCCTTGCTTCTCCGTTGTGTTTCCATGTTGATCTCCATTAAAATGATACCCTAGAAAACACTTCTGCCACTTAATAACCCCATGGCTTGTCCATCTTGCTGTCTCATCGCAGTCCCTGTTTTCGTCCCAGTTCTTCCTAGGATGGGCTCTGGGTCACTATGACCGTTTCTGGTCCAGAGAGGGCCCTCCTGGTTGTCACGGTCGCGGTCCTCCAGTTCCCCACGTCTCGCTGAGCCGGCGTCTGTGTCCGTGAGATACCTTGCATAATTTATGGTGAGCTTTTATGAGATGGGATATTTACTAAATCGCTTCCTGCTAAACGTCTGGCTCAGCTGTTGGACACCTGTGGCGCCGTTTGGCTGTGGATCCGCAGCGTTCTGCTCCAAAGTCTAATTGCTCTCCTCGTATCCCTGGCATTTTCACAGAAACCTGAACGGCGTGTTTTTAGGGAAATCTGCTCATCTTAAGGTGAAGGTCCAGGTTCTCCCACCAGCTTTTGTGCTTTATTTTTGCTGCTTCTGAAGATGACAGTTCAGTTGACCAAGTCATGGCCTCCATCCATCCATCCATCTTCCATAACGAGCCTGCAGCCTATCCCGGAACCTCGGGCCTGGGGGGACTTTAGATGCGATGCCCGTCATCTGAGTGATGTCACTCAGCCATTGTCTTCCTCGAGTAACTCTGAATGAAAACACCCTTCGCACTGAAACCACTCCCTGCGTCTGCGGCCCCCGGAGCTGCCGCTGTCTTCCCGGCATGTCAGGAGAGATTTCGAAGCGTGGTTTTTGGTGGGAAGTCACGTCCCGCATGGCAGGCGGAATACATGCCCATCCCCCCCCACCGCCCTTCCTGCAAACATCTGGCACCGTGGAAGCTGTTCAGCTCATGGAAACAACGGCTAAGAAAATATGGCCGCATGCAATGAGGAGTAGGTGCTAGTGGTGGGGGGGGTGGGGGGGAGCAGAGGGCAGCCCCCCCCAGCTGATGATGTACTCGATGTGCGTGTGTGGAGCACTGGTGGGTTTCTGACCTGTGTATTTTAAAAAAATGTTTTTGTTTTCTCTGTCCCCCCCCCCCAGCTGAAGGCAGCTGTGGTACAAACTGAATAGACAGTAAGTCCCCCGGGCTTCCCCCTGCACCACAAACACTCTTCCCAGATGTGGACATCATTATCTATCAGGAGGCTGGAGCTGTTTGGAAACTATAAACCTCACCGCTCCGGGGAGTGGGGGTGTACGTGAGGGGGGGGTTGGCCATCCAGCTAATGGGAGTTAATTATTAGATAGCGTAAGTTCATAATAGGGTTCTCTGGGCGCCAGGCCAGCCTGCCGCACGCCTGTCCAAGGTAAACTGCCCTGAGCTCTTTGCAGACTGTATATCTATGGTCAGATAGTGAGGAGGAGCGTGTGGGTCAAGGGAGGAGGGGTTGGGACACAGCTAGGCCCCCTCCTGGCCTGTTTGCCCCAGGTACAGCCTGGCGAGGATGCAGAGTGTCATTTGTGAGGGGGGGACGTGTTTGTGACCTGGGTGTGCGCTGGACCGGCCTGTGATTAGGGAGCGGTGACAGTGATGGACTCAGGCGTGTGACAGCAACTAACCAGCACTGCTGCTGAAAATAACATGGGAGGCAAAGGAGGGTCGGAAAGGTGCCCCCCCCCCCCGCTATCTTTGCCACGCTTTACACCCTGTTCTCTGCTTTCAATCAAGTTTGTTTTCCTTTTCCTTTTTTTATTGCCAGGCTCTCTTACCCAGGGAGTCTTATCTTTGGTACTCAGTGGCCGCACTGTCTCTCCACGGGGGCTGGGGGGGGGGGGGGGACAGG
>JAODLC010000028.1:17044083-17054742 GCA_026781145.1 Hippopotamyrus pictus
GAATCTCGTTTCTGCATTGCCACGGATGACCGTCATGTGCGTATGGCGGCGCTGAGGGGAGAGGACCAATGCTGCCAATGTTGTGGAGAGACACACTGGTGTTACTCCTGACACCATGGTGGGACCCTGAAGCCACAGCGCTACGTCAGTGACATCCTGCATCTGCATGTCTTACCCCTCCTGTCTTACCCCTCCCTGGCACAGACAATGCCCGTCCACACGGCATCTGTGAATATGGACTGCCAGCATCATGTTGAGGTCCTCCCGTGGCCAGCCAGGTCCCCCCATCTTTCCCCAGTCGAACATGTGTGGGATCAGCTCGAACGTCAACTCAGACCCAGTGCTAATGCTAATCTGCGGAATCTCAAGGGCTAGTCACAACAGCTACGGGCCGATTCGCCGCAGGAGAGGATACAATGACTGTACGACTCCCTTCTGCACCGTATCGCCGCACGTATCCAGGCCCGGGGGGGGAGGGGGACCAGCAGTGTGCCCATACTGCCAACTCTGTTGTCTGTTTGATCTGATATAATCATTGCGATACAGTCACATGACCTCACATGGCCACATGCATTTTTTCTTGTCACTGAATATAGTTATAACCATGTTTATAATACTTGATAAATGCATTATTATGTATTATGATGGTATCTATAATACATTATATATAAGTACTTTAAGTAAAGTGTTACCTCCCCTTCTTTATATGATATGCTTTGCAACACAAAGGTAACCTGGATAGATGTTTGATTGGTTATTTGCACTGTGAAGAGGATCATGTGACCTGACATAATCTCACGGTCCGTTGTTGGTTGACGGGGGAAGGTGAGGAGATGCTCGCGGTCTATGGGGTCATCCGGTGGGGTCAACTCCGAACTGCTCCCCGGGGGTAGAATCTGCTGAGTGGGGGTGCTGTTAAGCGGACTCCAGCTTTACCGTGGGTGATCACAAATAAAAACAAGCAAAGGTATCTGAATCAGAAGACCGTTTGTAACCGTAAATAAATGGCTTACCTATTCATATTTGCGATGATGTGTGTGTTACGACACAGGCTAGACGCCCCTGAGCTAGCAAAGGCAGCAAAGGTCACCTGTACTCCAAGCAAGCCTGTGTTAGTTCCTGTCAGATTAAGTCTGTTCTTGGCACCTTCTTGTAAATCGTTAATCTTGGTACCTTCGCTTTGGCCTGTTCTGTCATGCGTCCGGGGAGATTTAAAAAAACAGGCTCTTTCTGAGGGCTGCAAGACTGTTGACAAGCTGTTAAATGCTTTTCGCAAAGCTGTGACCCCTCCCCCATCCCCCTCATTCAAACCCTGTTCAGGCAGCCATAAGTTAAATATTAATTTATTTGATATATTAAGCAAATAAATCAGAAGTTATCTGGCTCTGGAGATCTCTCAGGTCCCCTGGAGGGGAGCCAAGTGAGAAGTCGAGAATGATCGCTGTGGGGGGGGGAGGGGCGGCTCCTATGGACCGACAAGCTCAGCCAAGAAGTGACCCAGAAGAGTGTAGAGCTGGCCTGGGCACCGCCCATGGTGGAGATCAAACCGCAGCACAGGGACTCGTGACCTTAAAGTTAGCATTTAACAGTTTTTTTTCATCCCCCCACTGTTGTGCTCTCAAAGAAATTACCTTAAAATGCCCTTGTAAAAAAATTCAATAGGCATATGGGTGAAATTCCCCTTGATGCTTGTTTAATGTCACATGTTATGTTGGTCCCTGGGGACAGTGAGCAGCTGTCATTAGCTAAGCGGTGGATGGTGCGTGGTCATGTTTGGTTTGTTGGGAAGTTTAAAGAAATCATCCCACATGGCCTCATTCTGACCCAGTCGTCAGCTAAGTGGGAGGGAATCTGGTCCAAGCTGACGGAACAGCCCACCAGGTCAGGGATAGATTGAGGTGTGGGTTTGGAGTTGCTACCATGGTGACGAGATGCTAACCACCAAGCTCGGGTGGGCCGCTCAGGTTCCGAGGGCCTGCTGCCTTTTAGCCGCACCTTTTGTTTTTGGGTGGGGGCGACTCTTCTTCACGCCCTTCATGCAGGAGGAAGGGGAGGTGTCCCTCTCACGATTGCTATAGTGACTCAGAGAATGAGGCATGGAAAGACGGCGCTGTACGCCATCTTACGTGGAAGATCCGAGTAGACTGCATCTCGTTGGTGCTGATTGTAGATGTGAGGGGGAGTACTGAACCAAATCCGTTAATGTGCACGATAGGGTGGCCACTTAATCCATGTGGGGCGGGGGACGCTATGAGCTACTTCAGGTTTTACAAACTAATTTAAAACCGAAAGGCTCCTATGTTTGGGTAATTAGTTCAAATATTCCTGTGCTTGTAGTGGTTCGTTTCCTTGATTGAAAGACTCATCCAGCTGTTTCACATTAACATTAGTGACACATGCATGATTATAGGAGACTGACCAATCAGCACACAGCAAGAACTCAGTGCTAAAGTGAAAACCAGGTCTTTTTGGTTGAAATGGTAGTTTGCGAACCCGCTCATAGCTTGCCCCCTGATATGGAATAGGTGGTCACCTTAGTGCCTGATGATTATTAATGTATTCATGGTGCTGCCTGTCAGGCCTGGTAATGGTTGTAGACCAACATAGTCTCATCAGACAGAGATAGCATCAGAGGCACAGGGACTATATGAGGGTCCTGCGGAATGCAGTGCTATTGTCCTCTAATTCCGTTAAAACCTGTTTATTAAGACCCAACACTGAGTTTAATTTGCCTGTGTATTCCTTATTTAGATAGGACATAAGTGTTTACGTTGTTTGTTCAATAAATATCACATGAGCCGTGAAACGAGTTCTTATATATACAAAATACGCTCCCAATTTCTCTTTGGTTATTTGGATAGCTGTTGTGAGCGGGCAGTGTTTGTACAGTGGAAAAAACAGTCTGATGCGATTGCGGCGGCGAATGTGGAGAAATGGCCGTGTCCGCAGCTGCTGAGCCGGAGCTGTCAGTGTGCCGTGAGGAGGACGAGGACAAGGACGAGGACGAGAAGGCCCCGGCCGCCACGGACCTGGGTCTGTGGTTTCCTGCTTTAATCCTGTTGCCCGCCTCTTCATCGTGGACTATTTTTGTCCAGATGTCCAAATGAGTGTCTGATAATACCTTGTACACATACTGTAATTGCTGCTGGTAAAAATACCATTGTTTGTTTGATTTGGCATGAAATTGTCCTGCCTTTATCTGTGTCCTCCTTGGCAGATGCCAAGGGCTGCTGTGGATTATTTCCACCAGATTTTGATGGGTTTATGTTGCTGTTTACAGAGATTACATGCTGCGTGGTGAATAAATCCAGTTAATGACCTGCAGGAGTATCAGGAACGGAGTACGTAGATTTTAGATCACCCACAAGGAGGCTGTAGTGTTAATCTGCGTGTTAATAAAGGGATCCAGGATTTTAAAAAATCACGCTAGACCATGTGGAGATGTTATGGGAATGAGCAGACCCAGATGGCACCCAGGTTTCTGCATGTGGTGCCACGCTGGTGCCCAGGGTCTCTGGCTGTGTGTCTTGGCATATGCTGTCTCGGGACACAACAGGCCGGGGAGTCGCTGAGGAAACCAGCACCCACACCATGAACCCATGAACGGGGGGGGAGGGGAGGGGTTTCCTCGGACAAGCTGGCAGCTGAGATGTCCTGTCCTCCTGGCATCACTGGGAACTGAAAGTCTTTCCCTCATGCCAACTTCTGGAGTGCGATTGTAATCCGAAGGCCCAATGTTGGCATGGCTTGTTTACTACATTCTGGGGGGGGGGGTGGGTTGGGTTATATCTATAAATGACTTTGTCAGTCTGTGAAGTTCCTGGGTATTATGAAACAAGACTTAAGAATGGGGCTGTCCTCGTTTTCTCTGGAAAGGGGCTCAGAAGATATTTGTGGCTAGGAACAGAAAACGTACCCATCAGACACAATGACAGCCTTGCGTTTTTTGTGTATTTTAGATGTTATAAGTGATCAGACTGCCGTGAAGATGAACCTTTGTTCCATGTTCTCCATGCTAGGTCTTCGAGCACTAATCCTCTTTGTGTCACCATTGACCCTAAGAGTGAAAGTGCAAAACCTTCTGTTAGCGTTAAAATAAGAAGTGTTGATCCCGGGGAAAGAACAAGAGAGAAGCACCTGTTCTCATCGCACAGCTAAAAGAACCGGCAGTAAATCAACAAGAAGCAGCGAGACACGGAACAGACAGGCTGGGCGAGGCGTGTGTCTGGATGGAGACAGTGAGGGAACAGAGGCCGCCAAGCTTTCTGGACCCCATCTACGTGCTCTGACCGATCCGACAGCTGCTCCGCCAGCCAGAGAGTCCTGAAACGGGCCAGAATAAAACCACGTTGAAAAGAGCTGAAAAACCCTGGATTTTATTTAAAGTGCTGGATTCCCTCCAAGACAAACGTGCGCTTATGTTTCTCTGGAACCTTCCCACACCTGTGTTTGACTACAATGCCCAAAGGCAGCTCTGCCACACCAAAGTCAAACAGGCAATCAGAGAATCACTGATCATGCTTGGATAAGTAATTAAGTTAAATTTAATAAGCAGTGGGCTGTATATGGTTATACCACTAGGTTAAACTGAGCCAGCCGTTTCTGCCGGTCAGTACTCAGTCCCGAAACATAACAGGTCTAAAGCAAATGAGGTGGGGCCTTCAGACAGTGGGGGCACGTAGAGTCGATGCCGTAGCAGTTTTTGTTTTGAAGAGCCTGGAAGGGGAGGAGTGCTTTGTGGGTCCGTGTTTATAGTGAGTGGTTTTCTTTGGCAGGAGGACCCCCCCCCCCCCCAGTGTGAGCGTGTAAAACCTTTCAGCTGAAAGGCCTGGCTCTGAGTTCACTGGGACTGGGGAAGCGGGAACAGCACTGTAACAGATGGCCTGCAGGGACGCCCACGCCAAAGCGCCAGGGGAGGAGCCGGGAGCTCAGAGGCCTGATAAGGCCTTATGTAAACATAGAGGCCCCGCACTCTGGCATCTCTGAGGCCTGCCTCCACACTGGCCATACCTGCTGTACTGGGACAGGGACAGGACTGGCCTTGAGGAAGCCTGCTGCCAGATTTACCGCTGCTGAATCCCCAGCACTGGAAAACCAAAAGCCAAACAAAAGAAAAACAAGCACACACACAACAAAACAAATAAACAAATGATGGAGAAGCACACACAGGAAAAGCAAACAAAGCAAAACGAAGGAAAGGCACACAGAAGAAAACCTAATGAAACAAAAGGAGAGGAGCACATACAGAGAATCAAATGAAACACTACAATAGAGGAGTACATGCAAGAAAGCAAAATGAAGGAGAAGCACTCACAAGAAAGGAGCACACACAGGTAAACAAAATGAAGGAGGTACACACACTGGAAAACCAAATGAAGCAATACGATAGAGGAGCACATAGAGGAAAACATAACGTTGGATGAGTACATATAGGAACACCGAACAAAACAACACAGAGGAGGAGCACACAAAGGAAAACAAAATGAAACAGACAAAAGGAGGAGCACACGCAGGAAGGCCGAACAAAACAACACAGAGAAGCACACACATGAAAAAAATTAAACAAAAGGAGGAGCACATACAGAAAAACAAAATAAAACAAACAAAAGGAGGAGCACGCACAGGAAATCCAAGTGAACCAAAATGAAGGAGGAGCGCAAACAGAAAAACCGAATGAAACAAAAGAAAGGAGGAGCTCCTGCAGGAAAATCAAATGAAGAGAGATGAAGGAGGAGCGCACATGAAAAACAAATTAACTGTAAGGAACTGCAAGCCTTTTAAAGCAAGGCACAGGCCGTGTCGGAGTGAGGCGACTGCCGTTGCTGACAGTAGGTGCTCCGTTGGCTGTAAGGATGGTGATTAATAGCGTGTGTTCGCTGCTGGCAGGCTGTCCTGGCCGTGCTTCAGGTGCGGGACGACCACGGGCTGCCAAAGCTGCACTGAATGTGACTGTCTCACGCTGTCCTTGCGGTCCCTGAAAAACACACCGACTGCTGGGGCAAAGAGACCCCCCCCATCCACGAAAAAGCCCAGCTGTGCTCACCGGTTTCATTTTTAATTCTTATGCCTGCTTGTGGCTGCCAGGGTCATTTGGTTTTGTTTACTGCTAATTGCCACAGCTGGGAAAAACACACACATACACACGCACACACAGACAGGCACGCAGAGAGACACACGCAGAGGGGGGGAGAGAGGGGACGCTGCCTCTGACCGCAGGCTGCCCGGCAGCTTGTTTGTGTGCTGGTCCAGTGCATGGTGGCGGCCCTCCCCCGCTCTGGCCTGCTGCTTGCCGTAGGGTGTTTGGGTGGAGCCTCTCTCTGCACACATGCCCAGCTGCATGCTGGGGTTTCTCTAGCTGTTAACAGTGGCAGCTTTCAGTGGGGCAGATATTAAAGTTATGGCATTTCTCCGTCTCTCAGTCTCTCTTGCTGCCTCTCTCTGTGCCCCCCCCCCCATTTCAGCACTCCCCTGCTTCTCTTTCCCTCCTCCCATTTTATCTTTCACTATTTCACTCTGTTTTTCTCTTTTTGTTCCTGCCTTTTTTTGTTCCTTTTACATCTCTCTCTCTCTCTCTCTCTCTCTCTCTCTCTATCTTTCTCTCGCTCTGTTTTTCCTTACGTCTTTCTGGGCACTCTCCCACCTCTCTGCGGCCTCTCTCTCTCTCTCTCCCCCTCCCTCCCTCCCTCTCTCTCTCTCTGTCTGCCCTTACCCTTTCATCTCTTTGGGCACTGTCCCACTTCTCCATGGTCTTTCTTTCTCCCTGCCCACTCCCTCCCACCCCCTCATTTCACTTTCCCGTCCTTCAGTACCCACTCCCCGGCCCTCTCTTCTCCTCTGCGCTGTTGTGTAAACGGTGTAGTTGCCCATTTGCAGGCTGCTTACGGCAGCGGCGTCATGCGGCGAGGATCTTGCCTATTAATGGAGCGTAATGCAGCCTTTAAGAGCCTTGGTAATTGTGCGGTTCTGTGGATCACAGCTGACCCAAGTGCTGTGCCGACCGCTGACCCGGGGGCTCGTGCCAGCCTCACTGTGGTGGCAGCCACGGGCTCGCCTGGTGACAGACGGCAAGGCTGCCATTGGGGTTTGCACCCATAGCGTGTCAGCCCAAAATAGCTGGGGGTGGCGGGGGTTGAAGATTTTTATTTCCTCACATATTAGCCTTGGAAGGAAAGTCAGAACAGCCTCTAACTCCCTAGGTGCTGGAGACCTGGGTTCGAGTCAGCGGTGTCCTCACAGTGTCACAGTGCTGATGATACACAGGGCAACATTTGAGCAACGCTGCTCGGGCGCTTTTCCAGTGATATTGGACAACATATTTCTACTTGAAAAACTATGATCGGCAGTGGGCAAATTTTTGCAATCATCCAGATCCAGATGAGTTGCCCTCTGTCTCACCTGTTTGGCAGTTGCCCGGAAACATTGCCCAAAAAGTTGCCCTGTGTATTATCACCTTAAGGGTTTGTTACATTTCTGTTTTTAGAAAAAAACGATTGCAGGGGTTTAAACCTCCCCGTGAAGGTTTCGACTTGCGGATGCTATTGAGGTGACACATCTACTGGTAACTTAAGGCCATGATTTTAGTCATTTATAAACACGTTCATAATAATTATTAGGCATTCATTAGGCATTATAAACGTGGCTATAGATATTTTTATTTATCGATTATGAATGCCTTATGAAGCTCTCATCTGTAATGCACTATAGATACCATAATAATGCATTATAAAGTCGGTATAAGCTTTAAGGGTGCTTTGTACTGCATTATAAAGATATCTAAGTGCACTATATAGTGCATTATGGGTGAGAGCTTCATAAGGCAGTCATAATGCATTAAATATGGCTATAATGTGTTATTCCTTTTAAAAAATATTTATTGCCATGTTTATAATACTTTATGAATGCATTATAATGCATTATGAGTGTGTTTATATAAAATAAATATGGCCTTAAGTAATGTGTTACCCATTTGCTTTACAGAAAAGCTTAAATCAGCTGTGTTAATGCTGTGGTGGGGGGACGTGTCCGATAACTGCTGTGCCGATGACCCAATCAGGCAGACTTTTATTATCATTTGCGCGCAGATTAACCAATCGGAATTAAGGACACAGATTAATTAAGGACAAAGTTTGCACATGAAACAGAAGGAAGGTAGCTTTGCAGGCAGGGGGTGGCAGGCCTGGTCTTTGGCTTCCTGCTGTACAGGATGGTACACCTCTTAATGGAGGTGGATGTGACTGACTGGATGTCATCTTGTAGCTCCTTTGAGCCCTGGGAGGTATCAGGGTGGGGCAATGAGACGACGTCCGTCCCAGAAGCAGATCTTCCTGTCGGGCCTGTTTCTGCACTCCAGCCAGAGGCGGTCGTATCGGTCAGTCATCACGGCGGCCGCCCCAAACTCATTCGCCAGACTCCCCCGACCCCCCCACCCTGGCGCCAGCCCCTCAGCAGCGCCCTCATATGGGGCTGCTGAGTCATAATCCTGGCATCGTCTGAGGGGTGATGGTGCTGGCTGACGGGGCCTGGAGACGTGCGCTTATTGATTGTTTATTTAGTTTTTTGTTTGTGGATATTAAATTTCTTAGAAGCATGATGTGCAAACTCACCTTATGCTGGTGTGATGTGAGCACCGTGCAAACCCTGAGTGCAGTAGTGGTGAAAGGCCTTGGCGGGGCAAGGGGGGGGGGGGGGGGGGGGGGGGGGGGGGGGGGGCGCTTTACCCTGCGTTACATGATGCTCCTGCTCTGCTTGGATGTTCGGATTCTAGGGGGCTTTGGTTTCTTTGGTTGAGTTTCATTTGGCTTGTTTAGGATGCGTACTGAGAGCCTTCTGTTCAGTACCATAATAATCGAACGAACTGTAGACGATGACCTCACCCGGCTCTGTGGCTGCCTCACCAATGGCTCTCCATCCATCCATCCATCCATCCATCCATCCATCCATCATCCAGCCATCTATCCATCTGTCCATTTTAGTAGCTAATCAAGTTAGGTTGTAGTTATCTGGAATCTGTCCACACCAAAAACACCTCCCACCGCACAGCCAGCAGGTCTCCTCGCTTGCCCCAGGTTTCTGGTTGAGTAGTGCCCCTCCCCAACAGAGTCCAGGCTCTTCGTCAAGTTCTTGTTCGGAGATCCTGGGTCCTGGAGGTTCCTGGAGGTTTTGGCTCAGCGTGTCGGCACCGCACTCCCAGAGCAGATGGGTTCCCCACTCTCGCGGAGCTCCCGCCCCCCCAGTGAACTCCGGCTGACCTGTCGGAGGCCCTGAGTCTCATGGCAGGCTCACCACGGCCCGTCCCCCGCAAACCGAGGCTGGGCGGAATCACACAGCTAGCGGAGGCCGAGTGCAGGCCGAAGTCCCGAGCCACTCTCAGACGACCGCTACTGCTTGAAGGAGCCCCCCCCCCCGTTTAAAGGCTCATATATTCTGCCTTCCGCCCACTGGCCGCCCCTAGTCTGACTGGAAATGCTGAGCTGTGGCACCCATCCAGCAGCATAGCGTCTGGCTTTGCTACGGGCCTCTGAAGACCCTGTCGGGTCTCTGCAGAACCTTCTCTGCCTGGTCGTATGCCACAGGTTCCAGGGCTTGGTAACCATGGCAGCACTTCTGGGGGGGGGGGTCTTTAAGAGAATTATTATAGTTCCTGCTGCGATCCTGCGGCTGCATTGGGGGGGGGGGGGCTTGATGGGTAAGTCCGGTGTTGATTTCACCCTTGCCGCTTCAGTGAAAGTGCATCCTGCAGTTTAATTTGTATAATAAATGATATAATTTATTACGGCTCTGTGTTATCCCCTCACAACAGGGAGAGCTCATTAAGACCCCCCCCCCCCAGCATTCACACACCTGCATCCCACATGTGTTCTCCCATATCCCTCTGCCAAACACAGCCTCCCTTTACCTGCCATTTTGCCCCCCCCCCCAGGAGCAAACTGTGCAGTAGTAATTTTTTTTTGGGGGGGGGGGGGAGTTTGTGGGGGGGTAGTCAGCTTAGTAGCTAGTCCTGGGGATTCAGAGGCCACACTTGGCTGTGACCCCCCTGACCTCTCTGAGTAGCCCCCCCCCCCTCCCCCATTCTTTTAAGGTTTTAAGGTCAGGGCCATTGATTCATGGCTGGCGATCCCCCCAGGGCCCCCGTTAAGTGCTCCCCCCATTTTCTGCCTGACCTCGGAGGTCGTCGTTGGGAGGGTGGACGGCTTAATCGGGGGGTGTCACCGTTAAAGGCCGCGTGTGTTTCTGTCACCGTGTAAGGCGTTAGGGTTGGGGACGTGCAGCACCTGTGCGACTGGCTGCCGGCCACGCGTGTGGGGCTCCACAGCGCCCTCTTCAGCCGGGATCTGCAGGTGCTGATACACCGGTTTGGGCCGAGCTCTCTGACACACGAAATGGGAGCGTGTGGGAACCTATCAGGTGCACCGATCAGGTGAGGGGAGGGAACTGAGGGCTCCACTTCTGGGAAGACGCAGCAGAGCCGCTTGTGAGTTTCTATACCAAGCCGGTCTGGCGAAGAAAGGTGCCACCCACCCACACACACACACACACACACACACACAAATACACGCACACACTCACACACGCACACACACACACACACACAAATACACGCACACACTCACACACGCACACACACACACACACCCACACACACACGCACACACTCACACA
>JAODLC010000028.1:17080159-17090255 GCA_026781145.1 Hippopotamyrus pictus
CGGGGATGGCACCAGACCGCCATCTTCACGCACGGGGATGGCACCAGACCGCCATCTTCACGCACGGGGATGGCACCTGACCGCCATCTTCACGTATGGGGATGGTACCAGACCGCCATCTTCATGTATGGGGTCTGTCCCGTGCACTGGCAACATAAAACCTGTGTTTTTGTTTGTGATGGTTGATGACGGGGCCAATTCCTGTAAAAACAAAATTATTCCGTTTCTATTAATAATTACCTGGATAAATTATATTAGGATTTAATTTTACTAAGGATTCATTACAGATATGAATATTTCTGAGCGAAATATTACGGATGTGTATTTATTTCATTAGTGAGAATGTAAAACTAAAACATGATGTATACCTTTCATTTTGATTGTTGTAGAATCGTATAACATTTTTTAATGTGAGCTATTCTTTCGCATAGCGATATAACTTCACATTCAAATAGCACTTTGCTGCCATCTGCTGGAGATTGTAAATGTTGCTGTTCGCATTCAAATATACTACAACGCACGTTTTTCACGTGAACCAAACGAAAATCGCATCAAAGCTGGTAAGAAAACCAATTATAAGCCTCACCAGGTGGTTGGATACTAAGATATTTGTACACACAAGTGAACCTCTCATCTCTTCTTCTGGATGTCTTTTTTTTTCCCCCAAAGTTTGGAAGTAATCGTGGCGACCCAGATGGTATGATGCACGCGCAGACCCCAAGACAGGATAGCAGGCCTCCCTAGAGCTATTATGGATCCGTATGTGCAGCTCTGAGTTCCAGGAAGAAGAAGTAATGACATCGGTCAGTGATGGCTCTGTGCCCAGGCCGTGATCTAACACCGTGCCGTAAGGATGTGCAAAGACATGGCTGCAGGGGGCGTGATTCTTCAGGAAGTTTGTCACCAAGAAGAAGTTCAAATCTCAAGGGGGGCTGATGTTAAATTTTTAGAAAAACTTTAGAATTGTTTTAGCCAATTTCAGTCTGCATTAATGAATTTGTGAAAGTAAATCTTTAAATAGAACTGCTTGCTAAGTGAAAAGATGATAGAGATATTTGAGATATGGGGTATGAAACTGTAAAGTCTTCGAGAGATTAATTAAGCTCCTAATCACCTGAAGCGCTCTTCCCTGTTACACATCGCTGGTCCTTAAACAAGTAGCTGAAATGATTCAGATTCTGCTAATCTGGGTGGCTCAGCTCAGAACATCTTCGGGATAATTAAGGCTTATCAGCTAATGAAGGTTGACGATTAGCATGACGCAAAAGTACGTGACGCTTGTTAGCCATGCAGAGGTATCATGTACACCCCAGATTCTCCACCACACATCCCCCGATACGTACCTGCCCGCAGATATCATCCAGCCTTATTTGCTGCCCTATGTAGCGCCCCCTTGTGGAGGAACATGGAATGCCGTTGCTCTGGTGTAGTTTCGCCTTATTGGCTACGTCACCTGCCCAGGACCTTCAGAAAAAGAAAGGAGTTAATCAGAAACACGAAGACGGAAGCAAGATAACTGCAGAGAAAAGGAGATGGGGGGGGGAAAAAGTCAAAGACAGAGCACATTTCAGTGCTACATTATTTTACTTAGTAATAAACACTAAATGATACTTGTAAGAAAATGTAAAAATGAGTGAAAAAAATTAGACTACATCTAAATGTGAAGAAAGGTTATGATGACAGGTAGTTCAAAAAAAGACCTTTTATAGACAGATTTAGCCTTTTGGGAACCACGTCGTCAACCACGGTGATCTAGCTGTCAAGAGATACATCACAGATTGGTGCTTGGCTTGGTAAGGGAATTAGAGAAAACATTCAAGAGTATGATGTACCATTACACTATCAGAGGAAGTGGTAAAAATTTGTACCTTTGCTAGTCACTGGGGCTGTACCCTTTTATGGTCCAGAAAGGTACAAAAAGCTTTAATGTACCCCCAATGGTACAGAAATGTTCCTCAGAGTCCATTTATGTACCTAAAAGGTACAAATACCTTCAGCTAAGGGTACATTTGACAGACCCTTGATGGTTTGGCCCCAGTGAAAAGCAAAGGTACAATTTTTTTCTCTTTTTTTCTGAGAGCGTAAGAGCAAATTGTTAAAAATGTGCTAATAAAGAATACTATGGATGACTAGGAAAAAGTGAACTTTCACCACAATGACTTGATTAAAAGCTGCAGTGCACTGGAGGTGTCACGCCCCCCCCACGTGGGAAGAGAATCACACCTGACACATTCCCTTTGTAATCCTGGGCTGCCTCACGCTCACTGTAAGGTATTGTTGATCCATGTAGCTACTCACTGAACTCTCTGGTCCCTGCGTGTCACTCGCGTCACCCTGATCCGACCGGCCCGACACCCAAGTCCAGGATCGTCTGTGTAGGATTGATCTCCCCAGCTTCCTTGCTCCATGATGCCAACCAAGTCTCGGATCCTCGATTCTGTCTTTGGCCGCCAGCTTGCTTCACCCTTGCACCCCCCTGAGTGTGAATTATGGAGGAGACCATAATTCTTGGAGAAATCGTAGACAAAAGAGGAAAAGGATGAGTATAAACAACGTAGAAGGATTGTCACAGCGACAAACGTCTTTGTAAAGCCTGAAGATCCAGAAGATCTCAGGAGAAGAATCTAAAGGAATGATGTCTACAGAGTGTGCTGTGGCAGAAAAAAGGTTACGGAATGCTGGTCTAAAGCGTCACCAGGAGTGAAGATTGACTTGATGGCACCCAACAGTAAAAATGAATTTGATCAAAATGGTGTTAGTACTGAATATGAGTGTTTCAGTAAAATTGCAAAATAAAACAAGCCAGTGTTTGTAGTAAAAGTTGCACAGGCATCTTCTGAACACTGTATTACGCAGTAAATTCTGTCTGCTGACCTCTGGCAGGCATTGTGGGGAGATTAATGCACAGCACAAGACCTGACGCACTTAGAAGCTCCAGGGGCCGATGAAGCGTAGATGACCTGGCCCAGCTCGTCTGTATTGTCGCCGCGGTAACCCATGGAACCTTGAGCCTTGTCGCTATGGTGCTCCCAGCTGGCCTTCCTGCTGCCCTTCGCTCTCATTGGCCAATTCCCCCTGGCAGCTGGGACGAGGTGATTCATGGCCGTCTTGCAGTGTGACACTTGCACTCCCATTGTCTTATTTGCCCGGTACCGTGGCCCAACATCTGGCACAGAGGAACGAGTCTTCTAGAAGGAGGCACAGGTGCAAAGCTGACAGGGACTTAACTCACATGGGGTTAGGAGGTGCTGATGAGATGGGAACTAGAGCAGGTGGGAAGGCAGACGTCGCTCTCCTGAGATTAGGCCCATCTGGTTATATATAACTTTCCATGCTCTTACGTCTATGCTCATAATTGACATGTTAAATACAGAACAAATGGGCACTGAAGATCTGAGTGGCTGTGACAAGGCATAGACCATTATGGTCAGACTGGGTCAGAGCATCTCCAAAATGGCAAGGCGTGTGGGGTGCTGACAGGCAGACGCTGGGAGTACCTACTGAGAGTGGTCTGGGGAGGGGCGGGGGGGAAATCAAAACAAGCGATAGGATGTTGGGCAGCCAACACTTGTAGATGTGGGATATGAATGAAGGTGATCCTGTTGGTATGAATCAGCAGAAGGGCTACTGTGGGACAAATGGCAGATAATTCTGATGAAGATCATGGGAGCGATTTAACTGAAAGGACAACGAGCAGATTTTATCTTACAGTCTAATATAACCCAGACTGACACTTGTCATTTTTATGACATAATCAACATCATTCACTTCCTGTGGGGGTGGTCATAATGTCTTGTCTCATTAGTGTATGTCTATGTATGTCATACGTACAGGATCAGACAATGAAACAAACACTGGCCAAAATAGCGTTTGAGAATTCATACCCATATATGCGTGACCTGGTGACCAATCTTCACTGATCGCACCTTCCATCAGTAAGAGCAGAGTGTGACGGTTGAAATAGCAGAGCAATAGCACAGCTGTACATAAATACTGCAATCCACACAACACAATGAGAGACATATTAAAGTTCAAAAGAGGACAAATTGTTGGTACATGTCTCCCTGGCCCATCTGTGATCAGGACAGCAAGTCTTTGTGGTGTATCGAGAGCTACAGCATCCAGGGTAATGTTAGCATACCACCATGAAGGACTGACCACATCCAACAGGAGTAACTGTGGACACCAGAGGAAGCTGCTTGACAGGGATTTCTGGGAACCCAGATTCTATCCAGAAATCACCAAACTTTTCAGTTGGCACAATGCAGTCAGGCAGGTAACGTTCTCCTGGCATCTGCCAAACCCACTCGTCCATCAGACTGCCAGACAGAGAAGCGTGATTCGTCGCCCCACAGAACACGTTTCCATTGCTCCAGTGTCCAGTGGCAGTGTGCTTTACGCCACTGCATCCGACGCTTGGCATTTAGCTTGGTGATGTGAGGCTTGCATGCAGCTGCTCAGCCATGGAAGCCCATTCCATGAAGCTCCCGGCGCACAGGTTTTGTGTTGGGATTAATGCCAGAGGAAGTTTGGAACGCTGCAGTTATTGAGTCAACAGAGCACTGGCGACTTTTACGCCACTTTACCTGGTCTGACTTTCTGTTGTTCCTAAACGCTTCTACTTTGCAATAATACCACTTGCAGTTACTGTGGAATATCTAGCAGGGGAGAAATCTCACAAACTGACTCATTGCAAAGGAGGCATCCTATGACAGCACCACATTGAATTCACTGAGCTCTTCAGAACGACCAGTTCTTTCAGAAGTGTTTGTAAAGCTGCATGGTTAGGTGCTTGATTTTATACACCTGTGGCAATGGGTCTGAATGATACACCTGAATTCAATGATTAAGAGGCGTGTCCCAATACTTCTGTCCATATAGTGTGTGTGTTACATACTTACACACACAATTGATGTTTAAATGATCTTCATGTAGGTGTAAAACTATGGTATTATACCTGCCAGAGTGTGCCAGCTTAGCCGTTTGAAAACATCTCCTAAAGTCACCCCAGTGTTTGCAGTGGCCGTCCAATACACCCGTGTGTTTCTGGCTTGGCCACTAGCACACCTTGCGTAGCCACTAAATTGACTTTTAAAATAAATTTAATAAGTGAGCTGACGGTAAAATTTTAACAAATACATGAAATGGCTGCAGTTTGGTAACTGAAGTGATGTTCATCTAGATATCAAACAAGATATTAACAACTTTTTGGAGAACAGAAGAAATTTTTACTAGTTTTTATTGTGTCAGTGTTCATTTGTATATATCCTAATGCTAAATTGCATTTCCTGTTCAGAGCAAAAGTGCACTTACTACCCACGTAAATAGCTTTAAACATTTCTTTGACTGCCTAAGACTTTTTCACAGAATATATGTGCCCCATCCATTCAGATAGCACCACACTATTTATATATACCATCTTTTTAATATCACAGTGTTAGTGCCACAATAGAAACATGGAAATACGGTTTTCCTTCAGAAGGAAATACATATCTTATATATACAAGACTTATCAACACATGCCAATATATGACAACATAGTATTATTATTATTTTTACAAGGAAAAGTCCTTCCCACGTGCTGAAAGTTCAGACTCATTTACGCACGTTTCTTATCTACACAGGACGAGAACAAGTCAAAGAAACGCTTCGTGTGACAGGCTAATAAATTAGCCAATAAAGTACTGAAAGTCTCTGAATCATGATCCAGAAGAATCAAAATGCAATCACTATGGCCTTAACGTACTTTTTCGTTTTTTGGTTCTTTAAGCATTTGTCACGAATACGGCATTTTGGAGACCCGGGTTACTTTAAAGTTCACCGACTAATTTTAAATATATTATCTTAAACCCTTAACACAATCTCATTTGATAAACGTAACTTCATTTTGCTAAATTCTACATGTATTCTAAACATTTTTAATCACCATGAATTGTTACACAACTTCACAAAAATTCTTATATTAATCAATAGCATTATTATTTCTGACGGAATTTTTTCATTAAATCGTAACTTTTTTAGTATGTTCCAAAATTGCCAGTAGTCAAAATCGAGGTATTACGTGTATTCCAATTGTGGAAAAGTATTTTATACTAGAGGGGGAAATGGATCTATACTTATTTCTAAATTTTCGTCATTTGAACAATGTGCTTTTTACATAATGTCACCCCTGCTAACCGAGGAATTTTGCGACACTAGCCTGAATGTAAAAAATTGCAAGGATGTTTCCAGAAACACAGAATAGTGTGCGGGATGCTCATTACAGAAACAGCTGAACTACACAAACGGTGCAAACGTACAGTAGAGTGCTGGGCTGATGCTTTTTAAAAGGAAGAGCTAAATGCACATCATCCACCGAGAGATTCCCATCATTTCCTCCAATAAGATCCGTTGGCAATATGGCACTATTGTCAACCCGGATTCATACAGACTAGGGGTCACGTTAACATGTTAATCTTAGAGAAAGATCTCGTTTTCCGTGGTTACGGGTCTTTAAGGCTTCCCTTTCGCCCAAGGCTGGTTACCAAACCGGTGACAGTAGCTGGATATTTTGGATCAGTATGCCTCGTCGGTGTCCTGCGTGCCCTTGGAGAAACCAGAAAAAGCTTTCCGGTCTGTCCCAGCCGCGTCCTGCGGCACCGGTGTCTAATCGTTTCTACAGTCCGTCTTTACTACCACTAGGCAGAATAGCACAGGAATTTAATGCATTTGCTGGGCATGCAATTGAAAGGAAATCTAAGGAACTGCAAAAACGGTGCGTTTGAGACTCCGCACAAAACCTGGAGATGTGCCTCTTACCTACAAAACTACATTTAATATAGAAGGTCAAATATATAATCAACATTCTAGAAATTGTCCTAAGGGGCTACACGTGAGCTGTGAGGGATTAAACGCAATAACACATGAAATAAATTACTTGGCACTAAAAAAAAAAAAAAAAAAATCACCATCCGAAAATCTAAGCAAATGCATCCCGGACATGTGCTCCATGGTTGGAGGGCAGCCTGAATAGCGCGTGCAAATTCGTAACACGGAACACAGGGAGAGACCCGCGTGCTACAAGTCAGGACCTGATTGGCTAAATGAAATCCGGAACGTGGTAGAAAAGTCTGGCAAGCTAAGAGCGCGCTTATATGCTCACGGCTAGGGACTCGAAGGCTGCACTGCTTTGCATAGTAAAAGTGATGCAGATAGACAAAATAACAAAAAAAAGTCATTTCAGTTCTCTCTCTCTCTTTTTCTCTCACTCACTCACACACACTTTAATTTGACAATCAACCATGCAGGCGTTCAACTGGGAATTGCTGTAAAATTTCGTCCTTGTTTAAATATGTATAAGATTTGCTATTCCCCAGAATTCTAAGATTATCGAACCTTTGTCACTTTTTATATAAGCCCAATAATTTATGGCAATTGTTCAGGGTCAAAACAGTGAACAAATTAGTTCGTATATAAGGCTCAAACTAGCATTTTGAACCAAAAGTTAGATCTGACTTGTGGTAACACATTCCTGTTTCAGGGAACTTCGCAATATCAAGAGAAAGAGATGATTAATAGTTTAATACAGACATAATGGCTAAACTTGGGGTTAAAAATAAACCAAAAGCAAACACAGGGAAGGACAATGTTTGCATTCACCATGTACAGCATCACCTGGGGGTTACACTGCCGGCTCAGCCGCTCGGCTTGTTTTACAGACAGCAATTAATGTCACCCGTTTTCCATCGGGAAGGTCTAGCTTAACACCTCCCCTGCTCTTGAAAGAGTTACACCACTGGGGTGCAGTGCGCCTTCTAGGACTAAAACCTGCCGCGTTGTGGTCAGATTCCGGAATGACTGAAAACTAGGGCAAAAAAAAGAAAAAAAACTGTGGCCGTCAGTCTTTGAGAAAGGGGTGCAGTCTTCACATGTAGAACGCCGTGCGCTAAGGACATGCATCCGTCGGGGGTGGGGGTCACCGCTGTCTTCGGGACCTGGACCCCTACCCTCTTCTGAGAATGTTGATGAAAGCTAAAATAATGCTGGAGTTTAATCCGTCTGCACAGGATGACAAGGGTGGGGGGCGGGTGGGGGGAGAATATAAGCCAAAAACAGCCCCATCGGTGGCGTGGAGGGAGTTCCTCTGTTTTTTTTTTAGGTGGGCAGGGGGTCATCGTCCCCTTTACTGCATTTGCATTTACAGCACAAGACGAAGGGCGTGGCGAGGAGGAGGAACGGTGACGCCACCAGGAGGAGAAGCCCGAAGCCTGCAAAAATCCCCACCACCTGTAGGGGGCAGCAGGAGAAAGAACCAGTCAGTATGTGACACGTCGATCATAAAACTGCAGTTCTTGGTACTGCTACTTCAGCTACTGGGAAAAACAAGGCGGCCTTTCCGATTAAAGGGTATATCCAAATAACACAAGGTCGGCCCAGGTCAGGGTTATCATCGTTCACGAAAACGAAAACCATATGGAAACATTTTCGTAAACAAATAAAATAAAACTACAACTAAACAAAAACTATAAAAATTGCTTCCGAAACAAACTAAAATGAAGTACAATCAAGTGTCAATCATTTGTTTATCTTTACCATTAAAATCATTTATACCTGGAACGGTTTGCCCATTTTGAGGACATTAGTACATAATGTGTGTTCATGTAGGATTCTCTAAAGATCAGACACATGTCCCTAAAAATAAAGTTACTAAACTGAAACTAAGTTTTAAAAAAAGAAAAACTAATAAAATTATTAAAAATGCACAGAAAACAAACTAAAACTAAACTAGATTTCAAATCAAAAAAATAATAAATAAACAATTAAAAAAAAAAAAAAAATGAAAACTATAATTCCCTCAGGATCATGCAAGAGCAACATTAAAATGTACAACTGGCCACTAGGGGGGGCCGCTGTATAGGAAATCGTTTCCCGTTGCATGAAACGATTCCACCGCTAACATGCAGATTACTTTGTCCAGTCAGCAATTCAGGTAACTTAACCCTATCCCTAATGGATGTACTGGACTTGTTCCCAATTCTCGACGAGTGGAGCTGAACGATCTCAAATTCTGCACTGGGCTAAATAGCCCAGCAGTCAGCAACAGGGAAGCTTTGTTTAGACGGAGTCCATTTACAGCCACTCGAGCAAACAAATGTCGATGAGTCGGTCTTTTGCATGCTTGGTCACAGAAACAGCACTGACACCATGCTAATCACGTTCACTGGCTGTATTGTGCATATGTAAGCGGGATCGGCACCCAAGCCAAAGTATCACACTGCATCATGTACACTCCTGTGATTCAAAGGTCTGATCTTTCACCCGAAGGAATTATGAGCAAGATTTCGATATGGGTAAGATCCCGCATTTGCCTCTGGAGATGGATGGATGGATCGATAGAAGCACAGACAGACAGACTCGCAGCTCATCCGTCCGTTTTCCAGACCGATTCTGCAGCACAGGGCCGTGATGAACCAGGATGGTAAATGGTAAATGGTAAAGCCCACTGCATTATGGGAAATTTATAGACATCAATTCACCTAATTGGACATTTTCAGACAATGAGAGAAAACTGACATGGACAAGCAAACTCCACACACATGGATGGGAGTCCAGTTCACAGCACTGGAAGTATTAGGCCAGGGGTATACACAGAGGCGGGGCCACAGGGCCAATGGCCAAAACTGAAACCTGATTGGCCCCAGGAGTGCTCCCTCCCCTGTCACTAACTGATTCAGAACATATCATTGGCTAATGATAAGGTTGGTCCCTGTCAATTATGGCCCCTCCTAGAAATAATCCTAGAATCGCCCCTGTGTGAGACCATGATCATTCTTACGGAGTCACGATTTAAGTTACTTTTTTATGGAAAATGACTCTTATTCAGCTATTTTAACAGT
Organism: Hippopotamyrus pictus; assembly: GCA_026781145.1. Classification (NCBI taxonomy): domain Eukaryota; kingdom Metazoa; phylum Chordata; class Actinopteri; order Osteoglossiformes; family Mormyridae; genus Hippopotamyrus; species Hippopotamyrus pictus. The sequence continues at coordinate 17,090,035 of JAODLC010000028.1, forward strand.
GCGCCAGGCCGCGGTGCGGGGCACCTACCTGTGTTCTGTGCCAGATGACGGAAGCCCTCGAGTGGCCCAGCTTGTTGCGGCAAGGTCCTTTGTCATAGTGAATCAGGAGGAAATCGTCCTGGTGAGGACAGGAAGTACCGTCAGGTCGCGACCCACCACCAAACCGGCACTGGGGCGCGGCACGTTCCACCGAGGCTTGCCAGAGAGGCGTTTCCCACCCT
>JAODLC010000028.1:17091706-17111640 GCA_026781145.1 Hippopotamyrus pictus
ACTGCCATCGGCGTAACTGGGCTGTCCGTACAGGAAGCAGGAGGGCAACCAACCTAGCCACACCTTTCACAAAGGGCACTGCCATCGGCGTAACTGGGCTGTCCGTACAGGAAGCAGGAGGGCAACCAACCTAACCACACCTTTCACAAAGGGCACTGCCATCGGCGTAACTGGGCTGTCCGTACAGGAAGCAGGAGGGCAACCAACCTAGCCACACCTTTCACAAAGGGCCCTCAATAAGTGACACCACAGTCTGAGGGCCACTCTACTTGCTTGGGTCATGTGACCGCACGTCGTGTATCTATGGGAACGGCACGGTCCCCTTAGGCGCCCATAATGGGGACAAAGCACCCAAAAGGCCAAGTGGACCACAGCCAGTATGGATCAGGAGGTCACATGTTAGTCAGGGCTCTATGGACCAGAACACTAAAGCCAAACCGTTCCAGGAAGATGGTAATTTGGGGAAAGACCCCACCCCTGCCTTTATACTCCCAGAATGCCTTGCTTTCCCGTAGGCCATCCAAAGCACAAGGTGCTTGACATCTTTCCCACGGTGACCTTGGCAACACAGACATACGGCGTCCCCCCCCCCACCCCAGGCCAGATACCAGTTTGGCAGGATTCCAGCTCACAATATTAATCTTCCTGAAAAGTAATTTGTGCTGAATAAATCCTAACCTTCTCTGTCTGTGAATCTGCACAAAATATACGTAAATATACGTCACTAAGGCAGGGTCCCCTCTGGGATTTGAACCAGCAACCTTCAGAATATGTCCTTAGCCAGAAATATAATCGTCATGCGCAATAATTTCCTGTATTGTTATCTTATTCCCTCAGTGACTAAGGGTGAACTGATCAATGAGGATGATGGCGGCTGGCATGTGGAGGATGAAGAGGGGCTGGAGCCCACCTGGTCTCTCCGGGGAGGAAGGCGGATATAGGGAGGCTGTCCTGGCAGGCCTGTCCTGGGTGCCAGGTGGCCTTGCAGGTGGAGCAGAACTCCAGGCCGCAGGCAGTGCAGTGGACCACCTGGGGGCGCCGGGCCTCTGCCTCCCTCAGCTGGCACACAGCCTGGCAGGACGAAGACGGGCACCATGTTTGGCACGGGTCCAGCAGCACCTCTGTGAGCGGGTGAGATGAAGTGGAGTTACTGACCCCCTGTACTTCAGCGTACGTCCTGTAAGGGGCGATCTTCACAATGGCTGGCTCTGTGGTCTCCAGGCCAAGCTGGCCTGCACCCACCCCCCAAAAACAACACTAACCCCACTGTCTGCCCGCACAATGCGGCCGTGGTCAGGATCGCACCCTGGCATGGGTGCGGGGGTCCCGACAAAACACAACCAGCTGTGTTCTTCCCCGGCCATGGATGTTACGCACACGGGCCGCTTAAATGAAGTCACAGGCCCCCGAGTTTGGCGTGCACGCCATGATCGTGAACAAAAGAATCACTACAGGGTAAGAGTGAGTCACTAATCGCTGGGTTTCCTCATGTCAATTCAAACGCCGCTTACTTCAGACCCGGTCCACATGTACAGAGGCAACGCCCCTCCCCCCCCCCACAACCTCCAGGATGCCCATCCCCAATGTGCCAGTCAACCTCCTCCCCCCCCTTCACAGCTCCCCCCAAAGCAGAGGTAAACATCATCTATCAGGTGTCACCCTCTGCATTTACTTATCTAGGGGGGTAACACTCCTGGGCCTCTCGACAGGGACACCCCACAGCACATACGACACACAGGGAACGGTGCAGCGCGCCTAAAAACTGCACACTCCACAGAAAATCCGGACGGGAAACACACAGCAGGGCCCCAGAACAAGGTGTTCCGGGTGGCTGCTTTTCGTTACCCTTTACTCAATGTGATTTAAGAGCCACACTTTCACATGAGCACAAGGCTTCTGACTCACGGCCAGAGCGGCTATATTTAAACGCCATTTCACATATACGTTTAAAATCCAGTTTTGAGCAATGTCTGGACACAGTGCTGTGTTCAGTGAGTCTTTAGGAGATATGTTATCCCTACAAATAACTGCCTGCATAAATCTGTTCTTTTCAATAAGCTTAAAAGCATACCCCCATATATGTGATGTCATCTTAAAGCCCTTATTGTCCTTTTTAAGAAACACTAAAAGACTTAGCTGTATAGTATAGTGGATAGTACGAAAGATATGAGCAAAAACATAATGTCCTCTACAGAGGACAAAAATGAATTGCTGGATCTCAGGAGGATAAAGTAAGTTACTAAAAATGCTGTATAGGAAACAGAACATTTACAGATTTATCTAGAAGGTCCAGGACTGAGATGCTCAAAATACTGTAAAATATTCAGCCAGACACACACGCCTGACTACGCTCATAAACATCCAGAGGGCAGCTCCAGCGGCTGTCATGACGACAACCCGCGAGCGAGTGCCGCTTCCACGGCGACGACGTGGTTGTCACGACGAGGTTGTCAAGGTGCCGCTGCCCACTTACCCCTTTCGAACTGCAGCTTTCTGTATCTCTGCATCATCTCCTCTGGCACCATGCCCTCGATCTGGGGGAGGAAGCGTGAGACAGGGATGGGGCCTCAGATGGGATGTGGCCGCGGAGATAGCTAATGTGGTCTTAGCGCAAGCACTTGGTTTAAGCAGGTCCCTTTGAGGGTGGGGGGGGGGCATCCTGGCTGATTACAAGAGCCATCAGTATCCTGCGGCCTTGATTGGTCAGGAGACTGACTAAGCAAGGTTGAGCGGTGAGGCCCGGTGCATGCTGGGAATGCGCGACACCCACCGGAAAGTGCGTCCACGTACCATCTGTCTCATGCAGCCCAGAGCATGTGCCAAGTGTCCCCCGCGGTGCAAATCTCTAGCCGGCTTCACCTAACTGACCTAATTCCGTAGATCAGCCATTCATCGCATTTTAAAAATCATCGTTAACTGTTCCCAGAACACGCGTAATATGAGTACAATTGTCGACATAATCGAAGTTGGGCAAACAAAACCCGGCAGAATCAAACGATTATAATCCACCGCTACCCCAGTTCAAAAATGAAAATCCGTCGGCCGGGTTTACTCCCTTTCCGAATGTCCCGGAATATTCCCAGGCGCACAGGCCACGCCTCCCCCCATGTCGTTTCCACAGCAAAAACCCCTGACAGTTCCTGAACCGAGGCTGGATATATGGGAACTTCAAATCCCAAAATAGCACGGCCCACTTCCTGTCTTGACTGCTAGCTGATACAGAAAGCAGGTGGGTTTTCATGTGAAAGAGGAAGCCTTAAAGGCACCCGTCACACACAGCAGTAATGAACAGCAAATCAGCAGAAAAAACAGATAACTGACAGTTCTATTGGCTTTGTTTAGGGAAGTTTTGCCCGTGTCTAGCCCAAATAATTAATTTATTTTTTTAAAAAACCTCTTCTGGAAATTGCTGCATGACAAAACCCTTCCTCTACATATTTCCACGTCTTCCTCTGATGGATTTTTGATGGTCCAAAAAATATCACGTTAAAAGGCACCCAGCACCAAACAAACTACCAAATCTAAAATGTTCAGGAGGGGTGTACCTCATTTTCCTGGAGGTGTCCCTGTTTCGGACAGGCAGAGTCTGGACAGCTAATAGCTGTTTCAAGGCCCTCTTTGATCAGGAGCTCGACGTACTGTTTCAGGCACTGAACATTAGAGAAACAGAGGACAAGAGAGAAAGCAGCAATATATTTTACTCACTCCTACAAGAAAAGGGAACTCTGCAAGAGTTTTTAGTCATACCTCAAAAGATTTTACTGTTTAAGTGCCAAAATTATTATTTAAAATTACTACAATTAGTCAGCAAGTTGAGCTTTCAAAAAGCACAATCAGAAATCTGAAACAATAATTGTACCATCAGCAATTATTATTTACTATAAAGGGTGCATTTAATGGTAGTAATCGTGACTCCAGTGGGACGAGCGCTTAGCCAAAAACTAGCAGTGAAAATGATGCTGATGTTTCCTGAAAATCAGAGGTGAGTGATTTTTAAACAGTGGTGCTTTACAATTAAGACCGGCTCCTTCCATCCTGACCTCAATTACATAAGCAGACGACTGATTTTCACTGCACACCGTTCTGTGATATCTGACAGGTCAAACAGGCTGTACTTAATGCATCTGTTTCTTTCCATCCCCAGAACACCACATTCCTTCCCCGTTACCGGATTAAATAATGCAGCCACGAACAAATAGGGTGCATTTTCTTAATGGCGGCAATTAAAGGTTTTTCCGCCAGAAACTCGACGGGAACAACAGCACTCATTAGGGGTAATGTTCTGCTCATTATAGGTCGGGAACAGTATGTTTCGGAAAGATCCTGTCCTGCATGTAATCAGACAAGCGAGACGTGCAGTAAGGCCCTGTGGACTTATTGTCGTTTCGAATCAGTGAGTGACAGGGCAGGGGGGTCCCCCGGGGCCAGTCAGGGACCCATGCCCGGTACACAACCCTGCCGTTGGACTCTTGAGCAAGACCGTTAACCCCCATCCCTCCAGGGACTGGGTGAGCCTGCTTTCTCTATTGCACGTCACTATTAACACATACATCTGATAAGTAACTTTAGTGCTGATGGATTGTATTGGGATCTGGCTCAAACAGACCAAATGGTCGTTTCTTAGCCACACGGCCAGATGACAAAACTTTATGACTAAATCGTCCTTCATTCATATGGGTCCCAAACTGCTTTTGATTTTTATGCTGGTATTTTAAAATCATGACTGACATGGTCACGGTTATCAGAGTGCGGATTTAATCCCTCCCTCTAACATCTAAGAAGAATGGTATCAAGGTCCCTCACATGCCATTACTTTATGGGTTCACAACACGGGTATGGATGCTCATTTCCTGCAGAAACACTTCTGTCTGTCCTCATGCAGTCGGAGGGAACTGAAACAAAAGGGGGCGCTGGAACTGAAGAAGACCCGGGTCTCACACGGACTTACCAGTGTGCAAAAGACACATTGGCACTGCGTGATGGTGGTCATTTGCTCCAGGGGAAACTCCCCAAGGCACAACTTGCAGGAGACCAGCGGGTCCAGAGCCAGGTCCCAGGTGGGTCGGAACCTGGCCGTCGTCATGGCGCCCGGCGGAGTTCTGGAAAGCAGCAGAGAACACAACAGCCCTTTGTCAAGCGGGGCAGCCATCTGGATTGGCTGACACATCTGAGCACGCTCAGTAAGGACTAATGAGTAACTTGCAGATTCGCATAAACAAAGCTGCTTGAGTCCGTGCCCTGATAGGGGGAGCGGAGAACAGAACCACAGCACGCAGGTGAATGAAGACAGCTGGTTTGTCGTCAGCACCAACGGATGAAAAAGACAAGAAGCCCAAATAGGTGCCAGATGATGGAAAATGTTAGAATGGGGTGAGGAGATGAGAGCAGACCAAATGACCGTATTGGTAATGGTAACGTCTGGTAATGACCGGGGGTGATTTTCTTGAGGTAGGGGGCATAATTCATAGAGAGGCATATCATGCATATCATGGCACTCCAGTGGCCAACTGGGGCTAGTACCCCTGTAGCCCCGCCCCTATCTATACGCCACTAGCCCCGCCCCTATCTATACGCCACTAGCCCCGCCCCTATCTATATGCCACTAGCCCCGCCCCTATCTATACCCTTGGAAATGATGTTTGGGTAGGATGAATAAATGGGCTTTGGTCCACCCCCAGCACATCCCCCACCCACCCCCTAAAAATATGTTCAACAGAGTTTAGAGTTTGCATCACAATGGCTGGTGTCCCATCTTGGGTACTGCCCTAGGCCTCCTGGGATACGCTTTGACTCACCACGAGGATGTTTGCAAAGTCAGTTTGTGCCCAAACAAATCCTCCAATGTTTTACCCATGGAGCATCTCTCTGAAGAGTGGGGGAGGCAAAACCAAACAAAACAAAAAAAAAAAAGCCCTTTCTGACAGCTCCACCTGCCACGGCGAGTTTTCCGCTCTCCCACCCGCTTTGCCATCTCAAACGGGCACCTCCCCCCTCCGGAAAAGTGTAAACGCAGCTATGTGGCAAAGAATGCGCAGGAAGCGCAGCCGAGATGAGTCACGTGTCGACACGTGTTCCACAGCTGCTAGGCAACAAGCCGGAGCCCCAGGGGAGTCTGCGAGACCGCCCCCCCCCCCCCCGTAGAAAGCTGAAAGCTCGGCATGGGGGGTGGGAGACAGACAGGTATGCCGCCCCCGGTTTGGGAAGGTCAGGGAACTGCTCCAATATTTACCAGTTCAATACTGCAAACATTTAAATAATTGGGAGGTAAAATAAATAATTGAGTCGGTGTTGACACTGACCAGCCGGTCATCCCAGCGACATCGGCTAACTGCGGCGCCCCCTATCTGTCTGTCTGTGACGGTGCCGGCAAAGAGAGGGCCAGTTGTACTGCAGAGGAACAACCCCACAGAGCCACAGACCCGAGGGCCGGGGGGCGGCACAGGTACTCGTTTGCAAAGCTGCCGTCATCGTCGTCACTGCAAATCCCTCAGAACAACGCGCCACAGACAAATATTCCTTAATGAGGCTCCATTAGGCTCTTGGGAGTTTTACTTACACAAGAGAAAAGTAATTGGTTCAGAGAAATAACCAATCAGGTTGTAGAGGAGGCAGAACCAAACAATCAGATGCTAGTTGCTCGGACCCACCTCCTTTACAATCTGATTGGTTCTCTCGCTGAACCAATCATTTTCCCTTCTGCCCTCAGAACATTATCGTGTAAGTAAAACTCCCATGAACCTCTGGGAGGGACTTCTTAATTTCCAAAAAAGACCCTGTGGGGGAACAAAAACCAATTTATGCTAGAGTACACCTTCAATAAACTTATGGCACAGCATCAGAGACAACGAGGAAACTAAACCTTTGCAGATATTAAAGACGGATCCACAATGATAAAGCCATACCAAGATCAGGCTCAGGCATGTATTTTATAGGCCTGACAGAGAAACGAGACATTTAAGATGTAGTGAGGTGGTACCGTAGACAGAATATCGAACGCCGTGTAACGTGGCGGAAAAAAAAAATCCCATACAACCTTTGGCTGAAGAGCCAATCGAGGCGGCTCCCTCGACTCGAGCAGCCGCCCGCGTCAGTCTGCTCCGATACCAGCTTCTGCAGAGCGCTGACACTGGATGCCATTGGCGGCTGTTCAGGAGTTCGGAAAGAGCCTGGAGAACTGCAGGTGGACCACAGCGCCACGGGAAGGAGGCAGCCTTAACAGGGGCCCAGCGAAGGAGCTTTCGGCATAATTACATAACATCGTATCGAGTCATTGCATAAGCTCTATTTATAACCTATCTAGGTTACCGTTCTATTACAACACTCATCTTCCCCTGACGGGGGCATTCCTACCTATTATGCAGAAGCCGTCCAGGGATTTCGAGAGGATTTGCGAGTATAATTTTCAGTAACGGAACACTCTGGAAGCGGATCCCAGTTTGTGGGTGGAAAGTTACGGAAGGGCTCTGCAGAAAACTTTGAAGGGCGCTGACGGCTTTAGAGCAAGAAGGAAGGCAGCGAAGCAAAACGGGTCACTCGAGTGAGCGTGTCTCCGTTAACTGCCTATGTTTATATCACCACCACCCCCTCCACTCCACCCTCCCCACCGCCCATTTTATCTTGGGTGCAGCTTCAGCCAAACGATCTGACGTTCTCGGTACTGCAAACATGGGATGAATGACCGCAAAGTCATTCATCAACTGCAAGCTTTTAAATTCTTAAAGAACTGAATTATTTTTTTCAGCGGACGGCCTACAGAGGCCTACAGATCTCACAATATTTGAGGGACGCATTTGCCTGAAGAAAAATCATCAAAAGAAATGACATAGTCAAAATTACATTTACGTTTCATCTTTTTAGCGGACGTGTTCACCCAAAGGATCGTACACTTAAGAAAGCAGGGCCAGTCAGCCTTGCTCAGGGGTGTGACATCACTCTGCTGGCCTGGCAATATGAACTAGCCAAAGACATAAGGTTTGGTTTCTATACCTGTAGAGACCAAATCAACTCCATAAACCCCCTAAATACACATGGCACTCCCACAATATCAGTAGAGATGTCCCTACCATCCATACTCAAATCTAAGCCCTTAGAAAAGACAACCTTCCGATCGCAGGCACTCTGTCCTAACGGGCTGAGCCACACATCACCCACTAAATGTCCCATTTTTCCATGTGGATGTGAAACCCAGTGGACACAGTACAAGCCAGCATTTTGCCCCGCTGAACAACAGGCTGGGACGCAGCTGCCAAACCAGAGACCGATGAGGCGAGGTTGGAGATCCCAGCCTCAGACACAGGAGGCGCTGTGTAGTGGGACTTGTCCTGGCAAAGTGTCCCGTAATTAGGCACCCAGAGCCGGGACCCAGGCGCTTCAGGACAACTGGACAGCGTGAAGCTCCTTGTCCACAACATCGGCCTCAACAAACTGCCCCTTGTCTTCGGGTGAAGGGGCACAAAGGAGCCGCTTGTCCGACACCCACAAGCCCTTCTTCTGCTTGCTCGGAGTCGCTCGGGGAACGGCCGAGAAAAAGAGCATTCATATTCGCCGGGTCTTAGTGGGTCCCTCGAGAATCCCAAGCTATCGTCGGATTATTGGCCGCTCGAAGATGGCAGCCACCATCAGTGTGAGAAAAGCAGGGGGCGGGGTGGGTGGCAAGCGGTCTCCACCTTATCTCCTTTCCATCTCTCGTTGTTAAACTTCCCTGTAGAGCCCTTTAAGTTACACAGAATGCACAGTTTGCTATCCTTCACTTTGATCATCTATGCTAGCTTCCAGTGGTGCAGATACAAACAAATGTACTTTAAACCACAGCTCTGCGAAAACATCTTCGACGTCTTTGATGTACTAGCCTGGGAATCGACCCATTCACCAAGTCAATTGAAACAAATCGTTCAGCGTGGTTTTCATCCAGTCTAATCAATGATGCTGCTCCAGAGCCCGCCTACATATTTGCGATTGGTTCCTTGGAGTGTGAGTGAGATCTGACCCCCCCTAATAGCTGGCTCCTCAGGCTGTGACCTCACTATCAACCCACTAATCATCCGTCTGAAGCATGGCACAGGTAAGTAAATCAAAACCCCTCAGAACAATTTCAAAGAAGGTGCAGTAATGAAGTTCAAATGAAGGCTGGGAAAATAGTACGTCTCACATTTTTATTAAAACATTAGTTTGATCTATTGAATAAATATATGCAAGTTTTAGCAAGAACAAATTTAAATGCTACAACAGGCACATGAAAATGACACTTTTAAAACAATGTTTCAGTTTCGCTTAGCCGCTCTTGCTAACCGCCCACTAGCAGCTAGCATTTTAGCTGATGAGTCTCATCAGGCTCACGCAGCCGGCTGCACACAGGGTACCAGACGGCACACGTCAGGCTCACGTCAGCCAGCATCTGCATGGCTATTCAGGGAGCCCGAATCGCACTGCTGCTGCCTGAGCACCTGTTTCTTTTCACACACAATCCCAGCTAGCTGATCCAGATAAAAACAATAACCACAAGGAGTCAAAGGGTCGCCAACGATTGGTCAGCGGCTGCATTTTTTAAGGCTGTTTTTTTTTTTTTTTTTTTACCCTTGTGCTCACATGGGACAGATGCCAGGAGACTGTTTTCAGTGCCTCTGATCAGTGATGCCTGTCAACGAGGTGAAACGTCAATTTAGTGCAGGCACTTAAACAGCCGCGTCAGGTCCAAGCCTGCCTCGTACTGGGCTGTCTGGGAGGCTGCCCTTGGAATCTGGCATAGAGAGAGAGAGAAACTGGGATTTTGCCAGCCCCCTGACTGAAACATGCAATCCCCCCCCAGCTACCCCTCCAGGCCATGATCGCACGTTGCACTGTGGTCTCCCTCGATTCCTCCTGACTTTGGGTTTAAAGTACAACAAAGCCTCTGGCTAAGATTACTGCACATACACCAGCATAATTCATATTATCAAACATTAAAACATTGACTTTCCTTTCAGACAATTACATTCACCCAATACCTGAAACGTTTCCCAGTTCCTGAGGGCCGATAGCCACCCAGATGCATGCAGACTGTTGTCTCCTTCTATTGAGTGAACAGCCTGACAAATCGACATTCATTCACCCAGGCGAAAAAGATCCAAATAAAGCCCTTTGATATTTCCCGGAGCACAGGACTTCACGCTCCCACTGTGTGCAAAATTGGATGGCACTCTGCAACAGGCTCTACACAAGTTTGTCATGAAGCAACATGTTTGTTTGGGGATTTGAATCATCACCAAGCAGTCTGGGAAAAAAAAAAGACTCTTCCAATTTACATTTATTAAATTACGTTTACGTTATTAAACGTCAGACCCCGCCCGGTTTGAGAGCCCGGTTCTAGAGGGTGTTGCCTGCTGTCCAAAATAACACATGACACATCATCTGAGGGGGGAAAAAAAAATTGTATATTGTGTGAAGAATGTTGAATTTTCAGAAGACGCCATTATTGTAAGGGCAAGAAATGCCCCAATCCCTGATAAATGTAAAGGTAGCATCTAAACACTTTAGTCAAAGCTTAAAATTGACAACATGCCAGAGTATAAAGCCGGACAGCTTGCAGAGATGCCGCCCCCCCCCCCCCAATATAAAAGTTAAACTAAGTGAGCCTCGTCAGATGTGCTGATGTCGACAGAAAGGACAGAAGACGAAAACGCCTTTCTGGATGTAAACGTTTACGATAAGCACAAACAGGGAACGGGATCTATAAAGATGGGTCCAGTCCACCAATTACAGCATGAACCCCCACCCCCCCACCCCCAGATGTTCCGCTAAGATAACATCTTCCGTGTGCTGAAGCACAGAGGCACAGTGGAGTTTCTTCTCCGTGTTGCACTGGTTTCCACTGGGTACTCTGGCTTCCCACCGCAATCCAAAGAAAAGATGATCGGATAGATGGATGGAAAAACTGCAGTATAGAATGCATAAAACAAATGGTCTTCATTTGACCCTTCATTCATGATCTTGATATACCATCCATCCATCTTCCCAACAACTTATCCTGCTTGTGATGCTTACAAGACCAAGATTAGATCGGGTGGAGCACCAGTGCCTTAACCAGAGCTCACTGGGAACAGTAACCCTGAACTGTCAAGAATCACGGAATTTAAATCCTGGACTAAATTAATTCCAACAGAAAAATTGCAGTTCAGCAACCAAACTCTGTTGTTATTCCACTTTATTTCAAATCGTTTCACTTTTTATGTGCAAAAGGTGTTATTAAATCTTTCTGAAACCCATGAATCACGCACACAAACCGTCTGCCGACACTTCAAGCTAAACCGTATTACAGAACAAACAGAGTCAGGAAACCAGAAACTAATTAATTTTCAAACAGCAGTAGCTCTGCCAACAACGTGCATGGAAATACTATCAGCGAGACAGGAAAAAGATCAATAGTTAAGCATTTCTCTTATTATTTTCCAACAACGCTGCCGTTTGGTGGATGGTACCCAGGCCTTTCACTCGCCTGTGCTCTGTGGGTTCTGCTGAGTTCTCCCTGTGCTCTGTGGGTTCTGCTGAGTTCTCCCTTTGCCCTCTGGGCACTCGATTGTCCCCCCACAGTCCAAAGACATGTGGCATCCCTAAATTGCCTATAATGTGTGAGACTGTGCCCAGCAATGAACTGGCACCCCGTCCAGGGTATACCACAGTCCAAAGCTGCCTTGGATTGGTTCTGTACCTCCCTGGTCCAATAATAAGTGGGATGATCAAATGATTTGGGTTGCAATTACCCTAAATCCATCATGAATCCATGGTGTCCCTGTCTCATGACCAGAGGTGGGTAGTTCAGGTCCAAAGACTAAAAGTCCAGACCAAGATTCTGTTTCAAACAATCAGTTGAGTGCTCTGTGACTGTGACTCTTTATACTCAACTGGCTGGTTGAAACAAAATCTTGGTCTGGACTTTTACCCCCTGGACCTGAACTACCCACCTCTGCTCATGACCAGTGTTTCCAGTTATTCATATTCACCATGACCCCTGTGCCGGATGAGCAGCTACGGAATTTGGGTGGATGGATTCTCCACGTGAACCGTGACCGGCGCATTTGCAAGACCCAGCTAAATCCCCAGCGATCAGCCAATCGGCTGGTCCTGCTCCTGCCAGACCTGCCTGGCAGATCTCGGGCGCGGGTCACTGCGGTGAACTCGCCAGACCTCTCAGCCTTGGAAGGGAGCTATTTAAAAACCACCAGCAGTCAGCACTTGTGTGCCATGACAGATAATTCACTAGGGACACCGCTGTGCTTGAACAACACTGAGAAGGCGAAAAAATGTGTTTTGGGAAGCTATTCCCTCCGACACATTTAAGTTATTGCACACACACAGAGCTACAGGGCACGATTTTGCGCAACGAAGCTCGTAAAATGTCTTGAATGCCGTCCTGCACATTGGCTACCATAACTAAGTTGGCTTAGAAATGACCTTAAGCATTTGGACATAGCCCCACCCAGACTGGTTACAAGACCCCAAATAAATCCGGGCTCCTGAAGCGAGATCACGGCGGTAGGGGAGATCGTTAGCCGGGCGGGGACACCGTGTACGTGGGAGTCAGTTCCGTCTCCTGCTCTCCACGGGCACCGGTGACACGGAGAGGCCTGTTCCGAAGCCGGGAACAGGCTGGACCCTCGGCCGGCTGCCAGAGGGCATGGGGCCCTCAACGCAGCCAACGCGTTGGCTTATCTACTCAGCGGTAGCGGAGAGAATCAGAGCGGGCTACGCAAACAGGCCCGTCGTGACTTCCCACCTGTACGGGGCCCAGACAAACAGAGAATTCTATTTTCAACTGCAAAGAATAAAACTACATCGTGAAATTCTGATAACATATCTGTCCCTGTAAAATACACGGCAGTCGGGATTGCTGACTGTCACAATTCGGCTTGACACACTTCCTGCCGGCTGCATTGATGGCTTCCCCTGAGTGAATCCGGTCAAGTCATTTATGAAATGCCTCATTTGATTCCTCAGTCTTCTCTAAACATCATCAAAAATTTTATCAATGTCTTAGGAGTTTCCTTTTTGTAATGACAGATTCTGTAAACGATGGCTTTGGCTTCAGATCGGATCTTCAAAGGTCTCATGCATGAAAGACAACAGCAACACACCAAAGACGCTCGGTGAAGAAAGCATACAGAGGAACGCACTGCATATAGCCCTTAGCAACACTTGAATTCCATCACTGCCAATGTTTTGATGTAAGCTCGCTATTGGATGGGAGTGTCTGATGTCACAACAAAGGCACGTGGAATGGCCACAGTGTGGCTCATCACATGAAAAGCAAACACCAATAAAACTCCGAATACTAAAACTATGATAAGGAAAACATTTTTATTGGCTAGTTTATGAAAGGTGGTGCCCCAGCTAAGGGGTGATTCATTTTACATGCCGGTTACTGTCAGACAAGGAGGAATTTTTACATGGTAATTCAACCTGAGGTGATAATGATCGCTCTGTTCCCTGGGACACAGTCTGCTTTCAGATTCGACTTCAATAATAAGACACAGTAAAGATCATTTTCATACTTCCTTGGGGACTGACAGCCTTGACGTCACCTTCCCATGGCGGCAGAGATGAGGAAAACACGGATGCACATACAACAGTGTTTCCCAACCCGGTCTTCAGGAACCCACAGACGGTCCGTGTTTTGGCTCCCTCCCGAGACACTGACATTCAGTCTTAATTCTTATGTTCTTGCTGCATGGGGTCTCTGCAGTAAATCGCCACGGAAAACCCGGGAGAAGGGTCAGGCTCCCAGGTGCTGTCTGAGGAAACAAGAGCAGTTCCTGAACACACACCCTGGACCATTTGGTCCATGGGCACTAAGGCGTAAGCTGACCTGAGCCAAGGAAACGTAATATCAAGTCAACTGAAAGACAGGACTGAATTTGTTCCGCCAAAAATCCAATTTATGCATAAACTTCTCTATTTGCCCCAGTTAACTTGACCCTCTAAATTAAAGTTTTCTGTACATTTCTCCACCCTACTTCCTCCCAGTAATAAGAACATTTCCTAAACAAAAGTGGATGCACACTAACTGCTTATTGTGCTCAGTTACCAGATGGATGTATTCATTTTTTAAAATAAGACAAATACCGCTTCATTCAGTTAAGACAATGAGGACAATGGGAACTTCAGGACCACAAAAACAATACAATAGTCCCGTTCAGCTGCAGCTAGTGGACACAAATATTTACGACAGACACTTCTGGATTAGCATGGCTTGCTGCAACGCTGCGCTGCACTACTGCTGCCGTCTCGAGGTTGCGGGTTTAATCCTGTCCTCCTGTAGTCCAATTACGTCGGCTGGCATCTCTATGTTGCGCCCTGCAATAGACTGGTAGCCCATCCAGGCCGTATCCCTGTTTTATGCTCCAAGCAGGCTGGGATAGGATCCTTACTGATAACCCCGCATTAAATAAACATGGATGGATCGACTTTTGGACAAAGTCTACCACATTTCTCAGCCTTGCTTAATGGCGTCCCATCTCTTATTCCGAACTCAGCACACATGTTCTCAATCATTACCCGTTAAAATCCAGTATCAATTAAGAAAATGTTTCCTTCTTGGAGGACAATCACGCTGCGAGAGACGGGAAGACTTCGATCCCGAGCTAACTGGAATCACCGGGATACGCGAAGAGAGCCAAGAAGCAGCTGTTTGGGTGGAACAGTTAAACGGGGCTTACAGGAAAGTGGATTTTCCCTCGTTTTTGGCACCGCAGTCAAGAGGCCTAAGAAGCTTTCTGAGTGTTTCTCCATGCCAGTCTACCTGGAAAGTGTCTCTTTCTTCTGAAGTCCATTTCCAAGGTTCCTTCTGTGAAGCTCATTCCATCTCCGTATCTGAATAACACACATACACACCTGACACACAACCTTCAGAAAGGAATTAATAAACTAGCAATTCCTGGAGAATTTTTTGCACACCTGTTGCATTATATTGAAGTTCTCTGTTGAAAGTGTGTTTGTTTATTTCTCTCCTTAATTATTTCTTTTAAGCTGCTACATTTGTTAGGTTCTACCTCCCAAGCCTTGGGACAATTCAGCATTGGATGTGGCCAACCTGCCGTCAACCTGAACAAAACAGAAATAAACACACTATTAAAAATAGGTAGCGTTTGAGTCAGCCGGCACACCCCGACTCCGGGGACGGGAGTGCGGAACGCCTGCCCGCTCAGCCCGAAGGCATTCCTGCTATGTGAGGAACAATCAGGCGTAGTAACTGACACTTGGGCTCCACCGAGATGCCAGCTTCTGTACACAAGCCTGCAGGTATTCCAGGTTCATTTGGTATTTCCAGGCACATTCGAAGAGTATTGTCAACCCTACATTCCACATCGAGCACAGACTCTGCATAACAGACGGAAAAAAGTTCCACCTTGCATTAAGCAGGTCTGCCAATTTCTCAGTGTCCTGTGGTGGCTTTGGGAAGCAGGAGGAGATGCAATCCACGCAGATGGTTTGTGACGATTGTTTGAGGCTCAAGGAAACCTGATTTCAACATCCCTCTCCTGATTGCCTGGACCTTTTTCAAACACATCGCCCACCCATCCATCTTACAACCACTTATCTTGCACAGTATTGTTGGGGGCTTGGTGTCTATCTAAGGAAGCACAGGGCATAAGGCAGGGACGGGACGCCAGTCCACTGCAAGGCACACACACAATCACAACTCCACACGCAAAGATTAAGGCGGGACTCAAACCGCAAACCTGAAGGTGCGACGCTCCAGTGCTCTCCACAGAGCCACTGTACCAGATAAATTCCTAAGTTACGGCTGGTTTAACTAGCTAATTAGTAATTTAATTATGCAAGTAATTATGATCTGGGCAGCCGAGGTGACGCTGACAGTAATCCTTAGAATCTCTGACAACGAATTACTGCAGAATTTCTCTCCTGCTTCTCTAGCCAGCTTCTCATAAAAAAATAAATAAATTAAAGTTAAGATAAACAAAGTCACTGGAATTCCATCTCAACATTTGCCAGGTCAAGTAACCTGACCAGCAATGGTCATGTCAAAGTTACACTGACACAGCGCACAGTCAAGGGGTGGGCAGGGCCGGCTGAAGCCCCTGTGGAGCACTACGTAAATACCACCCCCTCTCTGCCCCCTCCCCCGGCAAGCTTCAATTCCAATAAAACTGGCTTGCTAAGTTGGCCCTTGGTGACCACTTATGCCACTCAACGGGTTGACCGGCACTAGGTCAGGATAAAACAGATGAAACTATATCAATAGCCCAAACCCTAACCCGCGATCTGGGGCAAACGGGAACTGAGAAGGGGTTTTTGGGGCAATATGGCACGAGTGTGTAGGAGGAGCTGTGGGTGACCATGTTCAGCAGCACAGGCTGCTACTGCAGGCCGTTAAGTAAATTCTAAGGGTCCTAAGGAAGATAAGAGGGTCCTGGCAGACAGGGTCCGTCCCAGAGCACACATCTATCACAGCTTCATTAAAGAAACATTGCGGCATCGATGCAGATGGGAGAGCGATGCCCTCCAGGCCGGCTGGCAGACACTCCCCCCTGGGCCAGCATCGGGTCCGATTCGGAAACATCTTCACTGAGGAAATCCAGTAAGTGACGAGAACTCCACTCAATTTTGCCATAACACAAATTCTGAATTTCCCTGGAAGGGAGATCACATGACCGACGTCCAGGCGATGTCACAGTGCTCAGGTGTGACGCGAGAGCTTACTTAAGCTCCGCATGCCGGAGCGTGGAGGTGGACGGCTTCCCCGCTCGGCCTCAGATAACCGGCCTGTTTTTAACCAGCATCCGTTTCCAAAGGCACCTCCTCACTTGGACTGTTACGGGGCTGGGACACGTCAAACTCCCCCTCATGCAGCATCGGTGAGGCCGATTTGCTTGCTTACTCCCGGCCCCCTCCGGAGCTCATCTTCACCCCCCTCCCTCTGGCCCAGTTGGTGTAACATGCTTCCCAGGAACCTTCTTCACAAGGAAAACTGCCACGTTTCCAGAATTTTCAGGTCCTTGAACCTGAATAATTCTTGATAGTGATAATGTAAAACACACATATGGCCACAGAATTCTTCTGGACACCAAAAACAACTTTGTATTCCTTATAAGCACAACTGTTGCACATGCTCAACTAAAGAGACTTTCTGGGCTGACAGAAGCTTTTCAAATGGAATTTTTCCAAGTACGCCGCCATGATTTAAGTAAAAATAATGAAGGTTAATAAATCTACCATTTAATTAAATGTTCTGAATAACTTCCAATGCAGTCCTACTTTTCTATTTTATATACACATGCAATAATGACTCAGTCCAAGCTCTGAGGTTAAGTCTAACTGAAAGATAATATATGACTGTATTACCCTGAAGGTAACCTCTAAGAGCATGACATAACTTGGCGATACAAGATCAACAAACAGAGCAGCAATTAAATACAGTGTACATAGTTTTGCCTACAGTTTCCTCAGGATAATTTATGATTTTCTTATAACGGTAGCTTTGGCAATATAGCAGCAACAGGAGAGAGCGACTGGATGAACTACCAGGACATTTCAGGTTTAGATCCAAAAGGAACCTGAACATATACATTTAGTATACTAACACTGAACAATATGCCCTTCCCTAAAAAGAATTAATGACAAAAAGGCAACTTCACTTCTATAACGGAGAGCTAAGCAAAACGTCAAATTAAACAAAAATCCATGTAATAATAGCAATAGCAAAAATTGAGATAAATACAAGGATAGCTACAAATATAATCGCAGAGCAATCAGTCTTGACCCCGTAATGCACACAATGTAGGAAAAGGAAGAAGGCAAAGTTGCCCTATCTTGTAAAAACGAATATTCAGATACAGTAGTACTGATTCTTTATATTATTCCATCTGTTTCAGTAAAGGCACGCGCAGTATTACCCTTAAAAGGTCGGTAGTGTTGCAAGCATAACGCACACAACGCAGAAAGCCTTGGCTCTCACTTTATAATAGAAACCTCAAATAAACACGTAGATGTAACTACATTTCTCAGTCCCAGCCTCTGCGTGTATGGAGTTTGCATGCTCTCCCCGTATCGTCATGTTTCCTCCGGGTACTCCGGTCCCGTTTCCCCCCATAGTCCAAAAACATGCTGAGGCTGATTGGCGCGACCAAATCACCTAAAAATATTGAATGTATATGTGAATGGTGTGTGAATAATGTGCCCTGCGATGGGCTGGCGCCCCATCCTGGGCTGTTCCCCGCCCGTCGCCCCCGGACACCCCACGACCCTTTACAGGACAAGGGAATATGGAAAATTGATGGATGGCTATTCGAGAAATATGCCGTTATATCCACATTTCAAACTTATGGCGTGGTATAATTAGGACGTTTCCCCACCTACCAGCGGATAAATCACCTGCACAAGCACGGTTTTCTCCTAAAGGTCCGTTTTAGACTAAATAGTGCGAAATGCACTGATGATAGTCGATGAAGTTGCAACGAAAAAACAGCTGGAAACAAACATACACAAAAAAAAAAGGAATCGGACAGACAAGAAGTAGTCTATTCATGGCCAAAACTGGTGTTAATGAACAGCAATACGATCACATGCATCACGCTGAAGACGCCGGGTTCTCATCAAACTGCCTGTCGATCATAAAACGGGGGAAAGCCAATTAAAAAGACAGACATTACCTGGGCTCTGGTGTGCTCGCCGTTATCCCCCGGTAATGGTCCCCCGGCGGAGACGCCGGCTGAGTTTCCCGAGATGCTGCTTCGGATTAAAGGGGCATATGGCTCGTGCGTGCGGCAATTCAAATAACACGCTTTCAGCTTTTCCGCATTTCTTAAGTATTGCACATGATCCACTGAGTTATATGCCCATGACATCCACGAAAACGTATTAATTCTATATTAGGAACCTGCCGGGAGGAAGAAAAAAAAAAAAACAGCGCGTTACAAGACAAATAACCTTAATGACTATCTTTGACCCATTTACCCCAAAAGTAAATTTCGGGTATTTCAATCGAAATACAATCCTGGCCAGTTAGATAGCGACCTAATGTGTGCATGTATTTATCTGTGTTAATTTAGTAGCTTCTTAGTTTATAGATTCATGGAAAGCCTCCTATCCCTCCCAGGCGACGTAGCCTATTTTATAGCCAGACCATCGGCAATGTCTTACATAATGAATGTTATATCAATATGACCGCCGACGAATTCCCAGGTACCTTGACAAAGCCCAACTTCGCTCACCAGGGAGAAGAATCAGTTGTTCCGTGACACCCGCTGGACAGACGCCATTTAAATCGTATCCTTATCCAGTTCGACCGCAACCCTGCTACACTGAAACGAAAGCATTGGGGAAAAAACTAAAAAACGGCGCCCTCTTTCGGCCAAGAGTCGCTATGTGCCAGACTCTTGCCTGTGATGAGAGTGATGCCAAATTCTTGGGTCATAATGTTAAACATCTAGGCGGTACCGGTCGTAGCCGGTGTGGCGTCCTAGGTGAGGCAAAGCGAAATTAGCTGGCAAGTCGGCGCCCCCTCAGAAGTTGGCGCCCTAGGCGGCCACCGATGCCGCCTATAGGACTGGAAGGCCCTGCACCTAGGACCCCCTTCCCAGTTATCGGTTAAGGGTTCAAGAGAAAAATTTCAAGTCAACCCATGCGGTAACAGTACACAGTGAAACGAAACTGCGTTCCTCCAGGACCAAGGTGCTACGTAAAACAACACAGGACTTCAAAACCTACACAGAACAACATAAAGATCATGTGCCTGCAAACACTGCAGGACAGTGCAGGAAGACAAGACCAGTGGCCCAAACGAAGACAGTGCGGCACTGACCAGTGCAGATATTTACAGCTGCAAAATGTAGGAGCAGGAGGCTGTGCAGAGATGTGACAGTATATTCAGAGGCGGACATTTCAGGTCCAGAAAGTAAAAATCCAAACCAGGATTTTGTTTCAACCAACCAGTTGAGTACTCT
>JAODLC010000028.1:17118677-17132359 GCA_026781145.1 Hippopotamyrus pictus
ATCATACCCGGCTTCTGATGAGCCACACCTGTTCTCAGGTAAATACCAGGAACAGGTGTGGCTCATCAGAAGCCAAGAGGGACAGAAAACCTACTGGATAGTAGCTCTCCAGGACCGGAGTTGGAGACCCCTGAGTTAGAGTATTTGTCTGGCTTTTGGGGTCTATTTCATACATTTTCCACCCAGAGGGTCACAGTACCTGGAGTGTGTCCAGGCAGGTGGGGGAGCAAGGCTGGGGTGCACCCTGGACAGGATGCCAGTCCATCACAGGGCACGGGGCTGGGGTGCACCCTGGACAGGATGCCAGTCCGTCATAGGGCACCTGGGACAGGATTTTCTCACTTGTAATTAGATCAGGGGCTCTTAGTTTTTCTCATGTTCCTTCTTTTCAATTCGATTCAATTCAGTTCAGTTAAATTTTGTTTTTTTTTGTCATTAACGCAATTAATGTGCAGGCACATGCAAACAAAAGAGTTGCAGCTTCACCAGAACATGCAAAAACGTGAGACGCATGGGGACAGCGGAGGTGGATGGAAGGGAATATACAGATAGAATACAGATATACATATCAACATGTAAATATCGAGTCTCCATAGAGAGTACCTACATTTTAAGTGTAGCTAAATTTTGTGTTATTAAGATTTTTGCTGCTTAATGCCATCAACTAATACTGTTCAGTCACTGTTAACTGCAGTATTAATAACATGAACTGAAGCCGGTTGTATCCATATTCCCGATGTCTCAGGTATTGGCACAGCACGGCTGCCTATGGCATCGGCACAGCCGTCAGCGGCAAGGAGGGAAATCTGCCACCCCGGGGGTCTGAGGCGTATCGCTGGCCAGGCGACCTGCTGCGGCCCGACCTGGTCCTGCTGCTGACCGTCAGCTCCGAGGAGCGTCTGAGGAGGCTCAGGGGGAGGGGCGGGGAGAAGACCCGCGAGGAGGTGGAGCTGGAGGCCAACCAGCTGTTCCGCAGCAAGTGAGTGAGAACAGAGCGCCGCCCTGCTGGAAAAATGGGGCAGTGCGTTTCGTAGCTCTGCTGCTGCTCCTTTCATCAGGAAAAAAAGACACATATTCTTATGAATTAAAAGAAAAATAAGCCGTGTAAGTTGCTGTAGCTAAAAGTAACAGCTAAATGCAATAAATAGATGAATAAATACACAGTTCCTGCCCATCCTGAATCATTGGCGAGGAAGTGCAGCTAAATTGAGGAACGTTTTAGCGCTGCAGGTTACCTGTGTGGATTAACATTTTAGCTGTTACTGCTTCTGATTTCAGTCACAGCAGCTGCACATTTGTGTTAGAGGATTCAGTGGAAGCACCAAGCTGATAATTACTACCAGAGGTGGAAAGTTCAGGTCCAGAAAGTACAAATCCAGACCAAGACTTAGAAAGAGTAAATTCACAGAACTGATTGGCTGAAACAAAATCTTGGTCTGGATTTGTACTTTCTGGACCTGAACTTTCTGCCTTTGATTATTACTGCTTCTCAAAGCGGTTTTGTGGTATTTCACTGTATGAGAAGTAAGTTGACATTAGCAGCACTTATATGTCCTATATAAGGGTTCAGTGTTGGTTATATTATGCTTTTTACTGTAATGCATTTAAAAACTGTTGATAGCATGTTGTGCTAAATTGTGTCTTCTGGTCCTAAGAGTGGAGGAGGCCTACAGGAGGATGGAGGACCCAGCCTGCGTGGTTGTGGATGCCAGCGCTTCTGCCGCAGAAGTCCTGCAACAAGTGCTGCTTGTAATTAAGGAGAAAGTACACTTGCAGGACAACCTGTAGTACATGGATCTGCAGAGACAGGCTGCGATACTCTATTTGGCCAGCAGGTGGCAGCACAACACCACAGAACTGCTTCTCCGGCCCCTTCGCCTCATTCCAGACCCCTCCCATCCCCTCCCCAGGTCGGACATGCCGCTGCATTTCTGATGCGCTGAATGACACAGAGCTGGAATGTGGCAACAGTCCCTGGACTCTGAGTGTCAACACTGGCACACAGCGGGGACGAAAGCAATGGTCTGTCCCAGGCTGAAGTTCAAGGAACGAAGAATTGTGTTCACTTGCAGGTTATGTGTGAATTTCATTTTATTTGATCAGTTTGGAATCTTTCATCAAGACACTCAAGTTCAATAAACAGTAAAATCACTCAGGCTGTACATTAATTTAAGACAGTGTTTACTGTATCCAGTTACTCACAGCCCTGAAGCGTTTTGCCCCTTTTCACACATCTGTCAAGCTCATCTTTAAACCGAATACTGTTTTTCTTCTCTCATTGTCCGCCGTGTCCTTTAGAGTCACATTTAAAGGTAACCGGACCCCCTCGAAGGCCTGAGGACCACTGCACCCCTGGTCTCCCGGCCTTCTCTCCCGGGGATGACCGTGAAATTCAAAGGGCTCAGGTTCACGTCCATTCCCCCACACAGGACTCGCTTTGATGACACAGTAACTTGCCGCTGCAGTGGGGTGTGTTTCGAGTCTGTGGCGGATAATTTAATCACATGACACATGGATGGGGGTAGGATTGGAGACTTTGGGGGATGGTCTTCAACACGAGGAAGAACGCAGAACCAAATCTTATACGACTGCTAATAAGTTATAAGCGACACTGATGAATTTTCTCTGATTCGATTATGGGCGGGGGGGCGTGGACTGATCCCAAATCTCTTCTGCTTCTGTGCCGTACCTGTGCCCAACACCATCTTGGGAGGGGGGAGGAGGTCACTGAGTATCATCTGACCGTCAATAACCGAAGTCAAAGCAGCTCAAATCAAGTCAAGTGGGGCTTTAACGTCACACCGACCCGGTACATAACATAGCATACGGCGGCACGGAACGACGCTCCAAGCGGCTGCAGTGATACATAAGTGCATTAAGTGCAGAGACGGACAGGACAAGTGCAAAAAAAATAAGGCACGACATCAACAACACACAATGGAATGTTTAGAATTTAGCTGATTACTCTCAAAGGCAGTTTATTTGCACTTAAACCCGCTGCCAGTGATCTTTGTTTACACCGATGACGCATTTAAAGGGAAAGGCTTTCTGCAGTATGTCAAAAGGCCGCCTTGTGCAGCAGGTGCACCCCAAATGTTGCTGCATGTCGCATTAGTTAAAAGCACAGAAGGAATTCTCCTCCAGTCCTTGATAAATAACACAAAGGCCCTCCTTGGGTGCGAAAAGAGTTTTTTTATTTGAGTGAATCCAAATCGTTAAGTAATGTTTACCGATTAATCCACACGTTGGCACACTTGTTAAAGTTATATAGCAGTTTAAGCCCACGTTTAAACATTAATGGCCATATCGAAGCATGAGATCACACATACCTTGGAAACAGACCCTGTAATTTTCGCAGTTTTTTTGGCCGCAGTTTAACAATTTTATGTGCAATTACATAAAACGCTGATATCATGTATATGTAAATCACATGACTGCCACTGTAAATACTTGGATTATATCCTGAATAGCTTTTGACTGAATACATAAAACCTAAATCAAAGGCCTTTTCCTATTACTTATATAAGATTATATTCTAAGTTGTTTTTTTCCTTGTTCTGGAAATTCCAGAAGTCTTGTTAGTATAGAGTACTAACAGAGTACTAACAGAACACTACCATCCTTGTTTCGACCAATCACTGACTATCTTGATCGTTTACAATTTCTGCCCAATCACTGTGCACTATTCAGCAACATGCCATCAATCAGTGGCTATACCACTAAACCAGTTTTTATTAATGTTTTTCAATCCGTGATCAAAAGACTCGGCAACAGTCGCGTCAATTCTGTCTTTCCCTGTGGGACATAAATTGCACATAAATATACAAAAGTATATATTTGCAGATAAAAATAGAAATTCCACAAATGGCTTGAGTCATAAAATTAATTCACCGGTCATGGCATCGTTAAGCCACAGCAGAAGGGGCCTGCGGTTAACACTTAGCTAATTCCTTTAGGCTGTCTGAGTGGTTTGTGGTCACATGACCTCTACGCTTAAATAAGCCGGGACCTGGGAAGAGGAGGGCACCCGGGGAAACCATCCAATCACGATTCACGGTACTGAGGGAAGAGTACGTTCGTAGGCATGTTCCCCACTTATACCTTATTTATCCATAAACACTAGGTGTGTGCCTTAGCAAAGCGTTTCAGAGACTCCTTACAAAAACAGGTGCACGGAGTAGTTTACGGGACCTGCCAGTAAATAACACACTGGTCAGGATACTGAACACTGGTCAGGATACTGAACACTGGTCAGGATACTGCTGTACCATGGCCAAGGTGCACTGAAAGGAAGCAGCGAGATCATGGGAGAATGATGCACTACTGAATGTCAGGCATATGGAGACCCAGTGGGATGATGGGATACCGTGTGGGAGGAGCCTCCAGGGACGCCCGGCGCCCAAGGCCCCGCCCCTTCATGCCTCATAGGCCGTCGGCGGAGGTCCTTACGAGGCGCCGAGCTCCCCACGGGTCAATGGGGATTTTGGGGATTTTTTTGTGTTTGGGAGGGGGGGATTCTCCACCCCGCTCTTGCCCTCCAGCTGGCAGGCGACGGTCCGCCCCCCCCCCCTCCCCCCCCCCCCCCCCAGCTCGCAGTGGGATCGCAGCAGCTGCCGAGTGTCTCATCCAGGAGCAGCCTGGCCGGATTATCGTCCCAGCCCTGCCTTTGTTTGGGAACGCTGCAGCCGCGCCGTTTCCAGAATCCCTGGGAAAAATCAATGCGGAGTGCAATGCCAGGAAAATGTGTGAAATATCGCCTCCAGTCACACGCCGGGGCAAAAATCAAAGCGGCGATCGTGTAAACAATTCCGGAGCGCGCGCTTTACGGAAATCCATTACAAACGCTCGGGAAGTCGAGGTCCGAGACGCGGACTCTATCTGTAAACAACTTTTTCACCTGGGGCACTTTGGGATAATGTGTGTCGTGGGATTTTCAGTTTTGTGACAAGCTGTGGCATTTTTGATTGTTGACGAGAAATAATGTATACAGCTCCACTAGCATCATACTGGGGGGTGGGGGTGGGTCTGTAACCAAGGGTTGCTAAATATTTAAACATGCGGCATGATCTCATTGAATTCGGAACTGGATCTTGCCCTCTGAAGGGCCCAACTCTCTCCGGCAAATTCGGCTGCAGACTAGGGGGTAACCTGGTCAAAACTGACACCCCGGGCATCGTCGGCCTCCTCCAGAAGTGGGACAGAGGGCCCAATAAATCACCGCTCCCCCTGAGAGGTGGAAGAGCGCCGGCTCTTCTGGGACGGGGTGTGGATCGGGGGGGGTGGGATGGAAACATGTTCGGTCGGCTACCAAAAATGTTTAAGAAATGGCTTCATCCTCACCGCAGGCTCCAGCGGGCTGCCGACCCTGACGATGAATTTCACACGGCACGATTTGAACGCCCCTTAAAGCCTGTGAAGACTTTTAGAGATATTAATCATCCTCTTCGCCACAGACGAGGACGAAAGGCTGAGCTGCATTGGCGTGCGTGACTCTTCATCCTTTTCACGCAGGTTGTGTCTGTTGAGACCGTAAACGGAGCGCCGCCCCTTTAAGTCCCACCAGGAGGCAGCTTGGTTTTCTACAGATTACTTAATTGGGGCCCAGTGAAACCATTCCAGGTCTTTCCCTCGTGCTTATCGGTGACTTGGCTCCTCGCTGTGACGAAACTGATAGCGAGCTTAAGAGCTAAACAGCCGGCCTACAGCGAAACCCTAACAAAATGAATGAACGATGCTGGGGAAACCAAAATATGAGTGATAAGGCATGAGAAATGCCATGTTGTCATGCTGATAAAGTCTGGTTAACCAGTTGTTGTTATAAATAATTATACATCAAATGCCCATAAACTACTTGTCGGTATAAACAATAGTGTTTTATAAAGCTCTCTCTACTACTGTTGTTTTCTGACAAATAAATTAACCCCACGGCCCTGTGCCTAGAAGGACAGTTTAAGTGGAGGAGAATGATTATCACACAATATAAAGTTACAATATAAACATGCATATAAAGCTTTAATGGGACCCATTTAACCTGACCTTTTACATAATAAGCTTGTGAATAATTATCTGTTTTCGCTGGGTGATTCACAAGCCATAAACCAGACATTAAAACGATCCGCGATAAGGACGCAGACCTGCTTCGCCTTCCCTGCTAAGCTGCTCCCATTCCACCGCGCCGATTTAACTAGTTCACCGAACAGCTCAGCCGTGCTAAAAAAGAACTGACGTTTACCTACTTAGCATTCATCTCACCGCGTCTTCGAGACCACTGGGTTTATGACGGTTCATCCTAATAATCAACAATATATAGCCGGCTAACCCCGTGACGAGAGACTAACAAGGGGAACGGATTTAGCTTAGCTTTCCCGTCTGCCTGCTAAAGTCAACGGGATTCGCATGGTACAGGGCTAATGAAGGCCCGGCGTGTGAGAAGGTCGC
Source organism: Hippopotamyrus pictus (assembly GCA_026781145.1). Taxonomy (NCBI): domain Eukaryota; kingdom Metazoa; phylum Chordata; class Actinopteri; order Osteoglossiformes; family Mormyridae; genus Hippopotamyrus; species Hippopotamyrus pictus. Next base: position 17,125,116 of record JAODLC010000028.1, read on the forward strand.
CGAGAGGGGCTCGAATATCCCAGCTCCTGACGCCTGCCGCACTGCCACTTCAAATCCTAATGCTAAATTGTTTTTTTTTTTGGGGGGGGGGGAGCCTGAAATTTACGTCGCAGGTAATGTCATCATTCCCACAGGAGAATTTTAGCTGTTTAATTGCAGTTCTGGGACACTCATCTGATACGTGCACTATTCTTAAATCTCTCTTTTTTTTAATGGAAGTCATTTCGAGGAGTCTGCCCGGTGACGTGTCCCGCAGTGACGTCCGGCTCACTTGGAACATTCCGGAAATCTCATCTCGCCTGATGTGACGGGCCGGCAGCTGTGTGCCCGGCTTTGACCAGCCCTAACGACGAGTTTTCTCTGTCAGACGAACTCAGTCCCTTCGCCTGCTAAGTACCTGCCTGCCGTGTGTGGTATCACGGGGAGGGGGGTAGCAAACTCAGCCCGTGTGTGGCTCAGTGGGTTAGCATAGCTGTGATCGCAAGGTTGTTGGTTCACATCCCAGCGTCTGCAGAGTGACTTTGCTGTGGGGTCCCCTGAGCGACGCCCTTAGCCCCAGTTACGGCAGGCACTGGCTGACTCTGCAATCTCAACTGCATATAGGGAAAAATCTGTGGAGATTCCTTGGCAAAGAAATAAAAATGAAGGCATAGAGGCAGTGAACTCTACTCATGATTATTTGGAGTAAATATCAGGTGTAGAGTGTTGGTTAGAAAAAGAATGGACTGAAACTCTGTGAAGGTCACAAAGGTCAGTCATAGTCTTTGCCCGTGTTTCACAGCAACGCTTCAGTCCCACCTGTGAGAAGTATGTGGCAGATATCTTCACTGCTTACATCCTAACAGCAGTCTGTTGGACTTCGCCGGAGTACTGAGCAGCTGAACACAAAAAAAATGCTATAAAAATGATTGTTTTAAGACTGTGAGCAGCTAAGTATAGCCCAGAAGGTAGTGTTGCTCCACAGCTACGTCTGAAACAGAACTCAGTCCCCACCTACACGTGGTGTAACCTCGACGAACCTCCCGGGGGTGAATGACAGAAGTAAGATATCATTTCACGTTTGGCCTGTTTGCACAGTAGTTACGGGCCAAGGGAGGATAGGAACCAAGAGTATTAATAATAGTCCTCAAACGGAGGGATCATGGGAAAGAACTCAAAGCTTCGTTTTTTATGTGGGAATTTTTTTTTTTTTTTAAATAATTGTGTGTGTATAACGCCCTGGAACTATGCAAGCATGATGGCATGTCAGGGGGGCAGACTGGGGGTTAGACCCCTAGAGCAGGTCAACTGAAGCAGCCTTCTTGGTTACAAAGCGGGTATCTGACACCGTGTTTTCGTTTTATACCCAAAGGAACATGCCAGTAGAGGTTGCTCATACTAAAGAGAAGGAATTTAGCACCTCTTAGCCCAAAACACAAGCGAGGGGACCCACCATGAGTCGGGGGCGGGGCCACGGGGTATCGGCCACAGCTGAAAGCTGATTGGTCCCTGGAGTGCCCCACCCCATCACTCAGCAATTCAAAACATATCACTGGCTAATTAAGTCTGGCCCCTTTGTATGAATTATGGCCCCTCCTATGCCCCCCACCTTAAAAACCCTACAATCGCTGCTGCTGCTGTCAACCCCCCCCAAGAAGCAGTGTGGGTTATGGGCTGTTTCAGCCTTGGTTCCAGTGTACGGAAAGCTTGGGGAACAGGACAGTGGTGTAACTCAGTTGCCCGGGAGATAAAGGCAAATAAAGGGAACACATCTGATACTCACCGGGATTTCTGTGGCATCCCACACAAGCAGCATTTCCATATTCCTCCGCTGCAGGGATGAGGTCACTCTCCCAGCAGGACAACATATGATCATGTTTTTTTTTGCCTGCAGATTTCATCCGGTTTCGGTCGCTCATTAGGAGCGGTTCGCTTTCTAGAGCGCGGTGGATGCCCGCTCCTGTCCTATCAGAAGAATTCCCAGAATCCTCTCCCCAGGCTAGTGTGAGGTATTACCATCTCAGTATGCAGCTGGGCACCTCGATCTGCAGTGGTTCAGATCCACCACCTGCCTCACTTATAAAATATAAAAATATGAACTTATGAACGTAAAAAAAAAAGAAAAACAAAACACGGCTGTGAAAACTCTCCCACACAGTCTCTGCACGGTGGTTTACTATATTACATTTCCCAGAAGCACTCACAGCATCCTTCACAACAAGAGCTACATGTCAGCACATTCGACTGGTGCTTTCATTTTATTTCAACGTGGATCAGGTTTTTTTTCTGTGCCTCTTAAAAATCCAGAAAGGTAACAGCTGGACGTATATAGCAAAATATATGAAATAAATAATCATCAGCTGTAAAAATAAATATATGTGAGATATATTTTTTCCATCGGGGGGAGCTGAATGTTACACAGAAGAGATGGCTGCATTTTTCCATGTTTGCTGCCAAGAAGACTGTTTATCCAGGTGTTGGAGCCGCACAGATTAGCCAGGAAACAAATATATGATGATGATATTAAGGGGTTGCAAGTAAAATCGAGCAGAGCACATGAACGTCTGTTAATCGAATCAAAGATTCTGCAAAGCTTGGAGATTTGCAGCCTGATGACACAATGTTGGTTCTGCAATTACGTCTCTTGGAAGTAAATGTAACTGTGTGGAGTGGGGGCGGGGGGTGTTGCGGTCTGATGTTAAGACTCGACACCTGGGGAAACATGAGGAAGCACTTTCTGATCAGGAGTCAGACAGGAAATGAGGTCAGGGTAGCCTTTCTGCAGGAGAATGTGGGGAACACCTGTCAGAGCTTTTCACTGTCATCGGGTGAATTGACAGAGCTTTTAATTGGCCATGGGTACCCAACACTGTCGACAGGTGAATTATCGGAGCTTTCAATTGGCCAGGAGTACCCGGCGGTGCTGACAGGTGAATTTATATTGGTCAGGGGTACCCGACTCCGTTGACCGGTGAATCATCAGTGCTTTTAATTGACCATGGGTACCCAACACTGTCGACGGGTGAATTATCGGAGCTTTCAGTTGGCCAGGAGTACCCGGCGGTGTTGACAGGCGAAGTTTAATTGGCCAGGGGTATCCATGTGAATCATAAGAGCTTTCAATTGGCCATGTATACCCAGCACCATCAACGAGCGCATAATCAGCGCTTTTAATTGGCCAGGGTTAGCCGACGCCGTCAATGGGTGAATTATCGGAGCTTTTAATTGGCTGGAGGCATGGACAGCTGAGGTTCACGGAGAAGCTGACGGTCTGGCAGCACTCAGTGGCTCGTATTTCACCATGTTGCCCCCCCCCCCCTCTGGACGAGCCTCGCCAGAAGGTCTTCTGTGGGGCCAAGACGAACTTCGCTGCACTGGACACGGTCTCGCCAAGCTGTCGAGGGTTCGCCGACCAACGTTATGACCGCTTGCCTGCCAAGCTCCCCACTGGATGGGTTTGCATTTTATCCACTGACTCCCATAATGGGTTTTGTTTTATTATTACATACCCTGGCTTTCACTTCCCTTCATTCATTTAGCAGATGCTTTTGTGCAAAGCAAAGTACAAGACAGGCAGAGGGGCGTACAGCTGTCGAGGAGCCAACCAGGCGTAAGTGCAGCTAGCTTCTAACATCAGCGTAAGAGCTTCTTATTGATTGGGCGACACACTCCATTATGTAGCATAGAGGCCCCTCATTGGACAGTTTATCGTCCAGCATCGTTCTTCCCCATTGGATTCTGTGCAGTTGACCTTTCATAATGGTCAATATCACATGGTTATGTTACACAGCTGGTGTGTTGATGCATTTTGTTATATTTTATTAATCTTCATGCAGCAGCATCATATTAATCCAGAAAAAAATCAATACACTACTTTTAGAATACATAAGGGTATTAAAAAAAAAATGAAATGTCACTTCCTTGGCTTGTAAATGTGTGTGTGTTAACTCTCATGCAGGTTTAGGTGATCCAGTGGCTCAGGTTGCCCAAAGTGTGTGACTGAGTGTGCGAGAGTGTGTTGTTGCACGTGGGCTGTCGTCCCACCCAGGGGGTACCGCCGCCATGTGCATGGACCTGCCTGGAATAGGATCCTGACCCACTGCAACCCGCCACTGGATAATCAGTCACAGAAAACCAATGGATGGAGATAAAAATAAGTCGACGGAGGCTGGGGTAGAGTCGGCACCGAGCCGCGGAGCATCCGTTCGGAATATGGCACAGTTTTCCAGGAATTTCTCCAATTCATGCTGGACGATGGCATCAGAACTTGCTGAAGGCAGCTTGCAGACGCGGCTTTCGTTCATCCTACGCATCCCGTCAGGGAAGAAAAGTTCCAAAAGTACTGCAGGGGTGGGGGAGACCACCCAGGAAGATTATAATACCCACACCTTTCACCAAAACCAGGAAATCATACCTCCTGGCATGACCAGAGAATCGATCCCTCCCTTGTACAGTGTGTCCTTTAAAAACTTATCTGCAATGTGTTTACCTGTCTTTGCACGCTGTCTTGCTTTGCACCATAAGTTTGTTCGTCTGCACTTTACATACCTTGCTGCTGTATTCACAAGCAACCCCCCCCCAGGATCAATAAAGTTTACCCATCTTGTCTTATCTTATTGCGATTGTTACCTTGTACCTAGGGCTGTGACTACACTCCCACAATCGTTCACGGATGAGGTAGCTAAAGAGGAAACCACATCTATCCGTGTGACTCTCAAGATCATAGTCTGTGCAGCACTGCAGACTGCAAAGGGGCTCTGATTTTCCCCAGGCAAAGAAGCTGGTGTAGATGTACCACCCCCCCCCCCCCCCCCCCACGAAGGCTGCGATCACATCTGGCGGTTTTGCATGCGACGGACGCATGCGTGGCGGACACCTGTCTTGCAAAACAGTCGTATGGCTGCAGCCTGCTGTTTTCCAGTTCGCATGGCGAGGGTTTTCCCAGTTAACCTGTTTTCCCAGGCCATTAACCAGATGTGAATTTTGGAATAATCCTGTGCATTTTTATACATAAATAAAATATAAATGGAAGGTAGAGTAATACAAAAGTTTGACATGCTTTATGTCTTCTTTAATTAATTTCTCCTTTCATTTAAATCTGATCAAACATGTATACGTTTTAATATCCATGGAACTGCCAAAACGAACCCCCATTCCCCCCCTCACCGACCTGTCAGGGGGACCTGAGGGATAAACTGTGTGATTAAGAAAAATCCAGCTTTAGCTCACCGGCGAGAGCAGATGCTTTCATTAAAAATGCAGGGGGAAAGGAGGACGGGGCTCCTTTCAGCCAGAATCTGTCCTGCGGTTTTATTTCCATGCAGGAAGATCGCCCAGGGCCAGCGCTTAACGACACCGCCTGGCCACAGCCGCTATAAATTACTGCGAGGAAAGCGGATCGTAACAACTGAGCGGCTGGCTGCATGTTCGCAGTGCGGAGGCTCAGCTACGAGATCGGACACAATGACTTTACCCATTAATTAGCTGAAACCGCAGAAACATGCGCAAATAGCGTATTTGCGTGGATTTTTCAGCGTTTTTTTATTTTTAGCTTCTGAGATTCAACGAACTAAGAAATCCAGCCCTGGTTCCTGATGCATCGCATGTCGAACTCTGTAAAGATATTTATTTGATTTTGCTTGCTATCCAAAGCAGGTCACGTCGTTTATAAGTTTATTGAAGTGCGCGTCCGTACAGCTGCGAGTCAGGAAGGTTATGCGCCTAGCTCGAGGTTGCAACATCGGGGACTTAATACGTATTTTTTTTTAATTCAGTTACTTAACCTGGAAGATAAACTGATGATTGTTGAAACTGGATAGTCTGAGCTCAGGGAGGCGGTAGCGGGGCGCTAAACGATTTTTTTGTAAAAAGCGGGGGGTGGCTCACCTGGCCTGAACGGAACCGCGTTCACGGTCCATGAGAAGCTGCTCATTCCTCACGGTCACCGGGGCAGGGAATGGAAACCCATGCAAAAAAAAAAAAACAGGCTGTTTGGCGTTAAATCATGTCGGTAGGTCACATGACCCAGCTCGGGTTTGCTTCTCAGCAGAGACAGGACACAGACTGGTTTTCCTCAAACACAAGGTGAAGGTGAAGGTGAAGGTGGAGGTGGGGGTCAGGTGAGGCTACTGATGCCTCATCATCCTTTGAGAGCCACTCCCCCCCCCCAAGGCCAATCTTCCTCCTAGTACACCAAAAAACCCAGGAAGATCGTCCAGAACTTTATCCTTGCAAAGAAAATTCCCCAGCTGCTTCTGAGAGCAACCAGTCAGCTGTTAACGAAACACTTCATTTAAAGTCGGCGTGTATAGTGATGGAACTGAGGTACTCTGAAACAGACGGATTTACCCTGAAGATCCCATCAAACCGGATGTTACCTGGCATCGCGGTGATTTATAAGACTCCGTCCTGCATTTAATTTCTCTGATGTTGGCTAATGATTTAAGGCGACGGTACACGGTAAAATGTCGTACGATACACTATTAATTACTGGCTTTTCTGACTTTGGAGGCGATGTACGGAGAATGGAGTTAATTATACACTCCGGTACGGCTTTGATGTCTTTTTTTGGCAGCCGTTCTCATCCAGCAGGACGCTGCCCATATAATACCAGCCTTTTGAGGGCAACAGACTGTGTTGGTGCTGGGATGGGTCTGTTTTTTATGTGAAAAGAGCGTTAACCTGTATGAGATTTATCCACCCGGGCCGGGAACTGAAAGGTCACTTGGCAGACTGCCCCGGCCTCACACACACACACGCACACACCCTCCAGCAGGTGGTCTCGGGAACGTGACTCGGGAGCTGAAAGGGCCAGCTTCAGATTCCCGAAGCACAATGACCCTGCTGCCCTTCAGATTGTTGCTTCCCCCCCCCCCCCAAAATCACATAAATCATAAGGGCACGTTTAAAACTGCAGGCCACAGTTACTTTCTCGTGACCTTTATTAGTGATGTAAGGCAATATATACAATATGAGGTCATACAAGATTGACACGGGCATCTTGGAATACTTTGAGTAAGAGGAAGGTAATTACCCATAATTCCATGCGTGCCTGTGCCTGCGCCACAAGGCGATCCGGAGGACAATGGCGCCCTTTCAGATTCTAGCAGGAACAGATAGACGAGAACGGCTCACGGGTGACCTCACCCCCCTGCCTGATACGAAAAAAGCTATATTCCCCCAAGCTTTACAAAGCTGTATACAGATGGGTGTGTGTGTGTGTGTGTGTGTGTGTGTGTGTGTGTGTGTGTGTGGGGGGGGGGGGG
>JAODLC010000028.1:17132501-17143436 GCA_026781145.1 Hippopotamyrus pictus
GTCCGCTTGCAGCCAGCAGGGGGCCTGACGGTGCCGACGGCAGCAGCCCTTGTGGGCGTGTCTGTATGTAAAAGTACGTTTGCAGACTACAGACAAGCCCTTCCCATCAGCCTTGAGGGATTGATAATGATCTGTTGGTGGCAGCAGGTGACTCTCCTGATGATCGAGGGGTCTGTTCATCTGCCTTTCAGTGGCAGGTCCAAGGAAGTCGGGTGCAATGCCTATCGTCTCGTCGGATAGAGATCAACCCAATATTCCCACATTTCCCCGCGAACACGGCCGGACTTATGCACGGGCTACCCTGGACAGTGGTGTTCCGCGAAGCAGGATTTCTCAGTTAGCCGTCATGATTGTCCAATAAGTGTTTAGGTAAGCAGCATTCCTATTGGATAATCATGACTTCTAGCTTAAGTTAACCCAGTTAACTGAGATATCCTACTTCGTGCAACACCTCCCAGGTCTCCAAGGGACAGGAGGCTGCAATTTTTTTTTTTTTTTGCTGTAAGAACAGCATTTTATGGGGTAGGTGGGGCCCCCATGATGACTTTAGTCCATGGCCCTCCACCTTATTATGGGATGTCGGCTGGAAATGACAGAAGGACTGCAAGTTTTTAAATTCCTACTTTGTACATTTTCTCTCACAAAGCCAATTAACTTGCCCACCCGCGGGACCATGTTGGTCCCCTCCCCGTTGCCTAGATATCGACCACAGGTCCCTCTCAAGGTGCCTTTTCCACTTCGCTCGGACGCCGAGATTTCCCACCCGAATCCCGCTGATTGCGGTGAATCAATCCCAGGGTCAAGCACGTCGAGTGCCCGCAACCCCCCCCCCCGCTTATCTCCACATGGTCTGGTGGTCAAGTTGGAACGCCACCAGATTTCCCCCCCCCACCACCCGACCTCTAGCCCACTCGAATTTTAATGCCCAGACCTTTCCGGTGAACCCAGAAAAATCCAGTAATCGACTCATAATAGTGACGAGCCAAGCGAAAATGATCAATATTAATACAAAAATGTGGCTTTAGGGGGAGAAATGACTATTACATTAAAAACTTACATTAACAGCCACTGCTGAAGAAATAATTAATAAACACAGAACGGCAAGGAAGAAAAAAATCAATAGATGGCAGAATTTGTTTGGATGTTTGCTTTGAAGGGGAACACAGGCTGCATGTAAATCAGGCTGTTTGTGTTTTCCATAACATTCTCTTCAAATGACTTGGTCATGCCAACATGCCAAATGAATAATTAAACACGCATTTGGCAAATAAATGCAAGCCTTTTACATGTTTCGGAGCATGTTGGATAGGCATTTTGCTAGCAGAATATATATATTTTTATCATTGTGTAAGCACAGGGGTTTCTGTGTTTGTTTTTTTTCTGGGGCTCCGCTCAAAAAGTCACTTTGCTGCACCAATGTAGTGAACTATCTGTTTGTGGCCAATGGGGGGCCCCCAAACCTCAGGGGTCCTCTACAAATGCATAATTTGAGTGGTCATAAGCACTGCTTCAGTAAATGCATGTCCTTCTACCACTGAGAAAAGGGTTACATTGAGCCTAGAGCACATCCCAGGAAACAGGGGGCACAAGGCAGGTAACAAGCAATCCATCCATCTTCCAACTGTTTATCTAGTACTGGGTCATGGGGGGGGGGAGCTGAAGCCTATCCCTGCCTCCATGGGGCACTAGGCAGGAGGGGTGGCGTTCAGCAAGAAGAACAGCGACGGCAGCAGCAGCAACAGCAGCATCAAACAACAGTGACAGCAGCAGCAATAACAGCAACAAGCAACAGTGACAGCAGCAGCAATAACAGCAACAAGCAACAGTGACAGCAGCAGCAATAACAGCAGCAGCAGCAACAACAGCATCAAGCAACAGTGACAGCAGCAGCAATAAAAGCAACAGTGACAGCAGCAGCAATAACAGCAACAAGCAACAGTGACAGCAGCAGCAATAACAGCAGCAGCAGCAACAACAGCATCAAGCAACAGTGACAGCAGCAGCAATAAAAGCAACAAGCAACAGTGACAGCAGCAGCAATAACAGCAGCAGCAACAACAGCATCAAGCAACAGTGACAGCAGCAGCAATAACAGCAGCAGCAGCAGCAACAACAGCATCAAACAACAGTGACAGCAGCAGCAATAAAAGCAACAAGCAACAGTGACAGCAGCAGCAATAACAGCAGCAGCAGCAATAAAAGCAACAAGCAACAGTGACAGCAGCAGCAATAACAGCAGCAGCAGCAACAGCATCAAGCAACAGTGACAGCAGCAGCAATAAAAGCAACAAGCAACAGTGACAGCAGCAGCAATAACAGCAGCAGCAGCAACAACAGCAACAAGCAACAACAGCAACAACATTAATAATAATAATAATAATAATAGGACAATTCCAGCATTATGCATGTGACATGGAGACTCATATTGGTAAACGAAATGCCTCAGTCTACACACATTTAAAATTCAGAGAGTCAGTTAGCATGTCTTTTCATGCAAGCTGATATACATTCATATATTAATGTACATGTTAGAAATATATAGCATATTATCGACATTATGGATGTGACAAACATACCTTTGCATGGAATTACCCAATAACAGATCTGTCGCCCAGTAAATTCACCCACCCCATTAAGTGACAGGGAGCAAGAGATTAAATATCCTCGACTCAGACTCTCTGTACTGCATACAAGCTACGTGTCTCTTCCTGCTCATTTGTTTGCCAGTGATCTTCCCATAGGCCTCATTCTATTCAGTGTCTTGGGGGTGGGGGGTGTCCCGGGGCCACTGTATTCAGCAGCTACTTAATTAATGAGCTTTATGGTAAAAGCCAGTACAACGGCGAGCTTTAACTCAGTTAGCTACATGACGCTGGTTCCTCTTTCAGGCCCCGGCGAGAATTGAAAGATCTCCATGTGGAAATCCTCAGCGAGATCGTAGCACAAATGTAACGATCTCGCCGGGTGGAGGTCGATAACATTCCGCGGCATTCCGAATCTGGCCCCCGGCTCCCGGATTGCTGCACGATGTCGGCAACCTTCCCACCTTATTACGACGCAGAGATCGATTTATACGCTGCTTCTAGCTAGCAGTGTAAGGGCTAGTGGGAGATACGAGCGAGAAGCTTCCGGCAAGACCTGGGTAGCTCCAGGCAAAAGGTGCAGAACTATTCTTCCAGGGCAATTAACAGGAAGTTTATTTTATCCTTGTTGAGATGTCCTCAGATCCAACAAGCTCGACATGGAGGTAAATAGTCAAAGCTTTACTCCAATATCAGTGGATCCATTTCCATGATGGAGACTATCTTCAGAAAATTGCTTTTCCTTACAGATGCGTCTGAAGACCATGAAATTATGAGGTATTTGCCATTCGTATGATTATAGGTGCACTGGTATGCTTCTTCTCGCATATTCCATCATGCTCTTCTTTGAGACACACAAGCAGGTTTAGAGCAAAGCTTGGAAGCATTTATTCAGCTCCCCCCGGACCATTTTCCGGGAGGGGTTAAGGGCCTTGCTCAAAGGTCCAATGACAATCTGACTATTCTGCCGAGCATGGGATTCAAAACCGGTGACCTTCCGATCACAGGCACAGAGGGAGACGTTTGGGGAGTCAAACTTATAATCTTCTAATCCATAGTAGACGTGCCATTCATTGTGCAACTGGCCCATCTGGATGGTGCTAAATCAAGGTGGATTTTCTTGTAGTTTGCGGCAGCCGCGATTCTGGTGCTTTTAATCGCGTCGATGCCCATCTCCCACTTGACCGTTATCTCTTAAACCCCTCTTCTAATTTCCCACCTCTGTCAAATTCTTCCCAGCTCCTCCCTATCAACTGATTCTTCTCTCAGTGCTTCATTTGGACTTGTGTAAAACAAAGTAATTAATACCCGACGTCGATATTCTGCGGGTGCACGCATCACCGTGGTTCTCCAGTGAAGCAGTGCTGTAGCCTGAGGCGAGTCTGTGACTGCAGGACATCTCTGGTGGCTTCTTCTCAGCACACTTTGCATCTATGTGCGAATGTCTGTGGAGAACAGGGATCTTCTGCTTCAAGCAAAACTCACTTTGTGTGCTTTCTGATTACAAATGAGGCCCTCCTACACATCTCAAAGTCGGTTATTTATGATGAATTCACCCTTTGAAAGACTCGCCCTTACTTTCTCATACCACAACTGAATTATTAAGCTTCATATGTTTACTGTGAATAGCACAAAGACTTTATCACTTTAAGAAGCGCATCAAAACATGAGCTCCGGTCGATTACAAAAGCCTTTTTCAGCTCTCTGCCTGGTCTTATGTCTGTCGTAACACGGACAGAGACCTCGAGATCTCAGCGTTGCTTTTGTTCTCCTAGATTGTTTGCGACCTTTGGACAGGGAGAACAGGAGCATCACCCTTTCACCAGTCTCAGCTCTCTCCTTGTTTCCCATTCATGGTCCTCGCATCTTCTCTGAACGCTCCGGAAGATCTTCAGAGGTCCTTCTGTGAGCTTCCATCTTTTACATAATTTGGGTCGGCCCTTCGGGGAGGAATCTGTTTAGGCCTCCGGCTGGAGTCTAGTCATGGTGGGGGAAAGAATCTGCCCCCCCCCCTTCCCCCAGGAGAGCAGAACTTCTAGCATCTGGTGCTGACTGTAAACTGATTATCCTCTTTCTTCTAATCGGCCGGTTTCTCTTTGTTGTGTGATAAACGGCAGCGGGCTCCCGGGCGGCCGTGTGCTGAGGCCCACGGAGGCTGAGCGCTCTGGCTCACTGGATTCCAGAGAATTCCGTGTTAAAACAAGCTGGAGGGAACCGTGATGGAAAAGATCAGATTCCTGCACAGTGGAAGGAAAACACCTAGCAGGACTAGGATCCTACTTCCAAAGTGTCTGTTGCATGTATATATACTGAGAGTTCGTCAGTTTATTTATTGTTATCTACTTATTATTATTCTTATTTATTCTCGTTTGTATTGTTTTTCTTGGCACTACAGTCTAAAGCAGTGTTTCCCAACCCAGTCATCGGGAACCCGCAGGTGCCCCGACGTTTTTGCTCCCAAAAACGTGGAGTGTCTACAGGTCCCCAAAGACTGGACTCAGAAACACTGTGTAAAGCAAGTGCACATGTGCGAATTTCACTGCACTGTATCCATGTGACAGTAAAACTTTGAAATCTAAAAAGTGTTTCTTGTCAGAAAAGAACTGGAGATGTTTCCCACTGGGGGAACCTTTATTGTCACTGCACACGTACTGTTGACACTGCCCATTGCAACAAGATTAACTTTGCAACTTTCCTACATGATGCTATAAAAGACAATAAGTTAAATAAAACAGAACAAACAGGATAAAATAAAGTACTTAAAAACCAATGTAGTTTTGCAAACTAGCAGTTAAATAATTAAATAACCAGAGTATAAGTGTAAGCAGTACAGACAGTATGTGACAGTAGAGACGGCGTAATGTGACCAGCAGCAGTCATACACTTCAGATGTGCAAAGCAGTGCTGCAAAACTTACATACTGTTTACGATGAATTTAAGATGTTTTCTTAAATTCTGCAGGTAGATTCCTAAACCACTCTGAATCCCCTAAGCAGTGTTATAGACTTTTAGTTTAAATGTTGTATGATGGGATATAGTGAAGTTGATTATGCTCCTTAGACAATCCAGAAGCGATGTTAATTTGCTGTCTAGCACAGGGGTGGGGGCATGGGGCTTTAATTAATGTGGCATCTCCACTGGTATTCGCTATTCCAGCTGCTCTTGGCTTGTTTTGCTTATAAAGAAGGCTGGTGGGGTAAAGATATGACCCTGGCTCTGTCCCCACTTAATTTTAAATAACATAAATCTCTAAGGAATTTCTTCAATTAATTACAGCAAATACTGGCCCCCTAGAGATAAAGAAGATTAGGAGGCACGTGAGAGACAATCGGGGTGTGTGGGGGCACAATCAGCACTTTGCCTGCCCTAAAGCACCTGCTGTAGCTGAACGAACACCCCCCTACCCCCGGACAGCTTTACAATATGCCAATCAGAGGCCTCCATCTCTCCCACAATGCATTTCTCTTGGACTCCATGAAGACGTGAAAGATTTGTTCAGATTTGAATTATATAATGTATCGTAAATTCTAAATTCAACTAAGAAAGGATAAATAATACTGGCTGTTTAATCTTATTTTCAAGGCACACACAAGTTTAATTAAAATATTTAATATAAATTTATTTCCCCTACAAGTCAAAGAGGAAAGCCAAATGTTAGACTATGAGCAGGCAGGTAGGAGGCTCCCGAATTGAGTGTTTGCATGACTAGTTTTATCACACGGATTAAGACCCCAACCACCTCTGGCAATGGAAACCGTTGTGTGCAATGTCACCCCCGCAGGTTACAGTGGAACAGGCCGGCATAGCCTTCAACACCTGGACACGGTCTAGCTGAATGACAGAGGACAGGGGGGCGCATTTGGATCCTCTCTCAAGCCCTTTTCTCTCACACTGGCAGGTTTACTCTTTCTAATCTCGTAAACTCAAGCCTCATCTGCTGCAGGGGCAGTAAAATTGCTTGTATAAACTCCCCAGGCAGGGGGGGGTCTCTGAGTTAAAACATCCATGGGAGCGCCCAGTTAAGATGAAAACCCTCTGGGAGGACTGGAGATGAGGGGGGTGGGGAGGGGAGTGAATCCTGAACTGGCTCATCTCTCCGGTGATGTCGTCTCGGCGGTAACCCCGAGAAACGGTTCGGTTTCGATAATCTCCCGACAGACGGTTGTGTCAACTCCTGCGTTGCCCCTGGCACCTGTCACCCTCGTCCCTCTCTCCTTCACGGTGACCCATGTGACATACTGTCGGTCACACATGGGCGGGAGGCCGGCATCCCTCGGCGGGGCCGCGATCACGCCCGTCGTCGCCTTAAGCGACAGGAGTCAGCCTTTCCCAACATGGCAGGAGGCACCTCAAGGCCTTGCTGATGCACGGTTATCACAGGTGTGAGCGCCCTGCCGAGCTGGAGGCTCTGCAATTTAACGGGATTATGATGCGCCGTAAGCATGCTAATTACCGGAATTGGACAAACTGCGGCAAGAGTCACATTCAAATACAAATCTGTTAGCATATATTCCGCATCCGTGTGGAGTCATATGACAGACACCAGAAATAAAGCATATATTTTGTAGTTTATATTATTAAATGCTACATAGCTTACTAAATTTTACAATCTTTAATATTAATCATTTATAGAAACAATGTACAATAATTCTTCCTTGTTGGGATTTAAGCGGGAGTCACTGTATCACCTGTACAGTTTTCGTGAAATTTCTCGTTGGATCGCGGTGTTAGACATCCTGTGGCCATGTTGCTTCCCTGCGGTGACAAGGCTTTGGAGTCACAGCTGGCAAGTCACGACCGACATAACCGAGTGGTTGTAGGTTCGCGTCCCAGCAGAGGGCCCTGTTGCTACGCCTCTAAGCAAGGTACTAACCCCATGATATATCAGGCTGTGTAAGTGGATGGAACCCGTGAACATGTGAAGCCACTTTGGATCATTTAGCCTACAAAATAGTAATAATTACCTCCACGCTGCATGCCTCATGGATACACTACAAAAACCTGCAGGCTAAATGCAGTAGTATCGACCCAGCAGGATTCCGGTGCTAGTTCTCACCTCCGTACCGGACCTTACTGTCGAGGCGTAGCGAGAGTGCGACGAAAAATCGTTGGCCTTTCCTGGCCGACATCCATCAGCCGCTGATCCCTGTCACCCAGTAACCCTAATTTTGTGCTGAAAAATGCTAAATGAGGGTTTTCGCGGGCACCGACCTCTCAATTGATCAATTTTCTGTTCCCGGTTTCTTGGGGTAAAGCAAGACTTATGGTCTCCTTCATCTTCTGGAAGTGAAAAAAGGTGAACAAAATGTCCCAGGCTGGTATGTGGCAGAGGGAGTGAAATAGTCACTTATTCTTAATAATCGTTCCCGATCCTTGCTTGACGAATCACTCAGAGGCAGCTTTATCCCCCAAACGACGTAAACCTGAAATTTTCTTTGTCATCCAAATCACAAATTTAACTAGTCATCGCGATTAACGGTTTGTCAAATTGTGTGAAATTCATTGGCTGCTAGACCGCGGGGAAACATCTTAAAGACAGCGCCCCCACTGGAGAACCCAAGAGCCAGTGATACTGTGAGATACTGTGAGAGGTACTGTCTGATACTGTCTGGTACTGCCTGATACTGTCTGAGTTGCTTAATGTGTTTGTGGTTTCGATGATTTTAGGGAGGTTTAGTGGGTAGTAAGTCACATGATCACCAAGGTCTCACCTGATGAAAACCAGGCCGTATCGATGCAGGAACGCCGCCCCCACCAATCAAACAGCACCCAATAAGCTGTACCACACCGAAGGCTTCTCAAAATAGAATTGACAATAACGTTGTCCATATTTCTGGAGACGGCCGCCATCTTTTCATCCTGTAGCTGTGTGAACGGTGTCCCCGCAGTCATGACTGACAGCTAACGGCACATGTGTGACATTCGACGTGTTCATTGCCGCATGGGAAGCGACAGCTGCTGAATGTCCCCGTTCCCAGTTATTCTGTCTAAGTGTCCCTTTGTCATTCCCCTCGGCTGGAGAGGAACACATGATGAGCTCAACAGACACGCTGGCTAGCGCCTAGCGTTAGCCGCCAGTGGATATTGCGTATGAGTGGGGCTCTACACGCCGCGTTGTAAAACACAGTGCCTGCGATTATTCATATGTTTCTTGCAGTGGGGGCTTGGTAAGGGCCTTGACCCCATCAAAAACACACTGGGGAACACGGTGCAAGGGACATGATAGCATTAGCAGTCATTAGCATTAGCGATAACCCATCACTGTGGTGGACCAACTAGCTGATTGTTGCATGACAGGAAGTGTGTAAATCGTATCAGTTCCAAACAACACTGCGTGTTAGTCTGTAATAGGTCCTTCATACAGTTGCCTGCCCCCAGGCCAGTAGGTTCCAGGCCTGCTGGCTTAATCCTTCAGAGGGACGCGGCTGTTGGACCCTTGGGCGAGGAGCTTAATCTGTTTCGCTTCGCTAAATTTGGTGAAAAATTTCAATTCCCTTCTGGTGTCGGCTGGGACAGATCCTCGAGTCTTCGGTTTTCACACTTCGCTTTTACGTCTAAGGAATTTGTCCTACAATAATTACTTTTGGTGAGTAATGTGAGGCATAACATGATATCTACAGTTATTTTAAATTACAACAGTTTCACAAACCAATTTCATCACTTGATTGTGGATTCAGCTGGAATACACACACCATTGTTCTCTTGTCCTGCATTAGCTGTCCTGATAAGATCCAGCCTCCCCAGGCTGACAGCTTCTGTCTGTAAATCCGTTCCTTCCTCTTCTTCAAATTTGACCTCTTTTGTTTATGGAAATGACACATAAAATAACCTACAGCCAAAGAAAAAAATTAAGAGATCCTGGTTTAATCATGGTTCTGCTGGCAGAAGGATTCGCTGAGCAGCAGGATGCTTTAAGGTTTAAATTTTCTAAGGCAGCAGTACACAAGAATAAGGTGAAGCAGGAGACACTGGGAATGACCAGAAACCAGGCGGGTAAAAGGCGAAAGCCGCATTCTAATGCCAGAGATGACCGTTAACTTATCCGACAGTTTCTCATGAATCGTAAGGTGACATCAAGTGACCTTCAAAAGGAATGGGAAACATTAAGTGCAGGTGTGAAGTGCACTGCTAGGACAGTTCGTATGAGGCTCCTAGAAGCAGGACCGAAGTCCAATAAAGCAAGGAAGAAGCCCTTCATCAATGAGAAACAGAAGAAGCAGGCACCATTCGCGGTCCCCTCACAACTAACTCTGAGTTCTCCTGCCCTTCCCCGCCCTCCTCTGCCTCCCTCCAGCATTAATGCTGGCGGGGGGAACCTTTTCATGTTTCTCAGCCGGCGCTTGGAGATCTTTAGCTGTTCTGTGGGGACCGGCTTTTGTTGTCGGTAGTATCAGTGTATCAATCAAAGCAAACTCTAAATGAGACACAGAGGGACAAAAGAACCTGTGTTTTTAATTGATCGCCGGCTTGTCCGGGGCATTAAGGAGACGTCGCTTTCATTAGCCCAGACGCGCCGGGTCTCCGACTCGAGCTCCTCTTCGGGAAACCGCCACGGGCCAGAGTTCCGACACCGGGCCTGGATTTTACGAGGGCTTTGGCGAGTTTATACAAGCCGTCATCTTCAAAGCGCAGTCTGGTCAGAATGGATCTATCTTCTTGCTTTGGCGAGCTCACGCCGCATGAAGGGATCGTCTTCGCTTTTTCCCCTCAGAGCGGCGCAGACTTTCCAAGGAGCCGGTGGAAGCCAGGTCTCACCAAGACGGCCGTATGATATAAACGAACACTGTAAAGGATGAATAATGGGATGAGTGGACAAGACGTTCCGCTCTTTCGGAAGTCTGGTGGTTTGGCACACAGGAACTGGACTGAGTTTAACTTGTCGCAAGGCTTCAAAGCACCCTGTCCGGGATTCCCTCAGGTTGATAGAGAACTAGGGATCGTCTGCAAATATCTGAAGGCACTGGAATATGAAACAGGTTTAGTGCCGATGCTAACTCAGGGTAATAACTTAGCTGGTTCTCATCAACACAACCAGCTCAGTCAACAATGGGCCTTCTGATCCACGCTGAACGTTTCACTCCTCGAGAAGATCATATACAAGGGAGCTCTGCTTTTCTTTCAGTAGAGATGTGGCTATAAAACAGGGGAGGACCACGTCTGTTTAGTGGGCGGGGGGTCCAGTTACTCTAGCTATTATATTATTCGATCCACCTGTTTTTTGTTGCTGTAGTATAAATCGTCTTTCATTTCCTCCCTCCCCAGTAAACTTGCCTGCCCCCAATGCCTGTTCTATTTCCTGTGTCCGAGAGCCCCGGGAGGGGGCCAATCAGCTGTCAGCTAACGCTAACGATAA
>JAODLC010000028.1:17150368-17161391 GCA_026781145.1 Hippopotamyrus pictus
GCGGGGGGGAGAGGGGGGGGCGGCCGCCTCACGGCGTCTGGCAGGAACGGGGACGCAGAGCTGACGCCGACCTGGGGGCGGGAGGTGGCTGACGGGTCAGGCTGAGCGCAGCCAGAAGGAAGATTGGAGTCGTGTCGAGAACCGGGGCAGGGGGGGGGACTGACACCTGCGAGTCGGATTATCATATTGACCTGTCCGAAGTTTGCGCCACCATACATGTGAAAGCCAGGAAACGAACGGCTTGGGATTATTTTCTGATTACTGTTATATACAACCATCTATGTCAATATTTTATTTGATTTAAATATGGAATTGTATTCTGTTGATTGTCCTTGATTGTTTGCCGAAACACCACAAAGTCCCTTGTATGTCAAAGTCCGTCGACTGAACATATTAAGTACTGTAGTATCTTTCTGTCAAATAGCACGTTTTCACGTTTTATAACCACTTTTGATAAAGTAATCAAATCATATCTTTATAATGTTCAGTATCACCTGTGTTTACTTTTATCTATAATCACTCTTAGGTGATTAATCTTTCCTTCCTGAAGGATGTGGGCTCATATTCAATTTCATATCCGTTAATTAAATATGTTTGTACATCGAGATAAATGCTAATCATAATTATTTTTCTTGTCACTCTGGCCATGATGTCAGATTCAATTACTGTAAATAAGGTTTACACGTGTCAGTTCACTGTCATAACAATGCTCTAGCACTATTAAAAGCTGGTTAGTACTGGCAATCATTTTTTCTGATTTCATTTCACGTTCCACGCAGCGCCCACGTGAAATGAAAAGCAAATTTCAATTATGCTAAGTTTTAACTGACCCGTTTGGCTACAGAGGTGAGATTTTGGGGAAAGGGCTTCTGCGAGTCTATCTGGAATTACACCCGGGATTACTAGCAGAAGGTGCGAAATTCCTGGAGGAACATCAGTGATC
Source organism: Hippopotamyrus pictus (assembly GCA_026781145.1). Lineage (NCBI taxonomy): Eukaryota > Metazoa > Chordata > Actinopteri > Osteoglossiformes > Mormyridae > Hippopotamyrus > Hippopotamyrus pictus. Next base: position 17,151,312 of record JAODLC010000028.1, read on the forward strand.
TTCTCACGCTTGACGATTATATGGCCAGCACTCTGCTCCAAGTTCCACTTCTTGAGAAGTCCTGTATATAGACGGCAACAACAGGCCTGCAGAACCATCGTTCATGTCCACCCGAAAGGATCCATCTAGACCGGATGCAGACTCCTGAGCGTTGCCGAGCGACGACGACGTGACAGGTGCAGGGTTGACAGTCTGTCCCCGAACATCCAGCGAAATGTTTGCCAAAGGTGATTATGTGATGGGAATGAGAGACTCGAGAGCTTCGCTGTTCGGCTGGAGGGTGACAGACATCTGTGAGTCAGATGTCTTCTTTCAATCAATGTCAATGTTTTAAAAAACAAAAAACAAAAAAAAAACAAAGCTTTATTTACCATTCGTACCCTGAAATTGCAATGCTGCCAACTTTGGTCGACTGGCTGGAGTGAGATTTTAAATAATCTTCACGCGTATTTTTATGTATGTAACTGTTTTATTACCGGGTAAATAGTCTTAGGGGTTTGCAAACTACCCCAGCACTTTTGATGTAGCTAATTTTAAGTCTGTGACAGAATAATATGCATTTGCCGTAAGATTTCTTGCGTGAACATGTCACGCCAGATGCGTGAGAGTTCACCGGAATGTGTTTTTTCACATATCCCATCATGCTCTGCTTTTTTTAGTCATCCACACACATAGCAGTGAGAGTTAAGCTTTGGGTCTGAGCGTATGGTCAATCTTCTCTCCAGTGTCCCAAGTGCATTTTCTGGGGGGCGGGCTCAAGGGCCCAATAGAGATGAGTTTGGTTAGGCTCGGTAATCTCTCCACAGCTAGCAGAGTCCCTCCCAGCCCACCATTCTGCTCCTCCTGTCTCTATCAGCTCAGAGAAAACAGTATTTTCACGAAGGTTTCTCCTACACACCGCTAATCCTGGTTGCAGATAATCACAAACATCCTGAGCTCTAGGCCTCAGTTTTTCAAACCCTCATTCGAGAACCATATTACGAGATTTTAAACTGTAGCCAAAGTGTAATACGTTTATTTTAGAACCTCCAAATAAACCACTTTACTAGTTGCCCTAGGTCTGTCAAGATGACCACCAAATTTTATATCTTGAAGGTGGCGATATCATCGATTTTTTATTTTTTTTTTTAAAGGTTGAGACCAAATCGCAAACACATTTGCTTCGGCGTTTCAGTTTGTCCCAGGAAAGAAAATCACTCTCAGGCTGCATTTATTTTTCCATGATGCAGTGGCTTATGTCTGTCACGCCACATCTGCGAGACCATCTATCTCCCCCCAGATGAAGTGCACCCAACTTTAGCTTTTATCTCGGCACACCACATGTTTCTGAGGTCGCTAGGTTGTGTCGGACGAGTCTGTCTGCTTCATTCGTAAACTTTTGCCTTCCGCCTTAAGGTTGACGCAGGAAGTCCCTTTGCCTTTTAAAGGGGCAGAATATACTGTATGTCTCAAGAAGGAATTTCCTCCTCAGTAAAGCTAGCATGCAAAGCGCTTTGCAGTTTCTGTGCTGTAACACATAGAGCGGTTTGTAGAGATGGAAAGACCCTTTATTGCTGTTGCAATACCATGTCACTAGTCACAAGTACCAGCGAAAAACTGGCCATCAACCCGACCATACATATACAAACATCACATAATAGGGGGTAGACAGGTCAGGAAGAACAGAGAAAAACAGAATTACATGAGAGGAGAAGAGGAGAATAAAAAAAAAAAAAATACATAGATACAACTATGGAAGCAACCCCGTTTCTTTTTTTTTTTTTTTTAAAAATTAAACGTATTACAGAGATTCACAAGTAACTGATTCATCCAAAGTCACTGGATATTCAGTAGAATTTCAGAAATTGGAGTTAAGGCAGGGGACTCAACAGCGTGCAGCTACATTGCACTGATATATGCAAACTAGTGCTTATTTAGCCAAAACAAAACGAAAGCTAGAAGATGTATAAAGTGGATCGAGAACATCAGGATAGAGGCTGTTTAATTCTTCTTTCCTCAAACTTTCATCGATTCGTAGATATTTGATGTTGATCCATCGGTCAGTTATACAATTGCAAAGTTTTCTGCACTTTTCAGTGGTTTAAGACAGTGATGATGTCTATTTCATTCATAATTGGGAGCCTTTTCATAAACAATAGGGCTCCCAAGTGCCCCCTGGAGGCTGGTAGAGAATGACACTATAAATACCTAACTACAGGGGCAATAGCCAGCCACCTCCATGCAGCTGGTGAATGAGAGAGTAAACATGCTGTGTGCTTCCCATTAAGGCAAAGATTTCTGCATAGGACAGCAGTGTGACAGAAGGGGAGGCCTTTTCCCTAAAGAAACATCTGTTGGTATTATTGTTCCCTGAGCATTGATCTCCTCAGCCAACCCCTGGAAAGAACTGCTGTCACACACTACAATGGAATCCATGCTTGTCAGTTTAATTTTAAATGGTTTCCTCTTCCCAACACCTGTCATCACGCCAGTCTCCGATTTGGTCCAGCGGAACTTGTACTCAAAAGACATCACACAGATCTTGCGACTAGATCTGTATCGAACCTTTAATTGAGGTTTGGTGGGATATCTTCAGCGTGACACCTGCCATCGCTGCGTGAAAGTAACGCCATTACTCCAAGATAAGTGTGAGTATAATGGAAAATCCTCCCCCCATCCAAAGGGTCCCGTTCCTTAATTCCCCAGGCCCCCCAAAAAGGGGGGTCGCAGGCAGAGAAAATTAATTCCCATCATTTTAAACCACAATCACCGTGTTTCACCAGAGTTCAGATGGTAATTTAAACCACGACTTGAAAAATATATGTAAAAATATAGCATATAAACAATCGTCACAATCGCTAAGGCGATTGGAGGGGATTCAGGGGCCATAAAAAACAAGCGAAGTACAACAGAACAGAGCAAAACAAAGTGTTATTATTGCTTATGGAATAAGAATGAGATTAACGGGGGATAAGAAGATCTTCCCGATTTAATCTGCATATTTTCTACTGGTTATGGTGGCAACTTTCTATTATGAGCAATGAGGATAGAAAACTCATATGAGCAAATTTCAACAAAAACGTGAGACCTGAAACTAAACAGGTCCCCTTTGTCTATGTACAAATTTGTATAAATGATGTAATAATGAATTGTCACATATTCTTGTCAAGTGCCTTAGTGCGAGTCTGCTGTGAAAGATGCTATATAAAAATAAATTGAAATGAAATTGAGTTGCGGCCCATCTTTACGTTGTTACACTAATGTGACATTAATGACACGTTTCACGAGGGCTTGTACTTCAGCTGTTTTGTAGCACTTTTCCAACACAAGACCTCCTCATGAGATGGTCTTTGCATCCATAAACCGAAATAGACACGTTTCAGCTATTAAGCTCAGAACTGTAAAAGAGGCGTGGGGGGGGGGGGGGCATACTGGCCGCCTGTTGGGGAGAAACTAAATTTTTGTAGAGGTTTGGGCGATGTATATCCGAGTTTTTCTGACTATCCGGGAGTCTTAATTAAAGAGGCTTCTCACGGCGTCCTCGTAGTCGGAAGAGGCGATACAAACATTCCCCGCTCCGGCACGCCCACGAGACGAATTCCCAGGGCTGCCTTCCAATTTAATCCAGACATTGCGAAAACAATTAAGTGAGCGACATCAAGCTAACCGTCAGAAGCTCTGTACGACGTAGCTTTTTTCTAAACGCCCATTGAAGTTGTTTTTTTGTTTTTTTTCTTTGATATGAAAGTGTCATGTGTTAGCTAGCTAAATACTACTTAGCTATCAGCTAGACGATCCAGGAGGTGTAAATATCAGTGGTGACCTGATGGTAACTTATTTTTTTTTTTACAGAGGAAATAGAGACAGCCCGCATAGAGGAATAACTTAAAGTCACCATAGGGGTGCACAAAGCCAGCCGCCGCTTTTAAGACGAGATTACTAGGATTCTTTGTGTCAAGACACAAAAGGTTCACAATTCCTGGTCAAATCGGGCCTCGCCAGACTCTGGCCTGTTTCGCATTTTGCCGCTGACAGACGAGAACTTCCAGCAAAGAGTGACACGAGGGGGTTACCCGGAGCGGGGGTCCGTGTCGATTTCTCTGGCAGCGGGAATGGAAGCGACGGTTTTCCGAAGCAGATGTCTAATGGTGTTTGGTGAGTCCCCGACTTTATCAAGCCAGACCAGCGCTGACTGTTAGATGCTGGAGGGCAATTAAAATTGAAGCGTGCCTGATTAGAATATCATATTCATCTGGATGGTAATTACGGTGTCTGGCCCGATATAAATAATTAATTATGCAAAACCTAAGCATCTGCCACTGGCTAGAGTTAACTGACTTTCTGTCAACACCTCACAGTTCTCGAAAGGATAAAGCGATTTGAGAAATAAGCCTTTTAACGGCTGTACCTTGGGCTTGCTGGCGTGCGGCAAAACGGCGCCCACCCCCAGCTAACGCAGTGTGGCATCCACAGGCCGATCTGGATTTCCTTTAAAGGTCCAGGGAGTGGGAGGGATGAATGATCTTGGACAGCGGGTACTGGTTCATACCACGTCTCAATCATACCCAGGGCATGTAAAAACCTTCTGGGAGATTATAAAGTGAGTCCAGCTTCTCAGTTCATACTTATTTCATCAATATATTATGCAATAAAAAGATCTTTTGGGGATTTAAAAAGTCTCACTTAGTACTGAGAGTTCAGGAGGAATGTTATTGTTTTGCCGTGTATTAAACTTCGCTAGGATGATAAAGGTGCTTAGCCTGACATGAATAGTCCATAGTTAATTTATCAAACATTCTGCAAAAAAATCACCTGATGTTATATATGCTTTTCCTTCTTAAATTACATTTTTGTTTGTTGTGATAAAAAAAAAAAATCATGGAATCTTTTGTACCAGGGTTGGGGCCATTCCGCAATGCGTTCATCAATTCCAGTCCAAATCAAGAAATGGAACTGGAGTTGGGATTGGAAAAAGAAACTATGAGGAACAGAATTGGAACTGAATTAAATTTTCAGGGAGATATGAATTCTAACTCAAGTTCCATTTCCTGATTTGGATTGGAATTGATGATTGCATTCCGGAATGGCCCCAACCCTGATTCGTACATATGTATAAATAAATATTTTTTTATTCTCGAAATGAATAAAAACCCCCTAGAATCAAATTAATAACTCAGTACCCTGGAAACATACTAAATAAGGTAAAGTAAATATGTATTAATGGAAAACTACATTAAAGGATGGCAGTAACTTGACTTTCCTCATGTATATACCTGACAACTAAGTACGGCACGCAAAAATATGCCCTGAAAAATAGTTATTATAATAAAGACTTTATTCACAGAGAAATGCTTTGGTGTGCATATTATTTAATCCTATTAGGCTGTTGTAAATAGTGGAAATACTGGGCCTTTCTCTGCCCGTACATTTTATTAAGCCTTTGGCCCCGTCCTCAGGAAATGGTGGGTTAGGGTTTGACATTTAGAGCAACACTTTAAAGTTTACAGCCTGGACTAATTTCAGGGGACGAAACGTTAAGGGGCAATAAACTCGAAACATGCAAGGCGTCAGCCAACCGCTCAACACGTTGGCATGAGCGTGCCGCTGGGGACCGGGCCGGCCAGGATCATCGAACCACGCTAATTATTGCGTATCGCTACAGATTTCTTTAAAAACAATTCGTTCCCGGAAGATTGAAACTTCCCAAAGAGCGGAGCAGGTATTCTAGTGCCAAGCAAGACCACTAGAAACACGGAGCCACGGGCAAACGAAGATCTCGAGTCGTTTGTGTCATGGGAGAGGAAACTTGGCAGGAAGGTGACATTTGGACGGCTTGGAATTCTTTCGACGAGCGCTGCTTCGTCCTCGTTGAAATTCCCGCTCATGACTGGATAGACATTTAGCATGTTGGACAAGCAGGACCTGTAGCTAGCTGCATGTTTAGCTTGTCATCACAACCCTCGCCACGGCTCTCAAATTAGCATCATCCTGTTGGGGTCTTGGAGCGATAATCACGCGCTGAAGGTTATATAACGCAGTAAAGGTTACTGCATCTTATGACAATAAGCGAAGAGGCATGACTGTTTGGACGGCCCCAAACTGACGATTGTGCACTTTGACCTTTTACACCCCATGATGTGACATTTCAAAATGGCTTCCACTCTAGCTACTCAAAATGGTTTATAATAGGTGCATCCAAAATCAAATATTTAAACAGTAAGCTGTGAATTTTGTGAGAAGCCACTTAAAACTATCAGTGAAAAAAATACATATTCAAATCAATTTCTATAAGTGCGTATTGTTTTCTACTGGCATTTGTACAGAGACGGCTCTTCCTCCACCATCTGGATTTGTGCAAGCGACAGTGTTTTGTCTCTGGTTGTTGATCCAGTGGCCTTCCTGGGATAGCCTAGTGTCCATTGACTGCGCACTTTGGGATTTCGCAGAACGTAGTGTATCATCCAGGTACCGTTCGCCTACCATCACATCTATACTGAGTATTCGGACATACTGCTCACTTCTCATACTATATCTCGCCTACTACATAGCAAACAAGTATGTGGTTTCAGATGCACCCGACGTTTGGCCAATAAACGATTACCCTAAATTAGCTATTTTATTTGAAATGTTAGTGTTAAAAGTACATTTTACGAGCAGGTTGTCTGTGGCGGTTCTTCCTTAATCATACCGGGTCGGCCCTCACTAAGGGTCCATAGTCAACCTTAATGACTTCATCCTCATTCTGATATATCGGCAGTACAGTATGCACAAAATCACGTGACGCACACTCATTAAGAAGATCCAATAATTAGATCTTTATGATAATGGATCTGGAGATCTGATTGCATGTTACTGTATTTCCCTGCTGCGCCACACACTGGTCTCAGTACAATTTTCCCATTTCCAGTACCCCCCCGGTAGGCTTAAATCACAGCCCTGACCACCTATGCATTAAAATATTTAATTATGCAGCAAAGTAGTGCTCTTGAAATATGTTCTTCAGACTGTCTCGCCTCCGGCTTACTGTTCAGAGAGATTAAGCGGAACGGTACATTTCCTGGTGATTTTTCACCATGAGAACCTTGATAATTATATAACATCTCCAGGCAGAAATGGCGGGTTACTGACTTGAAACACGAGCTACTACAGCACATTAAATTTAGTACAAAGGCCTGCAGAATAATTAGTGATTTAAATGAAAGGGCAAAGAGTAAGACCAGGAAACATATGAAGCCTAGTGTGAATCTGTGTGAGACAGAGAGACGGCATTACAGTGTAGCTCAGTGACAGAGCGCCACACTCAGAGATCACGCTTCGGTCCGTGTATATGTATGCAAAGTCCGGTCATCCGCTTTTTATCCTTTGGGAGTGTTTGGAATGTGAGATAATTCGTGGTCACGAGCAATCTGGGAACATGGGGGTTAACGCAAGATCTGTTGACAAGCGTGGCTGGTCATATGGGGGTCTGATGAGGAACCGGGGTGAGGGAGGCCAAGTAATTGGGACAAATGGTTGAGGTCACCCAGCAGAGCTGCAAACCAAATGGTTTCTAGTTCATATCCCAGCGCAGGGACGTCCTGTTGTACCCTTGAGCGAATGCGAACCAATTTCGTAAATTGCTCAGCCTCGTTAAGGGAGAGAAGTAAAAAAGCAGAAATCGCAGGTTGTTTAGGTTACCATGAGCAGAAGGATGTCGGTTTGGAAATGGCAGCAAATACATCAACCGCAATTTCAGTGGAGCAGGACTAAGCCGATGTCTGTCTGGTGTGTCGTTCCACGGAAAAGAGAGACGGCAGAGCCGCAGAGCTTGCCTACTACTTGAGGTGCTGTGAAAACAAAACCTAAACTACCGTTAAACCTACAGGTCCCTCCGGAATTTACCCAGGCGCGCTCAACGGCCGCCACACTGCTCTGCTCTTATCGGCTTCCCAGTGGGTACAATTTTTTTGTTCTTCTTCAAACAACACTCAGTTCTACCATTATCCTCTTTCCAGGTCTTTTTTAAATGGATACAGTGTACATAGAGGAAATTAACTCAATCATTTCAAACAAACTTCCCTCAACTCAAGCGCAAAATTGAATTGAATAAGTGCGCAAAAGCGCATCCAGCAATATGTTTTGTCATATTAAAAAAAGATAAATAACGCATAGCGAAAGCAACGGCTGACTTAACAAATGAGCTTGGAGAATGTGCGCCGTGCGGAATTGAAAACTGTCGAAGGCGTCTGTGGACGCAGAGCGTGAGTCTGGGACTGGAAAACGTGCGTCGGATGCGGCAGCCTTGGCGAAGCCGGATCTGCGGCCCGGAGCTGGCTAACCTTTCCAACTCTGGGTCCTCGTCCAAAAGCGCACACGCCGGCGCCCAGCATAGAGGTGGCGGCTGAGACGAGGGGGGGTGGCGCGTCCGGGGGCAAGCGTTCACAAGGTCACATCTGTCTCACTGGGACGAAGGCCATGTAACTCCCGGCTCGCGGCCCGCCTTGCCAAAGCTGGCTGTAGGCACCAAAACCCGCCACCGCACCCCACGCCCCCGCAGGAAGTGCAACCCCCCCCCGCTGCTCGTCATGGCTCGTACCAACCGGTGCCCAGCCAATCAGACGCAGCTCCGCTGGGATGTGGACACAAGGACGAGCAAGGGCTGTCCGAGTCACTTCCTGTGCCAAAGTGTTGGATGCTCATTCAGTAGTGGGGGTGTGTTTTTGGGGGAGGGGGCAGCTACTGCTACAAGACAACAAGAAGTCAATAGCTAAACGAATTAACAGCGTGCTGTGGGAGTCTGTGTAAATATTCTGTAATGTGCTTCTCAAATGCGAAACACAATGGAAAATTCTAATCGAGGTGTTATTACCATACCTGTCAAAGATGGCTGAACAAAACAGCAAAGGCTTAAATAAAATTTGGTAACACTTTACTTGAGGCCATGTTTTAGGTATTTTATAAGCACGTTCATAACAAATAATAATGCATTTATAAAGCATTATAAACATGGGTATAAATGTTTAGCAAAAGCCATAACACATTATAGCCTTTTTTATTTTGCGTTATAAATGCTTTATGAAGCTCTAATCTATAACGCACTATAAATACCTATATAATGCATTATAATGCTCAATATTAGCATTAAGGATGGTTAGTGCTGCATTATAAAGGTTTCTATAGTGCATTATAGATGAGAGCTTCAGAAAGCATTTATAACGCAAAATAAAAATGGCTATAATGTGTTATGCCTTCTTATAAACATTTATAGGCATGTTTATAATGCTCTATGAATGCATTATAATGCATTATGAATGTGTTTTTAAATTATCAATAACATGGCCATAAGTAAAATGTTACCCAAAATTCAAAAATCAGAAGGCTAAGAAATGTCTCAAGATGAATGTGCAGGGCAGGGCTTTGTGCAGAAATGTTTAAAACTGATGCTCATTATAATTATAAATATAAGACTCTTTTTGTGCTCTGTAGGCCACCATCTGCCATACGTGAACAAGAAAGGGAGGGCTATATTATAAAGACATTTGGATATATACACCATTCATGCAAGATCAAGGGTCTTGATTATGCCTTTGCAAGCGAGTGTCTTTGTGCACGGGAGTGACTGAGAGACGGGTCGGCGGATCGCTCGCTGAACAGGCCAAACGAGACCTGACTGCAAGCCAGTGATGAGATCACCGCGCAAACACGGGCCGGAATTTCGCTCTCGTTGAGGATGGGCCATCCTGGTAACATTGAGGACTGGGGCCCCTTCCTGCTAGAAAGGCCAGGCCAGGCTGTGCAGCCCTTAGTGAAACATTTACACGGGTCTGACATTCCCTGCTAACAAGGCCATAAATTCGTACGAGGGATAGTAGGGGATAAGGGCTCCAGGCTTCAAGGAGACTGAATTATAAAAACAGACGAGCGTGGACGAAAGCCAGGCGAATAAAAGCTGCTAAAAATGTATTTCGAAAAGTGCAAAAAGTTACTACTTTCATCCCTACAGAAAGTCAGTCAAAACAAAGTATTATAAATATTAAGAAACTGATTACATAGTTTTACAATACCCTGTATTTAAAGGATTACGTCATCAAAGCTTTGGCCATATATCTGTCAATCAATATC
>JAODLC010000028.1:17175583-17191515 GCA_026781145.1 Hippopotamyrus pictus
GACTGGGGGGGGGGAAAATGTGGGAGGGCCATTTGCGATTATTCTTTGGGTCAGGCCCACAAACAGTCCCTGGAAAGAAGTGTGAGCCCCCCCACCTCGTGCTTCCCCTCCGCCTCCTGCACCGGCGATCCGTCTGGATCGATACCTGGGCTCCACAGCGAGGAGTCTGTCCGGCGCAGGATGAGCCCGTTATTAAATTACCGGGAGCAATGCGTCCAGGGAAGTGAGTTCACCGATTAGGGCCTGGGGGGGCTGACACTCGCTCTCAGCTTGTGCCTGATTGGAGCCTAGATTCTGAATGGATCTCCCGACCAATCGCGACGTCGACTACGCTGTGTGACGCTTCGGGGGGAAGAAATGACCCCATATAAACTAAGAACTTTTCCGAGGGGAGATCGGGAAGCTGGCCATCCGGGGGCAGCAGATGGATGATGTCACACCTCGGGGGGGTGAGTGGGATGCCTTGAATAGGAATATGACCACATCACCCTGAGCACATCGAGTCACATGACACAGCACACCTCTCTGTACTGTGTTTCTTTAAGAAGCCAGGAAGCCAATTTGTATTTTGAATTATTTCCTGTTTAAAAAAACATGCTTTGATCCTAATTCCACAGCTGGTTAGATGGGGGAGGGGGGGTCACTGGTGGATGAGAGATGCCTGGAGTTTAATGAAAATATTACCCGCTTCAGTTGTTTAGTGCTCCCCCCAGCCTCGGTGATCCCCACGTAAGCGGCAGCGGTGTGAGGGTTGAGCGATTAATAATTCATTAGGGAGCAGAAGCTGAAGTCTGTGGAAATCCACGGGGGATGGGGGGGGTATTGTGTCCAGAGAAAGTTTGGAGTTTTCCTCTTAGCCCCCCCCGCCCGATCCGCCTCTACAGATTGCAGCACAGTCAGTAATGCGCCTGCCTGTAATGGACACCCCCGACTTCGACTGATCTTTTAAAAAAAAGAAGAAATAACCAGCAAGAAAAACCCTGCACCCCCCCCACCACACACACACACACACACACACACACACACACACTCCCACATCCCCCCAAGTTCGCTAAGCGTACCGGTGTGTGTGTCATGCTGTATATCAGAAATTCGCAATTTAATGCACAACTGGAAAACTTTCTTCATTTGTTTGTTTGCTTGATGTTTGGTGCAAGATAATAATTGCTTCATTAAAGTTAATCAGCATTTTAGCTGATTTGTCTCAACATTCCCTGTGTTCTATGTATGCAACAAAATTCTCATTGTAAACATATTGGTAGTAACAGTAATAACAGTGAGTCTGAATAGCGTTTGAGGTGAGCCTGTTTGCCTGATTGAATCCAAAAAACTTTGTTATTTTGCCAGACTTGGACCCAAAAACCTGAAGCCACATATCACAGCTTTGGCAGATTCAGCTCATGGAATATTATCTATCCTAAAAAATTGTCATTCTTGAGGTTAAACGTTGGGCAGAGAGTCGGACTGTGTGACCCCCGCAGTCAAATCCTTATAAACTTTTACTTAATTTTCTACGAAGCACGGGGAGGAAGCCATACTGGTCGGAGTCTGTGTGGTGTCCTGGGCAAGCTGAAGCATGGGCACCCCTCCTCAGAGATAAAGTGAAATTGGCTTGCTATGTTGGCGCCCCATCAGTCGTGCCAACGCAATGGATAGGGCTTCTGCAAATGCTCTTAGTTTAGCTTGGCTTAAGAAACCTCGACCTTTACTCCCGTCGCGTCTCGAGTTTAATACGATGAATCGCGTCACATTAATGAAACTTGCAGCATGTAGCAGGTGGTTTACATGCATAGTCTGTAATCTACATGTCGTGTTATGACACTACTGTAATACAAGAAAAGAAACATCTAGCTTTAATTAGAACCATTAGTTTGACAGTTTAGTCATTAGCGGTGGCCTTTCAGCTCTTATAGAGCCTTTCCCAGAGTTTAATTTTACATTGTCTGCATTTTCAAGTTTGTAGTTAAGTAAACGGACATAACTTAGGCCAGTCGGCTTCCCTTGAGAGCGGGACCTCGAGGCGGGAGCACGAGGGGACATCAGTCAGAAGAGGGCCACCGACGGCCACAAAGTTTCGGTTCCGCTGTGGTAAGTCATGTGATGCACAACATGGCCATGCAGCTTCTGGCATAGATGAAGTGTGTGTCTGTGTGTGTGTGTGTGTGTGTGTGTGTGTGTGTGTGTGTTTCCCCCCTGTTACAGACAAATCTCATTCAGCAGAGAAGTCAGTCAGAGGGAAATAAAAAAAACCACGGAGTCCTACTCTGTGTCCCCTGGTGTGTCACCTATTAGGACAGCTCCAGATTCACGTGGTGGCAGCCAATGGATGCCAGTCAGGGGTGTATACAAGGGTGAGGCTACAGGTTCCATCTGAAAGCTGATTGGCTCCTGGAGTACCTGATAACCTGTCGCTCACCGCTTCAAAACATATTACTGGCTAATGAAAAGGCTGGACCCTATATATGAATTATTGTCCCTTTTTTGCCCTGAACCCTTAAGAAAATTCTAGAATTGTCCCGCGTGCCAGTGTTTGTCACTAAAACTGGGTTTTGTACAAAAACTGTTCAGGGTTGTGGAACTTGCGTCCACTTAGCCAAGAGACCCTGGCAGGCTTAAATCTGGCTTAAATACCCCCCCACGGTCCACTGCAGAGGAACACCCAGTCCTGGTGACATAAGACACGACACGTGCCCAGTAAAAAACACTCTTATTGGCCGAGCTCTTCTGAAGCCCCAATCGTTCACAGTGGTAGCTGGCGACCTCCCTAAATCCATCTTCGGCATTCTGTCCTAATTTCTGAGGTGTTACCCGCCCCCACCTCGGTGAGATTTAACCGATCTGCGGAATCCTCGGGCACGCAGACCAAGCGTGGAAATCGAGACCGAAGACCTTACATCAGCCTAGTCCAATTTGGGAAGGGGCACGCTCACGGGACGGCTGATGGGGGAAGTGACAAACAGGAGCTGACAAGAGCAACAATCAAAACGGTCACCTGTGGTGAAATAAAAAAAAAAATAGTGGATATCTCCCAGGCAAACCATCCAAAACAGGATCTATCCCATAATAACCACATTCACCATATGGCAGATGTTACATGCAAGCCTGGGCACTCGTGTTCATTCTCCAAGACAAGCAAACATTCGTTTTTTTATTTCAGAAAGGAGTTTTTTTTTTTTTTACGTCACAATGAGTGAAAGAGAATCGCATCCGCCAGTACTGTACATTACACATCGATCACCCGGGGGGTGGGGGCATTGCTACAGCGTGTCCTGTTTCCAAACGTGGAGGATTTTGCCAAGCCGAAGAAGGAGGAGGCGATGCCGTCTTGGACGGATCCCACGAAATCCGCCGTCTAATGAGGAGAGGAGATACTCGCAGCCAGAACGGGCACCCAGACTCAGCCTGAGCTGGCGGCCATAGCAGGTGCTCTGCCTTAGCAGGGAAGCCGCTTCCTCTGATGATGAATTCGGGCTGCAGGACGCATCACACATCTGTGTCAGTGTCTCGGGACACCAGAGCAGGCCTACGCCCCTCTACTCTCTGAAATAGATGAGCTTCGCCCCTTTTAAAACCTGCAGCCTCCCCAGCAGCCTGCGACTCTGCATCCGTGGGCAGCATGTCTAGGCCCCCCTGGTTCAGCCAGGCGTCGACGTTAACGGACGGACGAATCCCTTCGCGTCTCTCTCTGGAAAAAAACAAAGGAATCACATGTCGGACTCAGGTCTGTTTTGCAAACCCTGAAAGAGCAGTTCTTTTAAAACATCATTCCCAGGATTTCACAAGTCCCACAGTCAATTCTGAGTTGTATCGATGCCGTTTACCGATTTTTACAGAAAAACATATGTACGCTAAATACTTTAGGGTAGACTCCTGCCCAAGGGTTGTTTGAAAGGAGTAGCTGTTGACGTAGTACGTAATAGCAAGTACACAATGTGTGCGATAGTAGCTTCATAATAAAGCATGTATGTTATTGACTTTAACACAGAGTCCAAAAAAAAACAATTAAAAATGTGGCCCTAAAGCCTAAAAAAAAAGCCAGAACCACTTTTGTTCGCTGTTTGTTTAACATTGTTTGTGAGATTGACTTGGATACGGAGCAAAAAATGCTATTATCCGAATCAGAAGGCAACATTGTGCTGTAATTAAGTCCTCAGAATGATTACTTACCAAGTTTATTGAATAAACCTGAAAGTTTCCATGCGCTACAGGAAACGCGCATGCATCTATAACGCATCTGATAATTAAGAGCTTTATATTCATCGAAATACTGTGTGTGTGTGTGTGTGTGTGTTTTGCATTCAGTTATATGAGTTTATTTCTAATGAACTGATAGCACTATTAACGCTTTTAAATTAAACATCAGAGGTCAAGTGGATGTCAAAGGCAATTAATTTTATGAGAGCGCCGATGCGTTGCTTAGCGCTGGCATGTGCTGGTGACACGTGGGTAACGGAATGGGGAGAAGCTCATTGGTCCTCCAGAACAAGGTCACCCTCAGGTTCCTTCGTGGAGAACCTTCAGCCAATAGCTCCATTGTACAGGGCGGCTGTACCCGAGACTAGCCGCCTGCTAATCATCCTGATGGCTGCCGGGTCACATCATAGGTTTAGTGTGTTTACATGGTTAAGAGGAGCCCAGCGGCCCAGGATGCAGCCTCTGCAGAGCACCAAGGCTGCGTGACAGCTGCCTGACGGCATAAATCCTTGAATTCAGTATGCATTTTGCCGTTCATTCAAATGCAAGTGTGGTTGGACAAAGATTCACGCATCCTGTTTGTCGATGGGGTCAAAGGTCACCAGCCCTTGCCTATGGGTTCAGTGACACATCAGTTCAGAAACAGCGCGATTGTGGGGGACGGGCTTCGACCCCATGCTCTTCTGTCCCGCTGGTGCCTGAGATTTCCAGAAAGGAATCTCTCTTTCTGACACTCTCTTACTGCACGTGTCAAATATAAACAGGCCCTGCGCAGGAAATGCAGAACGTCCGTCGCAACCAGTGATATGTGGCTCCTGTTTTGTAATGCGCTGCTGGCTTTCCCTTCCAGCCCCGGAAAGCTACCTTGTAACGCTCCTCCATCGAGTTGGCGGGTAAACCTGCACCCCCAGAGGTCTCGCACAGATACGTCTTCCATGCTCTGTCTTATATTAAAATATGCCAAGAATGTCGCAAGTTCATTTGTACAGGGCGGAATTACAGATAAAGAGCTCACGGCAGATGAAAGGGAAGAAAAAAAGACTCAATTCAGCAAAAAAAAGAAAAAAAAGAAAAAAGAACGAAAACAAAAAGGGTTTAACTAGAAAATGTAACTGGAACAGAACTGGAGAAATGAGAAGGATCAGCTATAGGATGGCTATGGGTGTCACCTGTGTGTATGGGGGGGGTGCATCTGGAAATGGGACCTCCTAATAGAAGACAGCTGGAAAGCAGTACTCCTGGGTACCCCCTCCTCACGACTGCCAAAAACACCCCCACCCAGACGCCCTCATTGTCACATCGATCACTGCCCCCCGTCACATCTTCCTGTTTAGAGTCCAGGAAGTGAAGACCCCATTTTTCACTCTGTCTTGTTGCTATTCAGTGATAAAAGGCTTAGACGTGGCTTTAGAGACGGCAGGCCGGTCGAGATGGGGCAGACAGTCATCTTCCAAAACATTTTAAAAATTATTTTAAGGTTATCCCCCCCTCCTCCTGCCACCACGTGCTTATATGGAATGTATGTAACTGTAAGGTATAAACTTGCTGGTACTTACAATGAGATACCTCACCTAGGGATGGATGGGTGATGTCGCCGGGTTTATTTTCTATCCAATAACAAGTAATACCATTTTTGGGGCCCTAAGCCAGGGCGAATTAATTTGTTGGGGGAGGGGTGGCAATAAAATTTGCCGGAGAGAAGGCTAGTGCCAGAGAATCGATCATTACATTTTCCCCACGGCAGGGTGCCCCCTAGTGTCGGGGCCTATGTAAATCCGGCAGCCGGTCTGGTAATAGTTCATGTCCTGCTGCCTAGAATAATATAAATATTTAAAATTGCCATACAAATAAAAAAAAAATCTATATTTTAATGTTACGATTCTCAAATTGAAACGCTCATATCGAAACAATCGATATTTCAGTATTGATCCGCACTTCCGTACTCTAAATCCCTTTCTCAATGGTGCTTACCAAACGAGGAGATACTCCGGACGTTTTTGAAGGTATGGCGTCCTGCGCAGGGTGTCCCCAGCCTGGTGCCCCTTGCCTTCCGGGCTTAGTGCCAGGCTCACGGCGACGCCATGCAAGACACGCATTTTTGGAAGAGGCAAAGACAGACTTGCCAATGGCTTTGCTGATACTTGGCTGCAGACTGAGGATGGTATAAAACATTACGGTTACTTGGAAAACAAAGCGAACGAGTATTGAAAGTGGGTATACAACATTATTGCATGCGTATAGGGTGCTACTTAATGATTTTATTCTTTTTCTTTTTTTTTTATAGTCAACAAAGGATTAAAGACTTAGGACACGCCACTTACAATAAATGGCTTATATCCAAAGACAGAATTTGCATAGGTTTCCTGTCACTCTGTGTCGTTGCCTCACCTCCGCCCCGACTGCCGGCCACCTGCTTTTGCCAATGTCAGTGCCCCCCCCCCCACCAGGATAATGGGACACATTTCCAGGGAAAAAAAAAGTTTCCATAACGATGGCAGCCCTTGTCTGTGCATCTGGTGGTAACGTTGCGTGCCAAATGACTGGCAGCTTGAAACAGAGAATAAGGAAATGCGAACATGCAGAGGTGGGTGCACGCGAGTGATGAGGACGGTGTCACTCCCAGGGAATTTTGCATGGGGGGGCTGTTCCCTTTGTTTGCAAGCACCGAGAAAATAACGGAAGTTAAAAAATACCGAGCCCGCCTCTCAGAATAATGTCCAGTAATAATAATAATTGCCGTATCGGTAATCCTGCAGTGCTGGTTTGCGCCCTCGCTCCTTGTGTTACATGATTACGATCCGGTCCCAGGTGTCCCCGTCTGTCCCGACCGCAGAGGCTCCGCGGGGGACCGGACGCCGCACCTACGCGCCCCGCCAGCGGGTTCATGCAGCCGGCTGCTCGGTGACGACTACACGTCGGAAAAGCCGAGCTGTTGCCGCACTATTTCATCAGCCTTGGGTGGGTGAGTCAAATAGTTGCTTAACTTTACAGCTACACCTGTACGATGGAGATCGGGTACGGGGTTGTAAATACTCTAAATATAAATACTGAACCTCACTCCCCCACCCCCAAATTAAATTAAATTAAACATAAACCAGAAGCACAACTGTGTGACTTTCCGGTTCCGTGTAATTTCAGATTCAAGAATATTTACAAAGTCCCCACAAGAAGGTAGGCCTATGTGTCTAAAATCACAGACACATCTATGAATTAATAATCACGGCTACAGCTGAAGGCACTTTATTATGGCCGTGCATCAAACCGAATATTAATAATATTCAGGCTGTTTGGAAGTAAAAATGCGACAGCATGAATTTCATTTCCAATATCTGTTTCAAACTCTACACAAATGCATTATTTAAAATATTTTTCCCACCTTCTGCAATCATACCAAGGAAATAATTTGTTAAACATTTTACTTTATCTTATCTTTCTGGTCCCTAAAGGCGCAACCACGTGACTTAATTTACTTAGAGAGAAGCTGTATCGATTAAAACAACAAAACCACATAAATATGCAGTAATTTTTGGATTAATAAACTATAGAATGCGGACACTTAACGATATTTATTTTTGAAATATGGACTGTAATTAAAGATGAGGCTAATTTCCCAGTAGTCTATTATGGCATTCCTGGAGCCTGCGTGTTTAGGTTTGTGGTAGACTGTGACTGCTTATTCTGTAATGTGTAAGGAACCTATAACATGGCGTATCCTATATCTGCAATTGATACCTTATACCGGCTCCTGATAATGTGAACAAATCAGGCGAACAGAAATTTGACCACCAGGTCGGTGTTAATCGTTCGGGTCCAGGCATTAATTCTTACAACCTGGGTGGGAGTAAAAAAAAAGCCAGAAATCCCTGTAACTCACACCAATTAATCTCCCCATCCCTCCGTAACTTCAACCAAGAGGTAGACATATAGGCCTATAGATATCCGATAAACCTATCGTACGGCGAAAATATCGTAAGGCGAAAATACATTTTAATCCAGCACACCTAACCAAAGAATTAACATCATAGCCGAGCCTAGCCTACCTTAAACAGGCTTAGAACACTTACACTACCCTACAAATCAATAACGCGAAGGCTAATTAATGGAAAAGTGCTTAATATCATGAAATTTATTGAATAATACAGCCAACTGAAAGGGAAAAACATTTACCCATCGTAAAGTCCGACATGTCATAACACGGACCACCGCAACCTGGGGAGCGTTTTTATATATATGCGCGCGCGCGCGCGCACACACACACACACACACACACACACACACACACAAAATCAATCAAGTTTTACGCTTCTGTCCCGTTTCGCCCAGTCCGTTTATGTTTGGACAGATTTTTCACCCTCGTCCAGTGGTATAATTAGCCCAGGGGTTCTGCATGCACGAGCTTCGCACACAATAATACACTGTAATACATTGTGTTGCGCTGTTCACGTTTCGCAAGCGCAAATCTTCTCAGTCACCGGGCACTAATCCCTCTCGCATTAAACTCCTCGTTGTCTCATAGTCACGCAGAAGCCGGGGAAATGATTTTCCTTCTATAATCGCATAGACAACTATAACCTGATTAGTTTCCAAAATTCAAGGGTAAAACTATTGATTGTATCCAAATGAAATTAATCTGAAATATAATTATGCTAACCATCTTCAGTCTTTTTTCCCTAGGTCTTCTAAGTCACAGTTAACATTTGCAGGCTCTTAAAGGCACACTCAATCCAATTATATAGATAAATAGGGCTAATCATGCAACAAAATTTGAATATGAGGTTTATGGCACAGTTGATAAGCAAAATTATTCACCGTGAAAAAAATGCACGGCGTAATTTTAGATAACGGGGGGGACCTAAAAGCACAAATTGCTCCGATAAATATGTGCTCGTTAGGCATTAACATATGGATTATGGAAGACCGTGATTTGAGAAAAGGAAAAACATTTCATTACTTGAAAGAAGTATTTGATAAACAGTTTTTTCTATGCCTGATTTCCATAATTCGCCCGGAAAGAGCGCTCTTCCTAGAAACGTGATTGTCTTTCTTTAATTGACAGATGGAGTTCTTTTGTGTCCCCATTGTTCGGAAGTGTCAAAAATGAGCAAAACGAGACGTATAACCCACCTCTGCAGTTCTTTATCTTAACTTTTATTTTTGTTAGTTTTACTCTTCGTTTGCATAATTTCGTCCCTTAAAAACCGTAACGCGTTTCCCTGCTGCGAAAACATTGACCAGGTGGGCTCTGATGTGCGATGATAATAACACGTACAATGGTGTAACCAGTAGAGATGAATGGCGATTGAAGCATAAAAACTGGGGTAAATAGCAAATAAGCAGTGGAGCAGCTGTCTGGCACACCAACATGCAGGGCCACCACTACAATGGCATCACAAATATCATTGGTATATAGCCTACTAAACGTGTATTTTGGATAAATAAAAATTGTGTAGGCATGCAGTCTTGTATCGACACACTCTCTACATTTTTATGTATTTTCCTCTTCCCATCCATCTTCCAGCCACTTATCCGGTACAGTTTTATGGGGCGGGGAGGGGTGGCGCTCCAGATTTCCCCCAGGTCTATATATGTACAAAACACCATCGCACCATTATAGCAATAGATGGAACAGTACTCAGGCTGTACGTCATAGTTCAGACAAGTTGAAAGTTCTTTTTTCCTCTTAAGCTTTCAAACACATTTCAAACATCAGAGGGAGTGCTCATAGTTGAGTACACAGTAAATCACAACTCAAACAGATAAACAATTCACTGTAAATATGCTGCGTAGTTATCCGAATGGCCCAGGCACTTAGAAAAGAAAAAACGAAAAAAAAAAACGGTGTCTTATTTTAATGTGGCAGAAATCCAGATCAACGCGACTCCGTTTGTATTCATTCATTCATTCATTCATTTGGGAGGTCTCGAGTGATATTGGAGAGACTTTCGGCTGAATGAAACATTAAACGGCGGATTTTTCGGTATCCGATTTCTCAGCCCTGATATCCGATGGACAGAACACTGACCACACTAGAATGCGGATGCGTTATTAGGTCAGCTGCTGATAAACTGATAAATAAAGGAAACGAAGTTAAAGTCGCCATAAGTAATTAAAAGGATGGGACCTGAAATAAACTGGGCATGAAGAGTTCATAGACAAAACTGCATCATTTATCATTCAGAGAAGTAATGAAAGCAAGAGTAATAATAGTTTTATTTACGCATTTTTGCCTTTATGGATTGTAAATAAATTATTGTCATAGTGTTCACAGCTAACAAAGCAGGACAACGGGCATTAAAGGTGCTCGGTGTAAATTAAAAGAGCACCACAGAGACACTGAGCTAGTTAATTCGTGAGAGGTCAGTTAATCGGATGGAACCTGGTAAAATTCAATGCCGAATCAGCAAACCCGCTTGCATCTCATTTTCAGGGAACGCCAGTCTGACGCAGTGTGTGACTGCAGGACAGACACAAGTTACTCCTCTCTTCTGCTTAATGCCCACATGCTCAATCGCTCCCATTAATCACGTGAGGCAGGAGCCAAGCCGAGCCAAGCTCTGCTTATATCTGCAGCAGGGAGCCAAAGGTGACCGGCTGCTCCTGCCTCACCGCGAAACTGACACCTCCCCTCTCCTTATCCTCCCCCTAAATCCATTTGTTACCACGGCGACTGTGGCCACCCACCCTCTACCACCCCCGACACACGCATATCTAATCAGAGGATGGCTTGCAGCCCCAAACCACCCCCCCTCCCCCCCAAAAAAGAGCTTATACCCCGGGGCTGATCATAACCCCCTCCCCACAAAGAGCAGACACCTCTTTTAGCTGAGTCACAAATCTTCCATCCAATGACAGTTGGGGAAATAAAAGAAAAAAAATACTTCTAATCAAATAACCTAAAACAAGAAAAAAAATTATACAGAAATAAATCTGGGGAAGAACTTGAAAGCAATCACAATAATTTAAGGCTAAGTATATAAACACAATTATGGTTTTATATAGATCATACATTTTGTGCTTCCACATACATTTTTGCAGTATGTTCAGGCCTAAGAAGTTGGAAGTTGAGGAATATATATTTACATGTGCAGCTGGACTGAGTTCAGAGAGTTTTTCTGGAACAACATCGCCTCCTGTGAGAGTGTAATTCCAGTTCCTTCAGCTCTGGCTACTTTTTAAACCTCAGTACCTTAACGTCTGTCAACACCCTCGGGAGGCTTGAGGGAAGAGCAGCAGGATGGCCCAGCCGGTGGTCCCCGTTTCCTCATACCCCCCCCCCCCAGCATGCACTGGGGGGGGGGTGGGCAAGCACCCTTCCGAGACTAATAAGACACAAGTACAGGCCCACTTTAGGCTCCGCTCTGGGGGGGGAATGGATCAAGTGCTGGCTATTGGGCCAAACCTGAGCCCCAGACAACACAACGGGGCACGTTTTTATTTTTGCATCCTGCTGTTTCTGACGACGGCTGGAGCCGACGGTAGCCAGGACATTCACGTCAGTCTCGGAGAAAACTACCAGCATGGTTTCATCAGAATGGCGAGGCCGGAATGTGAGGAAAGTTTCGAGGACGGATTCAAATATGCCAGTTGAGCTGAACTTTCTAAACCACAAGTAATCCAGCTTTGCATTAAGTTTGCATGAAAAGAAAACAACTGCTAGCCTTATCTCCATTAAGCATTGCACCGTTCCTTGGATACTCTTTGATGACAACAGGAAAAGCGGTCCAACCACATTAAAATTAATTACTTGATAAAACTGTAATAGCGGAGATTTTCTCGCATTTACAATATAATTACTCATTGTTTTGCCAGATGGAGCAGCAAACAGTGAGTATTTTCATGCAGCCTGAATGATAGTGTGATAAACATCTAAAATAAAGGTGATTTATGATTTTCCCTTTTGTTTTTAATTCAGTTCAACTTTTTAATTACGTCCCTTTTCAAGAAGCCTCCATTCAAATTGTTTCCTGTCTTGCAATAATGTCATTCCACGAAGCGGGGCGAAATGTATTAAACATAACAGCATAAAAATATGGTACACAGTTTAAGTAAAAATTTAGGCGGAATAGCCGCAGTTTAAAATGTTAATATTATATTGCATGCCCTGAAATGGGCCAGCACTGCGTCCAGTATGTCCAGTGACTTGTGCCCTGTGCATGCTGGGATTTTCTCCAGGACTCCTCGTGATACGTTACTGGATGAGCAGCTTTGGAAAATGGATGGGTGGATTACTGCCTGTCTCGCTCCCTGAGTTTCTTGGAATAGGGTCCAGGTGCATCCTGCAGCAGATGAACTGGAAGGTAGATGGACTGATAGATAAGCTAACGGTGTGTGTGTTTGATAATGGATAATGAATGAGGTCCAGGGATGCTGGAAATATTACGAGTCTGTACCCTCAGTGTCAACAGTGTGCCGCCCCTCTGAACGCGCGTTGGAGTTTTAGCGCTTAAATAAGCCTGTGAACTTTACCTAAGGATGTGCGGCTGATGGGCTTATCGCGCTCGCGAGGGCGAGAGACTTTCAATAACGCAGAGCCTCCCTCTGAATTTCACTCAGAAGCCCTCGGTTTTTAACGCACCGGGTAACAAAGGACAGAATGTAATTTTATTATTTTTGTTCTTTTTTTTTTTTTTTGCTGAGGGGTGTGTAAAGAATTCATAAAAAGGAGAAAGAACCAGTCCTGATTATGGTCTCAGGCTATAATCCCCCCCCGATGCCAGGCGTTACCTGGGAGCTGAAACGTCCCTGGGTGGCAGTGAGAATAGCTAACAAGTTCCTTTACATCACATTACGCACTTTTCTCATCCCATAATGTAACTGCACATTTTACTACCGTTGATATACTGCTCTGTTTTTTATTGTCTATTCTGCAGTCATTTTATCTTGATTGTTATCTTCTCTGGTTTTATTATTGTATTCTCGTCTTTTCATACTATTTTGTTTTCCTTTCCATTGCACACCTCCCTCTGAACAATCCAGGTAGCAGGTGGGAGAGCAGTTCGCTACACAGCAGAACAGCATATGATTGTGTATGTGACAAATAAAACTTGAAACTTGACAAGAATAGGTCTTACAGACTGGCATCCCAAGAAAATCTTCTTCCTTAACTGTTTTTGGGGGCTTCAAGCTAAAAAAAAAAAAAGCACAAAAAAGCCCCAAACAGACCGAGAGGGAGGTTCAATCTATTTGCCACTCTGTCAGCGGAGCATTACAAAGCAAGGCATGAATTCAGTATTCCACAATGAATGGATATAGGAAATCTCTATCCCCATCACAGGTGTGACCTAATTTGTCTGTTTGATCATATTAGCTTATTTATCTAGGTTGATTAATTATTATCAGAGGTGCTTAGCAGACAGTTTTGTTCAATAAAACTTTTTTTTTGTATAATGTATACAGCTAGATTTTTCTTTAGCAAAGAAAATGAAGTTAAGTTAGGTAGAGTACCCTGCTCTAAAGTGCAACAGCGAGGCTTGCCCTGGAATTGACCCTGAAAATTGCCACTCAGGAGCCTGTGGGGCCGTTCATCTTCGTCTGCCTGTCCCCCCGCCCCCCCACACCCGAGTCGCCCAGAGGTGGGGGCGTGAGGCCCGGAACAGTGCCAGAGATACACGAGAGAGACGAGCCCCGGAGGTGTGAAAGCGAAAAGTAACAAGAGTCAAAAAAGAACAATGATTCAGTACATGCCTCAGAGACTCCACTCCTGAAAGGAAGTTGCATTTGCCACTTGCCAAAGTGTGTGTACAGGCACACTGTAATGCTTCTTTTCACATATCCTATCTTGCCCACCTTTTTTATAAGACGTGCACACACATACAGAGGTGAGAGCAAAGCTTGGCATCTGAAGACAGGCTCAGCCACTTGTCTGGGACCCCTGGGTTAATTGAGGGTTAAGGGCCTAACAGCAGTCTCAGTCTGCCTTGCCCCGGGATTCAAGCCAGCGGCCTTCATACCCTCGTATTAGCTACTTATTGTCCATACCTGTGTGATATTTCAACCTTTATTCCATTACAAGAATGATAAAACCTTATTATAAGCCAGAAAAGGTAACATACTTTCCCCCTGATGGTGATTTGCTTGAGTATGTTGAGCAGGACGGCAGAGATGTGGCGAAATCTTTAACTCGTCCCTCCACCTCGGTCTGCACCGACTTCGACCGAGACAGAGGAATAAGAAAGGGATAAAGTGGCCCCTCGTGCTGTTATAGCGCAGATTAGCGTAGCCTGTGTCCTTGCCGGTGACCTCAGTGACACGCGTGCCTTATTAAAACGAAGCACAGAAGGCACTGGGAATCTCATTACCGCTGATCGCCGTTTCAAAGCATACCGCAGACCGCCGTCAATGGTTACCTCATGTCCCGCCCCCCCCCTCAAACGGCCCCTCTGTTTCCGACCCAATCCCCGAAATGCGACTGATCTCTCCCAGGCGATTACAGATATAAACACGCCACTGTGTTTTTGTTTCGGCTTCTGAAGTTTGGGTGCAGACGTTGGAAGTTGTGCTACCCTGTGAGTTGGGCGCAAATTCTTAAAAATTAACTGGGTTTAAAGATTTGTAGAGACCTCGTATAAAGCCTCATCAACTTTAGTGGAGTAATCAGTCTGTAAGTCATCATGATGACATTGTTACTGAGTTAGCAAGTTAGCTGCACGGTAATGATTAGCAGCTAAGCTAACTACGCTAACTGCAGATACAGCCGGACACTCACTATACTTTAATATCTGAGACACTGCAGAGTCTAGAATATTACAGACAGCAAATAATAAAAATCAGGAATATACACTCGGGACTTCGGGATGCGATTTGCGAGTCAGGGATATACGTTTGTACCGAAGACGACTGCCGAGAAAATGAGAATCTCGTAGATCTGCCGCTTCGCTGGTAGCTCAGCTGCGGAGGTTAGCAAAAACAAACAACGAGGGCCGCTGAAATTATGAAAAAAATAACAAGCCATAGAGAGAAGAAAAAATGAATTATTCAGTTCCATCCAAAAAACATTCCTGTTGTTTTTGAGAATATCCCTAGAGTTTAATGTAAAAAGTAAGGTTTCCATTCCCTTACTTCTGTCCCAAATTCAAGGGACAGCTGGAAACTCATTAATCGCAGAACTGTTTGTACAGGTCACATTTCGCAGGAGTCTTGAGTCTGTCACATGAGAAAACTTTAACACTTCCACTGAGTCGGTCAAGCAAGCCACTGAATTGCCAAAAAAAGGGACAACACAGTCAGGAGAACCTGTGCCAGGGCTTATTTTAAGTTTTATTGTTTGGCCCAAAAATGAATTAATCTAATGACGTATGGAAGTATTTGTTACCACTGGAAAGCACCGTTTATACCACATAAACACGTAATTTGGATGAGACAAAAGCGCTTTTATATTAAAAATTAAACAGGCGCAGTTGTGTTTGTTTACCGCATGGTTGCGTTTTAATAGTAGTTATGCAGAATTAATGATTGTTCGAGATAAACAGCGGGGTGAATTACCGCATACAGTTCCCCCCTCCCCCTCTTGAAAGTCACCGTTTCGTTTAGAGAGTGACATCAGCGTTCTGCTGTCACTGCCTCGCCCCTACTGGTGTTTAGAGAGGTCATCTCCGCTCTGGGCTTCTTCCAAGTACAGCAGGCTGTGCTGTGGGCAGTATGGGGGCAGATTGGGTGGGAGGGGCAGTAGTACTGGGGGGGTATAATTTGACTTCCTTCGTCCGTCAAAAAAATGTTGCCCTCCCACCCCAACATAGATC
>JAODLC010000028.1:17207621-17222387 GCA_026781145.1 Hippopotamyrus pictus
GGGGGGGGGGGGGGGGTTATTGGTTTAGTGACTTTCGATCAGGCGCGCTAATAAAATCCCAGGCCTGCGTTGAACAGGAATGCATACAGGGGCGGGGCCACACGGGCATCGGCCTTAGCTGAAGGCTGATTGGCCCTCGGAGTGTCCATCCTCTGTCACTCACCAATTCAAAAATATCATTGGCTAGTGATAAGGTTGCACCCCCTGTATAAATTATGGCCTCACTGATACCCCTCACCTTATAAAATCAAAATCCCAGGAGCACCCCAGTACATTCACCCCCACGCACCACAACAGAGGCAAATTTCAAGCCTCTTTAGCACGGATGAAGACAGGTTACTTCATAATTGCCAACCTTACGACCGACTTAGTCCTGTTTAAAAATTAAAATGCCTTCCATGCCTGTCTCAGGGCTCATTTTATGATTTAGGAGGGAAAAATGAAATAAAAAAATTCCTAATTTGCCACGAAATGAAAACTTCTTCTTCATTAGTCGGTGTGAAATCCCATTGCGGGGGTCCTTCTGAAAACTCTCAAACCATATTAAAGTCCCCCTCCCCCTTGACGGCGTCCAATCATCTGAAACAGAACGGAAACTATATCCTATCTATATAATTATCTCATTAGTAGCACATTTGCTTGCAGCTTATGAACAGAAACTGTAAATCTTGAATGTGTTTGTTGAAATGCAGATTTATCACTTGAGAAACAAAGTCCGTACACGATATTCTCCCCCTAATGAGTACACTGAACCTGAACTGAGTTGTGGGCCTGTCAGAATGGGACACTGTGTTACCCTGAATATGTCACGACGATAAATTTAAGACCAAAAGCACCCAAATTTAAGTCTGCGGCCTACATTTTATTGCCGTGCTTTACAATGCAGATTCGGTGCAGAAGACTGTTGCTTCAGTTTTGTATACCCGAGGATGAAAAATGTTGGGGTTATTATGCAAAATAATGTTGGAAAAACAATTACAAATCACTTTAATTGTGCAGAGTAATGTGTTATATTAAAGGAATAATCATTGGTTTGTTGATGACCTTTCACAAGAGAGCAACTGTTTTTAATTAGACACTGACTACAGATTCTCATCCAAATACCGATTTCACAACCAGCGCGGTACTGAAAAGGTTAGACACTTAAGCTTGTAACCAAGACAGAAATACTGTACATCGGAGTAGGCGGGGGCGAGGGTGAGCGCGCTGGATCTTTTTTGGATTCTGTCCCGGGAAACACCATCACCTGCTCCGATTCCAGGGAAAAGCGCATCACCGTTCTGGTTATGAAAGCAGAGCAGAAGATGCACTTCAAGGAGGCACCTGAGGATACGAGATCTTCATCCCTGTGGAGATCCCACAGAGGCTCCCCTCCTCCCCAGCCGACTGCTTCTGCCGGCTCTGTGTCGCCGTTCTGCCGAGACAGTTAGTCACACCCCGCCCTCTGTCCAACATCAGTTGCAGGACAAGGAGATGAGCAACAAGAACCATTAGGCACCAAATGCCACCATTTGTTCTGGAAACTTCTAAGAAACGCTACCGGACTCTGAGATTAAGAACAATCCAACACCCAAACTGCCTCACGTCTCGACACGTGCTGCTAATCACCCCCACCCCCCCCGCCCCCCCGCTACCTCACCATCATCACACTCCCACGTACCAAAATAATCACAACAAATTAAATTCTGACCTGTATTATTTGCGCTACACTCACTCACGCTCTACCACAATGAATCCATTATTTATTTATCGGCATCTAATTATTTGTCTTATTTATACACAGGATCGTCTCCCTGTCAAACCCCCCCGCTGGTATGTCTAGCTCGCGCCTCCTGCCTCTCATTTAGCCGTCTTTGTTTTTAGTGAGATCTGCGCATTTTCCATTCCTCCTGTATGTGCCGTTGCTGTGTACTCACCGCATGGTTGTTGTACACATGACCAAACAAACCGGTAAAACTTTCCCCGAAGTTGGCAAATAAAGTCGATTATGTGAAAAAAAAAGCATAGAAAGAGAGAAATGAGAAAAAGGTGGAAATATGAGAGCTTACTCCACCCCCCAGATGTATGATTAACACCCAAGGTGTTTGAATGCCCTGGAAAATGCAGAAACTTCACTCTTGAAGTCGTTTTACCCCAAAGTTTTTTTTTTTGAATCATCCTTAAAACTCCCCATCGTCTTGAATCTGGAAGAAACGTAGAGTCTGGCCACCCTTCCAGGCTCGAGGCACGTATCGGGTAGGCTGAGGGTGGGGTCACTTCGAACCTTGAGCAACGAGCACCTGATGAAGAGACGGTCGTTTGCCCGTCGCTTCACAGAAACCACTGAGGCAGGATGAGCTGCACGTGGCGCGCCAATAAATCACTTTCTGCATTGGCGCCATGCATCAGTTCCGAGCTCACGCTAGCAAATTATCTCTCTGTTTATTCTCTACATGATGGCTACGGGAAATATTAAATCCACGCGCTGCACCTGGACGCAAAAATAAAGCATCCGTCACTCCGCCAGGCATCCGTCATCCCGTTTCCATGGTTTCGGGCCGCTCCGCTTTATCCCGGCATCTCGTCACGCTGTTATTTTTCACGCCGGGCCAGATTCGTCAGGACCCGAACTGTTCATTAACGGGCTGAAAATAACCGGCGTGAGGATTAAAATCACATTAAGAGGGAAGCCTGTTCCGCGGGCCGGGGGTTTTAGCGAATCCGCGATGGGTAACTCTGATGAGCTATGCGAGGCACTGCAGTATAACTCCCTGCTCATTTAGTCTTGACGAACAGTCAAGTCGACGTCGGAAAGAGTCACGTTCTGTGGGTCGTGGGGGGTGGGGGGTGGGTTTGGGGGCTGCCAACTTAATCTCAGACTCAGGTTACTAGTGCTGACGTTCCATACATAATCACATTACGGCCCGCCTGAAACAGCACATGTGACACCCCCTCCCTCCCCCCCCCCCCATCGGAAAGGTTGACTGCAGAAATGTGACAGAGGTGCGGCCTAGTAATTAAAAACCGTGTTATCTCTGGCCGGCGTGTTATGGCTGAGCGCTGGCCGGCCTCCAATGATGCTCCGGCCCCCTGCCGACAGGCTCCAGACGTCTCCGGAAAAATCCCGCGCACTTTTCACCTTGTTCCCACATGATGGGGTCACCCGCAGGGGTTGCCGGGTATGGAGCGGGCAGATGACCGCTCAGTCCACACAGGCTTTCCTTATTAAAAGGGGCAAAATCAATGGCAGACTTGTTATTTGGAGAATATTAAAGTCATTTACCTAATTTGATCCGGTGAAGGTGACTGAAGGTTCAGCAGACGGCGGCCGCAGACACCGTAACCCTACTAATACGAGGGGCACCGATTTAGTTTTTGTAGCATTAGTGCTTTTTAAATAATACTAATATTAATAAAAAGCATCAATCATAAAAAACACCCATCAAAACAGCTTCTTTTTCTGCTTGGCAACAAAGTGCCTTTTTTCTCATTGGATTTCTCAAAAAATTGTCATCTAAGTGGAATCACAGTTAAGTTAAGTTAACCCTGAAATCCCTCAGCTCCTAATCCCCTTTTGGGGCGAGTCGGGTTCTCGTCGGCCTTGGGACAAAGCAGCATTTTTACGACACTCAAGTCGCAGTCATCTTTAGTTTCCTTGATGTGTGACTATTTGCTCTTTGAATCGCTGCACCAGGTTTGAAATGCTACAAGACAGTGCAATTCCTGGTCGTTAAAATGCTTTTCTTACTGCTTTGAAGGCTGCCTTTCACTCACAGTACGAGCGATATTGTGCTTTTTTGGGTCCTTCTGTTTGTTTTTATGGATCGCAATGGCACGTTTTAGCGGTGCAGCCGCTCTAATTCTGTTGTGTGCGATTAGCATTTTAGCGCACAGTATCATTAATATCCCAAATGGCCAATTTGTACAAGCGGGGCAGCGCTTGCGGTACAAGCCTTCAGAAGGCTGAGATGATTTAGAAGCGACTTCAGAGGACTCTGAGTTTCTGCCTTGATCAGGTGCTTCTAAGAAGCCGCTGAACCAGGTATGAGCTCGCAGCGTCTCAGGGATTTCAGCGTGACAGCCGCTGCGAGTCGTCTACCGCGAATCAGGACAGCTTGCTTTCCAGCAGGCCTGAAGTGCCAGTTTGTTTTTGGGCAGGGTGGCAGGTCTCCGGGTGTCCGTACTCACCGCGTGGGCGGCTCAAGGCTGCTGCTCGCCAGAAACACATGGAAGACCGAGCACATGACCCAGAGAGTCTGGGGGAATGAAACTTCATTTGCCATTTGTACAAGCATGGCTGTAGTACATTGGGATGTGTTTTTTTCCACATATTCTTGCTGTAGTTTAAGACATACCCACAGTTAGAGAGGTGAGAGTGAAGCTTGTGATTTTAGCATTGGGTCAGCTGTCCATGTGACCCCCCCCCCCAGAGATTTTTTTTTTTTTTTGGGGGGTGGGGATTATTTATTTAGAACTTTGCTCAAGGACCTAATGGACAAATGTCCACTGCTGAGCACTGGCCCCCAAGCCTCTGTGTACGCTGACGGACCCAAGGTACTTAAACCGACCAAATCCCAAGGTCCGCCAACCTTCCACATTGCTGACCGAGGCTCTGATAAGCCACATATCTGGAGATCACCCTACCTTCCCTCGCTTGCTGACGTTCAGGGGAACGAGTCTCTCAGGGAAAAAAGACAATCCACGGAACAGATAAGTTGCTCTATGGAACATAAAGACCCCAGACTCGCCCGGCTATCAGGATGTCGGGGTGCCTTTAAATGGCAAAAACGAAGTTTCAAGCGCACAAGGACTGGAGAACTGCCGGTCCACATCTGACATGAATTATTCCGTTTCTCTGATCACGCCCCGCTTTTTCGCCCGATATCTGATCTCACATGCCTATGCATCACTATACATTCTCAGTGATTGGCTGCTTCTTTTTTTTTTGAAATGTTCAAAGCATGAGGAAGACATTTTTTTTTTCTTTTTTCCCCGAGCGCGAACGGTTGACAAGTGAACCCCGGTGACCGAGCCAGCTGGAAGGGGCCCGAGCAACTGATCAAAAGACTCGATCGCATTCATCTCACCGCGCCGAGGACCGTGTCCCCCCGTGAACCGACGGAAGGCCTTCCTGTTGATGTTGGCGGGGCCTTCCCTGCTCGGAGCCGCATTCCTCTTTGGTAAACGTGCAAGACCTATCCGCGATCTTCTCCCAATTCCGCTGTCACAGCCCCCCCTGGTTAACAACTCGAGCAAGTCCAACAGATTTTAACAGAATATCAAAGCATCGTATGACGACTTGTCTTACACTGAAGCACAGGCTCCTTGCGCCTGGTTCCTGAGAACCTCATGCCCGTTATTCTTCTAACTGCCAGAAGAGCGCAGCGGGACGTCTTGGAATTATCGGATATGATCCCAGCGCCGTTTTCAGCCTTATCCAGGTAGGGAATATGTATAGGGCTACAGATTCTGCTCCTGAGTTACAACGAAGGGAGTTAGTGCTTTTACTGTGTCAGCTTTAAAGGTGATGTTTAGCAAACTTCTCAAACTTTGCGAAATTTCAGGCAAGCTTCTGCGAAACAAAAAATAATTGACAGAAAAGCTTTATGAATAAAGTTGTTCTTGTTATGCTGTTAATCGTTTTGTAACATTAAATAAATAGTTTGAAATGAAAAGTGTCATCAGCCACAATCTATTCAAATTATTCACATAAC
Organism: Hippopotamyrus pictus; assembly: GCA_026781145.1. Classification (NCBI taxonomy): domain Eukaryota; kingdom Metazoa; phylum Chordata; class Actinopteri; order Osteoglossiformes; family Mormyridae; genus Hippopotamyrus; species Hippopotamyrus pictus. The sequence goes on from JAODLC010000028.1 coordinate 17,213,315, forward strand.
ACATAAAGGCACCATATCAGGGAAAAATTGAGACTTAAAATGTAGATGTTATGCAAATTCCATACAGAAATGTTACAAATAGAAATGCTTTGGATCCTGGGATTGTTATTAGGGTTATTACAGTAAATGCCTGTTTTTAAGCCATATCTCAGCATTTTGGCACTACACACATAGAGAAGGAGCAGAGCATAAATGAAATCTGGAATGCCTGCTATATTATATACTTTATGACAGATGTTTTATGCCTTATATAAAAACGGACGTCATTGACAGATGAAATACTCAAAGCTGTGATTATATTCAAATCCAGACCTGAAAAAAAATCTTTTTACCTGTTAAAGTATTCAGTAGGAGTTCTGGAAAATTTGATCAGCAAATCATGATGAATAATTGTGAGAGAGACAGTAGTTATCAGAATAGATGTTCCCTCTCTATATATCTGAGTAACATTAACCATAATCCTTCTTATAGGAGAACCATGGAATTGTTACCCCTTCTAATAACCAGGATGCTGTGTTGAGCGTCCATTATAACTGGTAGAAAAACACATTTGTTTGCTAAATACATTGAAGGGGAAACTATTTTTGACAGCTCTGGCCTACAGATTGCTGTCCGTGAAACCTGTAGGGCGGGTGGATAATCCATTTTGCACACATTGAAATAATTATTGTAATATGAAAATAATTACAGTGGAAATGTCATGGCTTTCATGTCCTATAATGTAATTTCATTGGCGCTTTCCTGAAAAGGATCACGGATATAGATTAAACATTTCAAAATTGAATTGTCACAATTATTATTATTATTTTTATTTTTTGTTCATTTGCACAAGATATATTGATTTAAAAAGGGGATGCTGTCATATATTCTCCTGACACAAATCAATACCATTGTTTACTAAATTAGTCCAAATCGCTGATAAGTGTATTAATTATATGTCAATAGCCTGTAAGATATCCTGGAATCATTTTGCAGTGAGAAGTTTAGATGAATTTCCATCTTGATGGTGCACATAAACCAAAATCATTTTACTGGCTATTTGATCATTTATGTTGCATGCCAAGAGAAAATTAGCAAGCGTTACAGAATGGCATTGCAGGGCATTGAGAACACAAGACAAAATGGCCGTAAACTGACTTGCAGCACCCATGCCCTGCCAGAAAGCCTCTCCGTCATCGACTCCCGTTGAGCTGTCATCGAAACCACAGCCTCCAGCACACCCATCGATCACCAGTGTCTACTGCCCCCTCACCAAAGCAGGGAATTAGGCGTTGGGTTTTTCTCGCACTCAGCATTGCTTCAGTCGGCACCTTAACATTCGCCCCCAAAACTGCCATGCACTAAAACCATAGACTATTTATTCCGTGTGAGGAAAACAGGAGTGAACTGTAATTAAACGAACAACGTGAGATGTGAGTGAATGTTAGTGGATGTTAGCCTAGTTTGAAGTACGTACTAAATCAAAGCAGTCATGGTCATTTTCCATGTCTAAACAAACCTTAAATTAAAGACAGTTCAAAGAGGTTAACATGCACTTACCCAGCCAAACACATTTCGAAATATGTTAGTAAGAGAATGCTTCACATGGGCCCCTTCCTGACAGAACTGAAACAACAGATCTCACACACGCACACGAACACACACACACACATACACGCACACACACACACACACACACACATTTAAAATATGGATCATACTTTTTTAGTGAAAATTGTTCTATAAAATCCATCTTAAAAAATCTGTCCAAAACAACCTATATTTAGTTTTGTAATGAGAAATTAGTGCCATAATAACTCATTAGTGCCGTATAACGTTAAACTGCGCCCGGACCTGTAAGCAGTCCTCCAGCTTGCAGGGAAAAATTTGTGGTTGGTGGCGGGATTGTCACCGCAGCCATCTTCAGCTTCACGCAGCTCTGAAAGGGCAGACTGGGCACCTTTCTGTTCTCCGTTGAAGTAGCTCAGCTGCAGCCACCCACTGGAAAGCCCCGCCCACTGCAAGGCTCCGCCCACTGGAAGGCTCCGCCCACTGGAAGGCTCCACCCACTGGAAGGCTCCACCCACTGGAAGGCTCCGCCCACCATGAAGGGGACGGGGGAAAAGCGCTCGGGAGCCGCAGGAGAGTCAAAACCGCTGGAGAGCCAGTGGGATCCGGCCTGTCGGGGTGGGGACCGGCGTGGTGCTGAGGCGTCGCGATCCCCGGGGCGTTTCGACGCGTGGTGGGTGCAGCGGCGCGGTGCACGATCCCCAGCCTGACCTGACCTGACCTGTAAGTAGACACAGTGAAACACCATAAAACAAATCCGTATACAAAGTTATCTTAAAGCTTTAAATATTATGCGTCACGCTCTCGGACCCCTGCGGTCCCCAGGGGCCACTTCCAGCGATGGCCCCAGTACGCAGGAGTGATTTACCATCACCTCCGCTTGGAGGTGTATTTCACCCTCTTATCACAGCCATGGCGGGGGCTAAAGCCTGACTCCACTGGCCGAGCTGAGTTGTTTGTGTGTTACTGGAGGATGGATGGGTGGATGTATGGATATAATGCACTCACAAAATTAATGAATGCATGTACTTGCTAGTATACTTTACATATTCAATTCAATTTATCTTTATATAGCGCCTTTCACCACAGAGTGTTGTGGTGCATTACAACATCATTAAGACAGAATAATACAGAAACAGGGAAAAGGGAAGATGAAAAAAGAAAGAAATAAAGAAAGCCAGATGACAACAAAAGGAGAGGAACCAAAAACATACCTGTATTTCTGTTTGACAATTTTCTTCTTGAGCTAAATTTCTTGGATTCCACTGCCCTATAAGCCCTTTGAACTTTGCTTGGGTACATGGAACTGAGGACTGATTGACTGGACAGATTTTATTCATATGTGGTGAAAGGATTAAATAAACCCAGTACCAGAACTGAAGCATTATGGTTAGCGCGCCTGCTAACCTAGAGAATGACAGCTGGCTCTCCGCCGGTCCCCTCTGAAGTGCCAGGGAGCAGCTTCCCTCCCGGTCGCGGTGTCAAGGTGGGAACCCGTCGCTTGGCTGTCGGCTGGTGATAACTGAGCCAGAAGCCTTTCCTTTAATCGTGTGCCTGTTTCCAGGATACGGCCTTCTGCAGTGTAAAGTGCTGGAAAAACGTCTGATTTACATTGAATGCCGTCCCTGGAGCACTTTTATGCAGCGATTATTGCCGTAAAACAAAAACCGCCTGGCTCACATTCGGCCAAAAGATTAACAGTGTTTATTTATCCTGCTCATGAAAGTACATATTTATTATGGACGACTAATAAAAAGGCTTTGGAGAATGGGCCTTCACTTCTATTCTGGTACAAATCCTATTGCGAAAAACTCACCCAATTATCAAATTAATAAATGTTAATTATCTAGTCCCCAATCCCATATTCTTCTTTTCTGTATTGAATGCTGTTGACCTGTAGTCTTATATGTCTGAAATGAGTACTAGGAAACAAAAAAACTAGAATGATGCACTAAAGATCCAGAACACAGAAGAGCACTGAAACACAATGATGTTCTAGAACTTACTGAAGCTCTATAATGCAAATTCTGTGGGTCATTTTTAACCATCCTCTCTCCTTTTGACCATTTCTGTCTTAGTCCACTCGGGAGAGTCTAAACTGCAGGTAAAATACTTATTTTCCATGCAAAGATCTTTTATTCTTCTGTTCTATTCTATTCCTCACCTAAGGCCACAAAGTATGTTGCAGGAATACCATCCTATCAATAGGTTGTTGGATTGTAATCTTATATTTATCTCTCAGGACCTGGTGGTGAAATAGAACGCTCTGAATGTCTAGAACACAGAGAAGGCTTAGAACACACTGATATTATAGAACTTATGGAAGTTCTAGAACACACATCTTTTATAAAGATCCTTTATTCCTCTAATCTGTTTCCCGTCAAAGGTTTCAAGGTATGTTTCAGGAGCTCTGGGACTGCTTTAATACATCCAGCCGTCGGCCCACTGGAAAACGCTTCGGCGTGAGCATAAAAGTCACACAACCTTCATGATCTCCCTGCTGAATAAACACATTGTTACTTTCTTCTGAAAATAAAATGTACAGGAAGAGGAGAACACTTTACATCACTGAACGTATCCTTGTACTCGGTCTTAAATCCAGTCTTAAATCACGCATGTAAGAGGGTTAACACAGTGTAATGGGAATATAATATATTTTATATTGACAATGCTATTTGGGAAATAACTTGTAAGAACGTTATCTTGAATTTCCAAAACCCAGGCAGAGTGGTTCAGGGCTGAATCCTCAGCATGTCTTATTGCAGGTGTATAGAAGAGCGGTAACCTCATGTTGGTATTTAATTCCCGGGGAGATGCAGCGTGCTGATCTTTGCGCAGAGGTCAGCCCTGCCATCTCAAGGGGGCGGAGCCATGTGACCGGAAAGTCGCGACTGGGCCGTGAGCAGACAGGCGCCGGGTCCTCGTTAGCTGCGGCAGGTTGCTACACGCGTGCCATCGCCCCTGACCGGGAGATTTTAATGACCACGAGCCATAGAAGTTGCGTATTTTCCATCAGGTCTAACTCTCGTTTAGGCAGCATTACTCCGGAATAAAGCTAGTCACCATTTTTGCATTAAGCACATTCATGACTTGAGGAAATAGGATGATGCTTTGCTATAAGTCACGTGGTTTATGTACTTTATGTAATAATGACCCCCTCCCATTATGATTATCAAATAATTTAAAAATATACTTAATTATCTTTTCGTTTATTTACCAAAGTTTGCATACTTTTGTGTTACATTGTTTCTGTGTGCGGTTTATGTCAGGGTAATGTGAAAATAATCTGTCTGTCCATCGTCCAACTGCTTATCCACCAGGGATCGGCCTGGACCCTAACGCAGGTGGCAGAGGGTATGAGGAGACCTTATGCTTTATGCTGGAGGGGATGGAAAATACACACACACACACACACACACACACACACACAGACACACAGAGGAGAATATGCAGACACCATATTTAGGGCTGGACTTAAGATGACAGACAGACAGATACTTTATGCATTCCAAGGAAATTGCTGAAATTTAAAATGATGATGAGGATGGCTGAGACTCTGAGGATGAAGGCAAAGGTCACACAGTAAAAGTGGTGGAGTGGGAGGTGATGCTTCATGATGCTTCATGATGCTTCATGGACCTTCACAGCTCAGCAGCTCCAGGACGCTCCCTTTGCCTCGGCCAGTCAGCTGGCTGGGTGGTCCGTCTGGTCGGGCCGGCCCTCAGTCCAGGATGATGTAAATTTTGCCAGCGGGCGCCCCCCCCCCTCCACCACACGCGGACACGCATCCCTCTCTGCCGGCCCGCCGTGGGACCGTTTGCGGGGAAAGTGGGGGGGCGGGATCGGACCTCCACAGATGTGTGGTCCTGTCAGCTGGAGACAGTGTGGACGCCACTCCGGAGCGCTGGCTAGGAAAACGACGTTCCCCGGAGGCCGCTAAATGCCAATGTGCCGGATTTATGATGATCCTGCGAATCACCGATTCCGATAATAAACAGATAATCTGACATCATCATGCAAAATGATACTGTATCACAACAGCTGTACTGACCTGTGCATAAAACTAGACTGAAGCTCTTAAAACACCCACAGGACTCGGTAGTCATTTTTCTCAGTTCTGTTTTTTTTGCAGTTAAAATGTAAAAACATGCCACCATAAACCTAGATAGACAAGGATGAACCTTCTTCCTGTCTGCAGTAAAACTTATAAATGATTCGTACGTTTCATGCTTCTCATACTAAAAAGTTCAGTCAGGTCACCCTTATAAATACATGCCAGGCTGAAGACGTGGGACAAATCCCTGGCTGGATAGTATCTTTTACATATTTATATTCTATTTATTTCTGATTCTTGCACTATGACCAGTAAGATCGAAATTTCATCTTAGTGTATGACCCATGCATCATATAGCTGAAGATGACAATGAAGATTCTTCTGCCTTTGACTTTGGCCTCTGACTTCGTGGCGATTGTAAGCACCCCGCACCAGTGAAAATGGAGTGAAGACAGAAAGCTTGTTCCAGTCTTCCCTTCGCTACGGGAGGACTCTCAGATGGGCTACCACAGAGTTCAGGGCCAGGTTCACCACCGGCGGAGCCGACTTACTACCCACGATCCTCAGCTCTGCTCCCCCCGACGACCTGACCGAGGCAGGGTCATCTTCAAAGGTAGCGGGCGGTCTGTAATCAGCCCCGTCTGCTTTGATCCCAGGGGGGAGAGCAAAAACGATGGCTCGTTTCAGAGCGCCCTTGCGAATAAACGAAGGAGCCGAATCGTGTTTGTGTTGCGAGGTAATAAGGGACGGCCATGTGGAAGGTGATGGGGGCGTGTCGATCGCTGGGAAGGGAATGAGATCCAGGGGATCCCAGAGGTGGCGATCCTCGGGGCAGTGATCGAGGGCTACCCTCCAGATTCCGAAGGGAGATCCGTATCCCTGATGCCGTGAAGACGCTCCAGGTCGGGACGTTAAACGGAACCATGTGAGAGACGGCCGGGGCAGAAGGTTTTAAGTTTGTTTGGAGCAAACTGTGCAATTTCTAGAACAACAGGTATTGAGTAGAGACAGTTACATTTAGCAGGAGCTTTTATCCAAAGTGCAGGGTCAGCCAGTGCCTGCAGCAACTGGGCGTTCAGGGCCTTGTTCAAGGGTCCAGCAGAGACTGCTGACCCTGGGATTTGAACCAGCAACCCTCCCATCACGGCTGCAGCGTCCTAACCCACTGGCACCAGGTAGGAATTGGGGGTGTAGGACAGCGACTAACAGCAGTGACCAAACTGGTACAGCCCCTGGACTGCATCTCTGGACTTTGCTCTGGGTCACCAGGGATGAAACAATACAGACTACATCAGAATATACAGCTAAATGAAACATGACATCTATTAAACAGCAGCACAGCTCAGATAAGGGGTGGCAGGTACCTCACCGGGGTTAAAAAAGACTCACAAGCAGGGTCACTGTCACATCCAGACTCGCACGCACAATATGAAAGCCGCTGGTCATGGACGGGTCACTTAACGTAACCTTCATAGCACAGCTCGCTGTCAGCTCATAGTGAACATTATCAGTTATGACGTGACACATCTACAAGAAATGCTACCATAACAGGACTTGTGAACACTGGTGAAGTTTTGCTGTCACATGTGTTTTGAGGAATGCAGAAGAATTGCAGGGTAGGGCATGGGTGCATAGGGGTATCAATAGGACAGACGGCAGTGAGATACAGACAGACGGCAGTGAGATACAGACAGACGGCAGTGAGATACAGGACAGACGGCAGTGAGATACAAGACACACGGCAGTGACATACAAGACACACGGCAGTGACATACAGGACAGACGGCAGTGACATACAGGACAGACGGCAGTGACATACAGGACAGACGGCAGTGACATACAGGACAGACAGTAGTGCAGTAAAATACAAGACAGTGGAAGACATGTATGCAACACAAGAGTAAGTGAACAAAAAGTAGGTAATAGATAGAATGCAATGGGAATAAGTATGTACAAATAGACCAGTATAGTAAATAATACTGAGAAGTGTAGCATTAACAATAGTGTACAGTGCACTGCAGTGAGGACAGAGACATGACAAATCAAGCCTGAATCGCTTCAGTCAGATCAAGAAATACCACACATGGAAACCATAAATCTGGAAGCTATGACGTCCCTTTGTTTAAAATTAGCTGCTAAACAAGTAATGAAGCAAAGCGGTCGATTTAAGGGCCGAGAACAGAAAGAACCTCAGAGGAGTCTGCAGCGATCTCCTTAAAGGGCTTTAGCGGTTTCACAGCAGCTACTCTCACGGTAGCAGGTGAGCTGTTCCAACTTTACGCCTCTTTGGGGCTGCGGGTGCAGAGCCCTGTCAGATGTCCTTGGGCAGATAAATGATGAAAATGGAAAGATAAATGAAACGGTGCACAGAAAGGCCTGATGAGCAGGCACTGGTGATTTGGTGGGGGGTGGGGGGGGGGGTTAGGAAAGAGGTTGGGCGGTAACTTAAGAAGAGCTCAGATCCTGGTATTTCCCCACCCCCGGGGGAAAAGGTGCAGCACATACATCTGAAGGCGATGAGGTGAGGAAGGAGGAGATGAAAGGGGAGGAAGGAGGCGATGGGGCTGAGTGGCTGGAGAAGGTCATGGTGGATGTATGGCAGGAAGGAGGAGAGGGGAGATAGGAGCAGATTGGCAGGGGAGGGGGGGAGGGTGCATGTTGGGGCGGGGGGGTGGACATGAGAGGGATTTTAAATGGGCCCAAATGCAAACCTGCCTTGGAGTTCAGTCACTAGTGAACACGTGCAACCGTTTCTGGGGGCGTGCACTTTCTGCCGCTTCACCTGTGCCTCATTACCAATTAACCCTCTCCTCCCCCAGGGCCTCAAGCCAACACCCAGCTGGCTCCAAAACAGACGCCTTTCCTTTACATTCTACATCGCTTTTGCGGAGACACAAAATGGAGGAGGTTGTGTCCAGGACCGCGAGTCCCAGGTTCGACAGAGTGATGTCAACATTGGGCCCCTGAGCAAAGCCCACAATCTCCAAATGCTGCAGGGACTGCCTGACCCTGCTTTCTGAAAAATATACATCACTTTGGATAAAGCGACTGCTAAATAAAAAGGATTTATGAAGCACAAAGCAGCCATTCCTTTAAGGAAATAAGAGCGTTTTTGTAATTTTTTAATCTACTTTTAATCATACCTTAAAGTCCTTAAAGAAAGGTGATGAAGCTGAACTCTCACACGAGGGAACCCCTCCAGGGTGATTCCCGCATGTCAGTACTCATCCGCGACTCCCCCAATCCATGTGTTCTTTTTTTGGATAACAGAAAATATGTTGCTGATGGGGACAAACAGCAGGACTCCGGAAGCAGGAAGGCTATAGTCCTTGGCCACCTGCCTTCTGAAAACTGTACGTGATATTTATACGAAGAGGTCAGTGGCCCATCAAAAAGACTGCAGCCCTAAATCCACAGATTGGTCATGCTGGTGACAGTATCTGCTACGTGAATAAAATATACCTTTTGTGG
>JAODLC010000028.1:17225173-17235253 GCA_026781145.1 Hippopotamyrus pictus
TTGAATGGGGGGGGGGGGCTCAATAATGTTCCTATCTAGAAAAGGGGGGCCCTGCAGAGAAAGTTTGGGAACCACTGGTGTAGGACAACAATGCTGAAATGTGGCACGGTTTTTATGTGGATAAATACGACCGTTTGGACGTTTCATCCTACAGAGATTCTGGACCTCTGCTCTGTCAGGGCCTACTCAGAGGTCTAAACCAGCTTATCAGACATGCACACAACCAAAATTATGACTTTGTGAACTGGGGTCAGTTTTTTTTTCTGTTTCCTCTATCTCATTTTCCCATTCTGGGTTACAGAACTGAGCATCTGAGTAAATGCCTGCGTAAAACAATGGTTCAGAGCAAGCCTTTAACCTGATTACTTTGAGGTCCTCGATCAAGCATTCTCCAAAGACGAAAACAAATTGGCATGACAGAAATAAACCACATAAATAAAATCTCAGCCACACAGGGAAGCCGGCAGCACTCCGACCTACAGAATATTTTCATTTCTTATCGAGGAAAATGCTATTGCATTAACATACGAAATATTATTGTCCAGGTATAAACAAAAAAAGTTATCAATGCAGAATGTTTCATTTGGCCGGGAGGTAAATCAAAGTATTAGGTATAAAATGTGCCAAGAGAAGTATAATCAATGAAGGAGAGGCATTTTTTTACAGCCTGTACAGCTTCCCGTAAAGATGGTCAAAGAGGGAAAAAAAATCACAATAGACAACAGGATCAATTAGAATGGAGAGAAAGAGGACCTTTGATGGTTGGTCAGCTTGTCCTAAAAACCATTAAACTCTCTAAGAAATGTATTCATTAATCGGCAGGTTTTCTCACAAAAAAACTCAAAAGAATTCTACATATTGGAACAGTTACATAACACTTCTGCGAAACAGAAGGTCACATTTGATTTTAATGTGCCAAATTAGTAAACTTCGGTCAACTCTGACAGATCAGCAGCTGTCATTGCTGTCCAGTGAGCTTCAAGTATGGGATACCTATTGTTTGCTACCATAACATTGCGACCTTTTCTGCTTTTATACGTTTCGAGATATATTCTATACAGTAGTTATGCTTTTTGCTTCTTAAGGTAAAGTTTTTGCCTGACCACTAAATTGCTGTCCTTTGATACACAGGCTATTTTAAGGGCTGCCAACTCACAAAAACACACCCTGACACACACTTTCTTTCACACACACAAAGGTTTGTAATTATATCTTTGTGGGGACTCTCCATTCATTTCTATGGGGAAAACTCTAATCCCAACATGACGAACAGAGTTCAGGAGACTTTCTTGTACAAATTCCTTTACTGTATTCACCAAAAAAGAATAAATCAATGAAGCCAGTAGCTGGGGAGCCCCTCAAGATGGGGAAGGGATGTGATGAGGGTTATATTTAAAACCGTCAGATGAGGTGTGGATTGGGCCAATGGCTAATTTACTTCCCGTGTCGTTGATAAGGAGCTCTCTGATTCTGCGGCCAACAATCCGGCGATCCTGTCCTCAGCCCCTCCTGAGTTCAAGCTAGAAATCCCAAATGCCAACGATAGGCCATTGTGTCCTTAATCCACCAAGACATTCATAACGTTGACGCAGTCCTTCATCAGTTTAATAAATCATCCCATCTTTATTAAAATATCTCTCCTCCCCCCATCCACGAACAATGTGGGTGGGATTAGCTATCTGGGAGACAACCTAATAACAAAATATTTTGAGGGATAAAGCAATATTAATTTTACCCTAGAGATATCACAGCTTTGTAATAAAAACATTGAACTAGATGCTGTGTGAACTGACAGGCCACAACTCACGGCTTATGCCAGGAGCACGATTTCTATTGGTCCTCCACTTCACACCAAGATGTTATTTAACCAATCACTCTACCCGTGGTCATGTCCAAATGCCCAATTACGTTTCTCACATTCAGCCACTTCAAGTGGAGTTAGACCAGTTGTTGACGTATTACACACTGAGACATCCACGCTATGAACCTCCTAGCATTTTCCATTGATTAATTCAGCAGGACGTTAGGGATGGTAATTTGTAATGAATTTAAATTAGAGTGCTTTGGGATGAACTTTATAGAGCCGTGTGACTTTTTTCCTCTCAAATGCCAGGGAGCTGCTTTGACTTATTGCTAATTTGTTGGTTAAGCGACACCTTAATCCACAGTGACTAAGAGTTGCAGCCACTTAAAGGGTTTGATGGTAATGGGACAGGCCAGGTCAGGAATCTCGCTAAAGGTTATAACTGCAGGACAGCTCCGGAAGGTTGAAACAGCGACCTTCATATTCAGAAGGTTCGGTGACCTTAACCACCATGCTAACCACTGGCACCTAAAAGGCCATCCCTGCAAGAAAACCAGATCAAAAGAAAACAGGTACTTTATATGATTTTTAATAATTGATGAGCAATTTTCCAAAGCTCACTCAGCCTGTTTTTTGTTGTTTTTGAGATGAGACCGCAAGTGACCTTGTAACAATCCATTTTGTATTAATGCTGCATTATGTAATAACTCGAGAATGTAACAAATTGAATGATGATAACTATGATAACAATAAACAATAACAATAATAATGATAATAGGGTAATGTTAGAATATAAAATTATAATGTACTCTTTGAATTTGTTAAATTTTGTCGAGTTATTATATGATGTGGCAATATTGCATAATGCATTGTAACAGACTTAAAGTCAGGTTTCCTCGTCATATGTTGCAGTATCAGGAAGCAAAACTCACTCAGTCCTCACGTAACCCGACGAAGAACTTTGGTTACATTTCCAAAACTCACTAAGTCCACAGAAAGTTTCTCGAAAAGGTATCCTGTGGACTGAATGAGTTTAGGAAATTTGCTCTTGAATTGTGTTTAATCCCACGATTTTTTTTTTTTTTTTTTTTAAGAAATTGCAAAACCCCCCTGGTCATTGTTGATCTTCAACATTGCTCTCATCCACACAAAATAATTTTAAAACACACACAGCTGACATATGTGGTCTGGCAGACATGACTTGAGCACCAGCGACGTTTGGCCAGATCAGGGCCAAAGTTTTTTTTTTTTTTTTTACAGGCTGCACAAAACAGCTGATTAGATGAAATGAAGATGCCGTGGACTCGGACTCAAGGGCGCCTCCAGCCCGTCTCTCAGAGCTCAGATCCCTGATGGTTTCTGGGTAATTGCAGAGCTCGAAATGAACGAGCGAAGCTTCCAGTTTGGCAGGAAAGCCCAGGCGAGCTCAGCTCCTCTGTGTTTTTCCAGCAGGGTTCGGACACATCGTTGTCTTGGGCCATTTCAGGCCAGTGGATCCACTCGCCACAGCACAGAATCTACCGGCGCAAAAAGTTCAGGTCCAGAAAGTAAAAATCCAGACCAAGATTTTGTTACTTTCTGGACCTGAGCTACACACCTCTGGGATCCACTGAATCAACAGTGGGGCCAAGTCTTTGCAACCTAGCCTAATGGGTCACAATATGAATTTGGGGCTCTTGGATTTAAATTTCTTGCATCTGTTCAGTTTCAGAATAGATCCATCTATTCTGGTTTGATCGCTCTTATAGTTTTATTTCCGTAAATATTTGAAAATGATTTACCCAAGAATATATATATATAAATACAAGACTCAGATGTCTTAAACTGTCATATTCGATTATTAAGGGAATATTTTACGTTAAGTGAAAGTCAGACATAATTTCTTGTTCAGACAGGAAGCTTAGCAAGGACAGATGGGACATTTTTTTGATAATTCTAAAATTCTCTGCAAAAGCTGACTTCCTGAGGGTGCAAAGGTCCTTTTCTTGAAAGTGACATGCTGAAAAGGTTGCAGGATCAATACCTGAGGTGCATCTTGAGTATGGAGTCCGGGTGGGTTCGTTGTTCCTTGCTAGCTAGTTAGCAGAACATGCTGCTTAGAATCTCCTAAATGAGGATGGCTATATTTATGGGTGTGCTCACAATAGGCAATCTGTACTGTGCCCAAGCACATTTGACCCCCAAAGTACAGTCCGTTTGACTGGTGTGATCGCTCCGTACTGTGCACAGTACGCTGGGTACTGAGGTGGGCCTGGGCACATTTCAGTAGGCATCTAGTGTGATCACTAACTGTGCCCAAGCACGCTACTCAGGCATGATGTCAATGATACGACTGGCCTTTTACCAAACATGGCGGCAAAGGATAACTTTGGTCCACGCCAGAGGTGCAGTGTTTGCTGAATTTTGGGCTGACGAGTGTATCCAGGAACAACTGCATGCAGCGCACAAACACTCAGAGATATTTGGAAAAAAACGCACCCGGTTTCTTTAACATGCAGCACGATTAAATGGAAATTGCTGCATTGCATACTCTATAAATCTATAACAGGGCTGCGTGTCTTCGTGCCCAAAATGACTCCAAATACGGACATTAATCATGGACTCCATCGTGCTGTGTGATAGCGCTTTCCTTCCTATGTTTTCTGTAACACAAAGTCGCATGGTGATGAAGATATCGCGCTCAGGCCCGGACTGTTAAGCACAATGTGAGTGCAGACTAGCAGGGGAGTGGGGGGGGGGCAATTGTTTATTTAGTGTAGTGGCCCAAACCTCATGCAAATGCATGGTGTGAGTGGTGGTAAACACTGACACTGGGTGGAGATAACCTGGTGAAATGAAGTTTACAACTACAAACTTAGTTAGTTGGATAATTGATGGAAAATGGGCAGGTGAGGGTCTGCCTGGTGCTTCTGGTGGTGGTTCCTTCAGAGAAGAACATCCACGGAGAGTTTGGCTACATGACTCCTTCTCAGACAAGATCCGCGGTATCCAACCATCCATGTATCCCTAATGGTGCACTTTTTGAAAAGTCAGAGAAAATGCTTTTATTGGGTCTATTGGAAATGGTTTTATCTGCTTTACTGGAACTCATTTTATTTCTTAAAGAAAAATGCACCCTTTGAGTCATGAATCATCAAAACAAGGCATATTTGTTAGTTGATATTTCCAAAAACATTCGCTATTAGATAACTTTAATGGGTTTTTTGTGGGAGGGGTATTGTTGCTTGGAAAAACAGCCACCTCTGATAATCCTTCTCGAACTCAGATGCTTTATTTTTTCCTTGTGAAACAAATTTCGCATCAAAAACCCGCTTTGAGAATGACACAATCTGTCCTCGCTGCCCTCGGGTTAAAATAATCCACTGGCATGTTAGGGGGATCTGTCTCTTTGAATCTGCTTGCTCTCTAAGCCTTCCAATCAGACGCTGTGAGTTTTATCGAGCCCCTATCCTTTGCCCGCCATATTACTGTAAGCTGTTCTTTTCCACGCTTGTGATCGAGGGACATCTTCAGCTTCAAATCTTTTCCAGTGAGGGTTTGAGATAGTGTTTCCATTCTCGTCACATGCCTCAAGCTCGTCTCCTTAATTTATTTAAATAAGCCAGTCTGGTTTGAGCTTGTTTCCCAGGATAACCGAGCATTAATTTTGTAAATACTGAGCTGCACCATGGGTGACCACAGAGGGCGCTATCCAACATAGCAAAGCAAACAAAACTAAGTGTTTGCAACTTCATCGTAAATGTGTTGACATAATATAGTGATGTACTAAAGACTATCTTCAGCTCACCAAAGAGGGCATTCGCCTCCTCACCCCACCCTCAATATATCATTTGCATTTCTGGAAAAACAGACATACAAATTGCATTGATGACAAGATGGTGGCCCTTACTGAAGTCTGGTACTACTGTTGTTATTCTTATTCTCAGTTTTGCACTCCCAGAATAGTCTTGGAGAGTGCGCACTTGAAACCACAAAGCCAACTTTCGCCTCCAGTAACTACCTGGCTGCGTATGCTTTCTGCCATTGGCATCCACAAAAAACAAACAAACAAATAAGTGAATAAACAAACAAACAAACCCAAGTTTACACAGATCCTTACAGACTACCAAGCTCCCAGAAGTTTTGACTGAGTTTTGGAGGATCCTTTTGGGAAAATGCCATCTTGGATGGTGTTCATGGACGACGTCATGGACTCTTGGAAGATTTGCTGATTGTGTTTGTCAAGGCCAGCTGAACTCGGCACACAATAACGTTGATATACTGTATATGAAAAAACCTGTATTTTCCATTACATTACTTTTCATAGTTTTTTTCTATCCCTCCAAATCCAGCCATAGGTATAACAGGACAGAAAACAATCCAAGCTCTATGAGTATTATGAAGGCATCACAGTATTTCATCATCACAATTTAATGATTTTTTACAGCAATCATTTTTCATCCATCCGTCCATCCATCCATCCATCCTCCGCTTATCCAGTACAGTGTCCTGCGGGGGGTGGAGCAGGGGGGCTGGAACCTTGTAATAATTCTGCTCATATTATTTCACATCATAAACTGAGGTGTGTGGTTCATTCCACTCCACTAATCCATAAAGCAACCCTGGAGAAACAGCCCCCCCCTCCCCGCATACACACACACACCCGAAAAGCCAGCCGAGGTGAAAAGTTTAACAAGCAGAGCCGGTCCCCCTGGTCACAGGGACCTAATCACCGTCACGGCTGGCTGCGTAAATCAGCATTACGTTTAATCGCCACCTCGCCGACGCATAAGTCATTTACTTACATCACTGCTTCCCAGAGCTTCTCGGAAGAAGAGTGCGTGAAGAGGCAGGCGGACGGGCCGGGCGTGTAGAGAGAGGGAGCGAGAGGAGGACGAGGCTGGGGGGGGTTTGGGGGGGGGTGGCCCGTGCAGCTGGGATAGGGGGCGGACACGGTAGGGTTAATACGCGGGGGGCAAAATTAAAATTCATGACTCTCTTCACAACCATTTGTGTAACAAGATTAAGATGGGCAGGCAGAAAATAGCTACATTATCTAGCGCCTTACACTCCTGCAGCTGCTCGCGCTCTATTCCAGAACAGTGGGGATAAGAGGATAACAGGCAGGCATGGGGAACATACAAAAAATAAAAAATAAATCGCTGGCCCTGTGCAGAGGCGTGTGTTGGAGCAGTGCGCCGTGTGTGTGTGGGTTTGGGGGTGGGGGGATCTGTTTCTGCCCACAGTCCTGTCGTTTCACCCACCAGACATACAAACAATGAAACACCCCCCACTTGAAATTAGCTCCAGCTCTGTCCTGTCATATTCCCTTCTCCGGCCCATGTTCTGTGACCTCTGACCTCACAGTGCCCCCCTGCCATAGCTTCTCCACAAAGCATATTTCTGACTGACCGTTCGAAGCGCCACGCCGATCATCTGCACCCCAGCTACGATTCCTAAATCTCGAGGCTAGAACTGGCCTGACCGTCCCCGTTAGCTGCTGGTTCCCATGGGTGACTGGCAGAATGGTGGCATAAATCCGACCACCGGGGTACAGAGACGTGTCATTCACCTCCCTGGCCAGCAGGGTGAGAACCTCGGCCGTCCCGTACCTGGTAGTAGCGGGTCCATGCTTGCTGTCTCTGGTGCCGACCTGTTCAGCAAATCCGTAGAGCGGCGTGTTCATAGGGAGATAAGAGGACCATCTCACTCGGGCCGGATGCATGGAAGCCACTTCAGGTTTGTTTTGTGTCTCTGATTCCCAAAAGCACCACCCCCCCCCTAAAAGCATGTGGGGGTGTGTCCACGGGAACATGTGTGTGCATATATGCATATATCCATATACGTGTTCTCCATATGCACCCACAGAGATATCAACTTCTAACCTAAAGTACATAAATCGTGAGCACGTTCACGCAAGACAAATACCTTTATTTACAAATTAATCAGCTTGAAAAGCTTTTCATCAACTTTTGAGTGTAGTGTGTTTGACGGCAGGGCTCGTTAATTACATAAAACTGAGAAGCGCTGCATAATCCCCCATCAGAAATGACAGGAGCGTGTGCGTGAGTCGGGGGTCAGGCTGGGTGTGTGTGCGTGAGTCGGGGGACAGGCTGGGTGTGTGTGCGTGAGTCGGGGGACAGGCTGGGTGTGTGTGCGTGTCTAAAAGAGGAGATGTGCGAGAGTTAATGAGAGGGAGATTACATGGGGTTAAATGAGCAAGGGGCTACAGGAGCACCCTGACCCCACCCCCACCACACAACGCCCAGAGCCCCCACACCTCTGTTTAATCTCACATAAGCAGACGGAGGTGAGGGACACTTGACTCAGCTGCCCCCCCCACCGCAAAGGACATCATTATCCTCCTGTATACTGAGGCACTGTAGGTGGTCCCTACGTGGAAAAAAAAAAGGAGCCCACCAGACTTCAGGTATGGTGGGGGCACACAATAGAGCAGTGGGGGCCACGAAAAGTGCGCGGCGGGAGCGGATGAACGCCCACTGTGAGGTGGGGGAGGGGGGTCTGTCTAGCCCCATAAGGACACACCTCTTTTCTTCCCCCACAAAGCGCATCATCATCGTGCGACGACAGCACACCCCTGGCCGGTGAGCAACTGTCCATGCCAAAGCCCCACGGCCCAGCCCTGGGGTGCGCCAGGCCCCCACCTGGGGGATGCACCTGCGAAGGAGCTGTTAATTGGAGACCGAAACCCAACCTGGCTGGCTAATGGCCTCTAAGTGGCACTTTACTGTACGAGGGTCTCTAAGTGTGAGTGCTGAGCCGCGGGTATCCGGTGTCGTGGCTTTGAGTCCCTGGGTGCACAACTGAAAGCCTGGGGAGGGTGGACAAAAAGGACTTTAAAGGTCCCCGCTCTGTGGGTGTCCGCAGGGGGTGCGACCCCACAGGGCTCCACACCGGCACATTCATTCTGCTCTTTATCACGCTGGGGGCGTTACGTCGAGCCACACCCGCCTTCCAGTACCTCCCCTCCGAGAGACTGGACCCGACTGGAAACCTCCTACCCTCCGCTGGGGCCAGATGGAGCTTGGTCTGTCAGTGGAACAGTGCGTGAGAGCAGGATCATCCCATGGGAGAGAGTGGGCGTCAAGGTCAGAAAGCCCCCATGTCCGGCATGCAAGGGGGGTCAGAGCCCCCCCGACTCAGCCGGCATCCCTTCCGTCAGCTGCCACTTCCTCCGAGGGGCAAATAATTCGGGAAAATTGCGCTGGCGGGAAACCAGTTAATTGTGTAAATGATTAGACAATGCGACAATGCGGGCCCCACTCAAGCACCTCTCCACATGAAGGCCTCGCCTGATTGCACCTGTGGTTGCCGCTGGCAACCGGCGAGCCGGCGTGTGCACACCTGTCTGTGGCCCGAATCCGGCCCTGGTGCCCGGTTCACTTCACGATAGGAATGGAACACGTATCCGTACCGAAAATTTTCAGTGCGGGTCTTTCGGCTCGGTATACATATGTACTGAATGAATGCAGAAAATGTTTATTGACTTACTTCACTAATTTACTTTTTTGTTAGTAGGTTGCAGCAGTATTGAGTGTTGAATTTTTATTTAAGAAAGACAGTCATACTTTGTTCAGTAAACCACTCTTTAATAAAGAAAAAAAAAAAGCAATTTATGTTTTATTTCTATTACCCCCGCTGTACCAAAAATGGACTGAACCTTGACTTCAAAACCGAGGTACATACTGGACCGTGATTTTTGTGCACCGTTACACCCCAAGTTCAAAAGGGCCAGGGAACCCAGGCCCAGGTGCAGAGGGAACTGGGGCCAGGGTGTGTTTGGCAGTGTGCAGGTGTAGGGTACAGGTGCAGTGTGCAGGTGTAGGGTACAGGTGCAGCGTGCAGGTGTACAGCCATACTCAGGTGTGGGGGCGGGGGGGGGTACACCTACCTTCTGGTGAAGGTCCCATACCAGCTCATCGTACTTCTCATATCTGCCCACGGTGAAGCCAGCATCTTCTGCCAGGCCACAGAACACGTCCAGGGTCCCACCGCGGAGGGGTGCAAACACGAGGGCTGTGCCCTGTGGGGCAGGGGGCAGACGGAGGGCGGGGTGAGGATCGGCACTGTGGGACCAGAGAGGGCATCCCTCTGTGACTTTAACGGCTCGTTTCATTGCCCCGGAGCTTCAGCAGAAACGGCGGTTCCGTTTAGGCGGTAATGACGCGCCGTCCTCCAAAAACACAGGCTTCGACGCGCAAAAACATTTCAGAGCGCCCCAATAAAATCCAGCCATCCAGCATTGTGTCCCACATCCTTCCTCTGTAGAGGCTTAA
>JAODLC010000028.1:17263995-17281012 GCA_026781145.1 Hippopotamyrus pictus
ATATCAGACTCCCTGAGCACACCCACTCTTATGTAATATTTAAATGTGATATCAGACTCCCTGAGCACACCCACTCTTATGTAATATTTAAATGTGATATCAGACTCCCTGAGCACACCCACTCTTATGTAATATTTAAATGTGATATCAGACTCCCTGAGCACACCCACTCTGATGTAATATTTAAATGTCATATCAGACTCCCTGAGAACACCCACTCTGATGTAATATTTAAATGTCATAACAGACTCCCTGACCACACCCACTCCGATGTAATATTTAAATGTGATATTAGACTCCCTGACCACACCCACTCTTATGTAATATTTAAATATCATATCAGACTCCCTGACCACACCCACTCTGATGTAATATTTAAATGTCATATCAGACCATACCATGCCTACTCTTATAAAACCTTTAAATGCCTAGCCACGCCTCAGAGGCAGAATCACCAAGTCCTGGTTCACATCTCCCAGAATTCCGCAGAGCAGCCTCCCTCATGTCACGGTGCGTCTTTGCGATGACAAACAAAGCATCGCCAGTCCGCCGCTGAGAGTCCCGAGCGCCCGCGCCTGGCAGTACGCCCAATCCGCCCGCCGCCTGCTTTTGTGCTGCCGTCTGGCCCGTGGACCGCCTGCCCCCCACCCACAGCGCTGTCGGCAGGTAATCCAGCTCCCTTCACTCCCTGGTGGAATTAGCTCCGGATGAAACCCATGAAAACTGCAGCCGCCGTCTTCTCTGCTGCCAGAAGGGAACGCTATACTACAAGGGCCAGCCTTTTTCTGGCTTATGTATTTGTTTGTGGGATAGGCTCCAGACGCCCGCAACCTGGCAGAGGAGAAACAGGTATGGATGAAACCAAACGGGCCAGGTATTTAGTACACTGATGTTATTGGTCACATGCTTGGATTTAGGCATAATGGTTGACCATAAAAACCTCATTAAAAACATTGTTCCCCAATCCAGTCTTCAGGGACCTACAGACGGTCCATGTTTTTGCTCGCTCCACGCTCCCAGAGAGACAGTCCGCATTTTCGCTCCCTCCCAGCTGGGAAGGAGCGAAAACATGGACTGTCTATAGGTCCCCAGGGACCGGTTTGGGAAAAAATGCTATCCAGAATCACAGTGAGCTGAGAGACTAACTGTGAAAGTCCAGGATATGAGGCAGGGGTTCAACCTCTAAGGGATGCACACCCTCACACACAGCTGCACAGAAACATCACTAAACCACCAAAACTGCATTTGATAAAGTAAGTGTCCCTTAAAAGACCCCTGTTCTCATTTAGGCTTAGCTTCCAAATCAGGGCACTCACAGTGACTCGAATGGGAGGCTCATCAATCCATAAAGGCCGACTCAGTCCAAAGAGTCATGATTCTTTATTTTCATCTCACCATGTAAGGATATGTAGGCAGGACCAGGCCCCACATAGCTACCATTAAGTGTTATACATCCGGGGCTACATGCTCTTTGTGATAAGTAAAAATATGTTTTTTTATTATTATTATTTAAAGAAAAAAAAAACTAGAAAAAGCATCATTTACACCTCTGACAAACAGTCATACATCCAACATAGAAGCATAGAAGCAATAAAATCCCTAGACTAAATCTTTTCTTTTCCCACGGGGGGGTAACCCAGCCCCCCCCCCCCCCCGGCTTATTTAGTGGTCCCTCACTAATGACTCGGAGTATGGCGAGCTGCCGTCACCCGGATGCACAGACACAGCTGCGGGCCTGGGGTAGGTGGGAAATCCGCCTCTTGACCAATCAAAGTGTGGCCTGATAACCTACTAAAAACTGTAGGTTCACACACGTCCACACTTCCCCCCCACCAAATTGCACAATTTGCTCCCACATGCCTTTGAAGCACCTTTTTAATGTGTTTGCTTTCCGTCTGGCGGTTCTTCTTCACTGTAGGCGGGGAGAGAAATTCGGACAAGTGGACCCCCCCCGAACCTCCACCCCCAACAGCAACTTTCACCTTAAATCTAGGAGTAACCTTTTAAGGACTGGTCTGTCACTCTCTCTCTCTATCACACACACACACACAAAAAAAGTGTATCCATATATTTGTGGCGACGGTCCATTAAGTTCTATGGGAAAAACCCTAATTCCAGCAATAACACTCTCAACCCCTACCCAGCCCTAACCTTAACCATAAGTAGCCTAACAAAATACAAGCCTTTTGACATTTTTAGTTTTTCAATTGCAATCACAGATTTTTATAAAATTGAATTTACCCTCGTGGGGACTGAAAAGATGGTTCCCACAACATCACAATAACAGGTTTTTCTCACATTATGGGGACGTCTGATCCCCACAATGTAATACACACACACACACACGCACACACACACACACACACTCAGTTCCCCACATGCCAGTTCACACCAGCAAATGTCCCTTTCCCACTTTTAAAAAGGCAACATTTCAAATAATATATTTTCTCTCCAACCCCCCGGCCAAGCTTGCTAATCTTTCATTAGTGAACTTCCACTCCTGTCATTTTCTACCTCACACTTCATACTGAAATGTCTCCTCTTCCTCGCCCACTCAGAACAGGCAGGAATAAACAACTAATCGACAGTAAAATGTCTATAAAATAATGGGGCCTTAAGAAAAAGGGAACAGAAAGGAGCAGAAACAGGAGCGGCCTTTGAAACGGAGAAGTCCAGAGAGTTAATCCCTCGGGGCACACAATCGATATTACATTTTCCATTGCCACCTTCAGCGCTATTGTAAATGGCTTGTGTCAAAAATAATAACAGGTTGAATCTGGAACCTTGGGTTTGCAATTTCATTCTTTTCTTTGGGAGCTCCCAACCCCCACGTAGTTCCCCCGCCAACCACCCGACCCCCTCCCTCACCCTGCCCCTGCGCCTGCCCCTGCCCAACCAACCCCCACTTCCTCTGTAACCCTGTTAACTGCCCAGACCCATCTGCTGATTTTTTGGGGAAAAAAAAAAAGAACAATTCGGTAAGGTTTGAATGAAAACCTGTTGAAAAAAACTGACGAATCAGAATCAGGTTTATTGGCCAAATAATTTCACGCAGCGAGTTTATCTCCTGTCGCTAGTGGCTCACATACATACTGTGGACAGATAAACAGTACAGACAAGACAGCAGTCATATGCAGTCCGACTGATATACACAAAGTGAATTTGTGGATGATAAGGGTAGAAAAATTACAAGTTTATCCATCCGATTAATGAGGGACACCACGTAAAACGACATTTAGCCTCAAGTTAAACATACGAGCGATTACTGAATTTAGGTGACCGTAATTAAGCTAGCACTTGCAGTGAGGATATTTTGTAAAGTGGAAGCGTTCCGAAGCAGCATATCGTAACGATCTCAAGAAACGCAACTGAAACAAAATAGAGAAAATTTGCGCAGATTCTGACGCATTGAAGGAGTTCCTTTAATGCTCCAGTGCTGCATGTATGGTCTGTGGGCCAAGACTGGTCACATCGCCCCCCACCCCCGTCAAACATGGTGAGATGAATGAGATGGGGGTTAGTCCATGAATATCATATTTTTAAGGGCATGGGGGATGCATGGCGGTGACTTGAAATGCATGTAAATTGTTTCCATTTGCATATGATTATATCCATTGCGTCTCGGGGCTGGCTGGGACGCCGCAGCTATGAATGCGATGTCTGCATTCTCTGTTTTTTTCCCCCCCTCTTCCTTTATTTCCCCCCTTTTCAGTAGTCATTAATTAATAGAGCTGGCGTTTCGTTAATACTTTGGCACACAAGTGTGACTGCTGGACAGGGCATGGTTATGAAAATGAGATCCTTCCAAAAAAATGTATAAATAAACAACAGGGAGCTATAGATATTTGTCACAGATGAGCAGAGCACCGGTTTTGGCTCTTGTTTGTCACAAATCAAATTCATCATTTTAAAAAATGACAAAAATAATCCTGTACCTTTTTGCCTCTTGGTGTTTAGGATACCAGCACAGCACAAACGCGTCTGCTGACACTGACAAGGTGACTGGAAGATGGTTTAGCGTTGTACGGATGACGGGTCGAGAGTGCCGGGGTCCTGTTTAACTTGAACCAAGGCCTAATGATGGCCTGGAACATTCCACATGAACTCTTATGTATTTGATTGCGACAAGGCCTCCCCGTCCCCTGAGAGTGGCTAGAATTCCACTGGGACAAAGTGCGAGATATCCAAAGCTGTACAATAAAACCTCGAACAAAGTGTATGTCCTTAACGGAATAGAACACGTGACCTGTGCACGCATGCAATCAATATACATCTATACGTGTGAATGAACACTAACGTTTTCAATATAGACTGAATATTAGCACCAATTAGACTGAATGGATAAACAACATCTTTTAGTCAGAAAAACATTAAATTGTACACAGGTGGTCCCTGCTCGATCAAAAGGTGAAGAATTTACCTTTGGATGTTATTGGCCCAGAAAAAAACACTGAAAATCTGAATATTGTCTACTAAGGATTTCAGGCTGATATTGATTTTTTTTTTTACATTAAGAGGAATAACTGTTGTCTGTATTTCTGGAGGCGCTGAAGAAGCACACAAGCGACCACAATGCTTAATGTGTGGAATAAATCTGTAGCTCAGCAACTAAATTGTGCTAATAATGGGTTTGTGGGTTCGAATCCCCGGGAGCACAGACTTACTGTAACTCTTCCCCGTACTGTAAGTCGCTTTGGATAAAAGCGTAAGGTAAATGAGTTAATCAAAAATAAATCTCGGCCCGAGAAATTCTGGAATCCCAGACAAAATGTTATCTTGGGCCCCCCTTACATAATTGTACATGTCTTGGGGCCCCTGTAAAGTGTGGGGACCCTGAATCTCCCAGGGTACCATGCCCCAGCATTTAGGTACAGCCAGTTACCGGATTCCAGAATGGCGGCATGGCCTGGCTCTCCGGAATGGAGCAGCGGTGAGTAGCCCGGGCCCCGACGGATTTCTCCCCCGTCGCGAACAGCCGCACGTCTCCGTGCGTCACAGATGCTCATTTGCATGGCATCTCCATCTGCTGGGAAGTCAGCGGGAAGCTGTCCGAAGTCGGCCTTCTCCGATCCGACGCCGGGGTGTGGGAGGCACTGGGGAGGGCGAGAAGGTGCCAGGCAACTTGAGGTGCAGCTGTGTGGCTCAGACCAATCAGGCGAGCTCCCCAAGAAGGAGACACGGGACTCCTGCTTGACGGGAACAGGTGTTTTGCGGACCTGTTCCACTGCACCGGCTTCGCCCAGCCCGCCAGGAGCGAAGGGCGCCCCCTGCTGTAAAGGCAGACTCAACTGTGCGTCTGAAACCGGATTTGGGGCTCGCCGATCCGTGGGAAGGAGGACAAACTCGCCCCAGACACCCGGACATCTCAGTCGCCATCAAGAGCCGTTTCACCCGCTGACTTCCATCTCCCTCTGCTCGTGAGAAGGTTCCGGAAAGCACATTCACAGGCCAGACTCCGCCTTCCCTCGGACGGAGGTCGGAGCAGCGCCGAGTTGCGGAACAAGAAGGATTGCCCCTGGGGGTGTCATACGGAGGTGATGAGACGGTGTCTGACTCCCTACTGGATCAAAGCGATCTTCCCTGATTTGTGGAGAGCAGGGATTGTCCGGGATGGGAGTGGGTGGGCTGTCACTCCAACCCCCACAACCCTGTGCTAAGAGGCCACGATTTACACCACTTTAACGGCCTCCACCCTCTTTCTCCTGTAAATCACACGGAAGGCCGGCTCGGCCAATCGGGTGAGGTTTAGAGAGAGTTCAGACATTTCACCAGATTCCAGGCTCTGCTTAAAAAACTCTCGACGTTTATTATTGTACTGATTTATTTTTAAACAAATCACATTTAGCAATCTAATACATAGAAATGAAGGCTGTAAGTATGTCTGTCTGAGTCATCCTTCCATATATCTTCCATAACGCTAAGCCATTATGGTGAATGTGGAGCCTATCCCAGAATGCACAGGGAACAAGGCAGAGGACGGGATCCCACTACCTAGCAGGGCACACACATACAGGCATACAGTTAGACACTATGACCTACTTGGGGAAGGCAGTTCACTTGACCACATGATTTTGGACTGTGTGAGTAAACTGGAATAACCAGAGGAGACCCCTTCCCAGCACAGGAAGATGTGGGGGGGGGGGGGGGGTTAGACACAGATACCATGCCCCCCGCCCCAGTATGAGTCATGCCACATATGTGGGGCCCGCTCAGGTTGCTCTTAATCGAACAGCAAGCGTGATCAGATGAAGTTGCATGCCCCCACCCCCGACATCATTCCTTCCGACATAAATGGGACTGAAGGGACGCACCTGTCCCATGGCCACCCCCCCCCCCGCCCCACCCACAAAGCCTTGAGCTCCTTCCTGAAGAGGCCGGTGTCCTCCCCGGCTGGAAAATTACCCCCGCTGTAATTGAGGTCCGGCAGATTATGCTCATTTCATTGTCTAATGACCCCCTCAATGGGATTCCTTGTGTAATCAGAGCCCCCGTCTGACAAGACACTGCGGGCCAATGTGTCAATCACTACGTCCCCATAAAACTCCACGTACGCAATTAATGCATAAGCCTCCCGCATTTGATACTCCTTATGAAAGCCTGGACTGCATCCTGCATTCTTCCCAGGTATGTTTTTTTTTTTGGGGGGGGGGGGGCTGGTACCAAACCCATATTACAGATCCATCAAAAATCAAACTGCACATGATCCGATATTGAATAAATTCACTTTGGTGCCCGGTGGAATTACTACCTACTCTATTCTTTAAAGTGGCGGTTCTGCACAGGAATGACATTTATTGGAATGTGTCAGACAATCCTACTGGACTGTCTAATTACCCTTTGGCTTAGCAAGATTTCTCAGTTAATCAAGTTACTCCATTAGCATGTATTCAAATTCATTGGTGGGGCTCAGTACCAGGACAGACGGTTTAAATGCTTATTGATTTGCGATTGTTTAATTGCATGGTCGGCACGTTAATGACGGCAGATACATTACTTCAGCCTTTTGTTGTAGATGGACCCTCCCCCCCCCACGCCCCATATTCTGGGTCTGCTTGGCTCTATCTGCCCTGCCTTCTGGGTCACCCTTCAAAGTGTGTGTAAATTCAACGTCCCGCTAACTGAGCGTGGTGTACGTATGAAGATTAGGAGCGGCATACATATATATGGCAGCGTCAATTTGGCCAAAATGATTTTTGAACAGTGCATTTGTAGTAAAAGTTCTTGCACTTCTTGCTTTTCTTTCCTTTCTGCATTTAATTTGTTGATTTCCACTTTTGTCGTGTGCTGCATTTTGATTGGCTTACAACCAGCAAGTTCAATCTCATTTAGATTACATCATGTTCATTTTTACGCAAAATCCACATTTTTTTTCCCCTTAAATTATTTTCTTTGACCTATTTTGGTCGACCTGCTCTAAGGAGGAGTCACTATACTCCATATTTCAAATGTTGATATTGACAGATCTAAGCTAGCGCCTACCTGTTAATCAATTATCCAATTACCGCTAACTGTCTCTTAATCAGACATTTGCTGAGTTTACATGTGAAATGCTAATTTGGGGAAGTGACCAGAACATACAGTAACTCATCAAAGTATCCATAATTGCCCTCGCAAGGTAAATAAAATATCACTTGGGCTACTATGTCAATCAACTGCCGTCTCCTGTATGTGGAATGACCCTCTAAGCACATGTGTCCATTAAGACACTGAGACAGCTGAAGGGAGTGCATCTTGAAATGTCAAACTATGGTTATCTGTGTGGAAATTAAGGCAGCGGTTACTCAAAGGCCATCTGAGAAAAAAATACAGACAATTTACATTATAATGATATGTAATGACTAGCAGTCCATAAACACCACGATGAATCCTCCAGCAATTATCAACTGTCAGACTTTACAACAAATTATATTTAATTCAATCAAGAACTTGAACAAATTGGTTACTGCATTTTTTAAAATAAAACTATATTTTTTCAATAATATAAATTCATGCAAGGGCATTTAAATCATTAAACTCTTTTGCAGCACTAGTTACTGAAGCTATTTTAATATTTTTTATACATTTAGCTATGTTTTTAATACAATTCCATATTTATAAAATAATAATAAAATACTGATACTGCAGTACTGAAAAAAGGTATTTCAATAAAAAGATAAATAGAACTTGCTGCAGCTACAGCATTAAGCCCACAATAATTAACCACAATGATTTTTCATTTCTTGCGTAAGTGATGGACCATTAACGGCACGAGTGAGGTCACCGTGTACCGATTGGCAGACTTCTACTGAAGATTGTCGTTGTGTCTGCAGAGTCAGAGATGGCCCATTGTGCCCAGTAAAAGTCCCACAATTACCGTTGCATTCCTCAAGTAATGACCCAATTTTGTAACGAAAAAAAGCAATGAGGGGGGGAAATATGTCAGATCTGAAGGGATGAACTCTACATGCGTGTCGGGTGAGCCAGAACTCTGTCAGACGTGACTTTTAAGAGGTTCATGTATAGTATTCCTTTTCTTAGTCATTAACTTTTCAGCGGTAAGCAAGTTTCTGTCGCCACTGGCCAAATTGCTTTAAACGTGCGACAATTACGCAGCCAAAACTGATTTTTTTTTTTTTTAATGGACAAGCTAAAAACAGCTTCTGTATGAAGGCCGTCTTCAACAGGATTATTAGCTAGCTGAAGGATTTTCATGACAACGATACAGCGTAGTTGATGACCAGATTATCCCATCTAATGTTGAAATTTCAAAGGCTTCAGTAATTAAGCTACCTGTGGCAGAATGGAACTTTCTTGCTTGCGTTTATTGTTGTTGGTTGGTGCATCGTCCCGGAACTGAGACCACGACCTGCCCCTGCTCACTTCATGACGTTAAACCAGACGTTAAACCGTAGCCTGTCGCTCACTCTGTGCACACTAAGTACAAGTGCCCATAATCCCATGAGCACTGTTTACATTCAGTTCATACTGTCTAAATCGTCGGTACATTTCTCAGGTTTCTTGCACGTTGCACTTATATCGTACAGCACAATCACTTTGACCATGTCACTTATGTATAGATTATGTACAGCTGAATATATTTCATATATTTTTTATTCTATATTGTTATCTTTATATTTTATATCTTCCTCTCTTTTTCCATGTTCTTATTCTCTTATTATGCACCAGGGTTGCATTTCACTACATGTTGTATGTGTGCAACTGTGTTTGTGACAAATAAACCTCTTGAGCGTTAAATCTAAGCCATGGCCTTTAAGTCCTGCTGAGGGCACCGGGGGGCGGTGTGGGTGGCTTCCTTTGAGATACCTTGCGGTGCGACGTGCGAGTCTGCAAGCCCACGAGACGTCCTGCTTCATCATAGTTGTGGCCTGCTCTCCACCACTGTTTTCAGAAAGGCCCGCAGCCCCCCCGCCGGCGAGGCCAGGAAAAGGACGGTCTACGCACGCACCTGTGTCTCCTGGAATCACACCGAGGGTCAAACGTAAAAAGCGAGGGGTCTGACTTTTGCTTCATTTAGGTGGCTATTTGACAATCCTGCACATTAGACCATGGGGAAAACACTTTAAATAATGTTTAATATATAATTTTGCTGGAAGGAAGGTTGCATGTAAATAAAACAGGACCTTAGCTGCCCCCCTAACCCCCCTCTCAGATGCCATTTAACGGACAGGTTTACCCAGGCTGGAGCCCAGGGGCCTCTGCTACAAGGGGGCTCAAGTAATCGTGTATAACTGAATTTTAAACCTAGAGCTGCCACCCACCTTATATTTTATGAAATTGCCCCATTTTGAACCAATATGGGACACAAACTTTCATCACCGGACCAGAAAAAATGTAATCCAGACCTTGTGACTGATTCACCCCCCGAGTATTTTATTGTCACCACCCACGCTCGCTGCCTGGTATATTTAGTTGGGTAAATTTTATCATTGCCAAGGCACCCCTTGTCCCCTCCCCAGTTACCAGTTACACCATTGGGGGGGGGCAAACATGTTAATAGACCTCTCCTCCACACAAAACCGGCACTGGTCACTATTTTCCTTTTCCTTGTTATCTAGTTATCCATAGACACACATCACACCGCAGTCCTGGGGGAATGTTATTCTGTGCCACTTTATACCTGTGTATGGAAAGTATGACAATAAAGTGCAGCTGACTTGACGTGACCGCGGTCACTAATGAAAAGCACATAAACAACAGACAGGTAAATTCTAGGTCTCAGGTGATAGACACCGCAAACCCATCCCATCGGAGACATCCAAACTCAGCAGAGTCACGCCGCTGTCTGCGAGGACCCGCCACTCGTCACCGAGGGCAGGCCGGCGGGGGCCCTTTTCCCGCTCAGTGTCATCCTCCCGTCTCTAAAGTGCGGATTGTGCCGGCAACTTGAGAACCTAAAAAATGATCCAGCGTGGCGGAGACAGGCGAGACTCCTGACTGCGCAGTGAATTCCCGGAAATGCCAGCGAATCTGCCT
The DNA here is from genome assembly GCA_026781145.1 of Hippopotamyrus pictus. NCBI lineage: Eukaryota > Metazoa > Chordata > Actinopteri > Osteoglossiformes > Mormyridae > Hippopotamyrus > Hippopotamyrus pictus. The sequence continues at coordinate 17,274,469 of JAODLC010000028.1, forward strand.
GATTGTTTGTTGGCGATATCAAGCCTTTCGCTAACGGAGAAACAAACGTCGTACGTTTTCCAATAAGGGGTGCAGTGAGTTGCACCATGTACCAGTTTATATGACCCTTAATAGCTCCAATTGTAGCTTATGGGTTTGTGGTTATGAGCATTAGCGTTAGCGTGGATTAAAGCTTATTCGCCAAAGAACAATGACTATTTTGAACTCTGAATGGCTCCAACTGCTAAAGGGAGACCAGGTTTCCCTCTCACTTTATAACAGCAGATGGGGGAAGGGATTGCAGGGGGAACTGACAGCCGCTTAGACAGCATAAGGAGCAATTTCAAGCGCTGCAAAAGGCCGAGTCTGCAGCCAGGGGCTCGCCTGAAATACGACCCCCGAGGCCTGGCCGGCATTCAGCCACAATGATAAGAAAAAGTCTCCATTTGGTCGGACTGCACTTCTGGGCGCTGCAAAATAAAAAGTGTGACAATGGTGTTTTCACAACAAAAGGAGAGCAAAATCAACAGCCGCCCCCCCCCTCCTCCCAGGGACTGACACTCTCCTGTGAGTGGAATCTCAATGTTACCATTTCCTCGCAAACGGCGCCTCGCAAATTATCTTAATTAAACATCTCGGGAAGAAAGGACCGCAGAATTTACCAACAATTACCCAGCATTTGCCTATTCTTTCTTCCCCCTATAAAAAGCGTGGTGGAACAAATCTGGGGGGGGGTGCCATGTGCAGTCTGGATCTGCCTGAAATCACAAAACCAGCTGGCGACCTTTTTGCACGAGCACACGGGGGTAACGCTATCCGGCGGTCTCTGGCCTCTTGTGTTCAAACATATTCAATGTTAAACTGAAAAGGGACATTGTTCAGAGAGGGACATTTGAGGGCAGTCTGGAGTCCTTCAAAAAAAGTGGCAGCAATACGAAAAATTAACCCTTGTAGGGTCCGCGGCTTCCTGGGAAGGGCCTTGGGGATTTTCAGCACGCTAATTATTTACCGAGGCAGAGCGCCACTTACGGATCAGGCTGATGGAGCTTGGCGGGGGTTGTGGTGGGGGGAGGGGTCACCCTGATGGGGGTAACCAGGGGACCCGTGAATTGGAGGAAAAAGGATGGGATAGGCAGCTCACAATGGGAAAAGAGGGGCACAGCACAGTATTGGATTACGAATGAATATCAATAGGTGGCCACTGCCTGCCTGCTTAAATCACACCCCGTAAAACCACCCCCCCCCCACCCCAGGCCAGGAGTGAGAAACGCATCTTTTGCAGAAGATTGAGCCCCCGATGATGGCTCTTTACATTGGAAAAGTCTCGTCTAATTAAGAAAAGGGCCATAACACAGTAAAGAGGCCGATTCCTCAGGACCTGTCTTACTGTCACTCGCAAATAGTTTGCAAAACAAAAAAAAAACACTTTGCTGGCTAAAAACAGAAGCAATCAGTGACGTCCTCTACAGGAAGCGATCGGAAAGAACACCCTCCCCCCCACAAGAATAAGAAGTATAAATGTTAAAGGCCTCTGAATCAGTGCTCCTCTCACAAATGTAACTGAACAAATATATAAATGTTACTATATCAATAGTGGAATTATCTTTACTTTAAATACTTGACTGTACATTTACACTTTTAGTTCAGACATATAGGTAAAAAAAAATGCACTCGAGAACCCGTATTCATTACCTACAATAAGACAATAAGGTGTTGTTACTTAACATTATACGACATAGGCCTACTATTTTGGTTAAGACTACCGCATATATTCTAATACTTATATTCCTATGTATACAAATAGCATGAAAATATATTTATAATAGATAAATCACTGTATCAGAACATGGAACAGGAGAGATAAAGTTGTAAAATAATCACACAATGCTGTAACTAAGTCAAACAAAGTTCTGGCCTTCAACTACGGATAACGAAAGCCAAACAAGTCTTTATGAGAAGCGTTCTCCATTTTTTAAGTCAGTTGGTCAAAAGCAGTGTCCGGTAAGAAGTCAATATTAGCTGCCTGTGTCAGGAAATTATGCCGTTACTATTAAAAAAATAATAATAAAAGGAAAAAAAAGGTTTTCAAGTCCAGGACTCAGGAGGGTAAGAACCGGGCCTGTACGGCCTGTAAGTCTGCCGTATTTAGTGAGGCCTGGGCGTTAAGTGACATAAATTATCCTTAGGGCTCATCCGTGTTGGATTGGCAAATTAACACACCCGGCTTCCCCTCCCCCCCCATTTTTACCATTTCTAAAACCAATCACTATTCTGTAACTGCAACAGCATCTCCTGGCTAAGTCTATGGATATTTAAATAGCTGCCTATTTCCATCAACAATACAGTAACCCTCTGCGGTGCCATTGTTCCGGCTGTTAGCCATGGAGTCCTGGAGCAGGGACTGACCCGTCACTGCAGCCTTGCGAATAACAAAGACCCCGCCAAGACAGCCAGCCTGCCGTTACAATGACAGCATTTATCCGCGCTTCTCAAGGCTCCTTTAAAGGCCTCTGCGGCCAGCTGGGTCCTCAGAGGCCGTGGGGCAGATCGGTGATGAAGTCGTAAAGGGCCGTGGCCGGCGTCGCGTACTTCAGTGTAGACCTGTGAGCAGATCCCAGTGTGTCGTTTTCGCGAGTCGGCGGTTAACATCGGCCGTGACCCGCGGTCACTCCAGAGCAGTGTCCCTCACCGAGTGGCGAGGTGCTGAAACCCAATGAGGGAATTAAACCCTGGTCTGGGTGCGTTTTTTTCTAATCCCTCTACACAGAAGTGCAGAGATGTTGATCTCACCGGGACAGATGGCGCCTCCGGCGGGCAAGGAGACGCACGGGGAATGGCCCCAGGTCAGGCTGGGCTGACACGGGGTCCGACTGTGCCGCTGGCATGTGCTGACAGACACTCTCCACCAGGGATTTGTTTTTCTTAAGAACGGACACACACTCAGGCTCTGTCGCAGCAAAATGCTGTCACTCTGCTGTGTTACCAAGTACAGATAGACAGACAGACTGATAGATACACAGACAGTCAGACAAATACACAGACACAGGCAGACAGAGACACGGACAGACAGATAGATACTTAATTAAGCCCAAAGGGAAACTGCAGGTTTACAGTAGCACGACAAACACGATTAGATGGGGAAAAAACGGCAGCGATTATTTTAACAGTATGTGCACGGCACAAATCATCAGTGAAAACTTAAACCGTTGGGCTCTTTTGCCAGTTTTGTGAATTCAGCACATGCATTAGCTAATTTAAATGCAGACAGGTGACTAAGGTTATGCTTTAACTCAGAATGTTTACAAAATAATCAACGCGTAAGACCAGCGACTACACAGTGACCTAGACTGACTCAAAATCATCTGGGATTTCGATAAAGGCCTCGAAGACAGATAGGTGGATATAAATTTGTACAAAGACGCTACATTCCATAGCAGCAGAGACACATAGCATCATTTGGATTAAGTGATACAAAACAATCATACAAAACTGCATTTAACAGTAGTGGATTGTTTGAAACCCTTGACACAAATTTCCCCCAATTTCTCTAAATACTTCAGCAAAAGAAAAAAAAAAAACAGCAAAAGGGGATGGGTAAATGTGCATCTGGTCTGACGATTTGCACAGGGTACTGAGAAGCAAAAAGGCGTCTGTTATCAAGCCTCCTCTCAGCTGCAGCCGTACATTGCTGTTCCCTGACATGTTGCCCATGGGGCAAAGCACGCCCCCTCATCTCAGTGGGGGGGGGGGGCGCTTTAAAGAACTGCAGCAACCTGTGATGTAATGCTACTCGCTATCTCGGTCTGATTAAGAAGAGGAAGCAAATTAAATGGGGATGTTAGCTGAGATAATTGCGTGATTGGGGCACTGTGCTTTCAGCCAGTAAGGCACTGGGATTGAGGAGCTATAATGAATCTGAGAATCACCTTTGTCCTGAATTTGGGTCGTGACTTACTGACCAAGGCATAATGCGGGTCCTAAGGCAAGATCCCAGGTCCAGTACAGGATCACAGGAAGCCTGTCGCAGATCCCATGAAGCAGAAGGCATTAGGTCCTGGACACCCTGAATGAGATGCCAGTCTCATGGACACATTTGCATTCATTTATATAGCAGATGCTGGTTTGGAAGGCTTGGGGTCAAGGAACGGGGTCATCCAGAACCCCCAGAGCAGATGGGGTTAAGGACCTTGCTCTAGGGCCCAATGGTTATATAATTACTCTGCTGGCCATGGGATTTAAACCCATGACTTTCTGGTGCCTAGTCTCCTGAGCTACTCATGGAGAGAAGATGCAAACTCCACACATACCCAGCTGAGGGTGGGACTCAAACCCACAGCTCTGGAGAGGTAAGCCGCGATTCCGGCTCATTTCCAGTGTATATAAATTACCTAAATGTCCAAATAATTACATTTCCCTCCGTCTCAGGCGTGCCTGGTTTCCCCTGTTGTGGGTGCCTACCTCAGTGATTCCTGTTTCTCCTGGATTTCCATTAATTTGTTTAAAGAAGACGGAACACAGAAAGAGGCCTTACTAAGTCAGTAATTTCATTTTATCATCCGCTAACAGTACAACCAGCTCCAACCAGACATTTCAGAAGAACACAAAATCAATGTGTAGGCTCTGCTGGGAATTACCCAGAATCCATTAGCAGCTCCGACCAATAGGTCAGGTAAAGTAATAGCTAGATAAATGTTTTATTACAGTTTTGCTAAACTGACTTAATGGGAAAGCTAAACCAATACGATCATGCGGAGAAAATGTCCACCATGAAATTGTAGTGCTTTGCAGCAAGCTGTGGTCAGTCAAGAAAAAGTTTTAAAAATTAAAAAAATAATTTGCGCCTGCCACCGTCCTCAGTTCTATTTCATGACGAAGTACTGCGATTGACGAAGTATGACGAAGTAATGCGATTGACGAAGTATGACGAAGTAATACGATATTCCATATATTGTGAGGTACATAGTATGAAAGGCAATTGTTATATGAAACATTTAAAAATGTATTATTTTGTTTATCGATCAAGTCTTTGCATTTCACATGTGCATGTTCCCTTTGTATGTATACACATTTTAAATCTGAACGATATTTAATTTTTTTTAAAAAATATGAGAGATGCTGTAGTTAGGATTTCCCAGTTTGTAGAAAATGGTTTACAGAATGATATATTTACCCAGTTCACATATGTTTCACACGTGACGGGACAGCCCTGATTGGGACATCCTTTAATACGCATGAGCGACGCAGTCAAAGCGGTGGAAATATCTGCATTACCGGTATTTTAGTACGGCTGCAGAAAACTGACTGCATCCATGCTAAAAAGAATTGAATTTTTTTTTAAATACAAAAATCAATACCCTCACTCTAATTGAGTGGTCTTGGGAAATTGTGTATTATAACAGGAATCGTACGAAATTTTGCTCTACTGTGGAAAGACAGCGGACCAAAACACGTGGTTAAACGAAATAACTGGGTTACTTTGCTTTGTTGCCACCAGGGAGGCAGAGACAACATATCGGCGTGTAATTATTTATGGTAATTAAAACACATAAAAATCTGTGCCGTTTATGAATTCAGTCGACAATCTTCCGAACCGCAGCATTCCTGAAAGAAATTACAATATGACTCTCAGTACACTATCTGCACCGTCTGTAAGTAGAAATCACATTACATCACCAGCGACTCGCTTTCCCAGAAGGCATTGCGTCAGCATAGCGCTCGCCGGGACCCAACAGCTGAAAGATTCAGATAGCAGGTTTCCAACAAGCTGCATTACAAGATCAGACCCGGTTTGCTCTAAAATCAACTGGAAAGCAATCGGCAGAGAGGGGGGATGATGCATATTAAGCCCTAATTACCTTATGCGTGCGAGGGATGGAAGGACGATAGTTTGGCGTGAATGCAGAAGTGCTGAGCTTGCACACTCGCTCACTACTGGCCCCGAGATCCCCAAATCCCTCGCGCACCCGCCCCCCTCCGCTCTCCTCCTGCGCCAAGCATGCGGCGAGACATCCACACCCACCTCCGGCTTTGCATCCACCCGAGCTCATCGCAAAGAGGGGAAAAAAATCTCAGAGACCAGGCATGACACACAACACCTGAGAACCGGCGAGGGCGGCATTAATGGGCAAGCTTAAAGTAGGACGATCGCACACCAAGCTCGAGCTAAACATCCACTTGGAGAAAACACGTTGCATTTCGGTGCATACAAACTGGAAGGAACAGGGGTCACGGTGGTATGTAATAGTTTATTAAAAGATGAGTCAAAGATACGCACAACCGGGAATATGAAAACTATGCCTTTTTTGTAACCTCAGTGATTTCTCAGTGTCAGGTCAAGTTATATTCCAAATCATGTATTCAAAACAGGACTTCATATTAAGGACCCACATAAAAAATAAACAGAATTCGCATCATCTTTTTAAGTGCAAGAAAGAAAAAAGTACAGGTTTAAAGTCGTTGTAGAAAAGGCAGTCAGGTTTAATATATTAAAAATATGAGTGTTCCATTTTATGAAACGAGAATATGGAATGTCCCACACTACCCCCCCCCCCCCCCCCCCCCCACC
>JAODLC010000028.1:17289821-17300048 GCA_026781145.1 Hippopotamyrus pictus
GCCCCTCCCCCCACATATAGTAAGGAGGAAACAGCAAAAAAAGCAGTTTGTGTTCAGGCCGAAGTGTTGCCTGGCTTCTTCAGGCTAGTCATGCATGCTGGGTATTTTTCAGCAGACTCTGAGTCTCCAGGTTTGGGAGGAATGACACGTTTATACAGAAACTTCATATCGGCAAACCATAGCAAGGGATCAGTCATTTGCCTGGTGTTTCGAATGAATTATTCACGAATTATAATGTTACATAAATTATTAATTATCTTAAGGATTATTATGAATAAATAATCCTCAATAAATAATAAGCGGCATTAAACAATAATAAATCAGCATAATAAACAGCAATATCTTCAAGCAATTCCATGCTAGTCAGCCAATCTATTGCACATAATGCCCAAGGTTTTTACTGGGTTCAACCAGAGTTAAAGACAACTGTCAATGCAGTCCAGTCAAAGACAGTTAATGCAAGAAATCAATTTATTTCATGGAGTGACATTTGTTGACTGTCAAGCATCTGCGTTTATTTGACACTTTGATGTAAAGAACTTAAAATCTGTGCCATCCAGGCTAAAAGGCCTCGCTTATGGTTTCTGGTACTTAAACTTCGTCTTCAGCCTTCTGAAACAGTGCAGGACCTTCTGTCCCACAATACTGTCATAGCAAATTCTGTCATCATCTCCCTGCAATTCTAACCGTTCACTTGCATCCTCCTTGCAATCCGCCGCCCATCCAATCCTCTGCAGTACTCACAATTTACATTGCACCCTGTTTACATATTTGTCACAGTTGTATTGTCTTATTAAGCACCTTAATTTGCATTTGTGTTTCGTATTTTTGTTTACAGGTGAGCTGATGGACAGGCAGAATAATGTGCTCGTTGCTTAAACTCAGAAATCTCCCTGCCCAGTGGTATAAATAACGGGAATATGCTAATCTTTCAGTATTTTATAACACGGTACTGTATATCGCTATCAAACATGTGCATTTACACGTGTTTGGAAAGGCAGTTTGAGGGAATCTCACTGCGTACCTGTACATGGCCAAAAACCCGCTAAACACCTGCCTCAGATGCACTGCTACTTCCATTAACTGGGATTGTGCATACGTTGCAGGTACTCACAGCACAAGACGTATTATCCATTTTACAGGATTTCCGTAACCGTGTCGTCTCCAGGCACCGTTTTCCCATGGATACTGTGAGAAAAATGGAATCTAGGAAATAAGAACTTTGTACAATGTCCCCTTCAAAAGCAGCTGTGCTGGATCCCTTGTCAGGGAAGTAGCCAGCAGCCACTGATGGAAATGAAGGAGGATGTTATGTAGTTATCCACAGTTTTTCTTTTGCTTTCTACTGTTAAATAAATCGGATAAATGGGGTATAATAAGGGCCTGTTTTTTCCCTAATCATTTAATGGTCGGAGCTGGTAAGATGCCTGTCATTGTTCCTGTACCCATAAACAGCCTGTTGTGATAATTGTCAGAGGCTTGTGCACAACTGCACTTTATCAAGTCATTTTGACGTGAATACGTATACACTTTTTTTTTGGAAGACCATCACTGAAAGGAGATGAAGGACTTGCCGAGACATACTATTAATCACAGTTGAACACTAAAGGTGATTCGTTGCCGTTTTGTACACGTGCTCATAAACTACCCCAGATGCACTGATGTGGACCAATAGCGGCTGAAGTGTAGGAAACTCCACAAGTCAATAAGACTCTGAACAGCTCTGATTATGTTCACTCAATGGATCACTTATTTATATGTAAAATAAGGTAATAAAAGATCAGATAAATAAGTAATGCGCACAACTCACAGAAACCTGAATTGTTACCCAGTATTTCCATAACACAAAAGGAAACAAACTGTCAGTATATTAAAGCATTCATACAAAAAAGGTCTATTCTATTCAAAACCAGATAATAAAGCAAAAAAAGAACCTCTTTGGCCAGTAAGTGCACAGGGTCAGGTCATGAAAACCAGAGGTGGAAAGATCAGGTCCAGAAAGTAAAAATCCAGACCAAGATTTTATTCCAACCGACCAGTTGAGCACTCCGTGACCGACTTTTTAGATTCAAGTATTTGGTTGAAAAAAAAATCTGGGTTTGGATTTTTACTTTCTAGACCTGAACTTTCCACCTCTGATGAAGAGCAGGACTGAACTGAGTGCAGAAATGACAAGCTTACCTTCTAAGCCTGACTACTTCACTGACTTCTCGCTGGATCAGTCTGCACTTTTATAAAAACAAACCCAGTATTGCAGTTCCCACCTTCACTGCTGTCCTGGGGCGGGGGGGGATCACAGTGGTCTCAGTAAATGACAGTGTCGGCCGCAACATGAATCAAGCTTTGTGCGAGGAACAAAACAAGGAGGAGCCGGCCCATTAACCTCTAGCTAATTTGGGCCGGACCCAACCATAACTCCTCCAGGCCCGTAGATGTTAGTGCTAATGGACCGTTATCCCACTCTGCTTTCCAAGTTCAAAAGAGAAAAAAAGATGAAAAAACAAAACGTGAATACAACAGATCAGTTTAAAGCCCCCTCATCCCAAGCAGAGAAAATTTACGGACAGTTTCAGTATATATCAAATTCCATCTTATCATTGTATTTGCAACAGAAAAAAAAAAAGTTTTAAATCAAGCCCTAATTGTGCGTTTCTTGAGCTAATTCGGAAGGGGAAGGGTGTAAAGTTTTGAACTAAAACAGTGACAGAACAACATTCGTTGTGGAAGTTATCAAACAACTTGTTTCAGATATTTCCCCCTTGATATTCTGTCACAAATGTGTCAGCATGGAAATGAGGACTCATCTGAGATCGCTGTATCTTAGATGCATCCTTCACAAATGAAAACACTTGAGGTCTTGACAGGAGGCTGTTTTAAACAGGAGCAAGGGCTGAATTTTAGTACGTAAGATAGTCTTAAAAATCAATGGCGGATTTAATTTTCAAATGAAACATAAATCAATCTGCCAGGGAAGGGGCGTGGCTTGCAGTCATCTCAGAGGGGAGAGTCAGGTGACCCAGGTTCTGCTTGCTGATTGGTTAGATCTATCCCTCATTCTTCTACAATATTTATAAAGTGCTGCCAGTCAATTTTGTTTGGCTCCCAATAATTTGTACCCTGATGCAACAGCATGAAACAAACTGCCCATAGATCTTGCTGTCGCTCACCTTGCATGCTATTTTTTATTTTTATTCCTAGACCACTCATTTCCAGGTTCCAGTTCACTTGATCTGGATTGTACACTATTAGGACGCTAATTCCCCCCAATAAAAGTCCTGTCCGCTACCCAGTCACATAATATGTATATATGTATAAACTTAAATAATGCCATCTGGACTGGAGATAATGTCACAGTATTTTACCCTGTATCTCAAAAGTATGTCTTCATATTTTATGAAAGTGTGAACAGGTATGACAGAAATTAATTTTCATTTTGCAGTGAATAGCAGTGTCTTTTCTAAAGCTATACCCTTGGATTTACAAGCTTTTTCCTAATGATACGGGGCACTTATGTTCCTGTTTTCAAAGTCATCCAATGGACTGCGATGCCATGCAGGGCGTTCCCCAGCCTTGCGGGAAAGACTCCAGGACCCTCTGTGATCCATGAGGAACTATTGGATGATAGACGGATAGATGGACATGTTGTCAGAAACATTATCTGGAAACGTCAGAAATACCGTAAAACAACAAGCAGCCCAAGGTCCTGTTTTCAAATGTTTAAAAGAAATGAGAATAGTGTTATCCTCCAAAATGACCTGCAGCACCTAAAAGGTGATGAAGCAATATTCATGAAGTGGATAATCGCTGTAATTCTGCACCAGGTATCAACACTGAAAAGGGTAATTTGAGTTAGTTAAGGTGAGGACTTGTTAAACACGGGGCAGTAGCTTTCTGTATGCCAAGATAATACATGCCGGAACTGTTAATTGCATAATTAGCACATTGAAATAAATTCATAAAGTTATCTGTGCCGTGTGAACGCATGCAGGAGAGGTGAAGACCTACGTTTCATTGTGGGACAGAGTTTGATAAACTCTAACCAGCTTGTACAACATTTATATATACATATATATATATATATATAGGTCTATTGTTGGAACTAGATGGCAAAAGTCAAAGAGAAAATTTGATTTAGATATTGTAGATAACTTTTTTTGATCCCTTCATTATATAATATCAGGAGTTAAAAAACTGGGATGTGATAAGAAACGAGTGATGGGTCCCAGAAAACGTTAAAAGAAAAGATAACTGGCGTTTCGGACCTGTATTTAAATCAGAATAATAATTTCCCAAGATGACCTCAGTTGTTGAATGTTTTTATTTCTTACATATGTAATAAAGCAGGGGAGTCACATGGAAGGGGACGGTGGCCACAGCTGCAAGACTGATGCTTGATAAGGATGGACAATAAAAAAAAATCTAAAATTAATCAAAGACATAGTATATATCTGGAAAGTGAAGAGTTCTGTAAATCACTGTACTGACTCATCTGTTCAGGCTAATGAATCTGCGTTGACAGTTTAACCTCATATTTGAAATTTATTTATTTTGTAACAAGGGTTGGAACTTAAGGCAATTGTCTGCGGGAAATTACGCACATTTGGCTGCAGTCATGAATCGCGTCCTGCTGACTGAGTTACAAAAATAACACCAATAAATTAGGCAATCGTGTCTCGACTGACCAGCGAAACTTCCTGAAGGTGTGCGACTAAATGAAATGCATTCATCATTTCAGCTTGAACATTCAGTTGTCAAAACTTCTGCGCAAAAATGTTGGACGATGAATGATCATCATTCATTGTCTCCAGTCTTACCGTTTAGTGACTGTCTGATACAGTCTGATTCATCTCTCTCCAGGGTCCGTGTTTTGGACTATGATTACGGCATGAACGGTTGATGCTCTGATTCACACAGAGGAATTAAAGAGGGGTGTTAATCATATGCTGGTGGAGTTCGGGGTAAGTCGGGGAGATTACCTCTTCCACAAAGCTTTTCACCCTACTTTTTGGCTGCGGATCATTTATTTAGGCAATAGGTGTTTTGCATCTCTGAATGCATGCGTTGACTTCAGCTGGAGGAGACGGAGATAAGAAGTTCTTGTAAGATCTTGTAATGACACAGACCCACAATGCACCTTGATCAAACACAGCCATGAACTAGAAGTTCTACAATCTAACAAAGGTAAGAATATGTTTTGAGAAAAACCTCTCTTTTTACCCATTTTTTTTTTAGCTATTTTCAAAAGTTTACTATCATTTTTATTTCTGCAGTTTTCACTTATTATTGTATGTTATATATGTCTGTCAGCACCTTCAAAATATTATCCTTGTATCTCCAGGATGGATTTCAATGTTACAAGTGTGCATTTGTGTTTTTTTTAATTCAGTGACCTCCTGCCCTTCCATTTATTCCAAGACAGACAGGAGAAATACCCAAGGCACACCTCACATCCGAAAAGGAGGAATATTTTATTTGTGGAATTTTTTTTTTTCAGTTGCTCCATGGAGTCATTTTTAAACGGTCCAAATTTCTGTCGAGGCATGTCTTCCGGATTTGACTTTCCCTCCCGCCAGCTTGGAGTTCACCTGTCAAAACGTTGGCATAGTGAAGTCAGAGCAAAAGGCGTTTTGGGGAATTACTGTGACTGCCACGAGGAAGCCCTTGGCCTGAGCATGATCTCACCCTCTAGACTGGTGGCCACTGGGGGAAGCTAACTGCACCGAGATCCTTTGCTGACTAGGGGTGCCGCTGTGGAAGAAAACGAAGTTTTTGCAAACAGAATGGCCACAAGGCTTGTGTTTGTGAGCAGATTAGAGGTGTAAGACACGTCTGGGGAGACAATGAGCCCACTGCCTAATTTAGTTGGGGGTTAAATGACTGACAGAAAGAACATCATAACTGTTGTAATCCAGGTGCAGTTCTATGACATTTTTAAGGTTGAGAGCATAAGAGGGGCCATAATTCAAATACGGTACAATCCCGTTATAACGGACTTTAAGGGATCTGGCAAAACAGTCCGTTATATCCAAAGTCCGTAATATCCAGAGTTGCTGTATGGCCAGACCACAACTACAGGAACAAAAGTACAGCTAAAAGTGGCCCTGGCAACCAAACAGTTTGTCCATTATAAGCGAAATTCCGTTATATGCGAGTCCACTATATCCGATGCTTTTTCTGCATGTTCGTAAAGGCGCACGGCCGTGACCATCGGACGTCATCCGTTATAGACAATATTCCGTTATGAGCGAGTCCGCTATAACGGGATTATACTGTTGATGGGCCAGTGTTATCATTAGCCAATGATATGTTTTGAGTTGGTGTGTGACGGGGAGGGGGAACTTCTGGGGGCCAATCAGCTTTTAGCTGAGACCAGTGTCCCTGTGGCTCCGCCCGATATACATCCCTGCGGTTCCCACTACCTCCAGGGTTTTTGGCAGCTATTGAGGCAGACTGTGAGGGCCTTGTACTGTACTGAATACTGGCGCGCTGAGCTGAATATTTTTGTATTATGTCATGCTAAGACATCCTGTGTTTGCTGCTGCCATGTTTCTCTGTTCTCTGTCTTATTCACTCTGATGTGATGTTAAGTATTAAGGACCTGCACACATAAACCCACGCATAGCGAGACCGAGGTAGTTTGACGGTAATAAGAACTGTGTGGTGGTGGTGAGCAATCGCTTGTAGCGGCTCGTTTAGGATTATGACTCAATCACAACAGCTTACAGTACTTAAGTAATTAGATTAAGGCAGGATATGTCAATAGGAGTCACTTGCAGGCACATGAGGGGAATGACTTAAGAAGAGTATACTTATATCTTTTCTCACTCTTAAAAGCAGATCTTCAATATTTAATTTCTAAAAGGCAGGGTAAAGGGAAAAAAAATCATTGAACTTAAACAAAAAGGTCAGAGGTCAGATTGTGCATATGGTATTGGACGCATGCTTATTAAAAAAAAAAAAAACAATAGTTATAATTCTGAATATCGGTGCAATGGGGTCGTCAAGGCCTATTGAATGTAATGACATTAAAGAAACGTGTTCCCAGAGGTGGACATTTCAGGTCCAGAAAGTAAAAATCCAAACCAGGATTTTGTTTCAACCAACCAGTTGAGCATAAAGAGTCACAGACACAGAGTATTCAACTTGTTGGTTGGAGCAAAATCTTGGTCTGGATTTTTACTTTCTGGACCTGAAATGTCCACCTCTGCGTGTTCCATAATCACTTAGCTGTGAATGACCAAAAGAAGACAAGTCTAGTCTGGCAGCTAACTGGTTTGACCAGGTGTAATATGACAGCACGCTAAACCAGCTAACGTAACTAACCCGCACTAAAACACGTTCTCTACGTGCAGCATGCTACAGTCATGGATGTATGTACAGTCGTTAATTGGTCAGCAATAACTATACACTAGCTTGTTCGTTGTTATATGTTGTTAAAAGGTAAAATCTTTGCAGCTTTTGGACAACACAGTGCCCGGTTTTCTCCTGCAGGGTTTATTTTGGGACGGGCAGCATTTAAAGAGACGCACCTTCGAGAATGTGCCTTGTGTCTGAGGTGTTACTGAGTTGTGTTGTTCTGCTCTCTATTCTTCGGCTGCCTATTAAAAAGGTATAAGGGCTCCTTATAACCAGTGACCTCAACCCCATTACCCCATACAAGTCTTTGCCGGTGCACGTGCAGCTGCTGCGTTAAGGTACTTAAAGGTACTAATGGTGATTACGGCACTATTCCGTGTGCCTGTGTTGGACAATTTGTATTTCTGTGGAAATGGCAGGTGTTCGGTCAGCATGGGGTAATCGAGCGAGCGGAGAACGTCGTCCAAAGAGCACGCCAATGCTTTCGCAGATGTTCTTTATTAACATTATAAATTTAATCCTTGGTACTATGGAACCGTGTAAAAAAAAAAAAAAAAAAAATCCAGCATACTGCAATGAAAATGTTCAGCTATGGAATTTGGATGTCCGTGATGTTTCCTGGGCTTTAGAGAGCCATAGAGGGCGGTTTCTAGGGACCTGTATGTGCCTGGCAACCAGTAACGGTGGGGGGACTGAAGAATACTGACTGATAATGACCACGTAATTCCTGTCAGTCTTGGTCCATTGTTTATCCATTCAACCATCCATTCCATTTTCCTCAATCGCTTTCCCAGTGCAGCCTACTGGTGAATCTGGAGTCTGTCCCAAGAATTTTTGGGCACATGGCAGAGAGCATTGTGGCTAGGATGCTAAGATTTTTATATATTTTATATTAAATATTGGGGACAATTTTAGACATTTTATACATATTATATACATATTGAGTGTATAACGAGGTACTTTGCATATGAATATTTTTTTGTCTTTGAGAGATTTCTTTTTGTGCTGTTGATCCTAATGCATGTTTCCACATACTGTATGGTGACCTTTGGCCTTTTGGGCCTGCCTAATTTTTATTCAGGGGCTTTTACGGCACTCGCTGATGATGATTACGTGGCGCAGGCCTGGTTCTCCTGGCTGCCTCCTCATTCCAGCAGGGCGAGCATAGAGAAGGCAAGCTTAAGCCGGCCCGGGGAGGCGCCTACGTCTGTAAATACCACGCACAGGGAAAGCGTCTAATCGCTCCGCGGCTAAGGCCTATAACCCAGGCCATCTGAAGAGGAGCATAATGATCGACCAGGAGAAACAAATGCCCATCCCACAAAAAGAGCGGGATCTTTCATTATGTTGACGTCTCTGAGAAATACTGCTAAGATCCTCCTTGTGTCTTCCTGTCATTATCACGTTATGGTTGCGGGGTCCGGGCCCTTCCTGCTAAGGTTTCGGAAGCTGTCATGGGACAGGGAAGCCTGAGATCCCATTGGACAGGGAAGCTTGAGGTGTCATTGGATGGGGAAGCCTGAGATGTCATTCGACGGGTAAGTCTGAGATTTCATTGGATGGGGAAGCCTGAGATCTCACTGGATGGGGAAACCTGAGATTTCATTGGACAGGGAAGTTTGAGATCTCTGATAGAGCTAGGTTCCAAGTTCCTTTTGTATGGGGTTTAAGACATGTTGGCACATGGCCATTTGCTCAAATACTCACACTCACTAAAAAAAGCATCAGGAACCAACCATCCAGCTACTTGGCACAGAATAACCTCATAACATGATGTTCAGGTACATTTTCCATAGATCCTACATATTTGTTCTCATACTTTATGAGAAGGATACATTCTCCAACTTGCTTCTTATTTTCTATTTGTACTTGTATTATAACATTTCTAACCAATAGAGTTTGTTTTGGGCTTTTAATTATCTTTATTTAGGCTAAAGTATTATCTTATAAATACCTCTAGGTCCAGGATAAGCAGTGAGAAGATAAGATTTAAAAAATTCAAATATATATGCATTAATACAGTTTCAGGGAATCTCAGTGAATATCTGGGACGAGAATCAGACTCATGGCTCCATGAGTCTCATTTGGGGCGTAGAAAGCGCTAGATGATGCACTGGCCTCCATTTGCTGGGATTCTCAACAGATGTCGGGGAGGGAGTGGGAGCAAGGAAGCACTGCTGCAGGTAGTTTGGCCATAAAGGGCACGTGCTCAGAGCCTGAAGGTTGCTAGTTCTGTTCCCCCAGGTGGTCCCGTTGAAGCATGTTTTTTCAGTTAGACGCTCAACCTGGAAAGTTTTACTAAATATATTGCTGTATATACTGTCAAGAAAAGAGTTAGTTAACGGCCAGTATCATATGCAGTATGTAATAACAAGAAGAAATGATGTGGCTCGTTACTATCTAGTAGAAAGTTAACATTATTTTTTACTCATTATCTGGATTCATCTCTGATTTCCCAGAAGATGATAATCTCTTTTTTATTGGCCAACTCACAGGAATGTGGTTTGAAAACAAAAATTTATTACGGCCAACTCACTGGATCAGGAACCAGAGTCATCCAGAGTAATAAGTCTGCAGTATATTTCCTGCGGTATAGGAAGCATAGAGCGAGTAACATCATGCTCCGGTCATATGACTTATTTTTGCATATTTATTGCATGTGTGAATGTTGTATGACCTGATGTATTACAGGTCAGTACAGAAAAATTACACTGAATGATGTCCAGACATTGACTTTATTATTGTGAACTACTTAAAAATAATTCATTTTTGCCTTTTTTTCTCCAAATGTTTCCCTTCGAACCTCCCCCAGCCAGTACCAGAAACAAGGTGTTGGCTGTGGTGAACTGCCATAGGTCACTGTGAAGCAAA